>OU342738.1:297039040-297676910 GCA_910589765.1 Avena atlantica | reverse complement strand
ATCCCTCATACATGCATCATGCCCGATCTTTTGCCGTAGTATTAAATATTGCATCCGGTGTTTATTCTAGTGTTTTGCTTCTTCGCGGATAAGGCCGTTGAGTTGATGTGAGCTTCGCCCCGATCTTCGGATGAACCTTCGGCAATGTTTTCAGGCGAGCATCTCCCCCTTTCTACCTATCTTACTTTTATAGTATTTATTCCCTCCTGTTGATCTATTGCTATCTGTGTTGCGATGCTCTAGTTTTCCATACCCGTGATATCCCCTTGCAGCCATATATTGCCTTGGACACATCCTATTACCTGTTGTTTGGTAGATAGTTGGACTTGCGCGTCGTAGCCGCTTGCTCAAGTGCTGTCGCGTGTCGTCAAGTGCCACAGTTGTTGGTGTAATGCCGTCTGTTTGGTGTTGGAGATGATCATGGCTTTATTTATCGTTCACTTTAATTCCTGTTTAACAACTAAAATTGAAGTAAGTAAGCAGAGGCATCGGTGGGTGATAGATAATATTTGGTTTCCGACCGCCCACTTGTGTCCCGTAGGACCCCGAGTACTTGATACCTGTTCCTTGATTTATCGCGCTATCCACATACGGGGAATTATGGGACCCCCCTTAGCCAGAGCTTGATTCCGTCTTATTTCTTGGGGCCACAAACTAGTTTGAGGTTTTATTTACTATCCTGTACTTATGCCATGCTACTGCTTTATTTACGATTGTGCGAGGAGCACACTGAACTGTTTAGGTAAGCGGAATGTTTTCGCGGTATCGACAAGCCCCGTTTGGGGTTCCCAGTCGTTTACAGCCATTGTCGCAAACCTTGAGTCCGTCTCGGAGTCAGCTAGCTTCGTTGCGGGTCTACTCAATGGGGTGGCCCCCTGAAATATTTCTGAATCCTGTGATTGCTTTGTCGTGAAAGCCTCGTTGGGTTTTGATTTGGTTTTTCCGAGGTCGATCGTGTATGTGTTGCTATTTGTGCACCCCGGCCGGGTTAAAACTTTCTGAAAGCCGTGTCCGCGGTTATGGACGACTTGGAGCACAGTATCTCGATCATAGACAACTATAACTAAAGTTTACTGTTATAAATTGACTTGTATCTGAGATGACTAGTAAATATTGCAACTACAACGGAATGGATAAATAAAACTGCCAACAATTGCTTGTTTGATTCGTCACTTGCGACAATTGTATCTGACTAGTAAGTATTGCAACTAAAACGGAATGGCTAAATAAAAGTACCAACAACTGCTGGGTTTATGGGTTATCTCATACTAATTGTATCTGACTAGTAAGTGCCGCAACTACAATGGAATGGTTAACTAAAACGGCCCACTGCTTATTTTATCAGGATGATTATCTATACCTGACTAGTAATTGCTGCAACGATAACTGAATAAATAAAACTGCCAACTGTGTGAGTTCCTCGGTTGACTTCCTCGTTTGGTCTCGAGGGGGAAACGCCAGGATGGGTTTGATTGGTGGTAGTATCAGGTTGGTTCCGAATAGGTCTTTCTTACCCCCTCTGATTGCCGCCAGTTGTATCGAGTCTCTATAGGTTGTTTAGTGCATGCTGCCGCTGCCGCTTCAGTCCACCATACCTATGTAGGCGAGGACCGCCGAATTCTAGCCTCGTCGTGTACTGGCCTCAGTACTGACGCTCCTCTTTTTCCTTTGCCCTTTGTCGGCACCCCTTTTGTTCAAGCAGGTTTTGAGAACGACGTCGTTAGCAGGGTTACCCTTCCGGCTTGGCCTGGGCAGGGTTATGGACGTCATTGGTTATTATTCAGGGCTCTTAGCCCCATTTGCATATTGTCCGTAGTCGGACGCTCTATCATTTTCAAGGTGTTTTGGATCTTTGTATATTATATCTGTATTCTTGACTCGTTGAGTCGCTGTTGTATATATCTGTTCTGTGGGTCCCATCGAGGACTGTTGTGTAATGTTATTACTTCATTTTCCACCCGCACGAAAGTGCCTGGTGGGCACCTTTGCATCGTTTCTATGCGGGTTTGGCGAGTTTCGCTAAAACTTGCATAGGGTCGATTCAGAGGGTGCTACATTCACCATGATTGTGTTCCCATCGTCTTGGATACACGACTACGGATCGCATTGGAGTGTTCAGAGGCATTGTGCTACATGCATTCAAAAATGTATACTCGGGTCATTCATGGTGATATCAAGCCTGCCAACATACTATTAGATGACAACTTCCATGCGAAAATATCGGACTTTGGCATATCCAGACTTGTCAACACGAACGCAGCAGTTTTCACTGAGCGTGTAACAGGGAGCATAGGTTACATGGACCCTTTGTTCTATCGCGACGGGTGTCTCACATCAAAGAGTGATGTTTATAGTTTTGGAATCGTCTTGCTTGAACTGATTACAAGGAAAAAGCATATGTAAGAAAAGGGGAGATCGGCATTGTTCAATGTTTCACCCAAGCACTTGCAACAGGGATAAGAAGGGTGAAAGAGTTGTTTGATGTTGAAATCTCAAGCCAAAACAACATGAAGGTTCTTGAAGGGGTTGCAAAGCTAGCAGGAGAATGTTTGAGGATGGAAATTGATAGACGCCCTGAGATGACAGATGTAGTAGAACGTCTTCGGGCGCTTAGGAAAACTCAAGCCCAAGCAAAACAATCGCTAACCATTTTTCCTTGGGGATGGAGGAACAAGCATACGGATCAAAACAATGGGCAGTCTTCTTGCCGCCAATTCTCACTTACGGAGATAGAATCTGCGACAGGAAACTTTGATGAGTCGCACCTTGTTGGAGTTGGTGGACATGGTAATGTTTACTATGGAGTGATTGATGGGGTTGGGGGTCCAACCAAGGTGGCTATCAAACGTTGCACATATGTGACATTTGTGCAGAATGTAAATAAGTTTCAAGAAGAAATAACTATTATGGCAAAACTCCGCCACCGTCATCTTGTGTCATTGGTCGGTTTCTGCAATGAGAATAACGAGAAAATACTGATATACGACTATGTGTCTAGTGGCACCTTGCGTGAGAGACTTCACGGCTACAAGGAGGAGTCACCGCTTACTTGGATACAGTGTCTATGCGTCTGCATCGGTGTTGCTCATGCCCCGCACTATACCGAGATCACCGACAGTTATCACCATACGGAAATCTACATTGATACAAGGCTCCCAGAGATATCTGATGTGTATTGTTTTGGTGTTGTGCTGTTAGAGGTCCTGTGTGCTCGGGCTGTTCGGGATCTCACCCTTCCACGGAATCTAGTTCACTTTGCAAATTCTGCTCTAGATTGCAAGAAGAAGGGCATCCTTGATCGGATTGTTGATCCCAATCTTAAAGGAAAGATTGATCCATGGTGCTTCAACAAGTTTGTTGAGACTGCTGAGAAATGTGTCGCTTTTAATAACGTTGATCGTCCTTCGATGGAAGAAGTAGTCCAGAACCTAGAGATGTGTCTTGCATCCACATGTAGTATACTCTGTCCCTTGTGCTCTGAAAAAAAGTACTGTGGTTTCTGTCTTCCGTTATGCTTTTCATTACTAGTATATCATGGAATTTTTTCCCTTTGGTCGGTAGCCTGCATTGTATCATGGCATCAGTCTTGGACTCTTGGCCTGGGCGCCTGGCTACGGTATTTCATGCCTGACTGCAACCCTGAATCCCTGATGTAATAAATATTATAGACTATGCAATTATCTTATTTTCTCATTAATTAGACACTCTTGTCCGCCATGCAAGTGGTAGTGCAGCCTTTTGTTTGTAATTTTCTCTACGCTGGCATGTTCAAATTGATACTGCAGAATACATTTGGTAAAACACTTATCTTTAGCAGTTATGCTGAGTTACACTGGCATGTTCAAACCAATCTGCAGCGACTCACATATGTGTGTAATCTGCTTTGCTTTAGGAATTGTAATGCACGCTCTTGGTAGGAAGCTACGCTAATTCCTCAATGTTAAATAATCTGTATATATTTTTTACATCAATCAAATAACCTATATATTAACTGTCACATTGAGTGGTTCACACAAAATAAGCTATATATTTACCAAATACCTGAATTCATGAGGCTAGCAGTAAGCTCCAGCAGGGTACAGCCTGAAGATATTTGAGTAGATGTGATGCGCCAGTATAGTCTAGACGTCCTGTCGCAGATACTAGGAAACAAAATTATAATAAATACAACAATGAGACAATACATTATAGCACTGTGCAGATTATACTGTGCATAATCAGCATACCAGAACCAGCAGAATAAGCAGACAATGCGCTTGCCAGAACTTGTCCAGTCAGAAAACGTTTAGAGCATCTTGAAAACTGGTGAACAAAGAAGACACTTGCAGATTGTAAACAAGGAGTTACTGGTGGTCAGGCAACTAGGACAAGAACATAATCTTGCCTACTGATGTTGATTTTGCATATGAAACAACATGGAAAAGCAACAACATGTAATATTGTCATAAACATTGGGAAGTAAAAATTCTGGCTACAAAGTTATTATATTTCAAGCATGTCCTGGACATGCTAATACTAAACTAAACATTACAGGAGTACAGACCATATGTCACATGAGAAATGGAGTTGTTTGGTTACATCGGATCTGGCCAGAGTAAATAACACGGATCTGAGCATATGGAACTTCCTTTTCTCCATGAATACATCAAAACGACCGGCATGAGTCGAACAGTTTGGATGACGGAATCACTTGTCGACCTCCATGGCTTGCCTGGCCTTGGCTTTTGCCAAGGCTGAGAGCTTTGTCTTCACCTTTGTCTTGCCGACTTTAAAACTACCGACAGACTTCCCCTTCTTATCAGTACCATTTATCTGAACACATGTAGAAAACAGAATAAGGTTAGCATGAAGGAAGCAAAGATGAGTTGTTCAGATCAAAATTGATGCCACAGTAACAGCACCAAGTGACAGAGGATGAAACTTGAAGAGCCCGTGGGGAAAACAAACCAAAGCAGCAATGGTATGATAACCCAAAGAGATGATAACGGACTAGTAAAACTACTCATGTCCTTTATGAAATCCAGGAACTCTATTCATCAGCAAAACTCTTTTTTTCGAAATGGAGGAAACCCCGGCCTCTGCATCCTAGGATGCACACAGCCTTTATTAAAATCAATCTGTAGCACAAAAGTATTACAGCTCACGAATCAAATAAGGTTGATACAAACACCAACCATCTGAACAAAGCAAAGGGTCTCACAAGAGAGAAATAACAGCAGATAGACATTTGTCAATCTACTAAAATGACGCCACGAAGCCTGGATGAAGAATTCCGAAGTAACCGTCACAAGACGGGTGCACCCAGAAACCATGGGTTGTCGCTGATTCTCTGTGAGAAGGAAAGCCCAGAGTTGAATCCAATGCGCCGCCATATGAATAACCTACAAAAAAAATGAGACTCCGGCCTTGTTAAAATAAAATTATTTGACATTTCCAAATGGACCAACATAGGGCTAAAATGCCAATACGAATTCTAGCTTTATTCACTTTATCTACTCCATTGAGCCAGGGAGGTAGATTATATGTGAAAAAAATCACACGCCAAAGTATTTTTGCGAAAGGGCATGAAAGGAATAAATGTTCAATTGTTTCGTCTTCGTCACAAAAGCAACATTTTTTTACATCCATTCCACTTTCTCTTAGCGAGGTTATCTTTGGTTAACAATACCTTGTTATTAAGGAACCACATGAAAATCTTAATTTTCATAGGTATTTTTATCTTCCACAAATATTTTATGGGGAAACTCGTGTCCATTCATGAGATCTTCATACATATATTTAACTGTAAATACCCCATTCTCAGTTAACCCCCATATAAATCTGTCACGGTCATTAGTCAAAGTTACTTCCATCAATCTGTCACACAGATAGCGAAGAAGTCGACCTATTGGGTAAAGAGGTGAAAGGACAATAAACCGTGGCCTTGAGGTGGACTAAGATAATCCACCTTTTCCAAATTCCGTTTGCCTATTTTTTTCGTTTGGTTAACTACTACCTCTTGTTCATAACAAAGCTTCGATTGTTCATAGGCTAACCGCTACCTCTGTCAAAAACGTTATATATTACGTTTGTGTATCTATCTTCTCACAACAAATTATAAACTGATACGAGCACAACACGGTTCAGCAATAAGAGGCAACTGCATGTGCTTATGAGTGCTTATCTGAATATTCACCTAGTTTAGATAACATCTACTACCTCCGATCATGTTTGTACCGTCCACTTGAATTTTGAGCCAAATCTTGATCATGAATTCGACTAACAAAATACTACCTCCATTCCATAATGTAAGACTTACATTTTGAAACAAAAGTAGTACTATGTAGTATGAGTTTGTGCTAGGCTCAAATTCAAGGGCTTATAAATCCATGCAACCTACACAGTGTCTCAACTCCTTTTGAATCCATATAAGCAAAGGTAAAAAAAGGTTATTAAGCAAATTTTTGTTCCTTCAGGCATATTTTTCCTTTTAGGCACAGACAAGCAAGTGGATTCTGGCAGGTGCGACCAGACGTCAAACACTAGGTTGAGCAGTGCAAAGGGACATGTAAGATCCAGCACAGAAACTAAACTCAGACTCCTAACCAGAGAATTCTGAGTGTATATTGATGATCTAGAAAATACATGTATATGACGCGGACACAAACATATCAATTCACTTCCCGGTTTCCATTAATAAAAACATAAGGATGTTCTGACCATTCCCAATTCAACAAAGTGGGAACTAATTTGCTCAGTTGCACCAAAAACAACCCCCCAAAGATAGTTTCAGCAAGACCAAAGACAAGAAGCGAGAAACTGAACTTCATGACCAAAGACCAACACATGCGCCACCATCACAAACTCTTTAGAGAAAAAGCACCCGATGAACATCATGGCCACATCTTAGTCGCTATCGGTGGATGAACCTGCACAAACAGGAGAAGGCACGATAAGTTTGGTTCAAAGACGTCCTCAGTTGACAGAAAACAATTTTAAATTGTAACTTGGATAGTATTTGTCGTGGAGGAACTATCCTGCAGCCTGCGTAAATCTCTTTTGTTGATAGCAAAAGAGTTTAGCTTTGCGAGGGAAACAACAACACAAATATGAACATTCAGAGAGGCCTCACAGCTTGAGATGGCTTCAGGCTTGAAATGAGTGTGGACATGCAATTTTGCTACTAATATAACTGACTGACAACAGTAAATAAAGCAAAGCAAAAGGCAGTTCTTGCTGATGGATGCATTGCGCTACGTTGTACATCCAACACCCTATCAATTTCTTAGTAAAATATATTGTACCAAATGAGCACCAGTGCCGAGATAAACTGAATTTCAACGTGAGAACAGCTACTCCCTCCGTTCACTAGTGTAAGACCTTTTTGATATGGACTAGATTCATTCCAAAAATGAGTGACTCTACACACTAAAACACGTCTACATACATGCATGTCTTACATTAGTGAACGGAGGGAGTACTATTTTCATCAACAGCAAAATGAATAAAAGATAACAGAACTTTTTCACCTGAAAATAAGATAATAAAAAGAAAATGATTTTGTATGAGTGGTACAGATTTATAGGCACATCAGAAATGTGTGCTAACTATTGTAGTGTCACCATAAACTCCATCAGCACGGAAATCCAATTTATACTAAAGGATAATGAGTAAAAATATGGATGGATTTGCACGTGCTGGCATAAATTCTTATTTGATGTGTAACTAAAGCAGACAAGTTATACATACAATGTAATTGATAATGGATACTAGGTCTGGGCAAAGGTAACTTACTGTCTCAGTGCAACCACTCCTTGATGCTAGTTTGCTTATCAAGTATGCCACATGTACTCAAGATTTTCAAAATTTTGCGAACACCCTGATCCACTTTCCAACATTCAATCTCGACAACCACAAGGCACGCACACTGAATTGGTTGTTCTAATGTTTTTTGGGATATTGTTGCTCCTACAAAGTTCTGTATCATAATAACATTTAGTAAGATACAGAAAAGCATACAACATAATACATATACAAATTCAGCAACATCTTTGTATAAAATAAATATACCTCAGTGTTATCAAGCTTAAGAGTGAGCTTCTTAAGAACTGGAGAGTGTTGGAGAATGCAAACCAGGTCAATAGCCGTAAACCAATCATTGAGTACTAGAGTCTTTAATTTACCAAATATGGGGCACCATGCCAAATCCCATCTGTAGATAAACTGAACAGAATGCAAATGAACAAAAATACTACTTTGAGCTTCAGTTAGATACTTTATTTTCAAAACTAAGAAAAGAAAAACCTACACCATAGCGCCTGAACTATCATATTCTGTCCAATCAAGCCATTATGTTATTAATTTATTGACTTGATACCCATTGGGTGAAGATAAAGTTAGCAAACTGTGGTAGTGAAAATAAGCAAATCGACCATATGTAGTAGCTCTAATGATGGATAAAGATGCAGCAACTACTAAGAAAGAGTGCAAAGTATACCATTTCAGGTTCAGCAGTCAATTCCAGATGAACAGCATTGGACAACCCGTTGAGAAGAACACACTTGTCATCACAACATGTACAGGAAGGATCATTAAAATCCTCCCGGTTACTTTCACAGGAATCACAGCACAGATCAGCAATCGTAACAAATGCTGTTTCTAGCAATGGCATCTTTTCAAGCAAAGGAGTCAAGCCACTAAAACCATCAAATGAACCTATACCATCAAATGAACCTAGTTGCAGTGAAATAAGACGCGGGGCATAAATTTGAATGCGGCAATCATAAGGGAAGAAGCAGAACTCAATAATCCGCAGATGCTTGACTGATTCAGAAACTATCCTGCATACGAAAATATTGCAAGATCTCATTGTTAGCTCCTCTAATGCTGGGCAGTCCGAGAAATCCAACGACGAGCCTTCAAAGTCAACTTGTTCAAATTTTATGGTCCTCAAGTACCGGGAGATGAGACGATCGTCGAGTGATAATGGCTTGTCATGATAATCACCAGGACAAACTACGAGCCGCTCAACTTGGCACTCCAGAACATACTCCATCAACTGCTCAGTGCGTGCGAATCTAGTACAATTCTCCACATCATCAGTAAAGGGATTGATCTGGCAGTAGGTCAGAGGTGAGTTCCCACGGAGTTGGATTATGAGCTTCACCAACTGGTGGAAACGCTCACAGGTAGGGAAACTCCATCCATCATAGACGAAGCACAGGTGGGTTGTGCGCCTCCAGATCTCACGCCACCTGGTGGAGAGGACACAAGTCTGCATGGCATCATCCCCTGGCAGAAAGTACAGGATCCGGCGGAGGAGGTCGTCAGGGAGGTCGTCGAAGCGATCCTTGTCGCCCGACACAACCTTCTTCGGCATTCCGTCGAGCAGGTGGGGGATCCTGCTAGAGCAGAGAGAAGGATTCAGCAGAAACATCAGATCGGAGGGGAAATCCGTCTACACTAGGCCATGGTCTAAAGAAAAAGAACACGGCATCACCTGAGATTGACTCGTGGACTCGTGGATAGGGCGAAACTCCGGCCGCCGCCAGCCGAGGGGAAGAACAGGGAGGGCACAAAGACTCGTCTCACCCTCCCGTATTTAGTAGAGAGAATTCCTTATTTGACACTACTTAAAATCTCAATTCCCTATTTGGACCTGGAAAACTTTTTCTTCCCTATTTGACAGTAGGTGCAAATTTGTTTCCTTATATAACAATTTAGTACGTTGTGAGCACTAACGGTGTTAAATGGGAACCTAAGAAGACACTTTTGCCCCTGGTGCATTATGTGACAAAAAAAATTACAACCAGCAGTGCCATGATATACCTGGTCATGATTAAATGACCAAATGAGACCCCCAGATATTTGGTCATGGAACTAAGTTTAATTCAAAATTTTGGTCAGATTTTAATTTAAAAAAATCAAAAGTTGGGCAAAACCTCCCCTATAATTTGAAGCCATACCACCTGCACACAGTTCATATATACATACTATGAAGCTTGTTGTATACTCCCTCCGTTTCAAAATATAAGATGTTTTAGTTTTATGAAGCAAATGTATCTAGACTACTTTTAGTACGTAGGTTCACTCAGGTTTGGAATGAATCTACATACTAAAACAAGTCTAGATACATTTTCTTCACAAACCTAAAACATCTTATATTTTGAAACAGAGGGAGTACAGAATATTAGAAAGACCCCGTTGTGTTGTTTACTTGAAGGCGCAAACTAACATTATTAAGACCGGATGTTTTCCACATCACTTTGAAAATAATTTTCTGAAATAACAAAAAGAACATATCTGCTGGTTCCATGATGCTCTCTTCAAGACGTAAATTAGTTTTCCCCTTCAGTTTGAAACTAATTTTCTGCAAATAAAAAAAAACAAAACTGCATCATTTGCTTCCATGAAAGTGAACATGCAAAGCGTATGTGAAGATTTATCTATGCAGATGGCTGATGGAAGCCATCATGTCCCTCCAAGAACCAATAGCAGGAAGATTCAAAGAAAGAATAACAAACCAGTAATGACAAGCTTCTAAAAAAATGAATAGCCAATAGCAGTAAGCATAAGCAAATTTTGTTGCCGTGCAAGGGAGTTTTTGCCTTCATATTGTAAGAAAACTACAGTAAAGAGGGCAACCGGCGAGGCTGTAACCATGGTGGTAATTGCAGAATTAGATTGCAGACATTTTTAAGAGGACAAAAATTGGTTGATATGGTATGAACTGCAAGAAACCATGGAGTATGATCTGCAAGCAACAATGAAGTATTATCTGCAAGCAAAAATAAAGTATTATCTGCAAGCACAAACAGCCAAACTACTGGGAATACCAGTAACAGCCGACACCACATTGCATGGTACGATGCAAGAAGACACCAGAGCAACAAGGATAGCCAAACTACTGGGAACGCTGCTGCTACCGTTGTTGGTCACTTCCACCTTGAGTCGCCCTCGTGGCCGAGAGCGTACCCTGGTTCACGCCGGCGTCCACTTGCAAACCGAGAATCAATTCATTTCTCAAATCTAGTGCATCTTGGACTCAACGACTTCACAAACGTGGCTCTGTTTTACGTTGCAGGTCCATGTCATGCAATTGGCCACAAGAAATTGGCATCCTGGTTATGCATTCCTTGCTGGTTCAAGTCTGATAAAAGGTACTGCCATCTGGACCTTCTTGTTCTATTGAAAGTGGATGGTTTGTGTGCTACTTCTCTGGCCCTGGGATCCTGGTGTTAGCCGCCAATGCACGCATGGAAGCCCTTGGTTCAGGTGCATGCTGTTTGAGTGGCCATCACTACTCAGAGAGAACCGACAAATGATGATGCGGTATGCTCAAGGTATGCACAGCCGCAACTTGGGGTCAAGCACAGTTTCAAGGGGCAAAGAGTGTAATACCTGCATCCTGTGGATATTCTGGATTGGAGGTCGTGGGCTGGGGCACTAGACTATAGATGGACTTGGGCTAAGCGCAGGCTGGTGACTATATAGCAAGGAGAGGCAGTAGTGAGAGAGGCATCGACGAACAGAAACGACATAACCGTCTCGGCTTCTCCTTCCTCTGTTTTTCTCCTGCTCTCCTCTAGATCTTCTTCTTCCTCAAGGTGTTGTTGCTCTCCACAAGCATCTTGTATCTACCTCACGTCCCGGTGATCATCGGCGGCAACAGGGATCACTACAGCCCTGCATACAAACAGCACATGTGAAACTACATATGGAATAGGCATGAAAAATTACTCTAATTACAGCAGACAACAAATAAAGAACATGTCATTATAATAGATCACTTGATTAGTTATAAGAATGGATGATCTCTTCGTGGTCAAGGCAAGGCAAGCAAGCCAGCACCAAAGACCATCAACTGGAAAAAAAAATCATCTCCTCCGTCTGGTCAGAGCTACAGGAGCACACAACCAATGCTAGCTCACCCAAAAAAACAAGGTGATCTCCTCCTTTTCTTGAGACTGAAATATTCTAGAATATGGATAGTCAAATTTCCTTTAGCATATTTTGCCGAATCATTCTATAACCATGAGCTTTCTACCATGTCTATGATGAACTACTGATTGACAACTGTCGTGGTTACTTCAATAACAAACGACTGCAGAGTACTAATAATAGGTGAAGAACAACTGAAAAAATATGCCAAAAAACATGGCACTTGGTGACTTTCAGTTAAAAATGAGCAGTCGTGGTTTAGGGAGCGGAGGAGAGGTGGGCTATTTTCCCTCACCTGCAGCTTGCGGAAGTGCGAAATCTAGGGATCAGCCGAGCAGGGGACCTCCTCTTGCTGCCGCCGCTGGTTCTTGGCTGTTGGTTCTAGCAGATGTTGCTGGTGGAGCGAGGTGGGGAGGAGACAGGGAGAGGATGGAGGGGAGTCGCCGGGAAAGGGGAGGGGTCGCCGTCGAGCTACACATCGCCGGAAGGGGGCGGGAGCAGCGGAGAAGCAGATGGAGCAGCGGAGGAGCAGATGGAGGGGATCTTCCTAAGACGGCCCATGTCCAGGCCCGGTAGCGTAGACGTGCTCTCTCAAGTCTCAAGCCTTCGAGACTGGGATAATAGTCCCACCTCGAAACATCACAGGCGTAACGAGCAGTTTACATATCGAAGTTTCGCTTATCGTTCGCCGAGTTCGGTGGCGCGAACTTGTAACCCAGATGATGAGGGGGCAATTGACGGTCACTGCTGGGCCCGGTCGTGTCGGCCCCACAGCCCAATAACAAGTGGGGAGTAGGCTTCTGGGCTCGGTCGTGTCAGCCCCTAGCCCAATAACAAGTGGGGAGAAGCTGACTGTCATTAAAAAAAAAAAATTTAATTTTATAAAAAATCATGTCTATGCTTTTCGTACTTTCTTTTTTTCTTTTTTTGCACACTTGGTCATTAACAACCGGTACGTACCGAAACATTAGAAGTGGAAAAATAACTTAAGGGTAATGGTTAACACCAGACCACAAACCACAGTTACAAACTCTTGAGTTAATACAAATGGGAGAGTAGCTTTGATTGATCTAAATGAATTATCATGCAACTTGACCAAATTTATATTTTGTTTCTCAAAGTTACCTTGAACAAATTTGTTTGTAGTTTAGCCTTGTGAGACCAGGATATATACACGACCATTTTGACACCTCAAGCCCAGAGGACACGACCGGGGGCATGTCGCATGCACCGGAATGGGATCGACACCACACCTTGTCCTTCCGCACCTGTGCATCATAATGTCATCACAAACTTCATCGTTGTCCTCTGTTTCGAGTCAGAGAGACAATCAAATGAGAACATGGCTTCCCTAAAGTGTCGATGAAGGCCGATGGCCGGAGGTGCACAAATGCGAGGCTAGACAGGAACCGGAGGCGTCAACGGTTGAGGAGAGGGCCCATTAGGGCCATCCGATCTGTGAATAGAGCTTGTGGAGGAGATAAATGAGAAAATGTGGATTTAACGAGGCAGCTGGTGAGTTATGAGTTGATCATTACTTTTAAACTGAATATATGTAGAGCTGTGTCACTCGTGGAAAACAGAGTTAAGATACGTGTACCGAATTTCCAGTAAAAAACCAAGGCTATACATCATGAGTTGTGATTCTAATGCCTAGTCTACCAGACAACATTCAACAACTGGGCATCCTGGGTGGAAATACAACAAGATTGAATGATTCTCACTTCTTTTTTTTTGAACAAGGAGTGCCCCCAAAGGGGCTGGAGGCTTCACATATAATTCAAGTGATGGAAGTTACAAAGATTACAAAGGACTCCATAAGATTTAAATACTCACATAGGTCCCTGATATAAGTAGAAAAGACCTCACAGATAAAAAACACAAACCAAACTGGTCCTTCCTCTTCTCCACCACCGAGCAGGAAGACAGGCACGCTACCATCAAGCACAGGAGCGGGGACAAAACCACTTGCTCCTGAGTCGACGAACAATGCAGCGGCTGACTTCAAGGGCCTCACGAAGGAGGTTGTAAAAATGTCGGAACCCTTTACCGGCTTTTTGATAGGCCATGTGCTGACCTTGGATGTCGGGAGGCCATAACCCGCCGCCGAGGTGATGCTCAAGAAGATAGCCTCCCAACTCCACTGTTGCATGGCACAGGAACTTGCAGAAAATGCCAGCAACAGAAGGATCCTTACCAAGCCCAACGGAGAAATCCGGCCGAACGATTCAACACTCCTGCCATGGGTGAGAGACGGACGGCGAAGAAGATCAGCTTGGAGCGGAATCCACAGACCCTTCTGTCGACGCGACGCGAAGAAACCGAGCTCTCTCCTCAGAGCTCCTGCCCGAGATGAGTTGAAGAAGCCGTAGAAGATAACGCCGCGACGAACCCAGGGGACAGGCTTATTAGACAAGCAGCGCCCGAAGAACGCCAAATAGGAGCTCCCCCACGGAGCCGCAAAATTCAGCACGAACGACCACTCCAGCAGCAAGCCTGAATTGCCGTTGGGGTAGCTGCAAAGGATCCACTCCATCTTGGGCAAAAAACACCAGAGACTGAAAGAAAGTGAAGCAGCATCGCAGCCTTCCTCCTCGCCACCACGGCAGGCCAGGTACAGCTGCGAAACGGCGCTACTCTCCTTCCGAAGTCTCCAGCGCAAGTGCCACCTAGAGGAAATCAAAGAAGAAACAACCACCGTCGTCTCCTCCCCCCCCCCCCCGCCACCACGGCCGGCCGGGAGAAGATGAGCAGACCGCCTCTTCAAGCCCCCACAGCTCACCCCCTGCCACCACGGCCAGCCGGGCGAGACATGGCAGCCATCGCCGCCCTCATCGGGAGAAGGGGATCCTCGGGCCGATTATTCAGGGAGACGCCAGCTCCAACCTCCACCTGCAACTCCGACCACCAGAGCAGCACCAGGGAGGGCAGGGCCACCAGCCATGGGCGGACCTCGGCCCCAAGATCCAGACCACACCTCCACACGGCATAACGCCAAAACAGGACGGAAATCCGCCAAATCCTAAGCCTAAGAAACCTAAGACTACCTCTGGTGCCTCTCCAGACCCTACCCCAGCCGGCTACTCCGGCGGGGAGGGCGGCGGATCGGCCCGGCCCGTGACGGGGGACTCTCAACGGGGGCAGGAGGAAGGGGGTCGAGCGAGAGGATAAGGCAGCCAACACAAGGGCACGGTGATGATTCTCACTTCTGATGATAACCCTATCGGTGTTAGTATCAATATAACAAGAGGTCTTACAGCTCATCAGACCATGTAGAGAAAAGGGGTTTTGCACGGCCAGATAACAAATCCCTCAAAAAAAGCATTGAGGATAACAAAAGCATAGCCATTTTCTGGCCAACCATTACATTTCAAGCTCAACGAGCCGGATACCATTTTGTTGAGTTGTGCTGAAAAGCTAATGAGTTTGATTTCGAGGTGTCTTCAATTGATATAGACGCGAGAGTAGCTTGGAAAACTGTATGATGCATAGGAATTATCATACGTTTGACCAAATTTCTTTCCTTTTTCTTAAAATGGCCTTGTCCAAATTTCTTTGCTAACAGAGTTTAGCCAATATGTATGACCATTCAGAAGACTCAGAAGGGCTTCAGACTGACTTACAGAGGTGAAGCCAAAAACGACGAGGCAAGGCAAAGCTTTTGCTAGATATACACAGAACTATACTTCTATCCCCTATTGGTTATGGTCCTTATGGAATCTTAGTAAAACAGAGTCTACTAACTGCTGTTTTCGTAAGTAATTAAATTGGCAGGAAAATCAGAGGACCAAACCCAAAAGATACTGCATTGATGGTGCAGAATTATGGGGTGATGAAGCTTGACGGCCATTCTGAACTCCACTACTAGCATGCCATCCCACTCTTATGAGACGATAATGGATAGTACTGAATATAAATGTCTTTGAATCGGACCTCCGCGGTTCGGCTGCCGAATATGCTACTGCTGTTGTATCCTCCGCTCCTCTCCTCCCGCACTAATTCAAAAAAGCAACAGAACCAGATTTGCAGAAAAAGGGGACAAGAGAGAGAAAACGGGGAACTAAAAGGGGCAGCGATTACGGACCATCACACAGACAAACTAAGACTTGACACTGCAAAGATAAGCGTGCACCAAAATCCGCCGTTGCCTCCTGGTTTCAAACCAGGTTCAGGCCCAACATCTCACCCCAAAAGATCTTAAAACGTTTCTGCTAAAACTAAATAAAGCGTGACTCGTGCAAAAGGAACTCATGAAGTCGAACCCGGTTTCCATTACCAGACAACAGAATGTCCGACTGGCCCGTGGCATTACGAGTACTTCAACTTCCAGCACATGACCAAGCGATAGAAAGCAAGTAAACATGGCAATGGTAGTGTCAACGAATACCGACTTGTTCGAAGAAACAGAAAATGCTTCCGGACAACATAACAAGCTAGCCACATCTCAGGTGCTGTCGGTGGTGGAAGTTGCAGCCACTGGTGCCAGAGTTGATGGAAGCTGCCTTTCTAGAAAGAGAAACCTGCAAATGACGTGACAAGGCACAATAAGTCTGGTTCTGAGATATCCTCAATCGATATAGATGGTACGATAGCTTACCTAGTAGTTCGATGACCCTTCCACATTAATCGATATCATGCAACTTGACCAAAATATTTTTCTTTTCAAAAGGAATTCATCATTTACTATATTTTTGAAGTAACAAAACAGTAAAATGACAAGGAAATCAAAACACAAATGATTTGCATGGATGGACAGCAATGTGTGGTGACTATTATATTGTCACCGGTAGTTACCAAACACTTTATTTGGTGAAATTTACTAGCAATTTGTGCTAACCATTTTGAATTCCACCTCCATGTAATCCAATAATTCGAAAGGAAAATGGATATGAGTGGATTTGTAAAGGGCACGGTCCACTCTAATTAATGCGTAATTAGAATAGACATGTTAGAATAATAAGTAGGAAGATTGCGGCAATATTTTGAGCGAATTTCAAAGGTAACTCACGTTCTAGTGTGACCCTGGAAGCTTGATGCTAATTTTCTCATGGTGTATGCCACATGTAGCCAAGATATTCAAAATTTTGTGAACTCCCTCATCAACCCTTCCACATTCAATGGTTACAACCTTAAGGCGCACACACAAACATGATTTCTGTATAGTTAGTTGGGCTCCTCCTACAAGTTTCTGTATGATACAAAGTATTTAGTAAGATCAAACGAGCATAGTGGCAATAACTTAAATAATATAGCATCTATGTATATACATACAGAATATACCTCAGTGTTACTAAGCATAAGAGTGAGCATCTCAAGAATGGGAGACTGCTGGAGAATGCAAACCAGGTCAACAGCTGTAAACCACTCATTGAGTACAAGAGTCTTTAATTTGCCAAATGTGGGGCCCCATGCTAAATCCCATCTGTAGATAAATTGGACAAAAGACAAGTGAACAAAAATGAGACTTTAGAAGAAGCAATAATTAAGTTAGTAGGAACTTACGATAGATACTTTTGGTTTCAAAAGTGACTAAGAAAAGACAAATGCCATGGTATTAAATAATTTGTTTGAGAGCCATTGCCATGTTATTCAAAACTGTGGTAACTGGAAACAAGCAACTTGCTTATACGCAGGTCCAGCTACTGGTATGCTGTAAGAGAAACAGTAAAGGAAGGCAGAAAATGCAAGTGTACCATTTCAGGTTCAGCTATCAGCTCCAAATTGACAGCATTGGACAGACCATTGAGAAGCACACCCCCGTCAGGATAATCATGACAACCACATTTATGAGATTGACAATTCCCCTGGCTGTTACAGAAATCGTGGCACCAACGACCAAGCTCAACATGGGCTGTTTCTAGCAATGGCATGCTTTCAAGGAAAGGGGTCAAGCCATCAAAATCTTCAAGTTGCAACAAATTAAGATTCGGGACAGAAATCCGAATGTGGAAATATAGAGGGGTTGTACAGTCATCAGTGATGCTGAGATGCTTTAGTGATTCGGATGATATACTCCATGCAGAAATGCCGCATTCACTACTAGGAAAACGGCTATAGGTAATCAGCACATCCGTGGCTCACATGGTTGAAGTGCCCCACGGCTAAAACAGGCGTGGCTCACCTGTGGGCAGTGCCCTACTAATAACTAGAACAACCGTGGCGCACATGACCATAGTGCGCCACAGATGTGTGTGGGCCAGGGCCCTGTTGGCCACACGCCAAACTTCTGTAGCGCACTACAGTCATGTGCGCCACGGTTGTTAGGGTCATCTGTGGCGCACGTGTGCATGGTGCGCTACGACTAAGCGCATGCCCACCTCTGCTCTGAAACGGCCACAAACTTCTGTGGCGCACTCCGCCTAGTGCGCCACAGGGACTAGGAGCATCTGTGGCGCACTCGTCCTAGTGCGCCACAGAAGTTTGTACTCCCTGTGGCGCACTGGGGCCGTGTGCGCCACGGATGTTTCGATTCTTTTAGGACAGCACTTTATGTGCACATGTGTGCCCACACATCCACCACCCACACTTCACTTTCCCCTTCTTCTTCCTCCTTAGATCTAGTCGGGATCTTCTCCTTCCCACCTCAATTTCTCCATACATTCACCATTTTTAGCATGTAAAACTTGCTTTGGATGTTACATAAGTAATAGAGGAGGTCTCCGGTCTCTCATCTATCCGTCTCCGGTCGACGCGCGCACCTCTCCTTTCCATCTTTCTCGCGATCGGTCTCTCATCTCGGTAAGTTGTCCATGTAAGGATGTGTTCATGTGTATATGGATGATGCATGTGCTCATATGTATGTAGATGATCGATGCTCATGATGTGTGTATGTGTGGAGAGGATCGATGGTCATATGTGTGTGTATATGGAGAGTATCGATGATGCTCATGCATGTGTGTATGGAGAGGATAATGATATGTTCATGTGTGTATGGATCGGTTTCTCTCTCTCTTGTGTTTGTATGTGAACTAGTTGCCTTTTGTTTTGCCAAAATGTTGATTCATTTCCATTTTGGCAAGACTTTGGCATTTCGCAAAGGTCCTAATTTTAGGATAGGTCATGCCGAAATTTTCTATCGACCATTGCATGCATGCATTCATTATGTGGTTCTAATAGACTTCAAAATTGTACCGTGTACATCGTGCATGCAAAAATGGTCCGCATAATGAGCGAAGGCATTGTGGCTAGATTTTTGAAATGTGCGACGACCGACATGATACGAAATAACAAGACAGATATAAGATGTCCGTGTAGAAGATGCAAACTCAACTGGGTGATCGACCCAGATTCCGGGAATCTGCAGGCGCACCTGCTCCGCCATGGTTTCATGGATGGATACACTCGTTGGATAAGCGATGGCGTAGATGATGGAGACGGTGAAGAAGGTGGCCAACATGACGATGATCGTCATCACGGCGAGAACGGGCGAGATGATGAAGAGTCTCCTGGAGATGGTGAAGGTGCGGAAGCAGACCGGGATGATGATGATCTAGATGCCGGAGGAGCAGACGACGATGGAACAACGTCAGGCTGGGTGCGGGACCCTTATGTGCAAGAGCTGCTTCTCAAGCAGACGAGTAACGCCAGGGCTGCCGCTAGAGAGAAAGCCAAGCTTGCGCAACTTGAGAAAGACGCGGTTACTCCATTGTATGAAGGATGCAGGCCCGATGATACCCGGTTGAATGTAACGCTCAAGGCTATGGAGATGAAGGCAAAGCACAAATTGAGCGACGCAAGCTTCGACGATATGATGGCATTCTGGCACGATCGTCTCCCGGAGGGGAACACATGTCCAACTAGTATCGAGTATGCCAAGAAAATCGTCTGTCCTCTCGATCTACCGCATGTTAGATATCACGTATGCATCAACGATTGCATCATTTATCGGGGCGAGGACACGGAGAAAACCACATGTCCGGTGTGCGGCGTGAGTCGATACAAGAAAGGGAAGAAAGCACCTCGAAAAGTGGTATGGTACTTTCCTATAACCCCTCGTCTGCAGCGCTATTTCGCGGACCCTAAGGAAGCGAAGCTCATGCGATGGCATGCGGAAAGGAAGAAGCCAGGAGATGATGATGACACCGAAAAGGATGAGCTGCTGACGCACCCTTCAGATGCTAGCCAGTGGAAAGCATTGGACCTCGAATTCCCAGAATTCGGTGGAGATTCGAGGAACATCAGGCTTGGTGCGAGCACCGATGGACTCAATCCGTTCGGTAGCCAGAGCAGCACGCACAGCACTTGGCCTGTGTTTGTATGGATGTACAACCTCCCTCCATGGTTGTGCATGAAGAAGAAGTACATACAAATGAGTATGCTAATTCAAGGGCCGAAACAACCTGGTACCGACATCAATCTGTATCTCGGGCTGTTGAAAGAGGAGCTAGCCACGTTATGGGAATCTGGAGCCAATACTTACGACGCCGTCGCACAAGATTATTTCACTATGAGAGCCGCGTTGGTCACTACGGTGCAAGACTATCCAGGTTGCGGGTATATCTCGGGGCAGGTTATCCAAGGATTCTACGCATGCGTTAGGTGCATGGATAACACAAGCTATCTCCAACTAGAGAAAGATCCAGGGTCATCGAAAACCGTGTTCATGGCGCACCGGAGGTGGCTCGGCAAGAATGATCCATGGAGAAAACGTGGAGACCTGTTCGATGGCAAATCAGAGACCCGAGGAATCCCAGAGCGTAGGAGCAGCGAAGAAGTGGAAGAGTTGCTGAAAAACTGGAAAGATTGTCCTAAGCCTGGAAAGAAGCGAAAGAGGCAGCAACAAGACAAGCCGCTGATGAAGGTATGGAAAACAAGGTCTGTTTTCTGGGAGTTGCCATACTGGAAGTTTCTCCGCACGCCTCATAGCCTCGACATCATGCATATCACGAAAAACGTGTGCGAGAGTCTGGTCGCCACCATAATCAACATGCCAGATAGGACGAAAGATGGTCCGAAAGCAAGGCACGACCTGATATGCTTGGGTATCCGGAAGGAGCTTCACGGAGGACGCACTACTCCTGATGATCAGGAAGATGACGATGATCATGAGTCGGAGACGACACAAGGTCGTCGGAAGGGTAAAAAGTTCAAGAAGAACGAATATTACTGCCCTCCTTCTTGCTTCACTCTAAGCCAGGATGAGATCAAACAGTTTTTCAAGTGCCTTCTAGGAGTCAAATTTCCTTACGGCTACGCGGGCAAGATAAGCAGATACCTAGACGAGGCGAAGCAGAGGTTCAGTGGCATGAAGTCTCACGACTGTGCCGTGCTAATGACGCAGGTACTTCCGGTCGCACTAAGAGGGATAATGGACGAGCACGTCCGTGAAACGTTATTTGGCCTATGCAAGTTTTTCGACGTCATCTCTAGGAAGTCGATTGGCTTGAATCAGCTCGGAAGGCTACAGGAGGAGATCGCGGTGATACTATGTGAGCTTGAGGTCTACTTCCCACCCGCATTCTTCGACATTATGGTGCATCTGCTGGTCCATGTCGTGGAGGACATCGTACAACTCGGGCCGATGTTTCTCCGCAGCATGATGGCGTTCGAAAGGATGAACGGACACATCAAGGGATACGTTCGCAACAGGTCCCGTCCAGATGGAAGCATAGCCAAGGGCTTTCTGGCCGAAGAGTGCATCTCTTTCTGCACGAATTATCTAGACATCGAGAACCCTGTCGGTCTTCCCGTCAACAGACACCTTGGCAAGCTCGACGGATCTGGTCACCGAGAGGGTCGTCGCATACTGGATGCAGACTTCGATTTTCGACGCGCAGACTTTGATCGAGCAAACCTCGTCGCGCTACAGCATTTAGAACTGGTCGATCCTTGGGTACAGAAGCACAAAAGGTTAATCGAGAAGAAGTACAGTGACCGAGGCATACAGAGGACGCAGGGAGAAATAATCAAAGAGCACAACTCAGATTTCACGCGTTGGTTTAGGCAGACGCTCCTTGATAATCCCCCGCGCTCGCATTCTTCTGACACGGAAAAGATCATATTCACCTTGTCGCAGGGACCGATGCAAAACCTGGTGACCTATCAGGCGTATGATATCAACGGCTACACATTCTACACGGAGGAAAAGGACAACAAGTGTGATTATCAGAACTCAGGCGTAACGTCGGAATTCTACACCGATGACAACATGAAGGAAAGATTCTACGGAAGAATCGAGGAGATCTGGGAGCTCGACTACTGTGGAGAAAAGGTGCCGATGTTCCGTGTCAGATGGGCAAAGAGCGTCGAAAGAGAAGACCGGTATTTCACAACCATGGTTATACCCGAAGCAGCCAAATCCAAGGCCGCCGGTGCAAACGTGGCCGCGAAAAATGAACCGTGGGTACTGGCTACCAAAGTGGACCAATGTTTTTTCATTACCGACCCGACAAAGCCTAGCCGTGTTGTCGTGAGGAGAGGAAAAAGGAACATCATCGGAATGGATGGAGTCGCCAATGAGCAAGACTTCGACCAGTACGGCGATCCAAAGATTGAAGATGACGACGACTACGATGCAGCAACATACATCACAAGAAGAAAAAGGACAACCCTACCCAAAAAAGGTAGCCCGTTCGAAAGAAGAAACATTAAAGTGCCGGGGCTAAATTATTCAACCGCGACAAAGAAGGGAAAAAAGATTGTAAAACGCTAGCTCAAAAAATATTGTAAACGTGTGGTCGAAAAAGATTGTAATATTCATGGACAAATTATTATGAAATTTAGTTATACTTTGAATCATATTTGTAACACTTTTATGACATATATCACTACTTTTTGGCATTTTTGGATTATTTAAAAGTATTTTGAAAACAAAAAAAAACTTGTATGGCATAAATCACCACTTTGGACATTTTTTGGAACATTTAAAAGTATTTTTAAAATAAAAATAAAAAAGTGGAGCACCAGGATTCGAACCTGGGTGCTCATAGTTTAGAATAGAGCTAAGGGGCAGAACCAGTGGGCTATGACAGTACTAGTGCTAACAGAAGGGATGGCCGCCCTCTTATTTGGTAGTCCAACACACATAGGCGTAGCGCACCCTGGCCAAGTGCGCTACGGTTATCCGTAGAGCACTTGGCCAGGGTGCGCTACGCCTATGTGTGTTGGACGCTAGTCAACCGCTCCATCTCACAGACACCACACGCACACCGCGAAGCCGCGCCGCTGCATCTGACAGACACCACACGCACACAGATCGCCACCGCCGCGCTGCACTGTGCTCTCGAGGAGGAGGAGGAGGCCCGCCACCGCGCTGCGCTCTCGAGGAGGAGGAGGCCCACGCTTGTGGAGGAGGAGGCTCCGTGGAGGAGGAGGAGGCCCGCCGCTTGTGGAGGAGGAGGATCGCGCCGCCGCCCGTCGTCGTTCGCCCGTCGTCCGCCCGTCATAGGTAGCCCCTCCCCTGTCTCTCCCTCTCTCCCTCCCCTGTCTCTCCCTCTCTCCCTCTCTCCCTCTCTCCCCCTCTATCTCCCCGATGGGGGTCTGCCTCTGAACCAAGCCAGATTGCTAGATTGCTAGGCCAATCTGGGTAGGCTACTGGTAGGCTAAGCACAGCAGTCATGTGAGCGTAGGAATGACATGTAGACTGAAACAGGCCATGGTTAGGGTTCAGTAGGCCTCGCTCCCAAATTTGAGATGTGTGCAGGCCATGGTTAGGGTTCAGCAGGCCATGTTTATCCTCTAGATGTGTGCTGTTCCCAAATTTAAGATAAAACTCTAGAATTTTACTAAAGAAGATGCAGAAAATGGCTTGCTTGGAGTAATAAATTTTGAGTTGAGGAATATAGATTCTTGGTCATGAAGCTGTACACACGTTTGAAACAAAAACAGTTGGTTTGTGTGTTCTCACATTCTTTGTCATGCAGCTTTGCCAATTATAGGTGGACCCCAGTCTTATTGTTTGATTAGATATTTTCTGAATTTGAGTTGAGGAATACAGATATGTTCCTCTGTTTCTGCATGCCAAGGCAGCAGTACCAAGGCAGATATGTTCCTCTGTTTCTGCATGCCAAGGCAGCAGGACCAACTTTGGCTCACTTTAAAAACATGGGATTTGGGTTTCCAAAAATTTCCTACTTTGATCCTAGGAGGAAAAGAACTGAATTAGCATATGCATAGTAGTAGTTTCCTGCTTTGATCCTAACATTTCTGAATTCCAACCAAAACCGTGCTTGCAATTTTCATTCTGAATCTTGCAATTTTCATTCTGAATCTGCCATGGTTGCATGACCTTTGTCCTCAAGTAAATTTTGCATCTTATCTAAATTTTGCATCTTATCTAAATTTATCAAATAACCAAAATAGGTTGCTGTCAAGAATTAGCAGTAGGTTAGTTTATCTAAATTTTGCATCTTATGTAAATTTTGCATGACTTTTGTCCTCAAGTTAGCAGTAGGTTAGTTTTTTTAGGTTTAGTTAGTTGCTATCAAGAATTAGGTTACTATTAGCAAGCAGTAGGTTGTGTAGTTGCTGTCAAGAAATAGATTGTGTAGTTGCTGTTAGCAAGCAGTAGGTTTCAGAGGATTAGGATTAGGAAATTTAAATGTTTTCAAAGTTACCAGCAAGAAGATAGTGCACAAAATAGAAAATAAGGAGCAACTGGTAGTACAATAGAACAAGAATAAAACCTGGTGATAGTAGTAGCAATAACAAACTGTGACAAGATCAATAGATCATAAATAAAATCAGCAGCACTATACTTGCCGTCATATACTTGCTGTCATATAATCCATACTTGCTATCATATACTTGTTGTCATATTTGTTGTCATACTTGCTGTCATACTTGTTGTCAATGACAGTTGATATAATCTGTGGTGATATAATTGTAGCACTTGAAATTGTGCTTGTGCTTGTATATGAAGAACTTTATTATGTGTGTATGCAGGTTCTTGTATGAAATGAGTCCCGATTTTTGCCGGAATGTTGATTAACTTCCGTTTCGGCAGAAATCGGGCACTCCTAGTTTAAGAAAATTAGCAAAGGTCATGCCGGATTTTTCCGTGCATTTAACCAATTATTTGTTTTTTATTAGTGCAAAGATGTGTGACAACGACGAGGCTGGATGTTCTAAGCGCATCAGTGCTGAAGGAGAACTCAGACCTCCGAATAAACAATTGACATTCTGGGAGGCGGCCCAGCGGCTAGAAGACAATGAAGAATACCATCCTTCGGAGAGCGAGGATGATGAGATGGAAGATGCGGAGGAAGAAGCCGAAGGAACGGCGGACGATGAAACCACTGATGGCGGCGAGGGCACAGGGAGTGGTAGCAACCCTCCTAAGAAGAAGAAGCCGAAGGACCGGCGCCCGAACACGGTCGACACGGTCAGGGAGGAAATTACCGAAGTGAGCCCAACAGGGGTTCCTTTGGAGCCCGCCCTTGTCGTCAAAGGGTACGGTGGGAAAGTGGCGGCGATCACCCGGACAACCATCTCGATCAACACCGAGAATCTCCGGTATAAAGATAATGGCCACTTGCGCACACTCCTCTTCGAGAAGCTGCACGCAAGATACAAGTTCCCCGCTAAGTATCAGAACACAAATTATCATGGGAACGAAGTAAACAAATCCGCCCTCACAAAGATGAGCACCGCCCTGGCCAGCTGGAGAACCCGGATAAAGAAGAAGATCTATAAAGAAGGCAAAAGTCTCGAGGAGATCCAGAAGATTGACCCGCAGATCACCGAAGATCAGTTCCGGGAGTTCAAGGAGAGGTGTGAATCCGAAAGAGCCCTGGCCAATAGTAATCGGGGAAAGGCGCTGCAGGCGATGAATATAGGTCATCACCATCTCGGATCTGGTGGATACAGAACCGCGGAGGCCAAATGGAATAAGGAGGACGAAGAGTATAGATCCAAGGGGATAGAAAACCCCTTTGCTAAATTCGAACCCGGGCAGGTTCGAAACTTCATCAGGGCCCGTTACCATGTGGACCCAAAAACCAAACAACTCACCGCGGATCCTGCGGTGAAGGAATTCGAGGAAATTGTGGTAAGTATAATCTAATTACCGGTGATCAACACGATTGCAATCTAATCGATGATCTAAATGATTCACTGTTACTTCTTCTGCAGGAGGAGGAAATTGTTGCTAGTCATGGATCCCAGGGTTCCTCATCCCAGGGGTCGACGGCGGCCACCCGGTGGGATAACCCTTTTAACAGGGCGATGAACCGGGCCAAGAAAATAGAGCCGGTTACGAAGAAGCCGTCGTCGGCTGGCCGTCTGGCCGGCCTCGGGGGTAAGAATTGGGTGGATCATTTTGGTCCACCGCCGAGGACGCATGTGGCGCCGTCGGGAAGGAGCGAGGAGGAAAACAGAGAGGTTCAAGAACTTAAGGCACAAGTGGCGCGGATCCCGCAGATCGTCCAAGACAACCTGGCAATCACCCTTACGTCCTTCCTGCCTACCTTGGTGGAGTCAATAGCGAACTGGAGTGCGGGTGGTCGAGTAGGGCCGTGCCCGATTCCAAGCATGGTCAGCAACCACTCGAACAACGCGGCGCCGACGAATCAGGCGAACTACGTGTTCGTGACTCCGCCCGCTAGCACCGCGGCGCCGCAAGTGTTGGTGACTCCCCCTGCCATCACCGCGGCGCCGGAGTACATGTTGGTGCCCCCCTGCCATCGTCGCGGCGGCACCGGAGCTCCAAGCACCCGTCGGTAGGGAGAATACACCGGCGGCCAGCACCGCGCCATCAAGCAGCCCTTCCGTCTCTTGCACGCCCGTCGCCGTATGCGGTGCATCGACATTAGCCGATCTCGACGCCATCACGGTAAACAAATTGCTTTAATTACCGCCTTTCATGCCATCTATATATTACTCTTGTGGCATCTCGCTCTGACGACGTCGTACATGTTTTCCGCAGACGGATGTTCCTTGCACTCTCTTATGCTACGTGAACAACGAGCTGAGGGATGTTGCCAAGGGTACCATCGTTCAACCCTTGCAGCGCACGTTCCACTCAAAGCCAATGCCAGATAGCGTGCACAGGGTTAAAATTAGTCGGGTGCTAAGGGGCTGCGACGACCTGGAACCTCCCATTCAACCCCCAGGAGCGGATGAAGAAGAGCCGTATGTCCTCAGAAGTTGCTTCGGCTTGTTCTTGCTATGGCCAAAGAGCATGATCCGTTTGGGGACGGCGGGGGCCATCACGCCACAGACAACAGCACCGCCTGTCGTGCCAGCGACAAGCGGTGGCAAGGCCCCCTTACCGCCCTCGCCGTCACCTCCACGCGGTGGGTCGGATGATCATGTTGATGATATGCACATGGCGCAGGATCCGGCCGAGGACTTCGAAGACTGGAATGATCACTTCTTCAGCACTCAGTTTGGCAACGAAGAAGACCTAGCTGGTGGCCCCACAGAGAAAGCCACTATCACCAAGCGTCTGTTTGGTTCTCAGGAGACGCCTCCAGCTTGCGCCTTTACAGAGCCAGCTGATACAACCAACCGTCCCTTTATTCTAAGCCCTGACACACTACATAGGGCGGCCGGTGCTCAGATTGCGGTGCCTGCCCGCTCTCCAAAAGGAAAAAAGGGCAGGAAAAGAAAATCTAGCAGCTCGAGCCAGCCGGTGGCGTCAACAACTGCGAATCCGATCAGGTTTCGGGACGGGCCACCAAGACCCGAGGGTATTATGTGGAGGATTCATGTGGCGGGTGAGCCCATGCTACCTAAGAATTTGCGGAAGCTCGCCAGTTCGGAACTGCAGAGTGTGCATGACGGCGTGCTGACGATAGAGAGACGCCTTCTATCGGAGAAAGATCCCTCGCACCCGGTATTCGTGGTTAAGGTGCCACCAGGCTTGGGCTTCGTCGACACTGCCCCCGCGGATCTGTTCTTCCTGCGGTTCGAAGACATCTTCAATATGTTCCACCTATACCCGCTGCACTATACCATGGTCCGTCTCTTTTCTCTCAGCCTGGCCATGCAGATCATTAGAGAGAACACACCGGGCATCGCTATAGTGGACCCCTACTACATGCGTGACGGCTGCTTGGGTTCCCCCGCCGAACGACGTATCGTGGCCTCGTACCTAAAAAGAATCCTCGTGGCGAACAAGACAAAGGAATGTTGGAGATATGCCCTAGAGGCAATAATAAATGCAGTTATTATTATATCTTTGTGTTTATGATAAATGTTTACATTCATGCTATAATAGTATTAACAAGGAAACATTGATACTTGTGTGATTTGTAAACTTAATTTGAAGTCCCTAGTATAGCCTCTATACTTCACTAGCTTGTTGGTTGATTAATGATTGTGGTTTCCCTATCATGAACATTGAGATGTTATCAACAACAAGATCATATCGTTAGGAGAATGATATGGTGGACATACTCCTATAGATAAGCGTAGCATAAAGATCAAGTCATTTCATTAGTTCAATTGCTATATGCTTTCTGATACATAGTAACCTAATTCCTTCGACCATGAGATCATGCATATCACCTTTACCGGATGGATGCTTTGATAACATCAAACACCACACCGTAACTGGGTGGTTATAAAGGTGGCATTGAGTGTTCGGAAAGTTTTGGTTGAGACACATGGATCAAGAATGGGATTTGTCCATCCACATGACGGATAGATATACTCTGGGCCCTCTCGGTGGAATGTCATCCAATTAGCTTGCAAGCATGTGACTTGGTCACAAGGGATCACATATCACGGGAACGAGAAAAGAGTACTTGTCAGTAACGAGGTTGAACTAGGTATGCAGAGATACCGACGATCATAACCTCGGATAAGTAACATATCGTGAGACAAAGGGAAATTGGTATCGTATGTAAGTGGTTCATTCGATCGCAAAGTAATCGTAGAAATATGTGGGAGCCATATGAATTTCCAGATTCCTCTATTGGTTATTGTTCGGAGAAGTGTCTCGATCATGTCCGCATAATTCACGAACCGTAGGGAGACACACTTAAGGATTCGACGTTGTTTGAGTAGTTATGGTATTATGAGAAAGAGACCGAATGTTGTTCGGAGTCTCGGATGGGATCCGGGATATCACGAGGTGATCCGGAATGGTCCGGAGAATAAGATTCATATAAGGAAAGTCCCGTTTCGGAGTTCGGGAATGATTCCGGTGTTTTCATCGGGAATGTTCTAGAAGGTTCCGGAAAGTCCGGCACTCCGGGGGGGGGGGGAAGGGGTACATGAATGTGTCATTACATGTTGGAATGATTGCATCATGTACTTAGTGTTATCGCTGTTCCAAATAAGGGATTAAATCAAATCCTAGTTTGAAAAGTCAAACGGCAAGTTTGAAAAGTCAAACGGCAAGTTTGAAAAGTCAAACGGCCAAAATTGGAAGGTGGGAAAGAGGAGGAGCTCCAAACCGAGTTGGGGAGGGAGACCTCCTCCAACCGGCGACCACCAAGCCGAGTTGGGGAGGGTCTCCTCCCCATGGCGCGCCAGCCCCCTCCCACCTATATAAGGAGGGGCAGGGCTCCCTTCCTAGACACACAACTTTCACCTCTAGATCTCCGGTTTAGAGCCGTTTTGGATTAGAGCTTCTAATTGCTTTAGCCAACGGTTTAGAGCCTTCTAATTGGTTTAGAGCCTTCTAATTGGTGTGTCTAATTACTAGACCACTAATAGCCTCTCTCATAAGCTCCACCATACTCGCACCGGCTTAAGGCGAAGCCCTGCGGGATTTCCCCTCTACTTCCGGTACCACGCCGTTGTGCTGCCGGAATCGCGAGGAGAGTGCTACAACCTCCGCTGCCTGCTGGAACAAGGGAGAGGAAGGTCTTCGTCGAGTACCGAACGTGTGACCGACTGCGGGAGCGCTGCCGGAACGTGGCGCCGGAAGGATCGTCTACACGATCTTGAGATCGGAAAGAGTACGACTACATCACCCACGAGAATCCGCTCTCGTTAAACGCTTTGGAATCTTCGAGGGTAAGTTATACCATCGACTCGTTGCTACAATCTAGTAGATAGATCTTGGCTTGTTTGTTTGTATGCGATAGAAAAATTTTGTTTTCCTTGCTACGAACCCCTACAGTGGTATCAGAGCCGTGTCTATATGTAGATCTGTTGCACGAGTAGAACACAATGGTCATTGTGGGCGTTGATGCTTTTATTGTCGATTGCTTCTTGTGTACTTTGCATCTTGCGGTATGTTGGGATGAAGCGGCCCGGGCTAACCTTACATGACATCGTTCATGAGACTTGCTCCACGCTTGACATGCAACTTGTATTGCATAAGTGGCTTTGCGGGTGCCTGTTTCTCCTAGCATAGTAAAGATCCAATACACAACGGGTGATTAACAATACTTGTGTCAACGTTGTGGTTCATGTTCGTAAGTTAGAACGACACTTATTGAAAGCCCCAAACCACGTAAAATATGCAAAGAAAGTAGAGGCATCTAACTTTGTTTTGCAGGGGTGTGCAGTGATGTGATATGGCCATGATTGTGATTATATTTGATGTATGCAATGTTCCTTATTGTAAGTCGGCAACCGGCAGGAGCCATATGGTTGTCTTTAATTTATGTTAAGACCCGCGTGTCTATTCAAAGTAGTTGTAATAGTTGAAGCCGGTGAACGACAACCATGGAGAGGCGTCATTGACCTTGATGCAATGCCGGTGATGATGGAGATCATGTTCGTGCTTGAAGATGGAGATCAAAGCACAAAGAAGAAAGGCCATATCATATCACATATATATTGAATTGCATGTGATGTTAATCCTTTATGCATCTTGTATTGCTTAGTAGACGACGGTATCATTATAAGATGATCCCTCATGCACATGAATTTCAAGTCATAAAGTGTTCACCCTTAGTTAGCACCGTTGCTAAAGCTTGTTGTTTCGAAGCACCACGTGATGATCGGGTGTGTTAGATTCCGCAAGTGTATACAACGTGAGCAAGCCAGATTTGCTCATGCGGAAACTAAGGTTTGATCTTGACGAGCCTAGCATGTATAGACATGGTCTCGGAACACGGATCACCGAAAGGTAAAGCATGAATCATATAGTAGATATGATGAACATGACGATTGTTCGCCATTGAAACTATATCAACTCTCGTGATGATCGGTGTTGATGTAGTGGATTTGGTTCGTGTGATCACTAAAACAATGTGAGGGATATTGTTTTGAGTGGGAGTTCACCTAGTTTAATTACATTAATTAATTTGAACTCAATTTGTCATAAACTTAGTCTAAACTATTGCAAATATGTTGTAGATCAATGGCAGCCCCTACCATCAATTTTAATGCGTTCCTAGAGAAAGAAAAGTTGAAAAACAATGGAAGCAACTTCGCGGATTGGTTCCGCAATTTGAGGATTGTCCTCACAGCTGGTAATTTGACCTATGTGCTGGATGCACCGCTGGGTGACCCACCTGCAGCTAATGCTTCCGATGAAGTAAAGAATGTTTACCTCGCTCGGAAGAATCAGTACTCCATAGTTCAGTGTGCTATCTTGTATGGTTTGGAATCGGAGCTTCAGAAAAGGTTTGAGGATTCAGACCCATATGATATTGTCGAGGATCTCAAATTGATTTTTGAGACTCATGCGGCAATTGAAAGCTATGAGGCTTCTGAAAAGTTCTTTAACTGCAAGATGGAAGAAGGCAGCTCCGTCAGTGAGCATGTGCTTAAGATGTCAGGGCACGCAAACAAACTTCAAAGCTTGGGTATAGTGATTCCTAATGCTTTGGGGATTTACCGTGTCCTCCAATCACTACCACCAAGTTACAAGAACTTTGTGATGAACTACAACATGCAGAACATGAACAAGACGTTGCCAGAACTCTTTGCCATGTTAAAATCTGCAGAAGTGGAGATCAAGAAAGAGCACCAAGTGTTGTTGGTCAATAAGACCACCAAATTCAAGAAAGGCAAGTCTAAGCAAAAGGGACACTTCAAGAAGGGTGGTAAGAAAGCTACCACGCCGACGAAGAAGACCAGGGCTGGACCTAAGCCTGATACTGAGTGCTTTTACTGCAAGGGAGAAGGTCACTGGAAGCGGAATTGCCCAAAGTACTTGGCGGATTTGAAGAACGGCAACATCAAGAAGAAAGGTATATCTGATATACATGTTATTGATGTGTATCTCACTAGTACTCGTAGTAGTGCCTGGGTATTTGATACTGGTTCGGTTGCTCATATCTGTAACTCGAAACAGGTGCTGCAGAATAAACGAAATCTAGCGAAGAACGAGGTGACGATGCGCGTGGGAAACGGATCAAAGGTTGATGTGATCGCGGTCGGCACGCTACCCCTTCATCTACCATCGGGATTAGTTTTATACTTAAATAATTGTTATTTGGTGCCTGCGTTGAGCATGAACATTATATCGGGATCTTGTTTATTGCGAGACGGTTACTTGTTTAAATCCGAGAATAATGGTTGTTCTATTTATATGAGTAATATGTTTTATGCACATGCACCTTTGATAGATGGTCTATTCTTATTGAATCTCGATAGTGGAAATACACATATCAACAACATTGAGGCTAAACGTTTGAAATCAAGCGATAATTCGACCTATATGTGGCACTGTCGTCTTGGTCACATCGGAGTGAAACGTATGAAGAAACTCCATTCCGATGGACTTCTTGAATCACTTGGTTTTGAATCACTTGAAAGATGCGAAGCATGTCTGATGGGAAAAATGACTAAGACTCCATTTTCTGGTATGATGGAGCGAGCTACAGACTTATTGGAAATCATACATACCGATGTGTGTGGTCCAATGAGTGTAGCATCGCGCAGTGGTTATCGTTATGTTCTTACCTTCACGGATGACTTGAGTAGATATGGGTATATCTATTTCATGAAACATAAGTCCGAAACTTTCGAGAAGTTTAAGGAGTTTCAAAGTGAGGTAGAGAATCAACGTAACAAGAAGATTAAATTTCTACGTTCTGATCGTGGAGGTGAATATCTAAGTTACGAGTTTGGCGAGCATTTGAAGAAATGCGGAATACTTTCACAATTGACACCGCCGGGAACACCACAGCGTAATGGTGTGTCCGAACGTCGTAATCGAACTCTCTTAGATATGGTTCGTTCTATGATGTCACTTACAGATTTACCGCTATCATTTTAGGGTTATGCATTAGAAACAGCCGCATTCACTTTAAATAGGGCACCATCTAAATCCGTTGAAACGACACCGTATGAATTATGGTTTGGGAAGAAACCTAAATTGTCGTTCCTTAAAGTTTGGGGATGCGAAGCCTATGTAAAGAAGTTACAGCCGGACAAGCTTGAACCCAAAGCGGAAAAATGCGTCTTCATAGGATACCCGAAGGAAACTATTGGGTATACCTTCTATCATAGATCCGAAGGCAAAATCTTCGTTGCCAAGAATGGATCCTTTCTAGAGAAGGAATTTCTCTCGAAAGAATTGACTGGAAGGAAAGTAGAACTCGACGAGGTTGTCGAACCTTCTCTCGAAATTGCGAGTAGCGCAGCACCGGAAGAAGTTCCTGTGGTGCCTGCACCAATAAGAGAGGAAGCTAATGATGGTGATCATGAAACTTCGGTTGCAGTTGCTACAGAGCCTCGGAAGTCAACGAGAACTCATACCACTCCAGATTGGTATGATTCCGTTATGAATGTCATGGTGGTGGACAACACCGATGACCCCGAGACATATGAGGAAGCGATGATGAGCCCAGATTCCAATAAATGGCAAGAAGCCATGAAATCCGAGATTGGATCCATGTACGAAAACCAAGTATGGACTTTGGTGGACTTACCGGATGGCCGAAAGGCTGTCGAGAACAAATGGATTTTCAAAAGAAAAACAGATGCTGATGGTAATGTTACTGTCTATAAAGCTCGACTTGTCGCAAAAGGGTTTCCACAAATTCAAGGAGTTGACTACGATGAGACTTTCTCACCGGTAGCGAAGCTAAAGTCTGTGAGGATTATGTTAGCAATCGCTGCATATTATGATTATGAGATATGGCAGATGGATGTCAAAACAGCATTCCTCAATGGAGACATTGATGAAGAGTTGTATATGATGCAACCCAAAGGTTTTGTCGATCCTAAAGATGCTAACAAGGTATGCAAACTTCAACGGTCCATCTATGGATTGAAGCAAGCATCCCGAAGTTGGAATCAACGTTTTGATAAGGTAATCAAAAGTTTTGGTTTTATACAAACTCATGGAGAAGCTTGTATTTACAAGAAAGTGAGTGGGAGCTCTGTAGCATTCTTAATACTATATGTGGATGACATATTATTGATTGGGAATGATGTAGACCTTCTTAATAGTGTCAAGGAATATTTGAATAATAGTTTTTCAATGAAGGATCTTGGCGAAGCAGCTTACATATTAGGCATAAAGATTTATAGAGATAGATCGAAACGCCAAATATCATTGTCACAGAGTACATATTTGGACAAAGTTCTAAAGAGATTTGGAATGGAAGAAAGCAAGAAAGGGTTCTTGCCCATGTTGCCCAATACGACCTTGAGTAAAACTCAAAGTCCGACATCGGCAGAAGATAGAGAAAGGATGAGTAAGACTCCCTATGCCTCAGCCATAGGATCTCTAATGTATGCCATGCTATGTACTAGACCCGACATTGCATATGATGTTAGTTTAACTAGCAGATATCAAAGTGATCCAGGAGTGGATCATTGGACAGCGGTCAAAAACATCCTTAAGTACTTGAGAAGAACTAAGGATATGGTTCTTTCTTATGGAAGTGATGAACAGCTCGTTGTTAATGGTTACACCGATGCTAGTTGGAACACAGATCCGGATGATTCTAAATCACAATCCGGATACGTATTTATTTTGAATGGTGCAGCAGTTAGCTGGAGGAGTGCAAAGCAAAGCGTTGTGGCGAGATCTTCAACTGAATCGGAATACATGGCTGCTTCGGAGGCTTCACAAGAAGCTATATGGATGAAAGAGTTCATTACAGAGCTGGGTGTGGTTCCTAGTGCGCTGGACCCAATGTCTATCTACTGTGATAACATGGGCGCCATAGCCAATGCGCAAGAACCAAGGTCACACAAGAAGCTGAAGCATATCAAGCTGCGTTTTCACGCTATTCGAGAACATATCCAGGATGGGGATATAAAGATTTGCAAAGTACACACAGATCTGAATGTGGCGGATCCGTTGACTAAACCTCTCCCGAGGGCAAAACATGACCAACACCAAACTGCCATGGGTGTTCGGTATATTACCATGTAATCTAGATTAGATGACTCTAGTGCAAGTGGGAGACTGTTGGAGATATGCCCTAGAGTCAATAATAAATGCAGTTATTATTATATCTTTGTGTTTATGATAAATGTTTACATTCATGCTATAATAGTATTAACAAGGAAACATTGATACTTGTGTGATTTGTAAACTTAATTTGAAGTCCCTAGTATAGCCTCTATACTTCACTAGCTTGTTGGTTGATTAATGATTGTGGTTTCCCTATCATGAACATTGAGATGTTATCAACAACAAGATCATATCGTTAGGAGAATGATATGGTGGACATACTCCTATAGATAAGCGTAGCATAAAGATCAAGTCATTTCATTAGTTTAATTGCTATATGCTTTCTGATACATAGTAACCTAATTCCTTCGACCATGAGATCATGCATATCACCTTTACCGGATGGATGCTTTGATGACATCAAACACCACACCGTAACTGGGTGGTTATAAAGGTGGCATTGAGTGTTCGGAAAGTTTTGGTTGAGACACATGGATCAAGAATGGGATTTGTCCATCCACATGACGGATAGATATACTCTGGGCCCTCTCGGTGGAATGTCATCCAATTAGCTTGCAAGCATGTGACTTGGTCACAAGGGATCACATATCACGGGAACGAGAAAAGAGTACTTGTCAGTAACGAGGTTGAACTAGGTATGCAGAGATACCGACGATCATAACCTCGGATAAGTAACATATCGTGAGACAAAGGGAAATTGGTATCGTATGTAAGTGGTTCATTTGATCGCAAAGTAATCGTAGAAATATGTGGGAGCCATATGAATTTCCAGATTCCTCTATTGGTTATTGTTCGGAGAAGTGTCTCGATCATGTCCGCATAATTCACGAACCGTAGGGAGACACACTTAAGGATTCGACGTTGTTTGAGTAGTTATGGTATTATGATAAAGAGACCGAATGTTGTTCGGAGTCTTGGATGGGATCCGTGATATCACGAGGTGATCCGGAATGGTCCGGAGAATAAGATTCATATAAGGAAAGTCCCGTTTCGGAGTTCGGGAATGATTCCGGTGTTTTCATCGGGAATGTTCTAGAAGGTTCCGGAAAGTCCGGCACTCCGGGGGGGGGAAGGGGTACATGAATGTGTCATTACATGTTGGAATGATTGCATCATGTACTTAGTGTTATCGCTGTTCCAAATAAGGGATTAAATCAAATCCTAGTTTGAAAAGTCAAACGGCAAGTTTGAAAAGTCAAACGGCCAAAATTGGAAGGTGGGAAAGAGGAGGAGCTCCAAACCGAGTTGGGGAGGGAGACCTCCTCCAACCGGCGGCCACCAAGCCGAGTTGGGGAGGGTCTCCTCCCCATGGCGCGCCAGCCCCCTCCCACCTATATAAGGAGGGGCAGGGCTCCCCTCCTAGACACACAACTTTCACCTCTAGATCTCCGGTTTAGAGCCGTTTTGGATTAGAGCTTCTAATTGCTTTAGCCAACGGTTTATAGCCTTCTAATTGGTTTAGAGCCTTCTAATTGGTGTGTCTAATTACTAGACCACTAATAGCCTCTCTCATAAGCTCCACCATACTCGCACCGGCTTAAGGCGAAGCCCTGCGGGATTTCCCCTCTACTTCCGGTACCACGCCGTTGTGCTGCCGGAATCGCGAGGAGAGTGCTACAACCTCCGCTGCCTGCTGGAACAAGGGAGAGGAAGGTCTTCGTCGAGTACCGAACGTGTGACCGACTGCGGGAGCGCTGCCGGAACGTGGCGCCGGAAGGATCGTCTACACGATCTTGAGATCGGAAAGAGTACGACTACATCACCCACGAGAATCCGCTCTCGTTAAACGCTTTGGAATCTTCGAGGGTAAGTTATACCATCGACTCGTTGCTACAATCTAGTAGATAGATCTTGGCTTGTTTGTTTGTATGCGATAGAAAAATTTTGTTTTCCTTGCTACGAACCCCTACAAGGAATACATTCTCGTGCCTTACTTTCTCGAGTAAGTCGTTATTCAGTCGCCACCGTCGATTGGCTTTATTAGATCATCATCATTCTTTTTTCAACACATTCCATTTGAATTTTTTGCGCAGAGATGAACACTGCACGCTCATCTCCTTATCGCCGAAGCATTCCCACGCCACGTATTTCGACTCGGGGAGTCTAGAAAAGAAGAAAAACTACGACAAGATCAAGGAAGTTCTGGATGATGCTCTCACTGGCTTTGCCTCGACGGAAGGCACCAACTTCGTGCGTAAGAAGGTCAAGTTCGGCAGGCACGTCTTCAACCACGTAACAGAGTTCCCCTGCGTGAAGCAGCCGGAAAATAGTAAGAAGGAAGCCTACTACGCACTCCATCACATGAGGGCGTTCCTACTTGACCAGCAGAATTCTACGCTGCCAGATCATCTCAAACAGTGGGCCGAAGCAAAGGCCAAGATCAATGATTCGGATATTAGACAAGAGATGTATCGCATCCAGCAGCAGTTTGGGGCAATCATCTTTCGTGATGTCATGACTTCGGGGGGGATCTTCTACGGAGGAAATATCCCGAATAACCGTGACATAGAAGATCGCCTAGAGATGCAGGGTGACTATAGGAAGTTCATGACGAGACAGGGCGTCCTCCCGTTCCTTAAGCCGAGCCAGAAGGCTTGATGTTGGCCTAGTTGTAGTTGCAAACTATAGATGACCTTTGTGTGTGTGTGTGTGGACGACAAGTGTACTTATCTTATTAGGTTTATGAATCACCACTTACTTATTTTGCTTATTATTATTATATATCAATCAATGCTTGGTTTTTTTGCTTACTCTTTGGTTTTTTTGCTTACTCTTTGGTTCTCGGACGACAAGTGTGAGTTATTTTTGTCTTTTTCGAGAATATGCCGATGATTGAAATGTCGTGGCACAATATATATGTGAATGTGCTATGACGGGATTGTCAGCCTTGTGATATGCACAAGTCCAGGAATTGTGCATCCTACTTGGCTGACAGTCCCGTCATAAGCAATTCCTGTGTCCAATGACCTAGCTAGTTATATATGAGGCATGCTTTTCGAGTTATTTTTGTCTTTTTCGAGAATATGCCGATGATTGAAATGTCGTGGCACAATATATATGTGAATGTGCTATGACGGGATTGTCAGCCTTGTGATATGCACAAGTCCAGGAATTGTGCATCCTACTTGGCTGACAGTCCCGTCATAAGCAATTCCTGTGTCCAACGACCTAGCTAGTTATATATGAGGCATGCTTTTCGAGTTATTTTTGTCTTTTTCGAGAATATGCCGATGATTGAAATGTCGTGGCACAATATATATGTGAATGTGCTATGACGGGATTGTTAGCCTTGTGATATGCACAAGTCCAGGAATTGTGCATCCTACTTGGCTAACAGTCCCGTCATAAGCAATTCCTGTGTCCAACGACCTAGCTAGTTATATATGAGGCATGCTTTTCGAGTTATTTTTGTCTTTTTCGAGAATATGCCGATGATTGAAATGTCGTGGCACAATATATATGTGAATGTGCTATGACGGGATTGTTAGCCTTGTGATATGCACAAGTCCAGGAATTGTGCATCCTACTTGGCTAGCAGTCCCGTCATAAGCAATTCCTGTGTCCAACGACCTAGCTAGTTATATATGAGGCATGCTTTTCGAGTTATTTTTGTCTTTTTCGAGAATATGCCGATGATTGAAATGTCGTGGCACAATATATATGTGAATGTGCTATGACGGGATTGTTAGCCTTGTGATATGCACAAGTCCAGGAATTGTGCATCCTACTTGGCTAACAGTCCCGTCATAAGCAATTCCTGTGTCCAACGACCTAGCTAGTTATATATGAGGCATGCTTTTTGAGTTTGCTCTTTTTGATTTAAGAGTACTTTCTATAAGTGTATCTTCATATGCGACTTTAATTATACATGTTTTTTCAATCACCGGTTAGTTATTATTGTCAACTTGTAGATGACGTGGTACGTCGTGTACAAGGGACGGGTTCCCGGAGTCTACGATGATTGGGAAGACTGCCGGAGACAGGTGCATCGTTTCAGCGGCAATAGCTACAAAGGGTACAACACTATGGCGGAGGCGGAAGATAGATACACGCGCTATCTAGCGGGAGTTAGGACAAGGAACCGGATGAAGACCTACACCTTCGTCGCGGCGGTGATCATGCTTATCTTCTTTGGTTATTTATCCCGCGTTTGTGTCTAGCTAGCTAGTTTAGATGTCTAGGCGAGCTTCCGAGCTCTAACTTGTTCGATCGACACATGTATTCGCATGTCACCAACTACTACTTTGTAACATGATCAAAACAATGTAACTTGGACTATGTATTCATGTATGAGACTTATCTATATGTATTTGTTTCAATCTTGTTTTTCATATCGAGTATTTATATATATAATTGTATATCTTGTATCTGTGTGTGTATATCTGCTGTAATATTGTATATAATCTGTATTGCATATAATCTGGCTTGGAAATTAAAAAAAACAAAAAATACATCTGTGGCGCACATGTTCTACCTTCTGTGGCGCACTACACCTAAAGCGCACCATGGATGTTTAGTGGCGCACTGGGTAGTGCGCCACAGAAGATCCAAGGGGTAGCGCACCACGCCAAACTTCTGTGGCGCACTAGGTGGTGCGCTACGCCTATCTCTACACAACCGTGGCGCACTAGGCAGTGCGCCACGGCTGAGAGATAGTCGTAGCGCAAGGCCCGTGGCGCACTACAGGTGCGCCACGGATGGGCCTTTTAGGTGCGCCACAGACGACCATTTTCCTAGTAGTGATTGCATCATCTTTAAATCCTCTAATACCGGGCAGCCCAAGAAATTCAGAGCGTAACATTCTAGAGTAACTTATTCAAGGTGTAGGATCTTTAAGTGTTGGGAGATGAGAGGCGTATTGAGCACCAGTGGCTTGTCCTCTATGTCACCAGCTTCGAGTAGGAGCTCCTCAACTTGGCAATTTAGAGCATACTCAAGCAGCAGCTTAGTGTTTGCATATAGCGACTCATCAGGGTAGACATTGATCTCGCACTTGGCGAGAGGTGAGTTTCCGCGGAGGTGGATGATGAGCTTCACCAAATGTTCGAATCGCTCGCAGGTAGGGAAACTTGACCAGTCATCAAGATTGAAGCGCAGACTGGTGGTGTGCCTCCAGAGGCCGTGCCACCAGGTGTCAAGCACGCAAGTCTGCAGGGAATCGTCCTCTGGCATAAAGGATAGCACATGCTGCAGTAGGTCGTCGGTGAGGTCGCCGAAGTGATCCTCGTCGCCGTCAGCAGCCATCTGCGCTTTCCGTCGAACAGGTGGCGGATGCTGCGGGTACAGGGCAAAAGAAATCAGGTGAAGCACGAGAGAGAAAAAAAGGAGATCGCTCGAGATAAAGAGGAAGAATGCAGCATCACCTAAGCTAGACTCGTGGACAGGCGGAAGCTCCGGCCGCCGACAGCTGCGGAGGAGAACGGGAAGAGAAGACGCCTCTTCCCACCCCTCCGTTTCTCCCTCCGGTGTTTAAACCACGAGGGGGGACCCGGCGGTTCGACGCAGTCCGTCCCTCGATTTCCCGGGCGCCATTACTGCCGTATTCAACAAATCCGACGAGCGCGAAATATTAGAAGGCCGCCGCTGGGAGCGCGGATCAGTGAGAATTCTAGCCACCGGAGAGAGCACCTCTGCCGCCGTTTTTAGAGTGTGGGGCTGGAAGACTAGGAGTAATATTTTTTTTGGCAAATCTACTCTCAACCGGGGTCTCAGCGCACCTCCAACTGGCCGACCATTAAATTGTCCTAAACAGTTCGTTTCTGTCTGTTGGATCGGGCCGCGGTCGATATGAGGAGGGGATTCGGTCTGTCTGGCTGATCGCGCCCAGCGGCCCGATCCATCTGTCTATCTCCCTCCCGTTGTTACTGGTTAAGACCCTCGCGATGGGACGTTAATGGCGACGCGCGTCGGGTGTCAGCCGGCGGCTTCCCGCACGGTCGGCGTTTCCCGCCATCGTTTCATGTGCGTGCCTTGCTTCCCACTGCGAGAAAACTTCTCGCGCATTCAAGACCGTTTCCCACCTCCGCCGTGGTTTATAAAAGACGGCCGCCGGCGCGGCGGAGACAACAAGCCCCCAAAGCAAAAGCAAACCAGCTGCCATGCCTCGCTGCAAGATCGCCAACTGGACGAAATCCGGGAGATGTGTCGCACCCGCTACCCGGACGTGGACGTCGAAGAGGTCCACCTCGAGGCCACACTACTGGCCCGGCGCATGGGCGAGGCGCACGTGCTGGCCTTCGAGAAGGAAGGCGATATCACCGAGATGGCGCTGCAGCGGGTGGTGGAGGCGGCGGCAACGATGGCCGCCCAATGGGTGGTGACCAACATACACCACGTCGTCGCCAAGGAGGCGGTGGCCTTGGTGGCTGCATCAACGGCTCTTCGCGAGATCCACCACGAGGCGGCCATGACCACGCTGGAGGAGGTGGCCAAGGAGGCCGCCAAGGTCGCCTTCCGCAAGCTCTGCCACGCCGCCAAAGCACGCAGCGACGCGAAAGAGGCGCGACACGAGCACATCGCCGACTCGGCGGCGGAGGAGGAACACGTGGCTCTAGCCGCTGAGGCGGCGGTCGCATGGAGTCTCGTCGACGATACGGGGGTGGCGGAGGACAACGACGAGGAGGGTGATACGTCGGAAACATATCTATAATTTTTTATGATCCATGCTTGTTTAGTATCTACTTTGCTTTGCTTGTCTACACTTTGAGGTGCTTTTTACATGTTTTCTGGTACTAACCTATTAACAAGTTGCCACAGTGTCAATTGCCTGTTTTCTGCTATTTTTGGTTCTAGAAAAGTTAGTAAAGAAATATTCTCGGAATTGGACGGGACAAACGTCAAAGTCAATTACTTCCCGTGGGGAACAAGAAGTCCAGAGGGGAGACGGAGAAGCGGGCCAGGGAAGCCAGACCCCCTAGGCACGGCCAGGGGTGGGCCCGTGCCTGGGACGGGTGTGGCCCCTCTGGCCGCCTCCTCGGCCTCCCCCTTCGCCTATAAGAAGCCCCCGATGCAAAAACCCTAAGCATCCGATCAAATCTCCATGAAACCGTCTGTAGCCGCCGCCACCATCGTCCCTAGATCAGGGGGATCTAAAGTTCTTCCCGGCACCCTATCGGAGGGGAGATCATCCCGGAGGCCTTCTCTCCGGTATGATGCGTGAGTAGTTCCACCTTGGACTATGGGTCCATGTAGTAGCTAGATGGTTGTATCTCCTCCTTTGTGCTTTCATGTATAGATCTTGTGAGCTCCGTTCATGATCAAGATCTAATCTATTTGTAATCATGCATGTTGTGTTTGCGAGAATCCGATGGATATTGAGATTATTATGCTGGTTTGATTAATGGTTTTGTCTTTATGACTCTATCATGTCTGTATTGTTTGTGATCTTGCATGCTCTCCGTTGGGAAACCACAAGAGCAAGGTATGATGCAGCACAACAGCAAGTTTTCCCTCAGTAAGAAACCGAGGTTATCGAACCAGTAGGAGGAAGGAAATGGCTCAAAGGTGTTGCAAGCAACGTGGAAACCTACACAACACAAACTCAAGACTTTACCCCAACTAACAGTGAGGTTGTTAATCTCACCGGTTGCTATGCAAAGGATTAACTATATGGTGTGGAAGGTGATGATGGTTTGCATCAAGTAAACAGTAACAGTGGAAGATGTATCAATGGTAAAGATTGGACCGGGGTCCATAGTTTACTAGAGGTGTTCTTCTTAGATAAAAAAACATGGCATGCTGGATAAACAAATTACAACAGAGCAATTGACAGGACTGAGCAAGTCATAACAATGCAATACTGGACAAAACGATCCTATGATATTTGATTGGGCAATACAACAATATACATAGACCGCCATCCAACTGCATCTATGACTAGAAGTCCACCTTTGGGTTATCATTCGAACCCCTTCCAGTATTAAGTTGCAAGCAACATACAACTGTTTTAAGCAAAGTGTGTAAGGTAAACAATCCACTTGTTCCATGAACAAGAGACCGTTGTTTTTGTTGGAATTATGCCCTAGAGGCAATAATAAAGATGTTATTATAATTCTTGTTCATGATAATGTTTATATTCCATCCTAGAATTGTATTAAGCGGAAACTTTAATACTTGTGTGGTTTGTGAACAACACCGTGTCCCTAGTATGCCTCTATGGACTAGCTCATTGATTAATGATGGTTAAGGTTTCCTAACCATGGACATGAGTTGTCAATTAATAATAAGATCATATCATTGGGAGAATGATATGGTGGACAGACCCAAACTAAGCGAAGCAATTAGATCGTGTCATCGTGTTCGTCTTTGCGAAGCTTTTCTTATGTCAAATATTGTATTCCTTAGACCATGATATAATACAACTCCCTGGTATCGGAAGAAAGCTTTGAGGTCATCAAACGTCATCCTATGAGAGGGTGATCATAAAGGTGTCTCTCAGGTGATCGGAAAGTATCTGTTGGGTTGTATGTATCGAGATGGGATTTGTCCCTCCCAAGTCGGAGAGATATACTTCGGGCCCACTCGGTAATCAATATCAACACCGCTTGCAAGCATGTGGTTAAGGAGTTAATCACAAAGTGATATCGGATTACGGAACGAGTAAAGTACTTGCTGTGAACGAGATTGAACTAGGTATGACGGTACCGACGATCGAATCTCGGGCAAGTAAAATATCGCGAGACGAAGGGAATATATATATGGGATTGATTGAATCCTGGCATCGTGGTTCATCCGATATGATCATCGATGAATGTGTGGGAGTCAATATGGGTTTCCAGACCCCGCTGTTGATTATTGATAGAAGATCATGTCTGCATATTCTCGAACCCGCAGGGCCACACACTTAACGTGTCTCGACGCTAGGATAGATTGGATAATTGGTTTATGAGTTTTTGTTCGGAGTCTCGGATGGGATCCGGGACATCACGAGAGGTTCCGGAGTGGTCCGGAGAATAAGATTCATATAAGGCAGTGCAGTTTTTGGAGTTCGGAATTGTTCCGGGTTAATCGGTATTGTACCGGAAGCTTCTAGAACCTTCCGGAAGGGGACCAACGTGGCCCCACCTTCCGGGAGGGGGCATGGGCCTATGAGGGAGTGCCCTGGCCGCATTGGGCCAGGGGCACAAGGCCCCATAGGGCCCAGCCGGCCAAGAGAGGTTTAAACTCTAGATAGAGCTTCTAGAAGGGGGGGTTTCCTTGCCCCCCACTCTTCCTCCTTGGGGCCGCACCAACCCCCTACACCTTCCCCTCCAACCCTAGCCGCCCTGCTGCCCTCCTCTCTCCCCCCCGACTGCTTGTAGGCGAAGCCCTGCTGCAGAAATTCTCCACCAATTGCACCACGCCGTCGCGTTGTAGATCCAACCCATCTCTCCACCATACTTGCTGGACCAAGGAAGGATGATACGTCGAGGTGCCGCACGTGTGCATCTCACGGAGGCATCGCCACTTGTGGTGCTAGATCGGATCGGATCGCGAGGAGGAGAAGCGAGTACGACTACATCACCCACGTTCCGACGAACGTTCCGCTGTGCGAATCTTCAAGGGTATGAAGATCTAATCCAATCTCTCTCGTTGTTTGCATCTCCTAGATTAGATCTTGGCTTCCCTCTGTTCGCATCCGTAGAAAATTTTGATTTACTATGCCGCGAAACCCTACAGTTTTCTCCCTAGTGGCAACAACACATCTACAACCGTAGAGATTTATGTCACTTCCATTGATTAAGTAGAGGCATGAACCCACTATCGAGCATAAATACACCTCTTGGAGTCACTAGCAACTACTTGGCCAAGATAGCTACTAACAACGAAGAGCATGCAAGATCACAAACAACACATACATGATAGAATCAGATAGATAAAACCATTAATCAATCTGACATAGTAATCTCAATATCCATCGGTTCCCCGCAAACACAACATGTATGATTACAAATAAATTAGATCTTGATCATGAACGGAGCTCACAAGATCTAGACATGAAAACACAAGGAGGAAATACAACCATCTAGCTACTACATGGACCTGTAGTCCAAGGTGGAACTACTCACGCTTCATACCGGAGGCTAGCATGATGAAGAAGAAGGCCTCCGGGATGATCTCCCCTCTGGCAGGATGCCGGGAAGAGCTTTAGATCCCTCCAATCTAGGGACAATGGTGGCGGCGGCTACATACAGTTTTGTGCAATATTGATCGGGTGCCTATGGTTTCTGCATCGGGGGCTTCGTATAGGCGAAGAGGCGAGGCAGGGGGGCCACTAGGGCGGCTGCACCCCCCAGGCGCGGGGTGGGCCCACCCGTGCGTCCAGGGGGTGTGGCCCCCTGGTGGGTCCCCTCCGTCTCGTACTCCTGCTTCGTGTTCCCATGGTAAAATATTGACTTTGGCTTTTGTCCCGTCCAATTCCGAGAATATTGATTTTCTGTCTTTCTAGAACCAAAAACAGAAGAAAACAGGCAACTAGCACCGTGGAAACTTGTTAATAGGTTAGTCCTAGAAAACATATAAAAACACCTCAAAGTGTGGACAAGGCAAAGCAAAGTAGGTACTAAACAAGCCCCCGATGCAGAAACCCTAGGCACCCGATCAAAACTCCACGAAACCTTCTCTAGCCGCCGCCACCATTGACCCTGGATCGTGGGGATCTGAAGTTCTTCCCAGCACCGTGCCGAAGGGGAGATCATCCCGGAAGCCTTCTTCTTCGGTATGAAGCGTGAGTAGTTCCACCTTGGACTACGGGTCCATGTAGTAGCTAGATGGTTGTATCTCCTCCTTGTGCTTTCATGTATAGATGTTGTGAGATCCGTTCATGATCAGGATCTAATCTATTTGTAATCATGCATGTTGTGTTTGCGGGGATCCAATGGATATTGAGATTAGTATGTCAGATTGATTAATGGTTTTATCTTATTGATTCTATCATGTCTGTGTTGTTTGTGATCTTGCATGTTCTCCGTTGTTAGTAGCTATCTTGTCCAAGTAGTTGCTAGTGACTCCAAGAGGGGTTATTTATGCTCGATAGTGGGTTCATGCCTCTAGTTTCCAAGGGAAGTGACATAAATCTCTTCGGTTGTAGATGTGTTGTTGCCACTAGGGAGAAAACAACGGTCTCTTGTTCATGGAACAAGTGGATTGTTTACCTTACACACTTTGCTTAAAGTAGTTTTCTGTTGCTTGCAACTTAATACTGGAGGGGGTTTGGATGATAACCTGAAGATGGACTACTAGTCATAGATGCAGTTGGATGGCCCAATCTGTAACACCCTCAGAATCGGACCTATGCAAGTTTGGGCAAAATTCACCAAACCCGCATAGAAACGATTCAAAGGTGTCCACCAGGCACTTTCGTGCGGGTGGAAAACGAAGTAATAACATTACACAACAGTCCTCGATGGGACCCACAAAACAGATTTATATAACAGCGACTCAAGGAGTCAAGAATACAGATATAATATACAAAGATCCAAATCACCTTGAAAACGATAGAGCGTCCAGCTACGGACAAGATGCAAATGGGGCTAAGAGCCCTGAAGAATAACCAATGGCGTCCATAACCCTGCCCAGGCCAGGCCGGTAGGGTAACCCTGCTAACGGCGTCGATCTCAAACCTGCTTAAACAAAAGGGGTGCCGACAAAGGGCAAAGGAAAAAGAAGGAGCGTCAGTACTGAGGCCAGTACACGGCGAGGCTAGAATTCGGCGGTCCTCGCCTACATAGGTATGGTGGACTGAAGCGGCAGCGGCAGCATGCACTGAACAACCTATAGAGACTCGATACAACTGGCGACAGTCAGAGAGGGGTAAGACAGACCTATCCGGATCCAACCTGAAGCTGTCACCAAACGAACCCATCCTGGTGTTTCCCCCTCGAGACCAAACGAGGAAGTCAACCGAGGAACTCACACAGTTGGCAGTTTTATTTATTCAGTTGTTGTTGCAGCAATTACTAGTCCGGTTTAGATAATCATCCTGAGAAAGTAAGCAGTGGGCACTTTTAGTTAACCATTCCGTTATAGTGGCAACACTTACTAGTCAGATTACAGATATCATGAGATAACCCAAAACCCAGCAGTTGTTCGTACTTTTATTCAGCCATTCCGTTGTAGTTGCAATACTTACTAGTCAGGTACAATGGTCGCAAGCGACAATCCAAACAAGCATTTGTGGGCAGTATTATTAGCCATTCCATTATAGTGAAGCTGATTACTAGTCATTATAAAGTCAAATTTAGAGCAATAAACTTTAGTTATGCTTGTCTATGATCGAGATACTGTGCTCCAAGTCGTCCATATCCGCGGACACGGCTTTCAGAAAGTTTTACCCGGCCGAGGTGCACCAATAGCAACACACGCTCGATCAACCTCGGAAAAACCAAATCAAAACCCAACGAGGCTTTCACGACTGAACAATCACAGGATTCAGAAATATTTCAGGGGGCCACCCCATTGAGTAGATCCCGCAACGGAGTAAGCAAGCTCCGAGACGGACTCAAGGTTTGCGACAATGGCTGTAAATGACTGGGAACCCGAAAGTGTGGCTGGGCTTGTCGATACCGCGAAAACATTACGCTTACCTAAACAGTACAGTGTGCTCCTCGCACAATTTAAATACAGAAAGTAGCATGGCATAAGTACAGGATCGTAAATAAAACCTCAAACTAGTTTGTGGCCCCAAGAAATACGACTGAATCAAGCTCTGGCTCAGGGGGGTCCCATATACCTCCCGGATGTGGATAGCGCGATAAATCAAGGAACAGGTATCAAGTACTCGGGGTCTTACGGGACACAAGTGGGCGTTCGGAAACCAAATATTATCTATCACCCACCGATGCCTCTGCTTATTTCAATTTTAGTTGTTAAACAGAAATTAAAGTGAGCGATAAGTAAAACTAGGAGCATCTCCAACATCAACATGCGGCAATTCATCAACAACTGTGGCACTTGACAACACGCAACAGCACTTGAGCAAGCGACTACGACGCGCAAGTCCAACTATCTACCAAACAACAGGTAATAGGATGTGTCCAAGGCAATATAAGGCTGCAAGGGATATCACAGGTGCGGAAACTAAAGCATCGCAACTCAGATAGCAATAGATCAACAGGAGGGAAGTAAATACTATAAAAGTAAGATAGGTAGAAAGGGGGGAGATGCTCGCCTGAAAACATGTCGAAGGGTTCAACCGGAGATCGGGGCGAAGCTCACATCAACTCAACGGCCTTATCCGCGAAGAAGCAAAACACTAGAAGAAACACCGGATGCAATACTTAATTCAACGGCAGAAGATCGGCATGATGCATGTATGATGCATGACATGGCAAGGTGCGATGCAATTAGGTCATATTAAGCGGAACCGGGGTTCCGACAATTAATTAGATGGTTCGAGTTATTTAGAAGCCCCGCAATTTAAATGTTGTTTTAGCATGGTAAAAGATAGCACCGGTTCGCTACACAAGTTTAGATGAGGCCGATATGAGACTAGATTTTCCCGCATATGGGCCCCATATTTAATTATTAGGTGAATCGGCATAAGGCCCCCCAAACCACATGAATGTATGCATGCAAGACAATTATTATGCGACAAGTTGTATTATATTGTCAAAATAGGGTTTTCGAGAAGAGGTGCACACATTAGGGGTCTCGACGAACTTGGGGTTCCGGGGTTCGGGGTCGGTCTCGGGGTCCAGGGTTCGACGGGTCGTTCTCGGACTCCGGGAGTTAGGGTCTTGGCGCAACCGTGTCTTCGGGTCAAGTCGACGGTCACGGCGTCCGGGAGACGATCTTGGCGGTCTAGGAGAAGCTCTTGTGGTTCCGCGTCGGCGGCCTTCGGGTACGGGGTCTTGGCGACCTAGGCGTTTAGGGGGAAGTCCTCGGTGTTCCGTGAAGGAGGTCTGGTCGTACCCGTGTTGGCGGCCTTGGCGGTTATCGGGTTCGGTCTTCAATCCGTGAGGCAGAACTTGGCGCGACGTCGGGTTCAGGATCGGTCTTGTGGATCGAGCCTCGGGTCCGTGGAGGAGACTTCTTTAGGGTCTTGCCATCGGAACCGCGAAATCTTGGCGACACGCTTCCATGATGCTGTTCTTTTCGACGGGGTCGGGTTCCATGTGGAGAACTTATGACTCCGACTCCATGTCGCAGATCGGCCATCTGGCGCACCGTCCATCAACTTACCACCGACCAAAACGGAGTGGCCACTGAGCCGTTGCAGGAACAGGAGCAGCAGACACCACGCGGTGGCAGGCAGGGCACGAGGACGACAGGGAGCAGAGGCGCTCCTGCACGCATGGCCGCGTCCACGGCCTCCTTGCCGTCGGGCGCCCCCGCGAAGACGCTGGCGAGGCAGCGCGCGTCGGCGACCTCGGAGGTGGCCGGGGTGGGCAGGAGACAGCGGATGCGAGACAGGGGGGTGGCCGGTGAGGGCCAGGGACGGCGCGTGCGGGCTCGCGCTCGGGGCGGCGGCGGATGCCTGGCTGCCGACGACGGAGGCCAGGGTCTCGGGCAAGGGCGACGGCGACGGCTGCGCCGGAGGCGGCCGCTGGAGGGACCGAGGCCGAGCGGGGCGGCGGCTGCTGGGGAAGCTCGGGGGAGAGATCGGCCGAAGGGTGCGGCGGCGCCCGGGCCAGAGGGTGCAGGACGAGGCGCTGAGGCCGGCGGGGAGCAGGATCGGGCCGGAGCGCGCGGTGGCCGGCGACGGGCTTGGAGGGTCCGCATCGGAGACGGTGGCCAGGGATCGCGTGGCCACGGGCGAGGGTCGGGGCTGCAGACGACGCGGCCGGCGGCGGGGCCCGCGGCTCACTGGGGAGGCGAGGTCCTGGCGGCGGGGAGCGGATCGGGCCGGAGCGCGCGGAGGTAGAAGGCGGCTGCCGCGGCGGCGCGCCGGAGCGGGGCGGACGGAGCCGTGGCCGGACGCGGTGCGGGGGGAACGGGGCGAGGCGGCCGCCGGGGTGCGGGGCAGAGCGGCGGCGGGGTCGCCGGAGGCGAGGGAGGAGGGGGTGGTTCGGCGCGGTGGTTGCTGGGAGCGAGGTAGGCGGCGTACGCGGGGCAGGTGTGCGGGAGCGGCGCTGGGGAGCAGGGCAGGTGCGGGCGGCGCTCGCCGGAGATGGGGAGGGAGCCGCCGGGGAGGAGAGAGGGGAGGAGGAGAGCGGTCGGCGGCGGTGTGGGGCCTGTACGGGAGCGCGTGCAGGTGGGCGTGAGTGGCGTGCGAGGGGAACCCGAGGGCGGGACGTGGCTGGCGGTGGGGCCAGCAGGAGGTGGCCACCGCGTGGGGTGCGTGTGGTTGGATGGTGAGGGAGTGGGGTCCTGGGTGGGTCCCGCGGGCAGGGACCAGGGGCTGGGGCCACGTGGGGCGAGTGGGGGCTGTGGCGCGCGGGTGGGTGTGTGTTGCGTGTGTGCGTGAGTGGTTTGTGGGGTGGAGGGTGGGACAGGTGGGTGAGGTGGAGGGGTGGTTTTAGCCTAGGAGGGGAGAGGGAGGCTGATGTTGCGGATTTTGATAGGCTAGAGGGGAGGGGAGAGGTGAGGTGTCAAACAGGGATTGGAGGGGGTGAGGTGGCCAGGGGGTGTGGGTAGTTTTCTGGGTAGCTATAGGAATAAGGGGTGGGACTAGTTGGACCGTTTAAACAAATCTGGGGCGGTCGTTCGGGTCGATCGGCCCGTTCGACTGCTCCGGCCAAAATAATTTAATATTTTTATTTGGTTGCAACGAACTTTGTAGATAGTTTTGGACAAACAAAATATCTGGCAACATCCGGGGTTTTGCGTTTGAATAAAGAGGGGCCGTGTTAGAAAACAAAACGGGCTTTGCGAAAATAGTTTTGGCAAACAATGCACGATGATGACGATGCAATGCACAAATTCAACGCGATTTTCTAGTAGTGGTTTTGCGGGATGCCACAATTCGACACCACTAACAATGGATCTCGCCCTCGAGATCCGCCTCATGGTACCGGAAGGAAGGTCAGCGATCTGATCCTTCGCGCTTCGTGTAGATCCTCGCGACACCACTAACGAGGGTTCCTTCTTCAACTGGAAAACGGCGACACCACCAACAAAGGTCGTGGTCTCTGATCGTCGAGAGAACACTCCGGAGAAACAAAGGACGAAGATAGAGGTATCAAACGATAAGGCCACCTCTTACTTCCATGGACGGAGTAAAACTGCTGGATCCACTGATTCGGTGTACAAGAGCGAATGATAAGAGTAGTGGTATGGTAGCTACTCCATCCCGCACTCAAACCATTACTCTGCACACGAATAGGCGGATTATGCATCCAACTCTCGGAATCAGACTGAAGATCTCGACAAGCGAGGTTCGGAAACCAAGGGGTGATGCAGACTCTGCATCGGATCTGACATAGATGATGTCGTCGCGTCGGAAAACACTGGAAGGCACAAACAAGGAACAAAGAATGGTACCACAGCAGACGGATTCATCAGGCAGCTGGAACACCGGATGGCAGAACACCGTTATCGGAGGAGGAAGCGAAACCCTGAAGGTACGACGGAAACCCAACCACGAGAGATCCTGGACTCGAAGAGAGAGAAGAGAGCGGATTCAAAACACGTGGAGATAAGAGGAGAATAGCAGAGGGGTAAGGAGTAAAATCAGACCTAATCAGAACTATCCAACCGATTTTGCAAAATAGTTTTGACACTCTACTTCGGCCGTTAGCTAGGTTATCCTACAGGCTGGACTTGTGGGGTATCGCAACTGCTGAGCTCTGATACCACTCTGTAACACCCTCAGAATCGGACCTATGTAAGTTTGGGCAAAATTCACCAAACCCGCATAGAAACGATTCAAAGGTGTCCACCAGGCACTTTCGTGCGGGTGGAAAACGAAGTAATAACATTACACAACAGTCCTCGATGGGACCCACAAAACAGATTTATATAACAGCGACTCAAGGAGTCAAGAATACAGATATAATATACAAAGATCCAAATCACCTTGAAAACGATAGAGCGTCCAGCTACGGACAAGATGCAAATGGGGCTAAGAGCCCTGAAGAATAACCAATGGCGTCCATAACCCTGCCCAGGCCAGGCCGGTAGGGTAACCCTGCTAACGGCGTCGATCTCAAACCTGCTTAAACAAAAGGGGTGCCGACAAAGGGCAAAGGAAAAAGAAGGAGCGTCAGTACTGAGGCCAGTACACGGCGAGGCTAGAATTCGGCGGTCCTCGCCTACATAGGTATGGTGGACTGAAGCGGCAGCGGCAGCATGCACTGAACAACCTATAGAGACTCGATACAACTGGCGACAGTCAGAGAGGGGTAAGACAGACCTATCCGGATCCAACCTGAAGCTGTCACCAAACGAACCCATCCTGGTGTTTCCCCCTCGAGACCAAACGAGGAAGTCAACCGAGGAACTCACACAGTTGGCAGTTTTATTTATTCAGTTGTTGTTGCAGCAATTACTAGTCCGGTTTAGATAATCATCCTGAGAAAGTAAGCAGTGGGCACTTTTAGTTAACCATTCCGTTATAGTGGCAACACTTACTAGTCAGATTACAGATATCATGAGATAACCCAAAACCCAGCAGTTGTTCGTACTTTTATTCAGCCATTCCGTTGTAGTTGCAATACTTACTAGTCAGGTACAATGGTCGCAAGCGACAATCCAAACAAGCATTTGTGGGCAGTATTATTAGCCATTCCATTATAGTGAAGCTGATTACTAGTCATTATAAAGTCAAATTTAGAGCAATAAACTTTAGTTATGCTTGTCTATGATCGAGATACTGTGCTCCAAGTCGTCCATATCCGCGGACACGGCTTTCAGAAAGTTTTACCCGGCCGGGGTGCACCAATAGCAACACACGCTCGATCAACCTCGGAAAAACCAAATCAAAACCCAACGAGGCTTTCACGACTGAACAATCACAGGATTCAGAAATATTTCAGGGGGCCACCCCATTGAGTAGATCCCGCAACGGAGTAAGCAAGCTCCGAGACGGACTCAAGGTTTGCGACAATGGCTGTAAACGACTGGGAACCCGAAAGTGTGGCTGGGCTTGTCGATACCGCGAAAACATTACGCTTACCTAAACAGTACAGTGTGCTCCTCGCACAATTTAAATACAGAAAGTAGCATGGCATAAGTACAGGATCGTAAATAAAACCTCAAACTAGTTTGTGGCCCCAAGAAATACGACTGAATCAAGCTCTGGCTCAGGGGGGTCCCATATACCTCCCGGATGTGGATAGCGCGATAAATCAAGGAACAGGTATCAAGTACTCGGGGTCTTACGGGACACAAGTGGGCGTTCGGAAACCAAATATTATCTATCACCCACCGATGCCTCTGCTTATTTCAATTTTAGTTGTTAAACAGAAATTAAAGTGAGCGATAAGTAAAACTAGGAGCATCTCCAACATCAACATGCGGCAATTCATCAACAACTGTGGCACTTGACAACACGCAACAGCACTTGAGCAAGCGACTACGACGCGCAAGTCCAACTATCTACCAAACAACATGTAATAGGATGTGTCCAAGGCAATATAAGGCTGCAAGGGATATCACAGGTGCGGAAACTAAAGCATCGCAACTCAGATAGCAATAGATCAACAGGAGGGAAGTAAATACTATAAAAGTAATATAGGTAGAAAGGGGGGAGATGCTCGCCTGAAAACATGTCGAAGGGTTCAACCGGAGATCGGGGCGAAGCTCACATCAACTCAACGGCCTTATCCGCGAAGAAGCAAAACACTAGAAGAAACACCGGATGCAATACTTAATTCAACGGCAGAAGATCGGCATGATGCATGTATGATGCATGACATGGCAAGGTGCGATGCAATTAGGTCATATTAAGCGGAACCGGGGTTCCGACAATTAATTAGATGGTTCGAGTTATTTAGAAGCCCCACAATTTAAATGTTGTTTTAGCATGGTAAAAGATAGCACCGGTTCGCTACACAAGTTTAGATGAGGCCGATATGAGACTAGATTTTCCCGCATATGGGCCCCATATTTAATTATTAGGTGAATCGGCATAAGGCCCCCCAAACCACATGAATGTATGCATGCAAGACAATTATTATGCGACAAGTTGTATTATATTGTCAAAATAGGGTTTTCGAGAAGAGGTGCACACATTAGGGGTCTCGACGAACTTGGGGTTCCGGGGTTCGGGGTCGGTCTCGGGGTCCAGGGTTCGACGGGTCGTTCTCGGACTCCGGGAGTTAGGGTCTTGGCGCAACCGTGTCTTCGGGTCAAGTCGACGGTCACGGCGTCCGGGAGACGATCTTGGCGGTCTAGGAGAAGCTCTTGTGGTTCCGCGTCGGCGGCCTTCGGGTACGGGGTCTTGGCGACCTAGGCGTTCAGGGGGAAGTCCTCGGTGTTCCGTGAAGGAGGTCTGGTCGTACCCGTGTTGGCGGCCTTGGCGGTTATCGGGTTCGGTCTTCAATCCGTGAGGCAGAACTTGGCGCGACGTCGGGTTCAGGATCGGTCTTGTGGATCGAGCCTCGGGTCCGTGGAGGAGACGTCTTTAGGGTCTTGCCATCGGAACCGCGAATTCCGGGAAGAAGATCTTGGCGACACGCTTCCATGATGCTGTTCTTTTCGACGGGGTCGGGTTCCATGTGGAGAACTTATGACTCCGACTCCATGTCGCAGATCGGCCATCTGGCGCACCGTCCATCAACTTACCACCGACCAAACGGAGTGGCCACTGAGCCGTTGCAGGAACAGGAGCAGCAGACACCACGCGGTGGCAGGCAGGGCACGAGGACGACAGGGAGCAGAGGCGCTCCTGCACGCATGGCCGCGTCCACGGCCTCCTTGCCGTCGGGCGCCCCCGCGAAGACGCTGGCGAGGCAGCGCGCGTCGGCGACCTCGGAGGTGGCCGGGGTGGGCAGGAGACAGCGGATGCGAGACAGGGGGGTGGCCGGTGAGGGCCAGGGACGGCGCGTGCGGGCTCGCGCTCGGGGCGGCGGCGGATGCCTGGCTGCCGACGACGGAGGCCGGGGTCTCGGGCAAGGGCGACGGCGACGGCTGCGCCGGAGGCGGCCGCTGGAGGGACCGAGGCCGAGCGGGGCGGCGGCTGCTGGGGAAGCTCGGGGGAGGGACCGGCCGAAGGGTGCGGCGGCGCCTGGGCCAGAGGGTGCAGGACGAGGCGCTGAGGCCGGCGGGGAGCGGGATCGGGCCGGAGCGCGCGGTGGCCGGCGACGGGCTTGGAGGGTCCGCGTCGGAGACGGTGGCCAGGGATCGCGTGGCCACGGGCGAGGGTCGGGGCTGCAGACGACGCGGCCGGCGGCGGGGCCCGCGGCTCACTGGGGAGGCGAGGTCCTGGCGGCGGGGAGCGGGATCGGGCCGGAGCGCGCGGAGGTAGAAGGCGGCTGCCGCGGCGGCGCGCCGGAGCGGGGCGGGCGGAGCCGTGGCCGGACGCGGTGCGGGGGGAACGGGGCGAGGCGGCCGCCGGGGTGCGGGGCAGAGCGGCGGCGGGGTCGCCGGAGGCGAGGGAGGAGGGGGTGGTTCGGCGCGGTGGTTGCTGGGAGCGAGGTAGGCGGCGTACGCGGGGCAGGTGTGCGGGAGCGGCGCTGGGGAGCAGGGCAGGTGCGGGCGGCGCTCGCCGGAGATGGGGAGGGAGCCGCCGGGGAGGTGAGAGGGGAGGAGGAGAGCGGTCGGCGGCGGTGTGGGGCCTGCACGGGAGCGCGTGCAGGTGGGCGTGAGTGGCGTGCGAGGGGAACCCGAGGGCGGGACGTGGCTGGCGGTGGGGCCAGCAGGAGGTGGCCACCGCGTGGGGTGCGTGTGGTTGGATGGTGAGGGAGTGGGGTCCTGGGTGGGTCCCGCGGGCAGGGACCAGGGGCTGGGGCCACGTGGGGCGAGTGGGGGCTGTGGCGCGCGGGTGGGTGTGTGTTGCGTGTGTGCGTGAGTGGTTTGTGGGGTGGAGGGTGGGACAGGTGGGTGAGGTGGAGGGGTGGTTTTAGCCTAGGAGGGGAGAGGGAGGCTGATGTGGCGGATTTTGATAGGCTAGAGGGGAGGGGAGAGGTGAGGTGTCAAACAGGGATTGGAGGGGGTGAGGTGGCCAGGGGGTGTGGGTAGTTTTCTGGGTAGCTACAGGAATAAGGGGTGGGACTGGTTGGACCGTTTAAACAAATCTGGGGCGGTCGTTCGGGTCGATCGGCCCGTTCGACTGCTCCGGCCAAAATAATTTAATATTTTTATTTGGTTGCAACGAACTTTGTAGATAGTTTTGGACAAACAAAATATCCGGCAACATCCGGGGTTTTGCGTTTGAATAAAGAGGGGCCGTGTTAGAAAACAAAACGGGCTTTGTGAAAATAGTTTTGGCAAACAATGCACGATGATGACGATGCAATGCACAAATTCAACGCGATTTTCTAGTAGTGGTTTTGCGGGATGCCACACAATCGAATCTCATAGGATCTCATTGTCTGCTTGCCTTGTCATTTTGGTTATGGGATAGCTCCTGTACCATGTGCAAGGGGTACCCCATTGGCGGTTCTCTATGATACGCATGTACTTACTATGACAAGAACTTACAGGTGACTGAAGTAGAGTAGCATGAGGTGTGGCCCTCGAATTCAAGGGACTTGAGATTGCCAACTTATACTTTGTCAAGCATATACTCCATCTTTGTTCACTTTAACCTTAATCACTTCAAGATGCTTATGATAGGGGCAATGAGGGCTGAAAGCTAACAAGTACCATAATTTTTGGGAGCTCGTTTTGAAACTTGAAATCCCTACTTCCCTCTATGAAGGGCCTTTCTTCCACCATTATTTGAGTCTCCACCTTCTACCTTTAGGCACCATTAAGAGAGCATAGTTGCCATTCTGTGTGCACTGTCCCAAAACTTATTGATTGACACATATTGATGATATTGCTTATTCTTGTGCTATTTGTATCTAGTCACTCTTATGAACTTTGAAGGTGTCATATGCATCTATTTGCTACTCTATGAGGGACAAGCTGAATGCCACTATGCCATGTTTTCTGTATGTGAAACAAACGTTTTTCAATGCATGTTATTCATGATCTTTGTTTGTAGCCTTTCATGTTGCATGCATAGTTACTTTGTCTTATTGTTAGAACTTTATCTCTCATGCACATGTTTAGAGTTCTTTGATCCCAGCTTTTAATTCTTGCAAATGGTTTGATCTTGGTTTTGATGGTGCATGTCACCTCAAAAATTATTATTTTATCACTTATCTACTCGAGGACGAGCAGGAGTTAAGCTTGGGGATGCTTGATACGTCGGAAACGTATCTATAATTTTTGATGTTCCATGCTTGTTTAGTATCTACTTTGCTTTGCTTTGTCTACACATTGAGATGTTTTTATATCTTTTCTAGAACTAACCTATTAACAAGTTGTCATAGTGCCAGTTGCATGTTTTCTTCTGTTTTTGGTTCCAGAAAGGCAGAAAATCAATATTCTCGGAATTGGACGGGACAAAAGCCAAAGTCAATATTTTACCGTGGGGGACACAAAGCCAGAGGACGAGACAGAGGGGCGCAACAGAGCGGCCAGACCCCCCTAGGCGCGGGTGGGCCCACCCCGCGCCTGGGTAGGGTGTGGCCCCCTGGTGGCCCTCCTGGCTCGCCCCTTCGCCTATAAGAAGCCCCCGATGCAGAAACCCTAGGCACCGATCAAAACTCCACGAAAGCTTCTGTAGCCGCTGCCACCATCGACCCTAGATCGGGGGGATCTGAAGTTCTCCCCGGCACCCTACCGGAGGGGAGATCATCCTGGAGGCCTTCTTCTCCGGTATGAAGCGTGAGTAATTCCACCTTGGACTACGGGTCCATGTAATAGCTAGATGGTTGTATCTCATCCTTGTGCTTTCATGTATAGATCTTGTGAGCTCCGTTCATGATCAAGATCTAATCTATTTGTAATCATGCATGTTGTGTTTGCAGGGATCCGATGGATATTGAGATTACTATGTCAGATTGATTAATGGTTTTATCTATTTGATTCTATCATGTCTGTGTTGTTTGTGATCTTGCATGCTCTCCATTGTTAGTAGCTATCTTGGCCAACTAGTTGCTAGTGACTCCAATAGGGAGTATTTATGCTCGATAGTGGGTTCATGCCTCTAGTTTCCAAGGGAAGTGACAATAATCTCTTCGGTTGTTGATGTGTTGTTGCCACTAAGGAGAAAACAACGGTTTCTTGTTCATGGAACAAGTGGATTGTTTACCTTACACACTTTGCTTAAAGCAGTTGTCTGTTTCTTGCAACTTAATACTAGAGGGGCTTCGGATGATAACCTGAAGGTGGACTACTAGTCATAGATGCAGTTGGATGGCGGTCTATGTATATTGTTGTATTGCCCAATCGAATCTCATAGGATCTTTTTGTCTAGTATTGCATTGTTATGCCTTGCTCAGTTCCTGTCAATTGCCCTGCTATAATTTGTTTACCCTTCATGCCATGTTGTTTATCTAAGGAGAGCACCTCTAGTGAACTTTGGACCCCGGTCCAATCTTTACCATTGATACATCTTCCACTGTTACTTGTTTACTTGATGCAAACCATCACCTTCCATGCCATACGTTTAATCCTTTGTTACAACAAACCGGTGAGCTTGACAACCTCACTAATTCGTTGGGGCAAAGTCTTGAGTTTGTGTTGTGCAGGTTTCCACGTTGCTTGCAACACCTTTGAGACGTTTCTTTCCTTCTACTAGTTCGATAACCTCGGTTTCTTACTGAGGGAAAACTTACTGTTGTTCTCATCACACCTTGCTATTAAGGTTTCCAACGAAGCGTCCCACGACAGTGCTGGGCGTCATCAAACATAAAAAATTATAGATATGTTTCCGACGTATCAAGCATACACAAGCTTAAATCCCGCTCGTCCTCGAGTGGGTAAGTGATAAAAGAATAATTTTTGAGGTGACATGCACCATCAAAACCAAGTTCAAACTATCTACAAGCATTGAAGATGAAAGAACTCTAAACATATGCATCAAAGATGGAGTTCTAACAATAAGACAAAGAAACTATGCATGCAACATGAAATTACATACAAAGATCATGAATAACATGCATTGAAAAACATTTGTTTGTTTCACATAAAGAAAACAAGGCATAGTGGCATTCAGCTTGTCCCTCATGGAGTAGCAAATAGATGCATAGGACACCTTCAAAGTTCATAAGAGTGACTAGATACAAATAGCACAAGAACAAGAAATATCAACAATATGCATCAATCAATAAGTTTTGGGACACTACACATAGAACTAAGAATGACAACTATGCTATCTTACTGGTGCCTAAAGCTAGAAGGTGGAGACTCAATATTGGTGGAATAAAGGCCCTTCATAAAGGGAAGCAGGGATTTCAAGTTTCAAAAAGAGCTTCCAAAAATTATGGTACTTGTTAGCTTTCAGCCCTCATTGCCCCTATCATAAGCATCTTGAAGTGATTAAGGTTAAAGTGAACAAACTATGGAGTATATGCTTGAAAAAGTATAAGTTGGCAATCTCATGTCCCTTGAATACGAGGGTCGCACCGCATGCTACTCAACTTTAGTCACCTGTAAGTTCTTGTCATAGTAAGTACATGTGATGGGGATACGCCTACCGGGTATACCCAGCAGGACGTTTCCGACTGGCCCAGGAACTGGCAAGTGGGCCTGCAAGACGGCGACTGGATCAAGGCCTGGTGTGGATCCAAGCGACTGGAAGCTGAAGGCCCAGGCGAGTAGATAGGCCCACTCGAGTTAGGTTAAACGATTACCGAAGCCTTAACTGATTCGGTTGAGATATGTAAACCCTAGGGGAGGTGAGTCTATATAAACCTCCCTATAGGGCGTGTAGAGATACGTTCCATCATACACCCAAGCGACTCGCCGCCTAGCCGACGAGCTCGCCCATTGTACCACCATCATAATACAATCTAGAAGGAGTAGGTCTTTACCCTCCGGGGGGCTGAACCTGGGTAAAACCTTGTGTCTCCGCCCTCATCTCGCACCGCAGATGGCTGGCCGCCCTTGCCCCTCGTTCTACTACTCGCTGCCGATTACAGCGTCTGCCGTGACCATTCCCACGACAGTGGCGCCCACCGTGGGGCCTGGCCGGTCTGGCCGGTGTTCTGCGGCGAGATCCAATCTTCCCATCAACGAGACGGTCGCCACCGGCCGCATGATAGCGATCGGCAAGATGCTCCAAATCTTGCCGAGCAGCTACGTCCCGGCGGCGCGACCCGTCACGCACAGCGTGATCCTGCCGGTCGGCACGATCAGCCTCTTCGTCGGCCTCACCGACGTCATCGTCTCGGAGGATTCGGCTCTCATCCGCGAGTCGCCGCCACGCGATCGACTCTCCGAGAGCCAGATCCACACGATCCATCGCCTCGCCTCCGAGTACAACTCGGCCCACAGCAACGTGGCCGAAAACTCAGCGGCCGCAGAAGACGCAGCCCTCAACGACGACGCCGACTCGGCGACCCTGGCGTCACTCGCCAGATCCATCATCGCGGCTTCACCCGCCGGCTCCATCACCCAGGTCTCCAACGTGGGAGACTTCGAGGATCCCTCCATCCTTGGGATCTTCGACTTCGACTCCGGGTCGGAAAATTCCGCCGACCTCCGCGACGGGACCGGTCACCACGCCGCGACCTACATGGCGACCGGCACCGATCCGTCGGAGGATCCCTTCTCCACTCCTATCCCTCCTAACGCCACGGCAACGGCTGTCGAGGAACTCCACCTGAAGCTGGCGGAGGCAGTCCGCAAGGAACAAGCCGAGCGCGAAAAATTTCGCCTCGAGCAGGTGACGGCGCAGGAGCTGTCGCGCTACCACCAGCAGCGGATCAGGACGCGCCTGAACCCCACCGTCCAGGGGCGCGCCCTGAACTTCGACGATGAAAACGACCCGGCCCGCGCGGCCGAGCGCGCGATCTGCGAGAACGCGCCACCAGGAGGAAGCGCCCGGCCCCCGCCAGGGTCGACAGCGATGGTGTAGGGTTTCGTAGCATGGAAAACAAAAAATTTCTATCGCATACAAACAAACAAGCCAAGATCTATCTACTAGATTGTAGCAACGAGTTGATAGAATAACTCACCCTCAAAGATTCCAAAGTGTTTAACGAGAGCGGATTCTCGTGGGTGATGTAGTCGTACTCTTTCCGATCTCAAGATCGCGTAGACGATCCTTCCGGCGCTGCGTTCCGGCAGCGCTCCCGCAGTCGGTCACACATTCGGTACTCGACGAAGACCTTCCTCTCCCTTGTTCCAGCAGGCAGCGGAGGTTGTAGTACTCTCCTCGCGATTCCGGCAGCACAACGGCGTGGTACCGGAAGTAGAGGGGAGATCTCGCAGGGCTTCGCCTTAAGCCGGAGCGAGTATGGTGGAGTATGAGAGAGTCCCTCGACGATCTAGGGTTTAGACACGCCGAGGAGGGGGCTAGGCCGGCGGCTAGGGTTTCACCTAGGCGGCGGCGGCGAGTGCCCTAGGGCCGGCGGCGGCTATGGAGGCGGCGGCGGCTTGGTACTAGGGTTTGGAGGAGAGGATCTTGTGTGTCTCAAGGAGGGATCCCTGCCCCTCCTTATATAGGTGGAGGGGCCGGCCGGCCAAGGGGAGGGAGAGGAGTCCCTCCCCAACTCGGCTTGGGTGGTGCGCCGCCGGTTGGAGGAGGGAACTCCTCCCCAACTCGGTTTCCCACTCCTCCTCCTCTTTCCAAAAACTGCCGTTTGACTTTCAAACTAGCCGTTTGACTTTTCAAACTAGGATTTGAATAAACCCTCTATTTTGATCAGCGATGACACCGAGTACATGATGCAATCATACCAACTTGATATAACACATTCATGTACCCTTCCCCCCCGGAGTGCCGGACATTCCGGAACCTTCTAGAACATTCCCGATGAAAACACCGGAACCATTCTCCAACTCCGAAACGGGACTTTCCTTATATGAATCCTATTCTCCGGACCATTCCGGATCTCCTCGTGATATCCCGAATCCTATTCGAGACTCCGAACAGCATTCGGTCTCTTTCTCATCATTCCATAACTACTCAAACAACGTCGAATCCTTAAGTGTGTCTCCCTACGGTTCGTGAATTATGCGGACATGATCGAGACACTTCTCCGATCAATAACCAATAGATGAATCTGGAAATTCATATGGCTCCCACATATTTCTACGATTACTTTGCGATCGAATGAACCACTTACATACGATATCAATTTCCCTTTGTCTCACGATAGTTTACCTATCCGAGGTTATGATCGTCGGTATCTCTGCATACCTAGTTCAACCTCGTTACCGATAAGTACTCTTTTCTCGTTCCCGTGATATGTGATCCCTTGTGAGCCAGTCACATGCTTGCAAGCTAATTGGATGACATTTCACCGAGAGGGCCCAGAGTATATCTATCCGTCATATGGATGGACAAATCCCACTCTTGATCCATGTGTTTCAACCAATACTTTCCGAACACTCAATGCCACCTTTATAGCCACCCAGTTACGGTGTGGTGTTTGATGTCATCAAAGCATCCATCCGGTAAAGGTGATATGCATGATCTCATGGTCGAAGGAATTAGATTACTATGTATCAGAAAGCATATAGCAATTGAACTATTAAAATGACTTGATCTTTATGCTACGCTTATCTATAGGAGTATGTCCACCATATCATTCTCCTAACAATATGATCTTGTTGTTAATAACATCTCAATGTTCATGATAGGGAAACCACAATCATCTATTAACCAACAAGCTAGTATTATATAGAGGCTTAACTAGGAACTTCAAATTAAGTTTACAAATCACACAAGTATTAATGTTTCCTTGTTAATACTATTATAGCATGAATGCAAACATTTATCATAAACACAAAGATATAATAATAACTATATTTATTATTGCCTCTAGGGCATATCTCCAACAGTCTCCCACTTGCACTAGAGTCATCTAATGTAGATTACATGGTAATATACCGAACACCCATGGCAGTTTGTGTTGGAGACATGCCCAAGAGGCAATAATAAAGTGGGTTATTATCATATCTTCATACTTATGATAAATGTTTACATACCATGCTATAATTGTATTAACAGGAAACATTAATACTTGTGTGATTTGTAAACATAAAAGAGTCCCTAGTAAAGCCTCTTGTTAAACTAGCTTGTTGGTTAATATATGATCATGGTTTCTTGATCATGAACATAGAGATGTTATTGACAACAGGGTCATATCATTAGGAGAATGATGTGATGGACATACTCCTATAGATAAGCGTAGCATAAAGATCAAGTCATTTTAATAGTTCAATTGCTATATGCTTTCTGATACATAGTAACCTAATTCCTTCGACCATGAGATCATGCATATCACCTTTACCAGATGGATGCTTTGATGACATCAAACTCCACACCGTAACTGGGTGGCTATAAAGGTGGCATTGAGTGTTCGGAAAGTATTGGTTGAGACACATGGATCAAGAATGGGATTTGTCCATCCATATGACGGATAGATATACTCTGGGCCCTCTCGATGTAATGTCATCAAATTATCTTGCAAGCATGTGACTGGCTCACAAGGGATCACATATCACGGGAACGAGAAAAGAGTACTTATCGGTAACGAGGTTGAACTAGGTATGCAGAGATACCGACGATCAAAACCTCGGATAAGTAAACTATCGTGAGACAAAGGGAAATTGGTATTGTATGTAAGTGGTTCATTCGATCGCAAAGTAATCGTAGAAATATGTGGGAGACATATGAATTTCCAGATTCCTCTATTGGTTATTGTTCGGAGAAGTGTCTCGATCATGTCCGCATAATTCACGAACCGTAGGGAGACACACTTAAGGATTCGACGTTGTTTGAGTAGTTATGGAATGATGAGTAAGAGACCGAATGTTGTTCGGAGTCTCGGATGGAATCCGGGATATCACGAGGAGATCCGGAATGGTCCGGAGAATAAGATTCATATAAGGAAAGTCCCGTTTCGGAGTTGGAGAATGGTTCCGGTGTTTTCATCGGGAATGTTCTAGAAGGTTTCAGAATGTCCGGCACTCCGGAGGGGAAAGGGTACATGAATGTGTTATATCAAGTTGATATGATTGCATCAAGTACTAGGTGTCATCGTTGTACCAAAATAGAGGGTTTATTCAAATCCTAGTTTGAAAAGTCAAACGGCTAGTTTGAAAGTCAAACGGCTAGTTTTGGGAAAGAGGAGAAGGAGGTTTGAAACCGACTTGGGGGAGGAGTTCCTCCTCCCACCACCGGCCCACCTTGGGTTCGAGTTGGGGAGGGACTCCCCTCACCAGGCGCGCCTCCCTCCACCTATAAGAGGAGGGGCAGGGCTCCCCTCCTAGACACACAAGTTGCCTCCCTCTAAACCTAAACCCTAGCCACAGCCTAGGGATTTCTCCCAAGCCGCCGAGTTAGAGCTTCTAATTGCCCTAGCCGCTGGTTTAGCCCCTTCTAATTGGTGTGTCTAAACCCTAGATCACCAAGGCTCTCTCATAGTCCACCATACTCGCTCCGGCTTAAGGCGAAGTCCTGCGAGATCTCCCCTCTACTTCCGGTACCACGCCGTCGTGCTGCCGGAATCGCGAGGAGAGTGCTACAACCTCCGCTGCCTGCTGGAACAAGGGAGAGGAAGGTCTTCGTCGAGTACCAAACGTGTGACCGACTGCGGGAGCGCTGCCAGAACGCAGCGCCGGAAGGATCGTCTACGCGATCTTGAGATCGGCAAGAGTACGACTACATCACCCACGAGAATCTGGTCTCGTTAACCGCTTTGGAATCTTCGAGGGTGAGTTCCTCTATTGACTCGTTGCTACAATCTAGTAGATAGATCTTGGCTTGTTTGTTTGCATGCGGTAGAAATTTTTTGTTTACCATGCTACGAACCCTTACAGTGGTATCAGAGCCGTGTCTATATGTAGATCTGTTGCACTAGTAGAACACAATGGTCATTGTGGGCGTTGATGCTTTTGTTGTCAATTGCTTCTTGTGTACTTTGCATCTTGCGGGATGGTGGGATGAAGCGGCCCGGGCTAACCTTACATGACATCGTTCATGAGACTTGCTCCACGCTTGACGTGCAACTTGCATTGCATAAGTGGCTTTGCGGGTGCTTGTTTCTCCCAACATAGTTAAGATTCAATTTACAACGGGTGATTGACAATACTAGTATCAATGTTGTGATTCTTGTTCGTAAGTTAGAGCGACACTTATTGAAAGCCCCAAACCACGTAAAATATGCAAAGAAAATTAGAGGCATCTAACTTTGTTTTGCAGGGGTGTGCTGTGATGTGATATGGCCATGATTGTGATTATATTTGATGTATGCAATGTTCCTCATTGTAAGTTGGCAATCGGCAGGAGCCATATGGTTGTCTTTAAATTCTGTTAAGACACGCGTGTCTATTCAAAGTAGTTGTAATAGTTGAAGCTGGTGGACGACAACCATGGAGCAGCGTCATTGACCTTGATGCAATGCCGGTAATGATGGAGATCATGTTCGTGCTTGAAGATGGAGATCGGAAGCACAATAAGAAAGGCCATATCATATCACATATTATGAATTGCATGTGATGTTAATCCTTTTATGCATCTTGTATTGCTTAGTTCACGACGGTAGCATTATAAGATGATCCCTCAAGCACACAATTTCAAGTTTTAAAGTGTTCATCCTTAGTAAGCACCATTGCTAAAGCTCGTTGTTTCGAAGCACCACGTGATGATCGGGTGTGTTAGATTATGCGAGTGTATACAACGTGAGCAAGCCAGATTTGCTCATGCAGAAGCTAAGGTTTGATCTTGACGAGCCTAGCATGTACAGACATGGTCTCGGAACACGGATCACCGAAAGGTAAAGCATGAGTCATATAGTAGATATGATGAACATGTTGATTGTTCGCCATTGAAGCTACATCAACTCTCGTGATGATCGGTTTTGATGTGGTGGATTTGGTTCGTGTGATCACTAAAACAATGTGAGGGATATTGTTTTGAGTGGGAGTTCAACGACAATATGATTAAAAGTTGAACACTATTTATCATAAATTAAATCAAAGTGAATTTGCATAGTTGTTGTAGTCATTGGCATCCGTTTACCACCTTGCGCTTAGTTATAATTGAGATGATAGAACTATAGAATTCTGGTTAGTTACTTTACGAACTGGTATCGTATTGTTTTGAAGTGTTAATCTAAAGTTTAAAAAGTCCTATTGCAAACTTTCAGTAAAGTTCCGGTTACTCCATGAAGTTTAATAATTGGTATTAAAACACGAGTGACAATTCCAAGTATTAGTGTATAAGTATCATGTTTGTCTCCATGATTCTTGATATTCAAAGGATTGTCTTAATATCAAGGTTATCTAGGATCTGAAAGAGTTGTTTCAGAAACCATGATGTGTGGAAGATATTGTGATATCTGAAACAAAGTTTTGGTTGCAACATGACAGAGTATAATATGGCAAAAGTCATGTTCTCATATTTGATGAGAATTTGCAAAGGGTTGGAGACACTAGTTGTCCTAATCCACCAAAAGGTTTTGGATAGCAACATTATACTCACGATTCATCTTTATAAGCTAAAAGTAGCTTGATCATGGATAATTCCATGATAAGGGTGAATATTTGATGTAGGTAAAATATTTACTACACCAAGAGATTACTAAAGAAAGGAATTTGGAAGAACACCAAACATTTGATGATGGTGATCTACTTCAAAGTGCAAGTCCAAAGACATTGGTATTTAATTATACACGCTTTGATTATGTGTCATATGTATGACTCCACTATTGATGTTGATAGATTCTTTCAAACAGAAAAGGAAATACTGAAAGAGAATCTCATAAATATATGGCAGAAAAGAAAAGACTAGAATTGTTCAGTTTAAGTATATAGATGATATACATGTTATGGCTATATTCTTTGCTTATTAAACAATGTGGTTCTTAAGTATTTGTTACTGAATTTGTTGGTGTGAATCGTCATACGAAACAACACAATTCATGAACTACAATGGCCTAAGTAACTAGCAAAAGAATATGTGATGATGTTCATCAAGAACAAATAAAGGGTTATTGTGTTGCTCGTTAAACATCAAAGTTTGCCTTCAAGATTTGTTTTATCAGGTATTATGAGAACAAAAGGGTTGTTCAAATAATTGCCGTAATCCATAAAAGATGGATGATTCACAAATCTTGTTGGAGAAATCACATCCATAAAACTAGTGCTAAAAATGTCGAAAGACAAATTGATTGATAGATCACTTAGGAAGTGACATCGCCGTTTAAATTATATTTGAAAGAAAACATGAAGAAACTCCATGTGGATGGAATTTTGGAGTCTTTTGATTTTGATCACATGACACTTGTGAAACTTTCCTAGAGATAATTAAAACTTCGTTCATAGGCCAAAAGGGAACGAATGACTAGCCTATTGGAACTTGTACATATTGTTGTACGAAGTCCATTATGTGTAGTCAAGAGCGATGGATTTCAACTTCATATGCTTTCTCCGAAAATTTAAGTGAATATATGAATATTTACTTAATAAGGATGAAAGATGAAACATTTGAAAAGTTCAAAGACTTTCAAGATGAAGTGCAAGATCATTGTAACAAGAATATAAATAGTTTATGATAAAATCATAAAGGAAGATATTTGAGTTACAAGTTTAGCATAATACCTAACATTTAAGGAATCGTTCCGTGGATTTGCATGTCCCGAAACACCATAAGAGTATGGAGCATTCGAGATATGTAATTAAACCTTGTTTGACATGGTGAGATCAAAGGTGTAATTCATAAAATGCCATTATATTTTAAAGATTAAAAGCTTGAGAGACTACCGTTTTTCCACTGAAAAGAGCTTCATCATAATCCGTTGAAATGACACCATATAAAGTTATGGTTTGGGATAAAACCCAAGTTGTCCTTTCTTAAAACATTGGTATGCTTTGCATAAGAAAGATGTTTGCAACCAAAGTCGGATGAACCTGTCTTTGTATGTTATTTCGAATAACTGTTAAGTATTCCTCCATAACACCAGAGACAAAAGTGTTTGTCGCTTAGAATGTCAAGTTTCCTGGAGAAGGAATTTTTCGTGAAAAGTAAAGTGGGAGGACAATAGAACTTTGATAAGGTTAAAAGAACCTTAGCTATATGTGCAGAGTTACGCAGCGCCGAAAAGTGTTCCGGAGGCAGCAACAATGCTCATGGCTCACGTGCCTCAAAGGTTGTGGTCACGGAGATCTAAGTTCCTATTGAAACAAGTAGGTCGGGTAAACAATCAAATACCAAGATTTGAGGGTTGAATCATTATTTGAGAATAATGATCCGACTACATGCAAAGAAGCGATGATGGGCCCTGACTCCGTCAAATGGCTTGAAGCCATAAAATCCGTGATAGTTCCATACATGAGAAATCAAGTTTTGAACTTGAAGGACCCTTGAGAAAGGTGTAAGACCTTACAGTTGTGTTTGGATCTATAAAGAAATAGACATGAATATGGTCGACATGTTGGGAAAGAGTTCACAACAATGTTCAAGGGTTGACTATGACAAGATTTGATCTTTCATAGCGATATTTAGTCTAGACGGATTAATGTAGCAACCACGATATATAATTTTGTCATGTGTTGGATAAACAAAACAAATTCTTCTAATAGAAGGGTTACCTAGGATGTGTGCATGACACGGTCCAAAGGGTTTTGTTAGTTCAAAGGATGCTAAATGCATATGCAAACTTCAATGGTTGAAGTAAGCATTACGGAGTTGGAATCTTCACTATGATGAAACTATTAAAGGAGTTTAAATTCATCAGAGATAATGAAGATGCTTGCATTTGCAAGAAATTAAGTGGGAGCGCTGAGACATGTTTCTAATACATTATATGGAAGACATATTGTTGATTGGAAATGATGTATCTTTTATTAACACAAGATAAGAATTTCATCTCGATGAAAGGCTTAGGCAAAACCCAAATATTTAGCATCAATAGACGCTAATATGGTTGTGCCGAAAGTACATAGATGATGTATTGAATGAGTTCAATATAGAAACTACAATAAAGGTTCTTGTCGCACAGAAAGGATTGAATGTGTTCAATATTGATGATATATTCAAGTGTATTGACACTTGGTAAGTGAAACAAAGATTCAAGTATAGATTGATACTTGATGTATGAAATCACAAAGAGTATTTATATCAATTATGCTGTGATATGTACAAATCCAGATATGTCCTATGCTCTAAATGATGTGAGCATATACCAGAATGATTCATATGATGATCATTGGACAATAGTAAGGATATTCTTATGATCTTTTGGAAGAATAAGAATATATTGTTTGTAGAAGTGACAAATAGATGGTTAGTTCATTGTAAAAGTACTACATTGATACTAGTTTTGTCACAAAGTACAAATTAAGTTTATCTCAGTCTAAACTAAGGGTGGCACAATATAATGGAAAGTAAGTTCCATAATGGATTTGGATGAGTTCCAAAGTTAAGACATTGTGACAGATACTAATACAAAAGGCTAAGTATATGACTGCTATTATAGCAGCTAAAGAGGGCATTTGGGTCAAGTAGTTTGTTATCAAACTAGGTGTAGTTCATAGCGGGATAATACTATGAAGATATATTGTACGACAATATTATCAACATGTTTTTAACCCCAAAGAACTAAAGGTCTCACCAAAGGACCAAATTTATACCAAGCCATCTCATTAGAGAATGAGTGATGCGTAGAGAAGCAAATACATGCAATTACACACGGACCTGGAAGTGTCAGATCCGGAGATCAGTTGACCACTAGCGAACGTGTGCTTACAACACCGTAAAGCCATAGGTGTTGAATACACAAAGGTTTGAAACTAGATTATTGACTCTAGTGCAAGTGGGAGACTGTTGGAGATATGCCCAAGAGGCAATAATAAAGTGGGTTATTATCATATCTTCATACTTATGATAAATGTTTACATACCATGCTATAATTGTATTAACAGGAAACATTAATACTTGTGTGATTTGTAAACATAAAAGAGTCCCTAGTAAAGCCTCTTGTTAAACTAGCTTGCTGGTTAATATATGATCATGGTTTCCTGATCATGAACATAGATATGTTATTGACAACAGGGTCATATCATTAGGAGAATGATGTGATGGACATACTCCTATAGATAAGCGTAGCATAAAGATCAAGTCATTTTAATAGTTCAATTGCTATATGCTTTCTGATACATAGTAACCTAATTCCTTCGACCATGAGATCATGCATATCACCTTTACCAGATGGATGCTTTGATGACATCAAACTCCACACCGTAACTGGGTGGCTATAAAGGTGGCATTGAGTGTTCGGAAAGTATTGGTTGAGACACATGGATCAAGAATGGGATTTGTCCATCCATATGACGGATAGATATACTCTGGGCCCTCTCGATGTAATGTCATCAAATTAGCTTGCAAGCATGTGACTGGCTCACAAGGGATCACATATCACGGGAACGAGAAAAGAGTACTTATCGGTAACGAGGTTGAACTAGGTATGCAGAGATACCGACGATCAAAACCTCGGATAAGTAAACTATCGTGAGACAAAGGGAAATTGGTATCGTATGTAAGTGGTTCATTCGATCGCAAAGTAATCGTAGAAATATGTGGGAGACATATGAATTTCCAGATTCCTCTATTGGTTATTGTTCGGAGAAGTGTCTCGATCATGTCCGCATAATTCACGAACCGTAGGGAGACACACTTAAGGATTCGACGTTGTTTGAGTAGTTATGGAATGATGAGTAAGAGACCGAATGTTGTTCGGAGTCTCGGATGGAATCCGGGATATCACGAGGAGATCCGGAATGGTCCGGAGAATAAGATTCATATAAGGAAAGTCCTGTTTCGGAGTTGGAGAATGGTTCCGGTGTTTTCATCGGGAATGTTCTAGAAGGTTCCGGAATGTCCGGCACTCCGGAGGGGAAAGGGTACATGAATGTGTTATATCAAGTTGATATGATTGCATCATGTACTAGGTGTCATCGCTGTACCAAAATAGAGGGTTTATTCAAATCCTAGTTTGAAAAGTCAAACGACTAGTTTGAAAGTCAAACGGCTAGTTTTGGGAAAGAGGAGAAGGAGGTTTGAAACCGACTTGGGGGAGGAGTTCCTCCTCCCACCGCCGGCCCACCTTGGGTCCGAGTTGGGGAGGGACTCCCCTCCCCAGGCGCGCCTCCCTCCACCTATAAGAGGAGGGGCAGGGCTCCCCTCCTAGACACACAAGTTGCCTCCCTCTAAACCTAAACCCTAGCCACAGCTTAGGGATTTCTCCCAAGCCGTCGAGTTAGAGCTTCTAATTGCCCTGGCCACTGGTTTAGCCCCTTCTAATTGGTGTGTCTAAACCCTATATCACCAAGGCTCTCTCATAGTCCACCATACTCGCTCCGGCTTAAGGCGAAGCCCTGCGAGATCTCCCCTCTACTTCCGGTACCACGCCGTCGTGCTGCCGGAATCGCGAGGAGAGTGCTACAACCTCCGCTGCCTGCTGGAACAAGGGAGAGGAAGGTCTTCGTCGAGTACCGAACGTGTGACCGACTGTGGGAGCGCTGCCGGAACGTAGCGTCGGAAGGATCGTCTACGCGATCTTGAGATCGGCAAGAGTACGACTACATCACCCACGAGAATCTGCTCTCGTTAACCGCTTTGGAATCTTCGAGGGTGAGTTCCTCTATCGACTCGTTGCTACAATCTAGTAGATAGATCTTGGCTTGTTTGTTTGCATGCGGTAGAAAATTTTTGTTTTCCATGCTACGAACCCCTACAGTTTGGTGCTGGTCATGTTTTGCTCTCGGGAGAGGTTTAGTCAACGGATCCGCCACATTCAGATATGTGTGTACTTTGCAAATCTTTATATCCCCATCTTGGATATGTTCTCGAATAGCGTGAAAACGTAGCTTGATATGCTTCAGCTTCTTGTGTGACCTTGGTTCTTGCGCATTGGCTATGGCACCCATGTTATCACAGTAGATAGACATTGGGTCCAGCGCACTAGGAACCACACCCAGCTCTGTAATGAACTCTTTCATCCATATCGCTTCTTGTGAAGCCTCCGAAGCAGCCATGTATTCCGATTCAGTTGAAGATCTCGCCACAATGCTTTGCTTTGCACTCCTCCAGCTAACTGCTGCACCATTCAAAATAAATACGTATCCAGATTGTGATTTAGAATCATCCGGATCGGTGTTCCAACTAGCATCGGTGTAACCATTAACAACGAGCTGTTCATCACCTCCATAAGAAAGAACCATATCCTTAGTTCTTCTCAAGTACATAAGGATGTTTTTGACCGCTGTCCAATGATCCACTCCTGGATCACTTTGATATCTGCTAGTTAAACTAACAGCATATGCAATATCGGGTCTTGTACATAGCATGGCATACATTAGAGATCCTATGGCTGAGGCATAGGGAGTCTTACTCATCCTTTCTCTATCTTCTGCCGATCTCATACTTTGAGTTTTACTCAAGGTCGTATTGGGCAACATGGGCAAGAACCCTTTCTTGCTATCTTCCATTCCAAACCTCTTTAGAACTTTGTCCAAATATGTACTTTTTGACAATGATATTTGGCGTTTTGATCTATCTCTATAAATCTTTATGCCTAATATGTAAGCTGCTTCGCCAAGATCCTTCATTGCAAAACTATTATTCAAATATTCCTTGACACTATTAAGAAGGTCTACATCATTCCCAATCAACAATATGTCATCTACATATAGTATTAAGAATGCTACAGAGCTCCCACTCACTTTCTTGTAAATACAAGCTTCTCCATAAGTTTGTATAAAACCAAAACTTTTGATTACCTTATCAAAACGTTGATTCCAACTTCGGGATGCTTGCTTCAATCCATAGATGGACCGTTGAAGTTTACATACCTGGTTAGCATCTTTAGGATCGACAAAACCTTTGGGTTGCATCATATACAACTCTTCATCAATGTCTCCATTGAGGAATGCTGTTTTGACATCCATCTGCCATATCTCATAATCATAATATGCAGCGATTGCTAACATAATCCTCACAGACTTTAGCTTCGCTACTGGTGAGAAAGTCTCATCGTAGTCAACTCCTTGAATTTGTCGAAACCCTTTTGCGACAAGTCGAGCTTTATAGACAGTAACATTACCATCAGCATCTGTTTTCTTCTTAAAAATCCATTTGTTCTCGACAGCCTTCCGGCCATCCGGTAAGTCCACCAAAGTCCATACTTGGTTTTCGTACATGGATCCAATCTCGGATTTCATGGCTTCTTGCCATTTATTGGAATCTGGGCTCATCATCGCTTCCTCATATGTCTCAGGGTCATCGGTGTTGTCCACCAACATGACACTCATAACGGGATCATACCAATCTGGAGTGGTACGAGTTCTCGTTGACCTGCGAGGCTCTGTAGCAACTTCAACCGAAGTTTCATGATCATCATCATTAGCTTCCTCTCTTATTGGTGCAGTCACCACAGGAACTTCTTCCGGTGCTGCGCTACTCGCAATTTCGAAAGAAGGTTCGACAACCTCGTCGAGTTCTACTTTCCTTCCAGTCACTTCTTTCGAGAGAAATTCCTTCTCTAGAAAGGATCCATTCTTGGCAACGAAGATTTTGCCTTCGGATCTATGATAGAAGGTATACCCAATAGTTTCCTTCGGGTATCCTATGAAGACGCATTTTTCCTCTTTGGGTTCAAGCTTGTCCGACTGTAACTTATTTACATAGGCTTCACATCCCCAAACTTTAAGGAACGACAATCTAGGTTTCTTCCCAAACCATAATTCATACGGTGTCGTTTCAACGGATTTAGACGGTGCCCTATTTAAAGTGAATGCGGTTGTTTCTAATGCATAACCCCAAAATGATAGCGCTAAATCTGTGTCACATCCCAAGATTTTCCAAATCTTGTAATGTGAAAATAAATGAACAAAATAAAACTTTGTTTGATTTTCAGAGCCAGAAGAAACTTTTTGAATTCAATTGGAACTTCAAACCCATTTGAATTAAAATAAACCTAAAGGTATTTAAAAAGATAAACATTTAATAAAAGGAAAAATAAAAACATTTGGAAATATTATTTTGAAACAATTAAATGAAAAGATTTGTTTTCAAATGAAATAGAAGTTTATAAAGAACATTTTATAAAGCCAAATTAAACCTTGGCCAAGCTTTGGATTTAAAACATTTTGTTTTGAATTAAAATAGCAAAAGTTGATTTAATTAATAAGGATTTAATATCCAACTTTATTTAATAAAAGGTTTTACCATTTTAATTAAAACATCAAAACTTATTAAATTATTTTAAATAGGATTTCCAAGTATTTTATATTCTCTAATAAAACCTACTAAAGTGTTTTGACTTTATTTTAGATTTCAAAATAAATGTCTCAATAAAACAAATCCTACTTGATTTAATAATAAAAGTCTAATTATATTTAATTAATAATGGACTCTAAAATAAAATGTTATTTTGTTTTAAACAAGTTTCCAAGTATTCAATATTTCCCAAATAAAACCTACTGATTTGGTTTTGAAAATATTTAGGTTTCAAATAAATATTTTATTAATAAAATCAAACTCTATTTGATTTAATAAGTAAGGCCCATTTTATTTAATTATTAATGGACCCTAAAATGAAAGGTTATTATGTTTTAAACAAATTTTCCAAATATTCTTTATTTCCAAATAAAATCTACTGATTGGTTTTGAAAATATTTGGAGTTCAAATGAAGATTTTATTAAATGAACCAAACCCTATTTTATTAATAAACCATGGTCCATTTTATTTAATTAATAAATGGAAACTAAAAAGATTTAAAATATTATTTTAGGATTTTGGTTCAGGTTACTAAACAGAACCAAATTCTTAGTTACAATGTTTGGTGAAGATTTGAATTGTTTTGAATGCTTGAGAATTGTTTGAAATAACAAATCAGAAAAATAGAAATAGAAAAGGAAAAAGAATTCAGACAGAAAAAAAATAGAACAGACCCAGCCCACCATCTGGCCCAAAAGCCCAACTCGCAGCCCACCTCCTCTTTTCCCTGAAGCGTTTTCCTTCACCGCATAAACAACCCGCATAGCGTATGACTGGTGGACCCAACCCCTTTCCTTCTCTATCGCTGACAAGACGACCCCACTCCCCTGTTCTTCTTCCCCACCCGCAGCGACCCGTTCCTCCTCGTTCTGCCGTTGATTCTCTGGCTTAATTCGACTTAACGCCGCGTTTATACCTCGCCTTGACCACGCACCTTAAATCGCTCGCCCCTCCTCTCCGTTTCCCCTCTGTTTTCTCCCCCAAGCACGCCTCCAGGAAGCCACAATTTCTCCTCGACTGCCCCTGTCTCCGACGAGGTCCATTGCCGATTCCGGTGACTCAACACCGCCCCGTGCCTCCCCGAGCACGCGAGCACACTCACCACTCTCTGACGCATCTCCTAGTACACTTCGTTCAACCGCGGGCGCCCCAGGAAGCCGTCTTCGACAAAAGTTCTGAGCGCCGCCGTCTGTCTCGCCTCCGTCGAGCTCCTCCGGTAATTCCAGACCACCCCGACCCCTTCCGTTCACGCACACGTCATCTCCGTGGTCTCCTGCATCTGATCACGACCTTTTATTGCCTCCTGGTGATCGACAGCTTCGTCTTCGACCTCGACCAGAGCCAGCCGTCGCCAGACCGAACTCCGGCGAGGAATTCCTCTTGCCCTCGTTCGCCCCTTCACCAGACAGTGCCTCCTTGAGCTCCCCCAGGCGTCTGCGAACACGGTGAACATCCTCTCCCTCCTTCTCGCTTCCTGTAACGCCGGCGACACCACTGACAAGCCGCCGCCGCGCGTCAGAGCCCAGCGCCGCCATCTTATGGTCGGAGCACTAAGAGCCGTCCGATCTTGATCCGGTGGATAGGATAGAAAGTAGAACGAAGGGGTACGTTTGATCTGAGCCGCACATGCCCCTTTTAATCCTGTGGTCTGTGTCACTCGATCCAGACGAACCGGTATTGGCCAATCACGGTGCGACGCGTGTCAGTGGTTGAGTTAAAACAGATTTTTGAAAACAGATTTAAATGCCATTTTCAAACCTCTGTAACTTTCAAACCACACGTCCAAATTTTACAAATTTTATATCAATGAAATCAGGAGAACAAGACTTAGCCAACCATGGCCTTAGTTTGACAAATAGTATCTGTTAGCTTGTTTGAATTTGCAGAAACATTTGTGTACTTGTTTAGATTAGAAAAATTGTTTAAAAATGATTTTTGGATTAAAACCTTTGCAAAATGGTTTGTTGTGATCTTACTGCGGCCCCAAAGTGCGACCCGTCAAACAGTCACTGCGGCCCTTCAATGAAGAGCGCCGCCGAGCCATCGCCGAGGAGGTGCAGCGTCTACTCGCTGCAGGCTTCATTCGGCCAATCAAGTACTCCAAGTGGCTGGCAAACCCAATCCTGGTCGAGAAGAAGAACGGGACCTGGAGGATGTGTATCGACTACACAAATTTGAACAGCGCCTGCCCGAAGGAGCAATTCGTCCTCCCGCAGATCGACCAAATAATCGACTCCACCGCGGGCTCGGAGTTGCTATGTTTCCTCGACGCCTACTATGGATACAACCAGATCAAAATGGCTGTCGAGGATGAGGAGAAGACGGCGTTCATCACGCCATTCGGAGCCTTCTACTACACCGCCATGACCTTCGGCCTCAAGAACGCCGGGACGACCTACCAGCGGTGCATCCACGTCTACATCAATGACGTGGTCGTAAAATCCGCTCGCCAGGGTGATCTACTCGCCGACCTGGCAGAAACATTCGCCAACTTGCGAAAATAAAAGATAAAGCTTAACCCAGGCAAATGCACCTTCGATGTACCATCAGGACAACTACTGGGGTACGTCGTCTCCAAGCGAGTGATCGAGGCAAACCCCACCAAGATCGACACAATCTCCCGACTCGGCAAACCCGAGTGCCTGTGCGACGTCCAGAAGCTGGCCGGGCGAGTAGCGGCTCTCAGTCGCTTCATCCCTCGCTTGGGCGAAAAGGTGATGCCCCTATACCGTTTGATGCGCAAGAACCCCACCTTCCAGTGGGACAAGGAGGCGTACGACGCACTCCGCGACCTCAAGAAGGTGCTACTCGTCGCACCGCTACTCGCCGCCCCCGCCGACAAAGAACCCATGCTGGTCTACGTCGCGGCTTCCGAGCGCGTCGTCAGCGCCGTCATGGTCGTCGAACGGCCGGAGGAAGGGAAGGAGCGCCCAGTACAGCGACCGCTGTACTACATCAGCGAGGTCCTCACCAAGCCGCGCCAACAATACTCGCAGTACGAGAAACTGGTATACGCGGTCTTCAGAGCACAGCGGCGCCTGCCGCACTACTTCCAGGAGCATCCGATCATGGTCGTCTCCTTAGCACCGTTGCAGGACATCATCCGCAACCGTGAGGTGACTGGGCGAGTCGCTAAGTGGGCCGTCGAAATCGGCATCCATAATATCAAGTACGAGCCACGAAAGGTGATCAAGTCGCAGGCTCTAGCGGACTTCATTGCCGACTGGGAAGAGGCCCAGTAGCCAGAAAAGCTGCCATACCTCCATTACTGGAGCCTGCACTTCGACGGCTCCAAGAACGCGGACGACGCAGGAGCAGGAATCGTGCTGACTACCCCGAAGGGCGACAAGCTCCGCTACGTCCTTTGCCTCGACTTCACCCCCTGCACCAACAACATGGCCGAGTATGAGGCACTACTCCACGGCATGCGAGCTGCCAGGGAGATGAACGTCAACCGCCTACGCTGCTATGGACACTCCGACCTCGTCGCTGGACAAGTCGCTGGCACCTGCGATGCCTTCTCCCCCACCATGGCGTCCTACCGCCAAGCAGTGGACAAGCTGGGCGGACACTTCGCAGGCTACTCCGTCGAGTGGATTGACAGGCGGAAGAACGAGGAGGCCGATGCACTCTCTCGCATCGGGTCGGCTCGACTCGCACCACCCACCGGCGTCTTCCTCGATACGATCACCAAGCCATCAGTCTCTCCCCCAAGGGAGATCGACATCGGAGTCCCGCTGCAGCCAGAGGCAGCCCTAGTCGCACTCGTCACCGAACCAGACGACTGGACCAAGCCCTACATCTCCTACCTGGAGGCCGGCACCTTGCCGGCAGACGAGACGGATGCCCGGATGATCGTACGCCGATGCAAATCCTTCACCATCATCGACGGCGAGCTCCACAAGCGCAACATCACCGACGTGTTCCAACGCTGCGTCCAACCCGCCGAAGGACGCAAGATCCTCCACGACATCCACTCCGGCGACTACGGCCACCATGCCGGCGCCCGCTCTCTGGTCGCCAAGTCCATGCGGACGGCTTCTACTGGCCCACCGCACATGCCGATGCCGTCGACATTGTCCAGCGGTGCGCCGGCTGCCAGAAGTACGCCAACTAGACGCACGTGCCGAGCTCCGCGCTCAAGACAATCCCCATCACCTGGCCATTCGCCGTGTGGGGTATGGACATGGTAGGCCCCTTCAAAAAGGCTCCCTCTGGTTTCACCCACCTCCTGGTCGCGGTCGACAAATTCACAAATGGGTGGAAGCCAAACCAGTCCGGAAATGCGACGGGAAGACCGCCACCAAATTCCTACGCGAGCTCATATATCGCTACGGGTTCCCAAACAGCATTATCACGGACAACGGTACCAACTTCGCCAAAGGAGCCATGGCCGAGTTCTGCGAGGAACACCACATCCGGCTCGACCTCGCGTCAGTCGCCCACCCGGAATCCAACGGCCAGGCGGAGCGGGCCAACCAGAGCATCCTCCACGACCTGAAGCCGCGGCTCCAAGTACCACTCGAGCGCAATGCCGGGTGCTGGGTCGAAGAGCTACCCTCTGTTATTTGGGGCATCTACACCTCGGTCAACAGACCAACAGGGTTCACCCCCTTCTTCATGGTGTACGGCGCCGAGGCAGTCATGCCCACCGACCTCGAGCACGACTCGCCACGAGTCGTCCACTACACGGAGGCTGCGAACGAACTCGCCCGCCAGGATGGAGTCGATCAACTTGACGAGGCACGTGGCCTCGCTCGGTCACGCACCGCCATCTACCAACAAGGACTCCACCGCTATCACAGCCGGCGGGTGAAAACTCGCACCTTCTAAGAAGGCGACCTGGTGCTGCGCCTCATCCAGGACAAGAAGGGCATGCACAAGCTTTCCCTCCATGTGAGGGACCATTCGCCATCGGACGAGTACTCGGCAACGACGCCTACTACCTCATCGACGTCCGCGGGGACGGCGAACTCGACGTCAAGCGACCGTGGAATGTAAACCTCCTACGGAAGTTCTACTCCTAGAACCCCACATATGTACCCTCCAGTCGCTATGAAATAAAAAGAATTGGTTACCGCAAATTGCGCCTACTCTCCATGTCTTGTGCCACTCCCACTCGTAATAACAGCGTCAAGCTAACCGCAGAAGTCAACCTTTGGTACAGCGATCGGCACAGCCAAGTAGTGCGGTGCAAGAGCACTGGGTCACCTCAGGTCTTGCATCGTCCACAAAAAATGCCTACACGGAGCCCCACTGGAGTCGCCCAACCCGACTGGTTCTACGAGCCAAGACAACTGCCTTCGCTTCTTACAGCGACCATGATCCTCCGCATCCTCGACATAGCGACTCGAACGGCGAAGTACCACGCTCGGGGACTGACGACCAGTTCAGCGCGAGCAGCTCGGGAAAACGCCAAGTATGAGAGCATGCCCAGGACTCGCCATGCGACTGACCCAACGGGCTAGGCAGGAGTGATGCTCTCAAACTAACGCGCCAAGTCCTCACCCACCCTCGAGTCGCACCTAGAACAACCAAGTACCACGCTTGGGGACTCGGCCACCCGACCTCGTTCGTGCAAGGGAAAACAGTGAAGTACAGAGCGCTCAAGGGAGTCGCCTTGCGACTGGCTCTCCGAGTCCGGGCGAGTCGACCATAATAACAAAACATTCAAAAACCGCAAACACATTATAAACGAGGTCAACCCCATAAAAAGGGCGGACGCGCTCGGGGACTCGTTCCACCCTCAATCGAAAAACACATGTCAAATCACAAAACAAACACGATATCTCATTAATAGCATGTCGCAAATTGTCTCAAAATACATAGTATGCCCAACGGCAGAACTGTTACTAACGCCCCAGGGCAAACTAGTTCACTCTGCAGGCTTCGACGACGACTCACCAGAACCCTTGCGATTGCGGATGAAGGGAGTGTACGGGTTCGACGGATACGTCGTCAGCTCACCCGCCATAGCTGCACGAAAGGGCTGCTCGACCTTGAAGTCCCGGTGCTGCGGCTCGGGGTCGTTGGGTGCGACGACCGTCTCCTGGTAAGGAAGGAGGTCGCAAATCGCCCAGACGCGCTCAGAGTACACCGCGACGCGATCCGTCAACTTGAGCACCTCGGAGATCTCCACCGCGCCAGTCGATGACGGGTAGCCACTCGTCACGTCGTCCAGATCGAAATCCTCTGGAAAGTGAGCAAGCCCAAGGCTAAGCGCCGTCGCCGCTCCGTGCCGGAACGCCGATCGCGTCATGAACTCAACGACCGACGGCGCCTTCTCCAAGTACCTCCATACCTCGACGAGGTCGCTGGGAATTACTTCCGTGGGCGACATCTCCTGGAGATAGGCTCGGATGCATGTCGCCGACAACATCGCCGAGTCGACGAGCGTGGCCACACATTGCCGCGCGTCGAACGAGCTCGCCTCTTTTGCGCTATCAAGGATGCGACCTGCGAATAGAAGATAACGGTGAGTACATCGGATATTACAAAAAGGCACATGCAATAGGCAGGGGCAGACACACTCACCAATCAAGGGACGGGAGAGATCCGTGATGAAGCTCTGAAGAGAAGTGTAATCATCCTGAAGCCCAGCAACAAGGGCGTCAGAAACTTTACGTTCTTCCGCGAAGGCCGTAACGGCGGCCTTGGCTCGACCATCCGCCGAACTCGCTTCTTCTTTCGCCTCCCTCAGCTCGTGCTCGAGGTCGGCGATCCGCTTCTCAGCCGAGCTAAACGCCGATTGAGCCGCTACCAACTCACTCGCTGGGACAAGTCCCTGGCGGGCCTTCTCTGCCTCCGCGGCAATTGCCTGAAGCCCTTTATTCGCCTCTTGGATGGTGGCCAGTTCCTTCTCCGCGCGGCATGTCGTAGCAAGCCGGTAAGCTGACTCACGTTGCAGACCCTGCACACAATTCAAACAGTTAACCAAAAGCGGAATTCAAAGTTCCCACCCGCTGAAATTCAGCGAGTGCGCACTCGGGGACTGGCAATCGAAAAATCCTAAGTGCCCACCCGCTTAAATTCAGCGAGTGCGCACTCGGGGACTGGCAATCAAAAAATCCTAAGTGCCCACCCGCTGAAATTCAGCGAGTACGCACTCGGGGACTGGCAATCAAAAAATCCTAAGTGCCCACTCGCTGAAATTCAGCGAGTACACACTCGGGGACTGGCAATCAAAAAATCCTAAGTGCCCACCCGCTGAAATTCAGCGAGTACGCACTCGGGGACTGGACGCGAAAAATAGCAACAAGACACTAAAAGAATCAGGCCGCTGCAACACACCAGCCTGATCCTCGGGGACTGGACATACCTGGATGGTTGCACCGAGCATACCATGAAGTTGTATCGCATCCACGGACGCGAGGAGAGCCGGCGTGTGCCCGCGACGCTGCTCGACCTCCGTGTCGGCGACCCCAGGCGCATGGCTCGAGGGCGAGGTACCACTCGCTGTAGCTGCTTTGGCCATGAAGCGCGGGAACGTTGCGATGGAGGCACCGGCACCAAAGGAGGCCGGCTCGGCTGCCCCAGGCGAGGGAGCACCCTCCTTGGCGGGTAAGGCCACCTCCGATACGGGTTCATTCGGCGCGGTCGCCATGTCATCGGACACTGTGATGACTTCGTCGCCCTTGGCCTTCTTGGTGCTATCCGCGGGGACGACGACCTCGTCCGCCTTCCTCTTCCGGGAGGGATCCTCTTCGCTGACAACGGGTGGCACCTTAGCCACGATTGGATGGCCTATCTTCTTCGCTCCGGTCCTACAAATTGATCGTGTGAGCAAGATAATCCAAGTACAATGAAATACAAAAGAAAGTGAGCAAACTCACTTGGCGACTAGAATGAAGTGTAGCCCCGTGCGGATGCCGGCCGGTTTCTCCAGTTCGGGGCCCAGTCGGCGACTGAGGCCCATTTCCAAGACATCGTGTGCCCAAGACACGGATGGTTTCTTCGTCATCGAGGCTGCGACGGGAGCCTCTGAGACATCTTCAGCGGAGCTTCCCTGCGAGGTGAAGCCGCCGCGACCGGGGTGGCCCCTAGCCTAGAGACTGGCGAGAATGGCGAAGGTATCGAGGCCAGTGGCACCTCGCTCAGGACAATGGCCGTGTACAACACGGTTACCGTCGGAGGCGCCTCGCCCTTGGCCAGGCTGGTGGCGTCGGAGCTGCTCGCCGAGTGCGGTAGGGAAGCCGGTCTCACCGGCTTCGTCTTCTTCTTTGGAGGGGCCTTCACCTCCTTCTCCTTCTTCTTCTTCTTCGACGGAGTAGCCTGGCTGTGCGAGGTGGTCTCCGGAAGTTCGTCATCGTCATCATCATGACGCTCGAGGCTTTTACTCGCCTCAAGTTCACGCTGACGCTGCCCGCGGGTCAACCTCCTCCTCGGATTTGTCGTCGTCGTTGCTCTCGTCGCTCTCGGTGTCGCCCTTGGCGGGAGGCGACTCGCACATGTCTTGGACGGATGAGCTCGAGTTCTCGTTGTCTGAAGGCGGGAGTCATCCTTCCACCACTTGGAATAGCTGCAATGAGCACAAGATGAAATTAGAATGACCGCGACTGCATAAACTGCGGCTGCGAATGATGCGAGGTGACTTACCATTGGGGCTGGATGCTTCGCGGTGTAGGGGGCGACCCTGGCCTTTGCGGCCAGGTACACCGCCTGGGTGATCTTCTTCAGTGCTGGGGTGTAGTCCTCGAGCTTCCGCTCGGCGAGGCAGGACTTCGTCGAGTCCTCCCGGCCCGTGTATTGGTACATATAGTGGTCGCGCTGAGCCAGAGGGATGAGCCGCCGCCCGAGCCAACAGTTGTATAAGTTAATTGTCTGTAGGCCCTTCTTCTTCAGACCGCAGATGGTTTGAAGCATTTGGTCCACGACCATCCGCTGGTCGGTGGGGAGCTTGCCGACTTGGAGTCGGCGCGGTTCGGGCCGGTCGGCGGAGTATCGTGGGATCGCCGCCTCGCCCTCCGGAGTCGCCTCGGTAACGTAGAACCAAGACTTCTTCCACTCGCTCGCCGCCTTGGCGGGCAGCATCAAGTCAAAGAACGAGGCCTTCGACTTCAGCTGGAATGTCAGGCCTCCCGCGGCAAGCATTGTGCCGCACGCTTCCTCGCGACTGATCCGTCCGTGGAACAGATCTTGCCATAGAGGGAAGTAGGGCCGGCAGCCCAGGTAGCACTCGCAGAACGCCACGAAGATGGCGAGCTGCTCGATGTTGTGTGGACCCAGGTCCGACGATTGGATCCCGTAGTAGGCGCAGAAGCGCCGGAAGAACAGGGACGTAGGGAATCCCAGCCCCCGTTCTAGGTGGTTGGTGAAGCAGATGAATTCTCCCTCGCGCGGGTTCGGGGTCACCTCTCCGGCCGCAGGGATGCGCCACCTGTCGGCGCGCAGGATCCCGGCCTCCTCGAAGGACGCCAGTTGTGCTCTCGTACACTTAGATCTGCCCCAAGGCTCGGTGGAGGGGGCCATTGGCGGAAGGATTCGTGGGGGTCGGAAGATTTCGGGTCGGCTGGATCGCGATGCGGAGGAAGGAGAAAGTGTGCGCAATCGGAGGAAATGACAAGGAGATGGTTCTCCAGTTGCCTGCCATTCCCCTTATATAGCGGTTATTACCCGCCAAATCAGGGAGCCGTTACTACGCGGTGATTACGCCAAAAGTTACCGTTGGATTACCCCCAACGGCTAGTTTGACCGCGTTTAACGGTCCAACTTCAGCCACTCGGCTCGCCGACCCGATCACTACGACGGTGACTAAGTGTTTCACCGACTTGACTCGCCAAAGTTGCGATCAGAATGACTATTTTTTTCCTTCATTTAGGAGCCCGCCGACGATTCGACTGGATGCTTGCTTTGAAGCCGTATACTCCGACTGCCAGCAACCACCTGCGCCCAATCAACGACGGCCTCGGGAACTATTGATGGGGATACGCCTACCGGGGTATACCCAGCAGGACGTTTCCGACTGGCCCAGGAACTGGCGAGTGGGCCTGCAAGACGGCGACTGGATCAAGGCCTGGTGTGGATCCAAGCGACTGGAAGCTGAAGGCCCAGGCGAGTAGATAGGCCCAGTCGAGTTAGGTTAAACGATTACCGAAGCCTTAACTGATTCGGTTGAGATATGTAAACCCTAGGGAAGGTGAGTCTATATAAACCTCCCTACAGGGCGTGTAGAGATACGTTCCATCATACACCCAAGCGACTCGCCGCCTAGCCGACGAGCTCGCCCATTGTACCACCATCATAATACAATCTAGCAGGAGTAGGTCTTTACCCTCCGGGGGCCGAACCTGGGTAAAACCTTGTGTCTCCGCCCTCTTCTCGCACCGCAGATGGCTGGCCGCCCTTGCCCCTCGTTCTACTACTCGTTGCCGATTGCAGCGTCTGCCGTGACCATTCCCACGACAACATGTGTATCATAGAGAACCGCCAACGGGGTACCCCTTGCACATGGTACAGGAGCTATCCCATGACCAAAATGACAAGGCAAGCATATAATAAGCATCTCAGTGATCTTTTTATTTATTATTTGCATAGATTTTTATTGAGGATGCTTCACGGATTGCTCATTATGGTGATGCTACAAGATTTCACCATGATTAGGCATGGCTTAGTGTCGTGGGAATGGTCACAGCAGATGCTGCAATCGGCAGCGAGTAGTAGAACGAGGGGCAAGGGCGGTCAGCCATCTGCGGTGCGAGATGAGGGCAGAGACACAGGGTTTTACCCAGGTTCGGCCCCTCGGAGGGTAAAGACCTACTCCTGCTAGATTGTATTATGGAGGTGGTACAATGGGCGAGCTCGGCGGCTAGGCGGCGAGTCGCTTGGGTGTATGATGGAACGTATCCCTACTCACCCTATAGGGAGGTTTATATAGGCTCACCTCCCCTAGGGTTTACATATCTCAACCGATTCAGTTAAAGCTTCGGTACTCGTTTAACCTAATCCGACTGGGCCTATCTACTCGCCTGGGCCTTCAGCTTCCAGTCGCTCGGTTCCTCGCTGGGCTTCAATCCAATCGCCGTCTTGCAGGCCCACTCGCCAGTTCCTGGGCCAGTCGGAAACGTCCTGCTGGGTATACCCCGGTAGGCATATCCCCATTAGTAGTCCCCGAGGCCGCCGTCGATTAGGCGTAGGTGGCTGCTGGCAGTCGGAGTATACAGCTTCAGAGTGGACATCCAGTCGAATCGTCGGCGGGCTCCCGTATAAAGGAGAAACCAATCATCCGGGTCGTAGCTTTCAGCGTGTCGAGTCGGCAAACACTGTCATAGTGAGAGGATCGGCGAGTCGAGTGGCCGAAGTTGGACCGTTAACCGTGGTCAAACTATCCGTTGGGTAATCCAACGGTAACTTTCGGCGTAATCACCGCGTATTAACGGCTCCCTGATTTGGCGGGTAACAACCGCTATATAAGAGGAATGGCAAACAATCAGAGAACCACCCTCTCACCATTTCCTCTGATTGCGCGCACCTTTCGCCTCCCTTCGCATCGCGATCCAGCCGACCTGAAATCCCCCGACCCCTAGCAAATCTCTCTGCCATGGCCCTTTCCACCGAGCCGTGGGGTAGATCTAAGTGCACGAGGGCGCAACTGGCTTCCTTCGAGGAGGCCGGGATCTTGCGAGCCGGCTGTTGGCGCATTCCCGCAGCCGGAGAGACGACCCCGAATCCGCGAGAGAGGGAGTTCATCTGCTTCACCAGCCATCTTGAACGGGGGCTAGGGTTCCCCACGTCCCTGTTCTTCCGGCGCTTCTGCGCCTACTACGGGATCCAGCCTTCGGATCTGGGTCCCCACAGCATCGAGCAGCTCGCCATCTTCGTGGCGTTCTGCGAATGCTACCTGGGATGCCGGCCCTACTTCCCCTTGTGGCAAGATCTGTTCCACGGACGGATCAGCCGCGAGGAAGCAGGCGGCCCAATGCTAGCCGCGGGCGGCCTAACCTTCTAGCTCAAGTCAAAGGCCTCATTCTTCGACCTGATGCTGCCCGCCAAGGCAGCGAGCGACTGGAAGAAATCGTGGTTTTACGTAGCCAAGGCGACCCCGGAGGGCGAGGCGGCAATCTGCGGTACTCCGCCAATCTGTCCGAGCCGCTCCGTCTCCAAGTCGGCAAGCTCCCCAACGATCAGCAGATGGTCGTCGACGAGATGCTCCAGACCATCCGCGGTCTGAAGAAGAAGGGCCTCCAGACGATAAACCTATACAACTGCTGGCTCGGGCGGCGGCTCGTCCCGCTCGCTCAGCGCGAGCACTACATGTACCAGTACACGGGCCGGGGAGACTCCACGAAGGCCTGCCTCGACGAGTGGAAGCTGGAGGACTACATCCCAGCACTGAAGAAAATTACCCAGGCGGTGTACCTGGACGCACAGGCTGGGGTCGCCCCCTATACCGCAAAGCATCCAGCCCCAACGGTAATCGCTTCACTTCGCTCGCAGTCGCAGTTTATGCAGTCGCGGTAATTCTAATTTCATCTTGTATTCATTGCAGCTATTCCAAGTGGTGGAAGGATGGCTCCCACCTTCGGACGATGAGAACTTGAGCTCATCCGTCTAGGACGTGGGCGAGTCGCCTCCCGCCAAGGGCAATGCCGGGAGCGACGAGGGCGACAACGACGACGAATCTGAAGAAGAAGTCGCCCCACTGCTCCGCAAGACCCGTGGGCAGCGTCAACGAGAGCTTGAGGCAAGTAAAAGCCTCGAGCGTCACGATGACGACGACGAGCTTCCAGAAACCATGTCGCGCCGCCAGGCGACTCCATCGAAAAAGAAGAAGAAGGAAAAGGAGGTGAAGGCGCCTCCGAGGAAGACGAAGACCAAACCGACGAGGCCGGCCTCGCCGCCACATTCAGCGAGCAGTTCTGACGCCCCCAGTCCGGCCAAGGACGAGGCGCCGCCAACGACAGCCGCGTTGGACACGGCCACCATCGAGGTGCCCCTGGCGTCGATGCCTCCGCCATTCGCCCCAGTCTCTGGGCTAGGGGACGCCTCGATCGCAGCGGCTTCGCCTCACAAGGAAGCTCCTGTTGAAGACGTTCCGGAGGCTCCGGTTGCAGCCTCAACAACGAAGAAACCGTCCGTGTCTTGGGCACGCGACATTCTGGAAATGGGGCTCAGCCGCCGATTGGGCCCCGAACTAGAGAAGCCAGCCGGCCTCCGTACGGGGATGCGCTTCATTCCAGTCGCCAAGTGAGTACACTCTCCCTCCTTTATCTTTCATAGCAGCTCGAATTATATTTCTTACATGATTGTTGAACAGGACCGGGGTGAAGAGGATGGGCCACCCAACCGTGGCTAAGGTGCCACCAGTCGTTAGCGAGGAGGATCCTTCCCGCAAGAGGAAGGCGGACGAGGTCGTCGTCTCTGCGGATGGCGGCAAGAAGGCCAAAGGGGATGACGTCGTCACGATTTCTGACGACACGGCGGTCGCACCAGCTGGACCCGTAACGGAGGCAGCCGCGTCCATGAAGGAGGGCGCTCCCTTGCCTGGAACGGCCGAGCCAACCTCCTTTGGGGCGGGTGCCTCTATCACCACCTTCCCGCGTTTCATGACCAAGGCGGCCACGGCGAGTGGGACTTCGCCCTCAAGCCACGCTCCTGGGACCGCCGATGCTGAAGTCGACCAACGTCGTGGGCATACGCCGGCTCTCCTCGCGTCTATGGACGCGACACAACTCCACGGCATGCTTGGCGCAGCCATCCAGGTACATCCAGTCCCCGAGGATCAGGTCAGTGCTTTGCGGCGGCCTGATTCTTTTAATGTCTTATCTTTATTTTTCGCATCCAGTCCCCGAGTGCGCACGCGCTGAATTTTAGCGGGTGGGCACTTAGGAATTTCTTTGAGTACCAGTCCCCGAGTGCGCACTCGCTGAATTTCAGTGGGTGGGCACTTTAAGAATTTCTTTGAGTAACAGTCCCCGAGTGCGCACTCGCTGAATTTCAGCGGGTGGGCACTTTAAGAATTTCTTTGAGTACCAGTCCCCGAGTGCGCACTCGCTGAATTTCAGCGGGTGGGCACTTTAGGAATTTTTTGATTGCCAGTCCCCGAGTGCGCACTCGCTGAATTTCAGCGGGTGGGCACTTAGGAATTTTGCTTGGATTAACCTTTTTGGTGCTATGCAGGGTCTGCAACTTGAATCGGCTGACCGATTGGCAGCAAAGCAGCACGCGGAGAAGGAACTGGCCATCGTCCAGCAAGCGAACAAAGGGCTTCAGGCTGTTGCCGCGAAGGCAGAGGAAGCTCGCCAGGGGCTTGTCCCCGCTGGTGAATTGGCGGCGGCGCAATCGGCTTTGAGTTCGGCTGAACAGCGGATCGCCGACCTCGAGCGCGAGCTGCGGGAAGCGAAGGAAGAAGCGAGCTCGGGTGATGGACGAGCCAAGGCCGCCATTGCAGCCGCCGAAGAGGATCGCAAAGTGTCGGATGCCCTTGTTGCTGGGCTTCAGGACGACCATACGTCGCTTCAATGCTTCATCACGGATCTCGCCCGCCCGTTGATTGGTAAGTGCGGCTGCCTCTTCTAGTAGTTGTGCCAGTTGTGGTGTCCGTAGTATTCATTATTGTCTTCTACTCACAGGTCGCATCATCGATAGTGCGGAAGAGGCGGGCTCGTTCGACGCGCGGCAGTGTGTAAGCATGCTTGTCGACTCGGCGACGTCGTCGGCGACGTGCATCCGTGCCTATCTCCAAGAGATATCGCCCACGGAAGTGATTCCCAGCGACCTCGTTGAGGTGTGGAGGTATTTGGAGAAGGCACCCGCGGTCGTTGAGTTCATGACGCGGTCGGCGTTTTGGCGCGGAGCGGCGACGGCACTTAGTCTTGGGCTTGCCCACTTCTCCGAGGACTTCGACATCGACGACGTGATGAGTGGCTACCCATCGTCGACTGGCGCGGTGGAGCTTTCCGAAGTCCTCAAGTTGCAGGATCGCGCCGCCGCATACTCGGAGCGTGTCTGGGCAATGGGCGATCTCCTTCCGTACCAGGAGACGGTCGTCGTGCCGAACGACCCCGAGCCGCCGCATCGTGATTTCAAGGTCGAGCAACCCTTTCGCGCGGAGATGGCGGGTGAACTGACAACGTATCCGTCGAACCCGTACACGCTGTTCATCCGCAATCGCCGGGGTGTTGGCGAGTCGTCATCAAAGCCTGCAGAGTAGAATAGTTTGCCTTGTGGCGTTAGCAGCAGGTCTGCCATGCGGGCATATTTTGTAACATGAGACAATGCGACATGCAATCGAATGAGACATCGTGTCTATTTTGGTATTTGTCCTGTGTTTGTGATTGATGTTTGAACGAGTCCCCGAGCGCGTCCGCCCTTTTGTGGGGTTTACCTCGTATGTGATATGTTTGTTGTTTTTATGTGTTTTGTCATTGTGGTCGACTCGCCCGGGCTCGGAGAGCCAGTCGCTAGGCGACTCCCTTGAGTGCTCTGTATTTTGCCTTTTTCCCTTGCGCGGACGAGGTCGGGAGGCCGAGTCCCCGAGCGTGGTCCTTGGTTGTTCTAGGCGCGACTCGAGGGTGGTTGAGGACTTAGCGCGTTAGTTTGAGCGCGTCACTCCTGCCTGGCCCGTGGGTCAGTCGCGTGGCGAGTCCTGGGCATGCTCTCCTACTTGGCGTTTTCCCGGACCGCTCGCGATGAACTGGTCTTCAGTCCCCGAGCGTGGTACTTAGCCGTTCGAGTCGCTATGCCAAGGATGCGTAGGACCGTGGTTGCTGTAAGAAGCGAAGGCAGTTGTCTTGGTTCGTAGAACCAGTCGAGCTACGCGACTCCGATGGGGCTCCGGGTAGGCGTTTTTCATGGACGATGCAGGACCGGAGGTGACTTAGTGCTCTGGCACCGCACTACTTAGCCGTGCCGATCGCTGTACCAAAGGTTGACTTCTGCGGTTAGCGTAACGCTGTAATTACGAGTGCGAGTGGCACATGACATGGAGAGTAGGCGCAATTTGCGGTAACCGTTTCTTTTTATTTCATAGCGACTGGAGAGTACATGTGTGGGGTTCTAGGAGTAGAACTTCCGTAGGAGGTTTACATTCCATGGTCGCTTGACGTCGAGTTCGCCGTCCCCGCGGACGTCGATGAGGTAGTAGGCGTCGTTGCCGAGTACTCGCCCGATGGCGAATGGCCCTTCCCACGGGGGGAGAGCTTATGCATGCCCTTCTTGTCCTGGATGAGGCGTAACACCAGGTCGCCCTCTTGGAAGGTGCGAGTCTTCACCCGCCGGCTGTGGTAGCGGCGGAGTCCTTGCTGGTAGATGGCGGTGCGTGACCGAGCGAGGTCGCGTGCCTCATCGAGTTGATCGACCCCGTCTTGGCGGGCGAGCTCGTTTGCGGCCTCCGTGTAGTGGACGACCCGCGGCGAGTCGTGCTCGAGGTCGGTGGGCATGACTGCCTCGGTGCCGTAGACCATGAAGAAGGGGGTGAACCCTGTCGACCTGTTGACTGAGGTGCGGATCCCCCAGATGATAGAGGGCAGCTCCTCGACCCAGCACCCGGAGGTGCGCTTGAGTGGTACTTGGAGTCGCGGCTTTAGGCCGTGGAGGATGCTTTGGTTGGCCCGTTCTGCCTGGCCGTTGGATTCCGGGTGGGCGACCGACGCGAGGTCGAGCCGGATGTGGTGCTCTTCGCAGAATTCAGCCATGGCTCCTTTGGCGAAGTTGGTGCCATTGTCCGTGATGATGCTGTTTGGGAACCCGTAGCGATATATGAGCTCGCGTAGGAATTTGGTGGCGGTCTTCCCGTCGCATTTCCGAACTGGCTTGGCCTCCACCCACTTTGTGAATTTGTCGACCGCGACTAGCAGGTGGGTGTAGCCGGAGGGGGCCTTCTTGAAGGGGCCTACCATATCCATGCCCCACACAGCGAATGGCCAGGTGATGGGGATTGTTTTGAGTGTTGAGCTCGGCACGTGCGTCTGGTTGGCGTACTTCTGGCACCCGGCGCACCGCTGGACAATGTCGACAGCGTCGGCGTGTGCGGTGGGCCAATAGAAGCCATGTCGCATAGCCTTGGCGACGAGGGAGCGGGCGCTGGCATGGTGGCCGCAGTCACCGGAGTGGATGTCGTGGAGGATCTTGCGTCCTTAGGCGGGTTGGACGCAGCGTTGGAACACGCCGGTGATACTGCACTTGTGGAGCTCGCCGTTGATGATGGCGTAAGATTTGCATCGACGAGGGATCATCCGAGCTTCTGTCTCGTCTGCCGGCAAGGTGCCGACTTCCAGGTAGGCGATGTAGGGCTTGGTCCAGTCGTCTGGCTTGTTGACGAGTGCGACCAGGGCTGCCTCTGGTTGGAGCGGGACTCCGATGTCGATCTCCCTCGGGGGAGAGACTGATGGCTTGGTGATCGTGTCAAGGAAGACGCTGGCGGGTGGTGCGAGTCGAGCCGACCCGATGCGAGAAAGTGCGTCGGCCTCCTCGTTCTTCCGCCTGTCGATCCATTCGACGGAGTAGCCGGTGAAGTGTCCGCCCAGCTTGTCCACTGCTTGGCGGTACGCCGCCATGGTGGGGGAGACGGCGTCGCAGGTGCCAGCGACTTGCCCTGCGACGAGGTCGGAATCTCCGTAGCAGCGTAGGCGGTTGACATTCATCTCCTTGGCAGCTCGCATGCCATGGAGGAGGGCCTCGTACTCGGCCATGTTGTTGGTGCAGGGTGTGAAGTCGAGGCAGAGGATGTAGTGGAGCTTGTCGCCCTTTGGTGAAGTTAGCACGATCCCTGCGCCTGCGCCGTCCGTGTTCTTGGAGCCGTCGAAATGCAGGCTCCAGTAATGGAGGTATGGCAGCTTCTCTGGCTGCTGGGCCTCTTCCCAGTCGGCGATGAAGTCTGCCAGTGCCTGCGACTTGAGCGCTTTTCGTGGCTCGTATTTGATGTTGTGGACGCCGATCTCGACGGCCCACTTGGCGACCCGCCCGGTCGCCTCGCGGTTGCGGATTATATCTTGCAGTGGTGCTGAGGAGACGACCGTGATCGGGTGCTCCTGGAAGTAGTGCGGCAGACGCCGCTGAGCTCTGAAGACCGCGTATACCAACTTTTGGTACTGTGGGTACCGCTGGCGCGACTCGGTGAGGACCTCGCTGATGTAGTACACCGGCCGCTGTACTGGGCGCTCCTTTCCTTCCTCCGGTCGCTCGACGACCATTACAGCGCTGACGACGCGCACGGAAGCCGCAACGTAAACCAGCATGGGTTCTTTGTCGGCGGGGGCGGCGAGTAGCGGTGCGGCGAGTAGCACCTTTTTGAGGTTGCGGAGCGCGTCGTCCGCCTCCTTGTCCCACTGGAAGGTGGGGATCTTGCGCATCAGGCGGTATAGGGGCATCGCCTTTCCGCCCAGGCGGGGGATGAAGCGATTGAGAGCCGCTACTCGCCCGGCCAGTTTCTGGATGTCGCGCAGGCACTCGGGTTTGCCGAGCCGGGCGATCGTGTCGATCTTTGTGGGGTTCTCCTCGATCCCTCGTTTGGAGACGACGTACCCCAGTAGTTGTCCTGCAGGTACACCGAAGGTGCATTTGCCTGGGTTGAGCTTTATCTTGTATTTTCGCAGGTTGGCGAATGTTTCCGCCAGGTCGACGAGTAGATCGCCCTGGCGAGCAGATTTTACGACCACGTCGTCGATGTAGACATGGATGTTGCGGCCAATTTGGCTCGCGAGGCATTCTTGCATGCACCGCTGGTAGGTTGCCCCGGCGTTCTTGAGGCCGAAGGTCATGGCGGTGTAGCAGAAGGCTCCGAATGGCGTGATGAATGCCGTCTTCTCCTCGTCTTCGACGGCCATTTTGATCTGGTTGTACCCAGAGTAGGCGTCGAGGAAACATAGTGACTCCAAGCCCGCGGTTGAATCGATTATCTGATCGATCCGCGGGAGGACGAACTGCTCTTTTGGGCAGGAGCTGTTCAGGTTTGTGTAGTCGATACACATCCTGCAGGTCCCGTTCTTTTTCTCGACCAGGACTGGGTTTGCCAGCCACTTGGAGTATTTTATTGGCCGGATGAAGCCTGCAGCGAGTAGACGCTGCACCTCCTCGGCGATTGCTCGGCGGCGCTCTTCATTGAAGGGCCGCAGCGACTGCTTGACAGGTCGCACTTTGGGGTCGGCGTTTAGCTTGTGCTCAGCGAGCTCCCTAGGGACACCGGGCATGTCAGAGGGCTTCCATGCGAAGATGTCCTTTTTCTCACGGAGGAACTCGATGAGCGCGCCTTCCTATGCTGGGCTCATGCCCGTCCCGATCGTCACCGTCTGGCTGGAGTTGCCTGGGACCAGCTCGACGGTGCGGGTGTGCGTCGTGGCCTCAAAGGTTGAGGTGTTTGCGCCCTCTAAGTTGGGCTTCTTGAGTATGGTGGGGTCGTCGTTGTTGACCCCGCTTGCGTACTTGGCGAGCTCATCAGCGTGGTTGGTCTCCGCCGCGATGACGGCGTCAGCGAGCTCGGCTCCTTTGGCCTCGCACTTGGCGGCCATGTCGGGGTCGCCGTTGATGGTGATGACGCCGCACGGCCCGGGGAGCTTCATCGCGTTGTACGCTTAGTGGGGCGCTGCCATGAACTTGGCGAACGCCTGGCGGCCCAGGACGCAATGGTAGGGGCTGTCGAAGGGCACCAGCTCGAAGACGATCCGCTCGGTGCGAAAGTTTGCTGGTGTGCCGAAGGTGACTGGCAGCGTGATCTTACCGATCGGGTACGCCTTCCGACCGGGGACGATGCCGTGGAACATGGTGTGGGTCGTCTCGATCATCGACTGTGGGAGCCGCAGCCGCCTGAAGGTGTCCAGGTATAGGATGTTGATGGAGCTGTCGCCGTCCATCAATGTCTTGGGGAGCCAGTAGTCGCCGACCTTAGGCTTGACCACCAGGGCGACTCGGCCTGGATACTCGATGCGTGGCGAGTGGTCTTGTCGGCTCCAGGTGATGGGCTGCTCCGACCAGTTGAGGAACTGGGGAACGTCCACTTGGGCCACCGCGTTGACGGCGACGGCGCGGGCGATGACCTTCTTCTCGCGCTTCGTGTTGAAGCCCGTGAAGGTATGGAGTGAGCCGGCCACTTTGCCGAACTTTCCGCCGTTTGGCGGGTCGTTGTCGGGGTCCTCCCGTGCTCGCCGCGCCTTCTCGATCTCCCTGAGGGTGTGGCAGTCGGCGGTGGTGTGCGTTGCGGGCTTCCCTTCCCTGCTATGAAACGCACATGGTTGGTTAAGGAGAGCCGCGGGGTCGAACCTTGGCTTGGCCTTGTAGTTGCCGCCGTCGCGGCGAAAGCTCTTGGGCTCGCGTTGCGCGTGCCCAGCGTTGGCAACGAAGTCGACTCGCCCGTCACTGCGGCGCTTGCCGGTGAGGCGAGTGTTGCTGTAGCATAGGTCGGACCGTCGTCCGCTGTCGTTGCCGCTCGTGCGGCGTTGACCTCCTGACTCGTCGTCAGTTTCCTGGTTTGGGTCTTCCTCCGCGTACCGTTTGGCGATCTCGAGGAGGTCGGGGCTGTTATCGAGTGTGCAAGAGTGTCGCTTGAGCTTGGCGACCAGGGGCTCGTAGCGGCACGAGGTCTTGAAGCAGTGGATCGCGGTGTCCGGGTGGATGCCGACCGCGTTGTACCAGAGTTCTTGCCACCGTTGGACCCAATTGCGGGTCGACTCACGGGGTCCCTGGACGCATCGATCCAGGTCCTCGATGGTGGTGGCGCGGGTGTAGGAGCACTCGAAGTGCCTGACGATGGCGTCGCGCATCTCCTCCCAGGAGTCGATACTGTCCTGGGGGAGGGTGTTGATCCACTGCCTGCACGTCCCCTCCATCATCAGGGGGAGTTAACGGGCGGCTAGCAGGTCGGTGTGGCCTGCGATCCCCATCGCCATGAGGTATGTGTCGAGCCAGACGGCGGGGTCGTACGAGGAGTCGTACTTTTCTATCTCCTTTGGCGCCTTGAAGTTTGGCGGGTACTTCTCGCCTCGGATCATTGGTCCGAAGCACTTGGGTCCGAGTCGACTGAGCGACCACATGGGCTCGACGTCGCGGCGATTGGTTAGGGTATGTCGCAGGTCGTCGGGCTGGCGTGCGCGCCAGCTTTGGTTGTTGATGATGTGGGTGCGGGCGTCAATGGGTTGCCCGTTGGCGGCGACGAAGTTGGTCGCCGGCCTGGGGTCGTTGGTGGAGAGTGCCGCGTTCGCGGGTCGGTGTTGGAGCTGCAGTGGTTCTGGTGGCGGGCAGTTGAGGGTGTTTGCCGCTGATGGAGGCCGCTCTGCTTCCCGAGGAACACGAGTATACTCGACCTTGCGAGTCGGCGCCCGCTCTTTGCTGCTCGACAGACTTTGCGAGCAGGGCTCTGACATATTAGATCTATAGGGCGCCGTCGCCGGTGGCCGTGATGTTGTCGGCTGCTGCTCGGCCTGCCACGAGGTTGTCCATCCGGGTGGATAACAGTGGGAGGCCGTTTGCGTCTCGCTCCCGTGAGGAGACTACTATCCGCGGCTGGTCCCTGGGAGGGGTGCGGTTGGGTGGAGGTGGGGCGCCCATCGCCGTTGATCCTGGCGGGGGCCGGGCGCTTCCTCCTGGTGGCGCGTTCTCGCAGATCGCGCGCTCGGCCACGCGGGCTGGGTCGTTTTCGTCGTCGAAGTTCAGGGCGCGCCCTTGAACGGTGGGGTTCAGGCGCGACCTGATCCGCTGCTGGTGGTAGCGCGATAGTTCCTGCGCCGTCACCTGCTCGAGGCGAAATTTTTCGCGCTCGGCTTGCTCCTTGCGCACCGCCTCCGCCAGTTTCAGGCGGAGTTCCTCGACCTCCGTTGCCGTGGCCTTAGGAGGGATTGGGGTGGAGAATTAATCCTCCGGCGGATCGGTGCCGGTCGCCATGTAGGTCGCGGCGTGGCGATCGGTTCCGTCGCGGAGGTCGGCGGAGTTCTCCGACCCGGAGTCGAATTTGAAGATCCCGAGGATGGAGGGGTCCTCGAAGTCTCCCATGTTGGAGACCTGGGTGATGGAGCCCGCGGGTGAAGCCGTGGTGATGGATCCGGCGAGTGACGCCGGGGTCGCCGAGTCGGCGTCGTCGTTGAGGGCCGTGTCTTCTGCAGCCGCTGAGTTTTCGGCCACGTTGCTGTGGGCCGAATTGTACTCGGAGGCGAGGCGATGGATCGTGCGGATCTGGCTCTCGGAGAGCCGATCGCGTGGCGGCGACTCGCGGATGCGAGCCGAATCCTCCGAGACGATGACGTCGGTGAGGCCGACGGAGAGGCTGATCGTGCCGATCGGCTGGATCACGCTGTGTGTGACGGGTCGCGCCGCCGGGACGTAGCTGCTCGGCAAGATTTGGAGCATCTCGCTGATCGCTATCATGCGGCCGGTGGCGACCGTCTCGTTGATGGGCAGATTGGATCTCGCCGCAGAACACCGGCTAGACCGGCCAGGCCCCACGGTGGGCGCCACTGTCGTGGGAATGGTCACGGCAGATGCTGCAATCGGCAGCGAGTAGTAGAACAAGGGGCAAGGGCGGCCAGCCATCTGCGGTGCGAGATGAGGGCAGAGACACAGGGTTTTACCCAGGTTCAGCCCCCGGAGGGTAAAGACCTACTCCTGCTAGATTGTATTATGGAGGTGGTACAATGGGCGAGCTCGGCGGCTAGGCGGCGAGTCGCTTGGGTGTATGATGGAACGTATCCCTACTCACCCTATAGGGAGGTTTATATAGGCTCACCTCCCCTAGGGTTTACATATCTCAACTGATTCAGTTAAAGCTTCGGTACTCGTTTAACCTAATCCGACTGGGCCTATCTACTCGCCTGGGCCTTCAGCTTCTAGTCGCTCGGTTCCTCGCTGGGCTTCAATCCAATCGCCGTCTTGCAGGCCCACTCGCCAGTTCCTGGGCCAGTCGGAAACGTCCTGCTGGGTATACCCCGGTAGGCATATCCCCATCACTTAGGCTAGCGGCCCAGGCGTTTCTCTAACACAAAAATACATAACTCCATGGACTTACAAGCTCCCTCTTTATTTCACACCGGCGACATCCATAGACAAAAGATCATGATATCAACTGTGTAAAAAGTACAAGTGCAATGTTGAAAACGTTCCCCATGACAGCATGGTTCTGCTAATTCCAACGTATAAATGCAAGCGTATATAACATAGATGACACAATGGTTCAAGTTTATTAGGGGCAAGGAATATAAAGTGTGCCATCAAGTTTATGAGGGCTTTAATCACTAAGTTTTCACATAACAAAATACTTTTTAATTGTAAGATATACGAAAACAAGAATATACTTGGAATGGTGTAACACACCATGCATAGGAATTTATAGTGCACACTTTGGAATAACTTGGTTTCTTGAGAGTTGGAAGCATGAGTAGAGCTTACTCATACAAGTGGAGGCTATCAAAAGACTGGGAGCAACCAACTAAGAGAGCAATAATGGCCATAATCATGCAGAGCGACAAAACATTACTAATCAAAGCATAGAATGGTACTACAAGTCAATGACTAAATGATCATAGAGGCTATGGTGACTTGTTCACAGTCATAACATGGTGTGAGCATGTGCCAAGTCAACCCAAATAAAACATCAAAGGAGAATACTACAATACTATGCTTTTGTATGCTAAAACAACACATGATTCCTTCAAGGCACACTAAGCAATCCCAATTGTTTGGAACAAGTCATGCTACAGGAATAATCACTAATAATAAGGTCAAAACAACACCTAGCATGTCATGCTAAAGTCTAAGTCACAATCAATGCAAGCTCCTCTTGCACTTTCAAGCAAGAACTTTTTACCCCTTTCCAACACCAATCGACTTATTTGAAACAACACAGCGAGAACGGGGGTCCAAACTACTTTATTCAAGCAAACTAAACAAACTAAGCAAACCAAACAAAAACTAAGACACTTCAATAACAATACAATAGTGCATGAAACAATAAAAATGAAGTGTCTAGAAAGACCTGAGCTTTTTATTGATGAAGAAGGGGATGCCTTGGGCATCCCCAAGCTTTGACGCTTGTAACTCTTGGATATTTCTTAGGGTGACACCGGGGTGGCATCCCCAAGCTTGAGCTTTTGTCCATTCTTCATCTCATTACATCATCTCTCTCTACACATGGAATTTTTCCTTCATACAAAACTTCACACAATCTTCATTAGCAACATTAGTGTATTCAAAAAATAATAGACCTTTGGGTTTAGCTTTAGTACAACAAATCTTTTCACTAAAAATACAAGATACTTTATCAACTCCTTCAAAAAGCTCAATTTCCCCAAAAAGAACCCAAAAAGGAATCAATAAGAAGCAAATTCAAATAATGGCAGAAATCTGTCAAAACAGACCAGCAGGTAGAAACCGATTTTTTCAAAGACCTTCTGTTGCTCAAATAAAAAAGTGTTGAACTAACGAAAGTTAGCTAAAATACTGAGGGGTTTATTCGTACATTTTCAGCTCAATCCTACTTATAGAGACTCCTCGGGATTTTTTATGGTGGAGCACAAATATCTGTTTCGGGATAACAACTCCCCAAAAATCTTACTTCCCTCTCATTAGAGGTCATTCTTGGCACAAAAAGCAAACAAAAAGGATAAGGAGAGGTTATTACTGAAGTAATAACTTCCAAGACTCAATAAAACTCTTGGGTTATCTCCCAACAAGTACTTTTCTTTAATGCCTTTAAGTTAGGATTGATAGCTTGAGAAGATGCTCACATAAGAAATATGAATTGAAGTAAAAAAGAGCATCAAGAAGCAAATTCAAAACACATTTAAGTCTAACCCACTTCCTATGCATAGGAATCTTGTATGCATATAAATTCACAAAGAACAAAGTGATAAGCATAGGAATATGAACAAGAGTAACTTCAAAACTTTCAGCACATAGAGAGGTGTTTCGGTACCATGAAAACTTATACAACCATATTTTCCTCTCTCATAATAATTTTCTATAGGCTCATGAATAAAATCAACAATATAGCTATCACATAAAGCATGCTTTTCATGATCTACAAACACATAATTTCTATCAATCTCAAAAATAGTGGGATTAAAACCTTCACATGTTTTACCCAAAGTAGATATTTCAAAAGGATCCACAGGAACATAACATTCATCCTCCTTTGGTAAGCATGGGGGACAATCAAATAATGTAAGGGATACAGAGTTACTCTCATTAGAAGGTAGGCATGGGTAGATAGTCCATTATTCCTCCTTTTGTTCCTCACCCTCCTCCTCTTTTCATCTAATGAGCTTCCAGTTTCAACAATTTCTTCTTTCATAGGCTCCTGCAAGGCATTAGTCTCTTCCATTTGTGGAAATAATCTATTAAAATATTCAAGAATATAGACATTTTCTTCCTTGTAATTATCAAAGCAAAATTTAAGTATCTCATAAACCTCATATTCATAAGGTGCATCATCAGTATTTTCAAGCAAACTAGCAAGTTCAAATGCACCCTTGAAGGCAATAAATTCTTCAATTTGTTCCACATCATAAAAGTCATAATTTCCTTTAACATAAGAGGATATGGTAACATTATCATTATATTCACATTGAAAAGGGAGGTGTTTATACCTCCTACAGCAACAAGCTTTATCAAAGCAATAAGTCACATTATAAGTAGAGCACACCTCTCTAGCAATAGTATTCAATTTATCAATTCGTTCCCATATGTGTTTCCCTTTTTGTAACAAACGGTGTTCCTTATAATAATTCTTTTGTTCTTCCGTGAACCCACCTTGCCAATAAGAACTAGTTTCAAAGAAACCATCCATTGATAGAAAGCATGACCAAGCAAGGCAATAACAGACCACCAACTAGAATAGGAACTAATTTTTTTGTGTTTTTGATAAGAGAAAGCAAACCAACCAAGCTAAACTATTTTTTTTGGAGTTTTTGATAAAAAGAGGCAAACAAAACCAAGCAAACTAAAAACAAAGTAAAGAGAAAGGTTGTAGAGGACTCCCCTTGTGAAGACATCCTTAGCCTCCCCGGCAACGACGCCAGAAAACTTGTTGGCGTTGTGTTGACGTGGGAGCTTATTCTTCTTTATGTCCCCGGCAACGGCGCCAGAAATTCTTGATGCGTGTTGACGCCCCATTAGGAAACCCCAAGAGCAAGGTATGATGCAGCACAGCAGCAAGTTTTCCCTCAGTAAGAAACCAAGGTTATCAAACCATTAGAAGGAAGGAAACGTCTCAAAGGTATTGCAAGCAACATGGAAACCTGCACAACACAAACTCAAGACTTTGCCCCAACTAACAGTGAGGTTGTAAATCTCACCGGTTGTTGTAACAAAGGATTAACTGTATGGTGTGGAAGGTGATGATGGTTTGTAGCAAGTAAACAATAATAATGGAAGATGTATCAATGGTAAAGATTGGACTGAGGTCCATAGTTAACTAGAGGTGTTCTCCTTAGATAAACAAACATGACATGCTGGGTAAACAAATTACAACACGGCAATTGACAGGACTGAGCAAGGCATAACAATGCAATACTAGACAAAAAGATCCTATGAGATTCGATTGGGCAATACAACAATATACATAGACCGCCATCCAACTGCATCTATGACTAGAAGTCCACCTTTGGGTTATCATCCGAAACCCCTCCAGTATTAAGTTGCAAGTAACAGACAACTTCTTTAAGCAGTGTGTAAGTTAAACAATCAACTTGTTCCATGAACAAGAGGCCGTTGTTTTATCCCTAGTGGCAACAACACATCTACAACCGTAGAGATTTCTATCACTTCCCTTGATTAAGTAGAGGCATGAACCCACTAACGAGCATAAATACCCCCTCTTGGAGTCACTAGCACCTTCTTGGCCAAGCTAGCTACTAACAACGGAGAGCATGCAAGATCACAAACAAAACAGATATGATAGAATCAAATAGACAAAACCATTAATCAATCTGACATAGTAATCTCAATATCCATCGGATCCCCGCAAACACAACATGCATGATTACCAATAGATTAGATCTTGATCATGAACGGAGCTCACAAGATCTAGACATGAAAGCACAAGGAGGAGATACAACCATCTAGCTACTACATGGACCCGTAGTCCAAGGTGGAACTACTCACGCTTCATACCGGAGGCTGGCATGATGAAGAACAAGGCCTCCGGGATGATCTTCCCTCTGGCAGGGTGCCGGGAAGAGTTTCAGTTCCCCCCGATCTAGGGATGATGGTGGCGGCGGCTACAGACAGTTTCGTGGAATATTGATCGGGTGCCTAGGGTTTCTGCATCGGGGGCTTCTTATAGGCGAAGAGGCGAGACAAGGGCCCACCAGGGGCGGCTGCACCCCCCAGGAGCGGGGTGGGCCCACCCACGCGGCCAGGGGTGTGGCCCCCTGGTGGGTCCCCTCCGTCTCGTTCTCCAGCTTCGTGTTCCCCATGGTAAATATTGACTTTGGCTTTTGTCCTGTCCAATTCCGAGAATATTGATTTCCTGCCTTTCTAAAACCAAAAAAGAAGAAAACACACAACTGGAACTGTGGCAACTTGTTAATAGGTTAGTACCAGAAAACATATAAAAACACCTCAAAGTGTGGACAAGCAAAGAAAAGTAGATAATAAACAAGCATGGAACATAATAAATTATAGATACGTTTCCGTATCAAGTAGCCGTAGCAGCAACAGTAGCATCTCCCTGATTTGTTTGAATGGATTTTTTTTGTAACTGACAAGGCTTAAAATCTAATTAATAGCTATCTTAAGTACTAATGTCTCACTACATATGGGCTCCGGTTGGCCAACAGGCAGGACACCCGCGCTGTCCACACGCGTCCGGGCCGACGCAATCATGCCCGGATTAGATGCATGAATGGGTCGAGCTGGACGCGGTTGTCTGGACGGGTCAGCCTGCTGGGATGCCGTGCACACCCCGCGCGTCCGCGCGGACATTTCAGACACGCTCGGACGGGATCCGTCGAGCCGGTGGAGATGCCCTGAGAAACATAAAACCTAGCAGACATGAGTGAAATGCGTTGTCGTACTAAAGGACAAACCAAATCAGAACCAGCTAAAGATCAAATTGAAAATTCAAAATATTTTGTATATCGATTTAGGATCCGTTTTCACTGTTAGGCTAGTCGCGGTAAGATTTTAGAAACTAGATCTCATATTGATATGTTTTGACGAAATTTTTTCTAACCAAAAAGTTACCCACCCTTAACATGTGAGTTATCCATGTCATAGTATATAAGTTATCCACCTTGTAACATATACGTTATCCACCATAATAACAGCTTGGGTTGAGACAGTCTCGCAATTCTCATATGGGCAACTTTTGTATTTTTATTCACCTCATTGCCCCATGTATTTTAGTGTGAGCTACGAACTAGTTTAATTTAGAGGTGGTAGACTAGGTGTTAGGATACAAAGGCAATGCGATGAAATCTCTATACCCTAACATCGTTTGAAGCTTTGTCACTGTACGCTGAAGTCGAGCCGCTAAATTAATGGTTACATATTACGCTTATTCATTACAACTTAGAGTGGTGCGTGGGTGAAAGACCCCATTTTATTATATCGTATGGAAGTTTAGACTCAATTCCTTTAAATAAAATTACGTTTGATATTTAACATGGTAGCCTTTCGAGTTTGAGTCGCCCGTATGTCGTTCGCGGCGAAGGGCGACGAAGTCGAGCCGCTAGAATAACATTTGTATTCTATCTATGCGTAAATTTTTGTAGTGTTGGATAACTTATATGTTATTGGATGGATAACTTATATGCTGAAACCTAGATAACTCTCGTGTTATTAATGAGTAATTATCGTACAATGTCTTGGATAACTCTTTGTTTATCTTTGTGGGTAACTTTGCAATTTCCAAGATAACTTTTGCTATGTTTGTGCTTACTATATTTTTTAAGCCATGTTTATCTCTATTTTAGTTAATTACATATGCGATAGATTTACTTAATATGAACATGGTAGGCTAGTTGTTAGGATAGCAAGACTTCGTCGTCGCCAACTTGCTGAAAACAGATCCTAAATTGAAGGAGTATACATTTTTTATTTTTGCATGCATACAAAAACTCGAACACACAACTCGTTCGTAGGATGAATAATTTATATGTTAACTGATGGGTAACTTAACTTACATATTACAACCTGGATAACTTACGTATTATATGTGGATAAGCTTTTTGTCTGAAAAAAGTTATCAAAACATATCAACATGATATCTAGTTTCGAAAATCTCGTCGTGACTAGCCTAACGGTAAAAACAGGTCCCAAATCGAACGAACAGTTTGATCTATAAAACATTTTGAATTTTCAAATTTTGCATTTAATACGCGTGACATCAGCATTTTTATCATTTTGTGTTTAGAGACTAAATAAATTTTAAATAGCTGATCCACATCGCATGCAATGCTCTAAATTGGAAAGAAAACACACTAATATGCATGCATGACCTTGTCCGAACATTGCATGCATGGTCTCGTTCAAATTGCCCTTCAAACTTTACAATCTATACGGCGGTTTCCATGTAGCAGGGTCTTATTTTTAAAAAAATTATATATGTACCTCTTTCCATAATTTTTATCGTGCTTTTAGCTAAATTTAAAATATGAAGAAAATTATGAACAGTGCAAATGATCATAAAAGATGCAGACACAAAAACTGAACATCTGCTGACCAAACAATACCGTTACATATTGCTGGTCTATACTGCATATCAATGAACATGATTTTTTATTACAACACAAACATATCAATGCACTTCTCAATGATACCCTCATTGGGAAGGGGAAGGGAAGCGTACGTATCAACTGTCAAGTAGAGGTGTACCTTCTAGAGAAAGGGACGCAGAAGCTATGGAGTGAATGGAGATGTGCAAGTTATCAGCTGTATGGATTGCAGACAACCGATGGCTCGATGAGCAGACAACCAAGTTTTTTCATGACCGGTTTCCTATTGCTAATGCTTTTTCCACCGACGACAAACCGTGGCACATAATTGTTCCATACATCTATGTTGCATACTCTGTCCGCTCTTCTCTTCTCTTAGGAAAGAGCTGCATTTTTCCAGTCTTTTGTTGTGCTTTACATTATCAAGGTGTTGTGATGGATCTTTTTTCTGTTCGTTCGTTCGTTCGCCTGCATTGTATAATGCTGTTAGTCTTGGCTCTTGGGCTGGATATGGCATCCCCTGCCTGATTGCAGCAGTGATTGCGAACAAGTGCTATAACGCTACTCTCTCGCTACATTATTTTACCCACCCACACCTGCACTATGCCAGGATCTGAATTCATCAAGATCCTGTTCACAAGTGTTAGCACTGAAAACTGCTGGCTAGTGTTATCAAACACCCTTTTGTTCCTCTGTTTCCACAACGACCAGCAGATTAGGATGACAAAGGCGTCGAAAGGTTTTCCTCCTGAACCGCTGTCGTTCCTGAAGCCACCAATTTTCTGGACTGCCAGTCAGATCTGGCCTCTCCATTTGCAGTCCAGCAGCACAGAAAGAACTTTTTCTATTTTTGTCTTGGAAAGATTCCACATAATATCGGTTCCCCGAGAAGTAATCACAGGATCCTATTCTGAGTTTGTAGGGCTAGCAAGTCCTTTATGGTTGCTAAGTAGACTGGCAGACTGAAAAACTAATGGCTTGTTTAGACGGTCCGAAACTCTTTAGACTAGACCCCAATAAGGCATCGGGTAGATGCTGATGCTAATCTTCCACGGGGTTAACTTAGGACTTAGCATCAGCATTTGGGAGAGGCAAGGAAAATCGGCATGTGAGGGCGCTCCACAAACAAATCATCGTCAATGAACTTAGCATCAGCATTTGAAAGAGGCAAGGAAAATCGGCATGTGAGGGTGCTCCACAAACAAATCATCGTCAATGAACTTAGCATCAGCATTTGAAAGAGGCAAGGAAAATCGGCATGTGAGGGTGCTCCACAAACAAATCATCGTCAATGAGTAAAAGACAGCGAAAGAGGTGCAATGGGGTCCACTTAAAGGTGGAAAAAGGACAGAAAAATAATCCTAAGTAGTCACATGGCAGCTGCTTTAAAAACTGGTTAATAATACAACTTTGTATACGTGCCATGCCGGCAATACAACAATAACTTGAATAGTATTATTGTTCAACAACATGGACTTTGAATAATTCAATCTGATGGGACAGTATTATGACCATACACGGCATTATGCCCAAGAAAAGGGCACTCGTATTGTCTTTTTTATTTCTCATTTGGTAGGTGGTTAACTCGCGATAGCCCCTCAACCTTCACTAGTAAGGTCTTCCCATGAAAGTTGGCTATCTGTTCCTTCTTCTAGATCCATTCCATGGCGATGTGTGCAATAGATACGAGATGATGATTCGTTAATTGTACTACCCGCATCAATTCTTAAGAGGTAAGTTGGGCTGAACTGTGACCATCTTTACATCCTATTGAACTTCTATATTTCTTCCGTGGACAGTTCTGTAGAGGTTTGCATTTTGGGATGCTAATATTTCAGTTCTATGCTTCAGTAGGTTTCTACCCATTCTTATTCTCTTCCCTGTTAGAAAGCAATTATGTAGAATTACCCAGTGCCTATCATGAAGGTCCAGATCATACCACGGCATAACTGAACAATAACGATTAAGCTCTCTTATTACCTAGAGAATCGGCGAAATTGATCTATATGCTGGACAAAAATCGGCTCTTAACATGTCTTTTGGTCAACTTCATATCCTTAAGCAGCAACATGACATCTTTTATGACAGACTATCTTTAAAACAACGCACATCAATGTTTTCCTCGGTACACATGAGCATCTGATATAGCCACACATCACTTGCGAATCTTTGATTCTTGCAAAGTACCCTTATATTGTTAATAACTCGTTAATTGGAGATTTGAGGTTACGAATTGTGGAAACTATTTTTCAGGTCAAGTCGATATATCCAGCATATTAGTGATCAGAGTTAACAAGTATACCTCAGTGACCAGTGTCTCTGTCTTTGTCACATTACATTCACAATATGGACCTTCGAGAAAGTAGAGTGACAGAAATGATCAAAAGTGATGACAGACCAAAGTGGATATCATATAACAATCATAACATAAAGTGCTTCACAGAGGCTGATATAGGAAAAATTACAAGCAACTACGGAGCTATGCTTGGAAAAGGCGGCTTCGGAGAAGTTTACAAAGGTGTTCTCTAAGATGGAAGTACAGTTGCAGTCAAGAGATTTGTGCACAATGTTGAAGAAGATTTTGCCAAAGAGCTAAAAGTCCACTCTGAAATCAACCATAGGAATGTTGTTAGACTCATAGGATATTGTGCAGATGAAAATGCCCTAATGATTGTCACTGAATATATATACCTAAAGGGAACCTTAGCGATGTTCTTCACCATGATTGTGTTCCCATCGTCTTGGATACACGATTACGGATCGCAGTGGAGTGTTCAGAGGCACTGTGCTACATGCATTCACAAATGTATACTCGGGTTATTCATTGTGATATCAAGCCTGCCAACATACTATTAGATGACAACTTCCATGCGAAAATATCGGACTTTGGCATATCCAGACTTGTCAACAGGAACGCAGCAGTTTTCACTGAGCGTGTAACAGGGAGCATAGGTTACATGGACCCTTTGTTCTATCGCGACGGGTGTCTCACCTCAAAGAGTGATGTTTATAGTTTTGGAATCGTCTTGCTTGAACTGATTACAATGAAAAAAGCATCTGTAAGAAAAGGGGAGATCGGCATTGTTCAATGTTTCACCCAAGCACTTGCAACAGGGATAAGAAGGGTGAAAGAGTTGTTTGATGTTGAAATCTCAAGCCAGAACAACATGAAGGTTCTTGAAGGGGTTGCAAAGCTAGCAGGAGAATGTTTGAGGATGGAAATTGATAGACGCCCTGAGATGACAGATGTAGTAGAACGTCTTCGGGCGCTTAGGAAAACTCAAGCCCAAGCAAAACAATTGCTAACCATTTTTCTTTGGGGATGGAGGAACAAGCGTACAACTCAAAACAATGGGCAGTCTTCTTTCCGCCAATTCTCACTTACGGAGATAGAATCTGCGACAGGAAACTTTGATGAGTCGCACCTTGTTGGAGTTGGTGGACATGGTAATGTTTACTATGGAGTGATTGATGGGGTTGGGGGTCCAACCAAGGTGGCTATCAAACGTTGCACATATGTGACATTTGTGCAGAATGTAAATAAGTTTCAAGAAGAAATAACTATGATGGCAAAACTCCGCCACCGTCATCTTGTGTCATTGGTCGGTTTCTGCAATGAGAATAACGAGAAAATACTGATATACGACTATGTGTCTAGTGGCACCTTGCGTGAGAGACTTCACGGCTACAAGGAGGAGTCACCGCTTACTTGGATACAGAGACTATGCGTCTGCATCGGTGTTGCTCGTGCCCCGCACTATACCGAGATCACCGACAGTTATCACCATACGGAAATCTACATTGATACAAGGCTCCCAGAGATATCTGATGTGTATTGTTTTGGTGTTGTGCTGTTAGAGGTCCTCTGTGCTCGGGCTGTTCGGGATCTCACCCTTCCACGGAATCTAGTTCACTTTGCAAATTCTGCTCTAGATTGCAAGAAGAAGGGCATCCTTGATCGGATTGTTGATCCCAATCTTAAAGGAAAGATTGATCCATGGTGCTTCAACAAGTTTGTTGAGACTGCTGAGAAATGTGTCGCTTTTAATAGCGTTGATCGTCCTTCGATGGAAGAAGTAGTCCAGAACCTAGAGATGTGTCTTGCATCCACATGTAGTATACTCTGTCCCTTGTGCTCTGAAAAAAAGTACTGTGGTTTCTGTCTTCCGTTATGCTTTTCATTACTAGTATATCATGGAATTTTTTCCCTTTGGTCGGTAGCCTGCATTGTATCATGTCATCAGTCTTGGACTCTTGGCCTGGGCGCCTGGCTACGGTATTTCATGCCTGACTGCAACCCTGAATCCCTGATGTAATAAATATTATAGACAATGCAATTATCTTATTTTCTCATTAATTAGACACTCTTGTCCGCCATGCAAGTGGTAGTGCAGCCTTTTGTTTGTAATTTTCTCTACGCTGGCATGTTCAAATTGATACTGCAGAATACATTTGGTAAAACACTTATCTGTAGCAGTTATGCTGAGTTACACTGGCATGTTCAAACCAATCTGCAGCAACTCGCATATGTGTGTAATCTGCTTTGCTTTAGGAATTGTAATGCACGCTCTTGGTAGGAAGCTACGCTAATTCCTCAATGTTAAATAATCTGTATATATTTTTTACATCAATCAAATAACCTATATATTAACCGTCACATTGAGTGGTTCACACAAATTAAGCTATATATTTACCAAATACCTGAATTCATGAGGCTAGCAGTAAGCTCCAGCAGGGTACAGCCTGAAGATATTTGAGTAGATGTGATGCGCCAGTATAGTCTAGACGTCATGTCGCAGATACTAGGAAACAAAATTATAATAAATACAACAATGAGACAATACATTATAGCACTGTGCAGATTATACTGTGCATAATCAGCATACCAGAACCAGCAGAATAAGCAGACAATGCGCTTGCCAGAACTTGTTCAATCAGAAAACGTTTAGAGCATCTTGAAAACTGGTGAACAAAGGAGACACTTGCAGATTGTAAACAATGAGTTACTGGTGGTCAGGCAACTAGGACAAGAACATAATCTTGCCTACCGATGTTGATTTTGCATATGAAACAACATGGAAAAGTAACAACATGTAATATTGTCATAAACATTGGGAAGTAAAAATTCTGGCTACAAAGTTATTATATTTCAAGCATGTCCTGGACATGCTAATACTAAACTAAACATTACAGGAGTACAGACCATATGTCACATGAGAAATGGAGTTGTTTGGTTACATCGGATCTGGCCAGAGTAAATAACACGGATCTTTTTTTTTCGAAATGGGGAGCTAAGCCCCGGCCTCTGCATCAATAGATGCACACAGCCTTTTTAGTGCATCGTTCAAAAGTATCACAGTCTTACAATCATGGATCAGATAGAGTCGATACATGTATCAACCATCTAAAAATAATAAGCAGCCAAAAACTATCCATTCCGAAGTTTGCTAGTGTGCCGCCAGCATGTAGCCCGGAAATAGAAGTCCTGAGCGACCGTCAAGAGCTGGTTGCATCCAGAAACCATATCTTCCCGCTGATCCGCCGGGAGGAGGAAAGACCATAGTTGAATCCAGTGCACCGCGAGCCCAATAACCTGCAAGAAATTTGTACCCGCATATTTTTTAAACACAATGTTATTTCTGGACATCCAAATGGACCAACCTAAAGTCGAAACACCTATACGTATTTTTGCCTTATTAATCTTATCAATCCCATTTAGCCAATTACCAAACATATTAGTAATATTGCGCGGTGGGGGAATGTTATAAGCAAAGTAAACCATGAGCCAAATAATACGTGCAAAAGGACATGACAGAAAAATATGATTTATAGACTCTCCAGAATCACAGAAAACACATTTTTGACAGCCATGCCAATTTCGTTTAGCCAGGTTATCCTTTGTTAATAAAACTTTATTTTTGAGGAACCACGTAAATAACACGGATCTGAGCATATGGAACTTCCTTTTCTCCATGACTACATCAAAACGACCGGCATGAGTCGAACAGTTTGGATGACGGAATCACTTGTCGACCTCCATGGCTTGCCTGGCCTTGGCTTTTGCCAAGGCTGAGAGCTTTGTCTTCACCTTTGTCTTGCCGACTTTAAAACTACCGACAGACTTCCCCTTCTTGTCAGTACCATTTATCTGAACACGTGTAGAAAACAGAATAAGGTTAGCATGAAGGAAGCAAAGCTGAGTTGTTCAGATCAAAATTGATGTGACAGAGGATGAAACTTGAAGAGCCCGTGGGGAAAACAAACCAAAGCAGCAATGGTATGATAACCCAAGAAAGAGATGATAACGGACTAGTAAAACTACTCATGTCCTTTATGAAAGCCAGGAACTCTATTCATCAGCAAAACTCTTTTTTTCGAAATGGAGGAAACCCCGGCCTCTGCATCCTAGGATGCACACAGCCTTTATTAAAATCAATCTGTAGCACAAAAGTATTACAGCTCACGGATCAAATAAGGTTGATACAAACACCAACCATCTGAACAAAGCAAAGGGTCTCACAAGAGAGAAATAACAGCAGGTAGACATTTGTCAATCTACTAAAATGACGCCACGAAGCTTGGATGAAGAATTCCGAAGTAACCGTCACAAGACGGGTGCACCCAGAAACCATGGGTTGTCGCTGATTCTCTGAGAGAAGGAAAGCCCAGAGCTGAATCCAATGCGCCGCCATATGAATAACCTGCAAAAAAAATGAGACTCCGGCCTTGTTAAAATAAAATTATTTGACATTTCCAAATGGACCAACATAGGGCTAAAATGCCAATACGAATTCTAGCTTTATTCACTTTATCTACTCCATTGAGCCAGGGAGGTAGATTATATGTGAAAAAAATCACACGCCAAAGTATTTTTGCGAAAGGGCATGAAAGGAATAAATGTTTAATTGTTTCGTCTTCGTCACAAAAGCAACATTTTTTTACATCCATTCCACTTTCTCTTAGCGAGGTTATCTTTGGTTAACAATACCTTGTTATTAAGGAACCACGAAAATCTTAATTTTCATAGGTATTTTTATCTTCCACAAATATTTTATGGGGAAACTCGTGTCCATTCATGAGATCTTCATACATATATTTAACTGTAAATACCCCATTCTCAGTTAACCCCCAAATAAATCTGTCACGGTCATTAGTCAAAGTTACTTCCATCAATCTGTCACACAGATAGCGAAGAAGTCGACCTATTGGGTAAAGAGGTGAGAGGACGATAAACAGTGGCCTTAAGGTGGACTAAGATAATCCATCTTTTCCAAATTCCGTTTGCCTATTTTTTCGTTTGGTTAACTACTACCTCTTGTTCATAACAAAGCTTCGATTGTTCATAGGCTAACTGCTACGTACCTGTCAAAAACGTTCTATAATACGTTTGTGTATCTATCTTCTCACAACAAATTATAAAATGATATGAGCACAACACAGTTCAGCAACCAGAGACAACTGCATGTGCTTATGAGTGCTTATCTAAATATTCACCTAGTTTAGATAACATCTACTACCTCCGATCATGTTTGTACCGTCCACTTGAATTTTGAGCCAAATCTTGATCATGAATTCGACTAACAAAATACTACCTCCATTCCATAATGTAAGACTTACATTTTGAAACAAAAGTAGTACTATGTATGAGTTTGTGCTAGGCTCAAATTCAAGGGCTTATAAATCCATGCAACCTACACAGTGTCTCAACTCCTTTTGAATCCATATAAGCAAAGGTAAAAAAGGTTATTAAGCAAATACCGAGGTGACAAGCCTTTGTTCCTTGAGGCATGTTTTTCTCTTTAGGCACAGACAAGCAAGTGGATTCTGGCAGGTGCGATCAGACGGCAAACACTAGGTTGAGCAGTGCAAAAGGGACATGTAAGATCCAGCACAGAAACTAAACTCGACTCCTAACCAGAGAATTCTGAGTGTATATTGATGATCTAGAAAATACATGTATATGACGCGGACACAAACATATCAATTCACTTCCCGGTTTCCATTAATAAAAACATAAGGATGTTCTGATCATTCCCAATTCAACAAAGTGGGAACCAATTTGCTCAGTTGCACCAAAAACAACCCCCCCCCCCCCCCCCCCCCCCCCAAAAAAAAAAAATAGTTCCAGCAAGACCAAAGACAACGAGAAGCGAGAAACTGAACTTCATGACCAAAGACCAACACATGCGCCACCATCACAAACTCTTTAGAGAAAAAAGCACCCTTTAGATGAACATCATGGCCAAGCACACATCTTAGTCGCAGCCGGTGGATGAAGCTGCACAAACACAGGAGAAGGCACGATAAGTTTGGTTAGAAGACATCCTCAGTTGACAGAAAACAATTTTAAATTGTAACTTGGATAGTATTTGTCGTGGAGGAACTATCCTGCAGCCTGCGTAAATCTCTTTTGTTGATAGCAAAAGAGTTTAGCTTTGCGAGGGAAACAACAACACAAATATGAACATTCAGAGAGGCCTCACAGCTTGAGATGGCTTCAGGCTTGAAATGAGTGTGGACATGCAATTTTGCTACTAATATAACTGACTGACAACAGTAAATAAAGCGAAGCAAAAAAGCAGTTCTTGCTGATGGATGCATTGCGTTACGTTGTACATCCAACACCCTGTCAATTTCTTAGTAAAATATATTGTACCAAATGAGCACCAGTGCCGAGATAAACTGAATTTCAACGTGAGAACAGCTACTCCCTCCGTTCACTAATGTAAGACCTTTTAGATATGGACTAGATTCATTCCAAAATGAGTGACTCTACACACTAAAACACGTCTACATACATGCTTTTTAGTAAAATGCTAGAATGTCTTACATTAGTGAACGGAGGGAGTACTATTTTCATCAACAGCAAAATGAATAAAGGATAAGAGAACTTTTTCACCTGAAAATAATAAGATAATAAAAAGAAAATGATTTTGTATGAGTGGTACAGATTTATAGGCACATCAGAAATGTGTGCTAACTATTGTAGTGTCACCATAAACTCCATCAGCACGGAAATCCAATTTATACTAAAGGATAATGGGTAAAAATATGGATGGATTTGCACGTGGTGGCATAAATTCTTATTTGATGTGTAACTAAAGCAGACAAGTTATACATACACTGTAATTGAAAATGGATACTAGGTCCGGGCAAAGGTAACTTACTGTCTCAGTGCAACCACTCCTTGATGCTAGTTTGCTTATCAAGTATGCCACATGTACTCAAGATTTTCAAAATTTTGCGAACACCCTGATCCACCTTCAAACATTGAATCTCGACAACCACAAGGCACGCACACTGAATTGGTTGTTCTAATGTTTTTTGGGATATTGTTGCTCCTACAAAGTTCTGTATCATAATAACATTTAGTAAGATACAGAAAAGCATACAACATAATAATATACAAATTCAGCAACATCTTTGTATAAAATAAATATACCTCAGTGTTATCAAGCTTAAGAGTGAGCTTCTTAAGAACTGGAGAGTGTTGGAGAATGCAAACCAGGTCAATAGCCGTAAACCAATCATTGAGTACTAGAGTCTTTAATTTACCAAATATGGGGCACCATGCCAAATCCCATCTGTAGATAAACTGAACAGAATGCAAATGAACAAAAATACTACTTTGAGCTTCAGTTAGATACTTTATTTTCAAAACTAAGAAAAGAAAAACCTACACCATAGCGCCTGAACTATCATATTCTGTCCAATCAAGCCACTATGTTATTAATTTATTGACTTGATACCCATTGGGTGAAGATAAACTTAGCAAACTGTGGTAGTGAAAATAAGCAAATCGACCATATGTAGTAGCTCTAATGATGGATAAAGATGCAGCAACTACTAAGAAAGAGTGCAAAGCATACCTTTCCAGGTTTAGCAGTCAATTTCAGATGAACAGCATTGGACAACCCGTTGAGAAGAACACACTTGTCATCACAACATGTACAGGAAGGATCATTAAAATCCTCCCGGTTACTTTCACAGGAATCACTGCACATATCGGCAATCGTAACAAATGCTGTTTCTAGCAATGGCATCTTTTCAAGCAAAGGAGTCAAGCCACTAAAACCATAAAATGAACATAGTTTCAGTGAAATAAGACGCGGGGCATAAATTTGAATGCGGCAATCATCAGGGAAGAAGCAGAACTCAATAATCCGCAGATGCTTGAGTGATTCAGAAACTATCCTGCATACGAAAATATTGCAAGATCTCATTGTTAGCTCCTCTAATGCTGGGCAGTCCGAGAAATCCAACGACGAGCCTTCAAAGTCAACTTGTTCAAATTTTATGGTCCTCAAGTACCGGGAGATGAGACGATCGTCGAGTGATAATGGCTTGTCAAGATAATCACCAGGACAAACTACGAGCCGCTCGACTTGGCACTCCAGAACATACTCCATCAACTGCTCGGTGCGTGTGAATCTAGTGCGTGCGAATCTAGTACAATTCTCCACATCATCAGTAAAGGGATTGATCTGGCAGTAGGTCAGAGGTGAGTTCCCACGGAGTTGGATTATGAGCTTCACCAACTGGTGGAAACGCTCACAGGTAGGGAAACTCCATCCGTCATAGACGAAGCACAGGTGGGTTGTGCGCCTCCAGATCTCACGCCACCTGGTGGCGAGGACACAAGTCTGCATGGCATCATCCCCTGGCAGAAAGTACAGGATCCGGCGGAGAAGGTCATCAGGGAGGTCGTCGAAGCGATCCTTGTCGCCCGACACAACCTTCTTCGGCATTCCGTTGAGCAGGTGGGGGATCCTGCTAGAGCAGAGAGAAGGATTCAGCAGAAACATCAGATCGGAGGGGAAATCCGTCAGCAGACGTAGCAACACTAGGCCGTGGTCTAAAGAAAAAGAACACGGCATCACCTGAGATCGACTCGTGGATAGGGCGAAACTCCAGCCGCCGCCAGCCGAGGGGAAGAACAGGGAGGGCACAAAGACTCGTCTCACCCTCCCGTATTTAGTAGAGAGAATTCCTTATTTTACACTACTTAAAATCTCAATTCCCTACTTGGCCCTGGAAAACTTTTTCTTTCCTATTTGACAGTAGGTGCAAATTTGTTTCCTTATATAAAAATTTAGTACGTTTTGAGCACTAACAGTGTTAACTAGGGACCTAAGAAGACACTTTTGCCCCTGGTGCATTATGTGACGAAAAGATTACAACCAGCAGTACCATGATATACCTGGTCATGGTTAAATGACCAAATGAGACCCCCAGATATTTGGTCACGGAACCGAGTTTAATTCAAAATTTTGGTCAGATTTTAATTTTAAAAAATCAAAAGTTGGGCCAAACTTCCCCTATAATTTGAAGGCATACCACCTGCGCACAGTTCATATATACATACTAGGAAGCTTGTTGTATACATAATATTAGAAAGTCCGTTGTGTTGTTTACTTGAACGCGCAAACTAACATTAGAAAAACCGGATGTTTTCCACTTCAGTTTGAAAATAATTTTCTGAAATAACAAAAAGAACATATCTGCTGGTTCCATGATGCTCTCTTCAAGACGTAAATTAGTTTTCCCCTTCAGTTTGAAACTAATTTTCTGAAGAAAAAAAACTGCATCATTTGCTTCCATGAAAGTGAACATGCAAAGTGTATGTGAAGATTTATCTATGCAGATGGCTGATGGAAGCCATCATGTCCCTCCAAGAACCAATAGCAGAAAGATTCAAAGAAAGGATAACGAACCAGTAGTAACAAGCTTCGAAAAAATGAATAGCCAATAGCAGTAAGCATAAGCAAATTTTGTTGCCGTGCAAGGGAGTTTTTGCCTTCATATTGTAAGATAACTACAGTAAAGAGGGCAACCGGCGAGGCTGTAACCATGGTGGTAATTGCAGAATTAGATTGCACACATTTTTAAGAGGACAAATATTGGTTGATATGGTACGAACTGCAAGAAACCATGGAGTATGATCTGCAAGCAACAATGAAGTACTATCTGCAAGCAAAAATTAAGTATTATCTGCAAGCACAAACAGCCAAACTACTGGGAATACCGGGAACAGCCGACACCACATTGCATGGTACAATGCAAGAAGACACCAGAGCAACAAGGATAGCCAAACTACTGGGAACGCTGCTGCTACCGTTGTTGGTCACTTCCACCTTGAGTCGCCCTCGTGGCCGAGAGCGTACCTTGGTTCACGCCGGCGTCCACTTGCAAACCGAGAATCAATTCATTTCTCAAATCTAGTGCATCTTGGACTCAACGACTTCACAAACGTGGCTCTGTTTTACGTTGCAGCTCCATGTCATGCAATTGGCCACAAGAAATTGGCATCCTGGTTATGCATTCCTTGCTGGTTCATATCTGATAAAAGGTACTGCAATCTGGACATTGTTCTATTGACAGTGGATGGTTTGTGTGCTTCCTTTCCGACCCTGGGATCCTGGTGTTTACTGCCAATGCACGCATGGAAGACCTTGGTTCAGCTGCATGTTGTTTGAGTGTCCATCACTACTCAGAGAGAACCAACAAATGATGATGCGGGGTGCTCAAGGCATGCACAGCCGCAATTTGGGGTCAAGCCCCAGCGGAAAAGTGTAATACATGCATCCTGTGGACATTCTGGCTTGGAGGTCGTGGGCTGGGCTATAGGTGGACTTGGGCTAAGGCCTAGGCTGGTGAATATATAGCAAGGAGTATCGAAGAGAAACGACATAACCGTCTAGGCTTCTCCTTCCTCTGTCTTTCTCCTGCTCTCCTCTAGATCTTCTTCGTCCTCAAGGTGCTGTTGCTCTCCACAAGCATCTTGTATCTACCTCAGTTCCCGGTGATCGCCGGCAGCAACAGGGGTCACTACGGCTCTGCATACAGACAGCACATGTGAACCTACATATGGAATAGGCATGAAAAATTACTCTAATTGCAGTAGATAAAAAAGAATACATTATTATAATAAACACTTGATTAGGGATAAGAATGTTTGATGTCTCCCAGGTCAAGGAAAAGCCGTCAACTCAAACACAAACCATCTTCTCCTTCTGGCCGGAGCTACAATAGGACACAGCACAATGCTCACCGAAACAAACAATGTGATCTCTTACTTTTCTTCAGCTTGAAATATTCTATAATGTGGATAATGAAATTCTCCTTTAGCACATTGCTGAATCATTCTATGACCATGAGCTTTCTATCATGCCTATGATGAACTGTCGTGGGTACTTCAATAACATATTACTGCAATACTAGTAGGTGAAGAACAACTGGAAAATATGCCAAAAAACATGGGATTTGGTGACTTTCAGTTAAAAATCAAGTCTGGGTTGAGGGAGCGGAGGAGAGGTGGGTTGTTTGCTCTCACCTGCAGCCTGCAGAAGTGCGAAATCTAGGAGCAGGGACCTCTTCTTTCCGCCGTTCTTGGCTGCTGGTTCTAGCAGATATTGCTGGTGGAGCGAGGTGGAGCTTGAAGATAAGGTACTCAACGCCCTGGGTGTGTTCATCCGGAAATCAAGATCCATTCGAGACAGAGAAGCGGAGTGGAGGGAGCGTTAGAGGCCACTGCACCTGTAAACCCTAGCTCGTGGAGGAAACATGGAGAGGAAGGAGGGGAGTCACCGCCGCAGGGAAAGGGGAGGGGTCGCCGCCGAGCTGTACGTCGCCGGAAGGGGGCGGGAGCAGCGGCGGAGAATATGGAGGGGAGGTCAGGGAGGGATCTTTCGACGACGGCCCATGTCGAGGCCCGGTAGAGCAGATGTGCTCTCTCAAGTCTCAGTCTGTGTTCGTTTGGGCCGTAGCTGTTGAAAATCAGATGTAAAAAATCAGCTGTTGGAAATAAAGATTTGGTATTTGACAAAAGTGCTGTTGACGGGTGTTGTTGTTGGTTTTATATCTGAAATGTCATAAATGCCCCTGAGTGCAGAAGATGTTGTATAAATGTTGATTTAAAATAAATTAGTTGTTTTTAACAGTTCTTTTACTTAAGTATTGCGATTTAAGGTCTGAATTAGCAACGGATCCACAATTTTGAGGTGTTTGATTAGCTTTTTTTTTAACTTTCTCTAGCTTTTGGAGGTAAACCGCATATACACATGTTCCAAAAATTTTGTTACCAAAGTGTACACATCACTAACATTATCTTAGTATTATCCATTTAAAATAATAAATAAAAAAGAGGTGTCTATTGGATACGAGCTCGAGCTCCATCTGGATCCCGACTACGGTCCCTGCAGCGGCATGCCCCTGCCTAGAAATCACCGCCGCCGGACGTCCAGGCACCGCCGCCGCCACCCCCAGGCCCAGGAATCGCCGCCGACGCCCCACACCCATGAATCGCCGCCGACGCCCCACGCCCATGAATCGCCGCCCCATAACCATGCACCCCCGCCGCCATCCCTACGCCAAGGATTCGCCGCCGCGCACGCGTGTGACTGGCGGCCGCCCCACGCCCAGGCGTCGGCGCCCGTAGACCTCTTCGCGGTCCCCCGCGGTCCCCGCCACCCCCAGGTCCGCCTCCCCTTGCGTCCCTGCTTGCAACGGCCTTGCTTGCGGCCCTCGATGCCCCCAGGCGGGAGGCGGGACGCCGGACTGGAGGAGGCTTGCCGCCTGCAGATGCTGGACAGGGTCGGCCGACGAGCCCGCGCCTCCGCGCGCTCCAGGGGACAGCCGACGAGCCCGGGCCACCGCGCTGCAGGGACGACCGACGAGCTCCAACTTCCGTGCTCCAGGGTCGGCCGGCGAGCCCGCACCTCCGCGCACTCCAGGGTACGGCCGCCGATCCCGGCCTCCGCGCTGTAGGGGACGGCGAAGACGACACGAACGGCGGTGGCAGCGTTGGAATCCTATCCGAGGAGCCAAGGGGAGAGAACGGGACAGGCAGGTCGAGGGGATGGGTTCGTGGGGTTCGGTTGACTCGGAATGGCAGTTTATTTGTAATTAGGCAGAAGTGTAGAGGACAATTCAGTCCACGGCAACTCGGGAAGCAGCAAAAGCTGCACGAAGCACCTCTCTCCTAGCTTTGCCTCGCGGTGCGCTCGCAGTGTATTTCGCGGCCGCGCTTCTCACAATCGATTTGCTATTTGCTGTTGTTTGTTTGACAATAGCGCTTTTGGAGCCAAAAGCTGCAGCAAAAGCTGTAACAAACGGAGCCTCAAGCCTTCAAGACTGGGATAATAGTCCCACCTCGAAACATCACAAGCGTAACGAGCAGTTTACATATCCAAGTTTCGCTTAGCGTTCGCCGAGTTCGGTGGCGCGAACTTGTAACCCAGATGATGAGGGGGCAATTGGCGGTCACTGCTGGGCCCGGTCGTGTCGGCCCCACAGCCCAATAACAAGTGGGGAGTAGGCTTCTAGGCCCGGTCGTGTCGGCCCCTAACCCAATAACAAGTGGGGAGAAGCTGACTGTCATTACAAATTTTTATTCTTTATTTTTTATTTTTTATTTTTTATTCTTGTCTGTTTATATTAAGGAGTCGATTAGGGTGGCGCGGCAACTCCGGTGACCGGCAGGAGGTCGTCAAGATCCATCGGAGCCGAATCCCGGACGCGGCGAGGCCGAACGGAGGCTGCGGAGGTGGATCTGTGACAGTGAAAGACGGGATGCGGGAAATGGCGGTGATGAAATGTCCCTCCCTCTAAACCTCCAGCGTGTCTATGGGACACCATTGGGTTGGCCGCGAAACGTCGTGAAACCTAGAGATATATGTGCGCAGGCCGTGAAACCTGGAGATATACGTGCGCAGGACCGAATTCTCGGGGCGCCTAAAAAAATCCATGCCATGCGGGATTTACGGTGTATGTTCTGGTTACTTTTTCACCGCTAGTTCACACGATTTTATGGTGTACTAGGCGAGCACACCGACGAGAAGCGCACTAATCCGGTCTGGAACATCGGCAACCTCTAGGCTTCTGGGCCCGGTCGTGTCGGCCCCTAGCCCAATAACAAGTGGGTAGAAGCTGACTATCATTACAAATTTTTATTCTTTTTTTTATTCTTGTCTGTTTATATTTTTCGTTGGAGGGGAAGGAGTCGATTAGGGTGGCGCGGCAACTCCGGTGACCGGCAGGAGGTCGGCAAGGTCCATCGGAGCCGAATCCCGGACGCGGCGAGGCCGAACGGCGGCTGCGGAGGTGGAACTGTGACGGTGGAAGACGGGAGGCGGGAAATGGCGGTGATGAAATGTCCCTCCCGCTAAACCTCCAGCGTGTATACGGGATACCACTGGGTCGGCCGCGAAACCTAGAGATATATGTGTGCAGGCCGTGAAACCTGGAGATATATGTGCACATGCCATGAAACCTGGAGATATACGTGCGCAGGACCGAATTCTCGGGCCGCCTAAAAAAATCCGGGCTATGCAGGATTTACGGTGTATGTTCTGGTTACTTTTCCACCGCTAGTTCACACGATTTTATGGTGTACTAGACGAGCACACCGACGTGAAGCGCACTACTCCGTCGGCAACCTCTAGGCACGGATTGTGTACTTCACCGAATGGCGAGACCAGGAGCTCGCCGCCTACGAACCCCCGACCGGCGAGGGGGAACTCTGTCGGCCGGACTCTATGGTGGGGGGTGCCTAGGCGCACGCTCAAGGCCGTCCTCGCCCACATTGAGACCGGCAACCAGCCACGCCTCGCCTACCCACTGCCTCCGCTGCCGATCACTCGCCGCCTGGGAAGTTCCTGGATACCACGGCGGATGGCTCCACCGTCTTATTCCTCCTCGACATCGGCGTCGAGGTCATCGGGGTTTGCGTCGGCGACGCCGTCGCCGCGTTTTGCGGCCCAACTCACCATCGTCAAGGACGAGCCCGAAGAGCCGCCGCCTCGCACGCGGACGCACTCCGGAGGCATCGTCATCAATGAGCGCTGCGCAACGCTGCTCCGCGGAGGCGGATCAGCGATCCTGGGCAGGGGAGCAGCCGCGGTCCGCCATGGGACGAGCGACAACGACGGCGACTACATTAGCTTCTACGACCGCCTCGGCATGAACTAGATTTAATTTAAATATCCTGTTTTTGTTTATATTCCGCCGGATCTTGTAAGAACTCTCATGCATTTCATTTGAATCTACCTTAAATTATGAATGTCGTTCAAATTCGCTTGTTTTTGCGCCTTCTCGCCTAGGGACACGGCTGGGAAATCGTCCCCTCAGGCCGAGAATTTCCACCGGTGATTCGTTAAAAGGCCCACATTTGCGTCGAAAAACGGTCCAAGGGGCACTATCTCCTTTGGTGCGATCTCCTCTCGCCTCTGGCTACCGCGTAGGCGTAGTGAGTATCAATTTTCTTGGATAGGTTTGTCTGGAGCTCATCTTATACCTGCCGTTTGACTAATGCAGCTTCCAGGCATTTCGAAGCCTTATCTGTGCAAAAGAAGAAAAAAAATGCTCAATCACGGCGGAACCAATCGCAGCCGCTCGTCGTGGCCGCTCCGCAACCAAGTGTATTTATGGACCACACACATCCACATGGACCGCCCTACCTACATCCCCTGCTTTCTCCTCGTCTCACCACCTCCAGCTCGCACTCTTTGTTCTTGCTAGAAAAAGGAATCCAAGTTGCATCCCCTTCTCTTCAGATCTGTGGTTTTATCTTGTTTTGGTCGTCAAGTTATGGATGATTTTGGACTTCACCATCTTCATGAGTTTCTAGCTGCTGTGTTCGGTCTCTGTGATTCAACGCACCTGCAATTTCCTTCCTTTGTTCAATTGATTAGTAAGTACATCCTTTTTTTTTCTTTCTCGATCTGATGGTATTATGTGACTGATTTTGCGTGCCGATGATGATCGAAAAGCATCGGTGAATTCTGGATGAATGGGCTCGTGCACCGACCGAGGTGTGCAGCTCTGGTGATATCACCTGCGTAATACAACTGAGGCACGCACGCGAAGCAAGCATGTTGCGTAATTTCACATCGGTCTCTGCTCTAGAGTCTCATATCTTGAGTTCCAGTGTCTTTTACTCGATTTTTCAAGGTCGATTCGAATCGGTAAATCCGCTTCGCCGCTGGAGTTCAATAATTTGCTCTTTTTCACCTCTTTGTGTTGTGGGAGGACTGATTTCTTGCATGCAGATTTAATCAGCTGATATTTTTCCATCCTCTTACAGATGATCTACAGAATATGATCGCTCTCTACTCTAGAATCTCATATCTTGAGTTCCAGTGTCGTTTACTCGATTTTTCAAGACTGATTCGAATCGGTAAATCTGCTTCGCCGGATTTTAATTGCTCTGTTTCACCACTCTCTGTTGCAGGAGGGTTGATTTCTTGCATGCAGATTTACAGATGATACTTTTCGTCGTCTTATAGATGATGTAGGAAATATGTGTATAACACGCCAACACAATTTTCATGACCAATAACACAGACATATCAATGCACTTCCTAGTTTCCAACAACAAAAACATAGCGATGCCGATGCTCTGACCATTCCCATTTCAACAAAGTGGAAACCAATTTGCTGAGTTGCACCAAACAAACAACCCCAAAAGCCAGATTTCCAGCACATACTCTTTAGAGAAACAGCACCCTTCGGCAGAACATCATGGCCAAGCACACATCTTAGTCGCTATCAGCGCATGAAGCTGCACGAACAGGAAAAGCCACAGTAAGTTTAGTTTAAAGATGTCCTCAGTTAATATCTTGATATCAGTTAATTGTAGAGGAACTATACTGCAAGGGTTACCAAATTTCTTTAGTTGTTAACAAAAAAGTTTAGCCTTGTGAGGGTAACACCAACACAAATATGACCATTCAAAGATGCCTCAAGACTCAAGAGGGCTTTAGTCTTGAACAAGTGTGGAACGCATGCAATTTGGCTACGAATCTCTTTTAATCCAACCGACAACAGGATCTGAGAACTAAATAGAGCGAGGCAAAGGTAGTCCTTGCTGGAAGGGCAGAGTTACATCTACCCCTATCAATTCTTAGTAAAAATGTATTCTACAAAACGAACACGAGGGCAGAGCTAAACTGAATTTCAGGATGAACTACTATTTTCATCAATAACTAAACAGTTCAAGGATAAGAAACGATTTTTGAACGAAAATAAAATAAAGGATAATCAAAAAGAAATGATTTTACATGGATAGTACAGATTTATAGGCATATCAGAAATGTGTGCTAACTATTGCAGTGTCACCATAAATTGCAGTAGAAACTTAACGGGCATTCTAAACTGCCACAACATGAAAATCCAATTTATACTGAAGGATAATGGGTACAAAATATGGATGGATTTGGACGGGGCGTGCTTGCATTTATTAACTTATATGTGTAATTAAGGTAGACACGTTAGAACATATAGGAAGGGGTGTCATACAATACAATGTAATTGATTATGGATACTAGATATGAGAAGGGCGGCTTACGATCCCAGTGCAACTGTCGGTTATTGATGCTAATTTGCTTCTCAAGTATGCCACATATACTCAAGATTTTCAAAAATTTGCGAACACCATGATCAACTTCTCCACATTCAATCTCGACAACCAAATGGCACACACACACAATTGGTTGTTCTATTGTTTTTTGGGATATTGTTGCTCCTACAAAGTTCTGTATCATAATAACATTTAGTAAGATATAGAAAAGCATACAACATAATACATGTACTAATTCAGCAACATCTTTGTATAAAATAGATATACCTCGGTGTTATCAAGCCTAAGAGTGAGCTTCTAAGAACTTAATACATGTACTAATTCCCCTCCGTCCATCCGCAGGGCCATCTGGGGCGGCGGCAAACGTGGGGGCCAATCTAGGGCGCGTGGAGACCTCCCGCCGCCACCTACACCAGTCAGCCATTACGACAGCGTGCGGCAGCGGGCCTGGGGGACCTAGGTGTCGAAGATCACCAACCGCAAGATCTGGCTGGGGACTTTCCAGTCGCACTCAAGCTGCGTGGGCACACCACGTCAAGAACGTCCGGCTCCACGGCAGCAACTGCGGCGACCTCAACATCCCCTTAGGCTTCGGCGACTCCCCGCCCAGCCGAGGCCGCGCGACACGCCTTGCGCGGGAAGACCGCAAGGCTCGGGAGCGCCTCGAGGCCGAGGCCGCCTGGGAGGTGTATATGGTGGATCTATAGTAGCTCAATCCAGGGAGCAGAGGCGCAGCAGTACGCGGAGTACGCCGCGTGACGCCCAGCGCACGAACTCGTCCTCGTATGTCGCCATGGCGTCCTCTTCCACCGCTCGGCACGTGACCTCGTCCTCGTGCGCCACCACACCGTCCTCTTCCTCCGCTCGGTGTGGCCTCGTCTTCATCCGCGCCATCCTCTTCCTCTGCTCGAGTCATCTACCTCTGCGGAGACTCCGACTATTCTAACTCCTCCTTCGAGAGGTGGTTGGATAGCCTCGACGACTAGGTAGCGGCTACCAAGACGGCGACGGCGCAAGAAGATAGCACCAATGGCGGGAATGGTTTAATTTTGGGTTTAAATTAATGTTTTAGGTTTTAGTAGTAGTTTTATCAATGTTTTAAATCTATGTATGAACTATGTCAAATATTGTAAATATTGTCGCAATTTCAATTTGCATACAAGGTGTTTGTTTGAATGGGCACATAAGAATCAAAATTTTGGGGCTTAGTTTTTGGGGATGGGTTCTGCCGGCCACCATTTAGAGGAGATTTTTTTTTACTTATGCATTGTAGGGAGGGTTTTAATTAGATTGAAACCAAGCCCATGTCCTAAACCCTTTTCTTTCCGGGTCATGTCCTAAACCATTTTATTATGAATGCATATAATATTAAAGTATATAAATTCAATTTAATTTATAATTACTTTACCTTTATAGTAATGTACACGGTAATCATACTGGGTATATAGATACCGGTAATCATACTCTTGTTAGAAGCAGAAATAAATTGTTGCCCTATTTGGTCGATACTTCTACACTTTGTCATGTTGCTATCACAATCATATGGCCACCAGACAGAGGCACTAAGTAAAATTAACTTATCAATAATCAACAACTTTTATATCATTTCTGTAGTACAGATATCCATCCCACTAAAATGGACTGAATTGGCCATAAGGCTACAAGATGCTTCCAGGCATATCATGTATAATGGTGTCTGTCTACAATATATGGGTCTCATTGGTTCTCAGATTGTAGTGCTAACCCTGGCCATGTCAGCGGCAATATATCAGAGAGGAAACTGACATCGCCACTTTACCAATCCGTCTACGCAAAAAGGTTTTGTCCGACCTTTGTTGAAGCTGTGACAGGAAGAAACAAAGTACATGGAGATCTGTACTTGATTACTGCAGAATATAATGTGTCCCCTTACCTTGGCGTGGCTCAACACACAAAATATAATGACAAAATACTGGAATTACAGAAAAAAATTGTGTAGTTTCTATTGCAGAATAAATAATATCAAAATTTGCTTCATAAAATAAAGCCAGGGACACCAGCTTTCTCCCGGCATTTGCTATATATTCTCCCCTCCTGTTGTCTACAAAATTGTTACAACGCACAACCTAATAGGGCTTTGCACCAACCAATGAGCAATAGAGAATGACAACGACCTGAAGTGCGCCATCACCCAAAACAGAGTTGGAAGACCCTGCCTTGACAAGAAACTACGATCTCTTTACAACTGCGACCGCGAAGTGGGGGTGGTACGTGAACTCAAACGAAACCCTCAGCGATGGATCGCCAGCACCGACGTGGTTGATGATGTTCAGGGCTATCCTGTTGTGCTCCGCAACCTGTTCTATCTGGCGGATTTCTGCAAGCTTTTCTGGGTCACCTGCGAAACTGCCTTTCAAGGAAGGGATTATCTTCTGGATCTCCTTGAAAAAATTGTACTTCATTACGTCCTGTGAAAAGAATATTGCATGGTCAGGTTAAAATAAGCAGAGGGAGAAACTAGTAAGAAAGGAATTTCAGGGCAGAGTACTGACTGCCATGTGTGCCTGGGCAGCCGCTTCCTTAAAACTGTAGTAGGTAATGCCCTCGGGGATTCGTGCTTTTTGGAGAAGATCAAAATGCTGGATGAATCTCTGGAAAGAGAGGTTCAAGATTTGTCAGACGTCTAAGCCATATTTGGAAGGACATCAAAATTCACAAAACTAAATTTGACCCACCTCTTGTTCACTATTGAAGATACTTGGTAACTGGAATGAGTTGCTTTCGTTTCTCAGGGCAGCCAGCAACTGCATTACCAAAAAGAAACTAATTGCTTAATTGCAAAGAGGAATAGCAGTATTACAATATATGATCTGACTTTTATGGGGTAGGTTTTGTAGTAGCCATATGTACCATTGAAAGTCCTTCTGATAGTAAAACATAGCACTGAAGTAATAAACATGGAGCTGGAAATGCTGCATCTCGTACGGAGTCCCCCTTCTTCTTTTTCCCTTTTCTTCGCGCTGAAGCTTAAACCAGAAATAGAAAAAAATCCCCACAGAAAAAGAACCACGAGTACAAATTAGACAACAATCTACTAATGAAGACATATCGATAAAAGTGACATGGTGTTTTCAAAAAATGGAGCAAGAGATAACATCAAATTTTCTTCGCATTGATGTTACCAGTAATAATTATATGAATACTATCACCAAATATACCCCCCAAACAATATCTTTTGATTTTATGTACTTGCATATGTCATTCTGTTTTGTTTTATTTCCAGCTTCTGAATAGAAATGCATGATTATTAGCTAAGCTGTCTCCCATTCAATTCTGCAATATATTTTCCTGCAGTTTTGTTACTTTTCTTGATTCTCACTTGTTTTCCAAATGGTAAACGGCAGATAACATGAAATAGTAAGATGTAACAAAAACCATCATGTTGATGTATCTGATAAGGCATACAGAATGCTGCAGTGTCATTTTTGAGTACCAATAACCCTGTTAGATTTTAGAAATCTACGGGCACATCATCTAATTTCCAAATCTAATATTAAGATAATAGTGAATAGACTAGTAACTAACCGTTTTCGTTGCTAGCAAGGATTCTTAACTGCATCTTCTCTATCAGCTTTATAAAGACAACATGCATGTACCAGTACACCATACAGTATTCACTCGGAGAATACAGATCAAGCTCAAAACCCAATATGAGAAACCGAGAAGCAGTCCAATATGCCTGTTCTTGAGACCAAACAAGTAATTGCTTTGATACTCTCATGCAGATGCTCTGTGCCACAAACAAAACAATTTTAAGCATGCAGATTGTATTACAACAGATTATTATTACAGCACATACTTAAGTCAGAGATACCTCATGGGCCAAGACATTTCTAGTTTCACCGAACTCTCTTTTCAATGCAAGCTCCAACTGCAATATGTACAGGCACAAAGCATTATAGCGTAAAATCTAGACATGACCAAGGGTAATCATAGAATGCTCCATGATCATCATAAGACCTTAACACTTAACAGTGGCTAAATAACAGTAGAAGTAAAAGTAGAGCACATTTGACACTACCTAAATTACTGCTTTCCAATTTGTGATTAAAAAATCATTTTTCGAATTCAAAACATGAACAAATTATACTACAGAAAAGGGGTCCATGCCTTGAACTGCAATTATGGACACTTCATTTTCACCTTGTCATGAAATGATGGGCCTAGCAGGGCACCTCCTTTATCATTATTCATTACTCAATATAGCAAACAGTGACAGGCTGACAGGAGAGGGTTAAGTACCATAATGAAGTGAACAAGTTAACTCAACCTAGTAACGAAAGGTTAATTCGGTAAATTAAGTTTTTTTCTCAGCTTGACTATGAAAGTTATAATGTCATTCAATGTAGCCGACAGAGTAATAACAAATTTTAGAGCAAGAAGTGCAAGTTAGCATAAAGTTGCATCCACAATTTCACCAGCTAAGTGTATTTCATCCAAGATCATGTTAGAAAGAGAAGCAAAAACACAGTATTAGTGTGTAACAATGCAAACAGCAAGAGAGATCAAGTAAAATATATTTGCATAACAAACCTGTATGGAAATGGTACTCCAATCCTGCAAGCTCTTCCCAAGTTTGCGTCGTTGCCATGCAGTGTTTGAACAGAGAATTTTGAGCAGGTTGATAACCAACTACAAGGCATTAACACGCTTGATCACAGATAGGTAAGGAACTCCACATACATATTTTTATATGACTGCATGAGGAATAACCATGAAGTGTGATTATTAAGTGAAGGTTAAAAAAGGAATAATCCTGGTTGCTGACCTGACCTAGCTGCACTACAAATTCATTCGTCTGGAATTCCTTATCTCCTATAATATCGGGTAATGATAAAGCCCTTGAAATCACATCGCAAATCAAGTCTCGTCCATAAAGCTTGCCATCTTGAATCAACAATGTCTGCTTTGATGCATTGTTGCATCATTGTTAATGTAAGAGGAGAACGATGAATGAATTATAACACAAGTAACTAGATGAATATATATTGGACAGGATGCAATTTAAGATGAGGAAATCCATATATTTTTACAAGAGTGAACCTAATGGAACAAAAGAAGAGCCAGCTATCGGCAATAAACGAAAGCCTTACTGAAGTAGCAATCTACTACTTCCTCCATACCAAATTAGTTTTCTGAACTTTGTCAAGATTTGCATGTATCTACAAACTGAAACGCGTCTAGATACATGCGAATCTAGACAAAGTTCAGACAACTAATTTGGGACGGAGGGAATACAAAATATGATAACCAATGATAAGAAAAAGTAGCTGGTGGATATTCAAATCGGCACGCATTATCTAAGGGACATGTCTGTTAATGATAAGCAAAAGTAGCTGGTGGATATTCAAATCGGCACCCAAGAGCATATGCTCCCAAGATGAAACAAATGATGTGCTTAATATAATTTTTTTTGACAAAAATACACATGTGCATGTCCATGTCCATGTCCTATGGGTACTTGTAAATTTCTATGGGAAAAAGATAAGTTTTGTGGCCTGTGCAAAAAAAACAAAAAATTGATGCTTCCAAGGTTGCATTTTCAGAGCACCCGCTTTTTTTTCGCTGAGGGCACAACATGTCCTTTCTACACGAAACTTTGCACTCAGATGAAAGAACCGGACATGTATATTGTCAAAATTCTCGATTTGTTTTTTAAAAATTAACGACTTCACAGTTCATCCGAGCATATGCTCCCAGGAGCCAAAACACTGCTCCATCTTTTTTATCATAATAAAATAGTTGGATCCTGACAATTGCTATGATAACTGCTAGAAATGTTTAGACTCATGACACACAGAAAGTTGAACTTAACAAATCATACTGAATGAGACACCAAATCAAGAGTATTTTTAGCTGCATAACTACAACATTTCACATGCTGCACAACCACAGAAAGTAATGGTTTAAAACCAAAATTGTGCAGCCATTTGATGAACAGTTCATATACATATACAATGGGGGGAAAATGGCACACGTAGATGACAGAAGCTACAAAACCTTCTCAATATCCACATAGCAGAGACATTAGACATGTTTACTGTACAAATAGTGCAAACAGCTACTAGGACGCTAATGGCAGAGGAGTCATACTCACACTCGTATGATACAGATGGTCACTGAAGAATATTAAGTGTAACCCACCTGAAGAAATGCCCTAGGAACCAAATCGGGTAAGGATTTTTGGAACTGTGCAATGAAGTGAAGCACATTCTCAAGCACAGGATCAAGCGATAAAGCACAAATGATATCTAGATCATGCATAAGCTTCTCAAAGTACCTAATTGCCTGTCACAATGTAGTTACCATAATGATTATGAAGTTGAGGAGTATACAGAAATAATACCGTAATATAAAAGTTTAAATCATAATTCAGGTCACACTGTGAACTTACATCGCCCCAGGCAAGTATTTCAACAGCACGTGGTGGTGCTGGACTCAGAAGTCTGCTGTTTAAGCTGACATCAAAGCCAATAGGGCGGCAACCTGATGCAGTGGTGCAGCTTGCATCACCTTGTTGCAATATAATGTCAGACTGAGACTTAAGGAACTCTTGAGACTTCAGCATCAAACTAAGCTCAGTCAAACATGATGTAATATGCTTGCGAGCCAAATCCAGTCCTCTTCCATGTGGTCTCCTCATACACGTAACAACATGGTGGAAATGCTTTATAACCACGAAATTATGAAGACAGTCAGAAAACAATGAAAAAGCTATTGTGGTTAGGTTCAGAAATGACAGAAATGGCAGAAATGACGATCCTCTAGTATGAGGTTTCCTCGTGCACTCATGCATGAGGTTTCCAGTTTCCTCGTTCACATGACATGGTAAAAAATTCTACACAGTAACACAACCATACAGAAGCGTGACAACATTTAGAAATCGATGAAAACCCCTTGTATGCATCAATTTCAGAAATGACCACCTAGGATTAATCTTAGCCTTCATTTATGCAATCATCTATTGTGGTCTTCATTTGCACAGTTCTCTATTAAATACAACGTAACATCTGGTTTAAGTAACAATACAACAATTGCTATCAATGCAATAATGGGTAAACTGGTGTATATGCATAACAAACTCTCTGCCCCTCCCTCACTGAAATTTTAAAGAGAAAACTGAGGATTGCCACTCAATTCATTGCCATTTCAGTTCCACCTCATTGTCTCACTGAAAATTGTCCTATTTAGATAGCCCCGAATCTAGCTTGACTTGTCATTGCTTAATTTGAAACCACTGTATTATCACAATGACAGAGCATAAACATACATAACCAACATCATGATAAACACATCAGGTATCTGCATTGAGGAAATTGACCGAACAATTTAGTAAAGAATTGAAAAGGAAACATGGGTTAAGACCTTACGAAAACGTAATCTGCATAACAATGCTTTGCAGTAATCCTCTTCCAGAGCAGGATTATCCTGCAGGGATTCAAGACCTGCAGTAAAAAAAATCTAGTTAATAACACAAAACCTACAATGCTCAGCATCCAATTTTCTTTTATTATTTTGTATTCCAATATAAAGACTAAAGTAGATGCATTTTAAGATGAGGCACCTACTTAGCTTCAGAAACTTCATATACAAAATAATTTGATGCAGACTAATCAGCAGTTTGCATGATTTCCAAGCTGAGTGAAAACTTGTACTCCCTCCGACCCATATTACTTGACTCAAATTTGTCTAGATTTGGATGAATCTAGACACTATTTAGTATCTAGGTTCATCCAAATTTTGAGAAATCCAAGTCAAGTAATATGGGTCGGAGGGAGTAATAAAAAAGGCATATATGCTTGGTGAATCTTCAGTAAAAGGTTACACTTTGTCTTGTTATTAGCAAACTTAATGTATCAACCTCAACAGTACTGCTGAAGCTGGACTGAGGAGCCCTCAGTAAACTGGTAGAACAAGGAACAGATTTTACACAATATGAAATATGGAACATTTAATAGTATCAAATGATATGCTATGCCAAATGCAAGTACCTTCTAGTGTCTTTTTCTTGGACAATGCTTGGGATTTACATGCACGTAATTGACGAGATATTGTCTCTTCAACCGAGTTCAGAACTGACAAGCACTTATCATCACCTTCATCTTTCAAAGCTAGTCCAAAAGACATTGTAAAGAGGTCCTCTTCCTACAAAAGTAGATGAAGATTATATCTTTTGTGATAAGTGGAACTACTGGGAATCAGATTAAAAAAATTTAACTGTCTCATAATAACAAGACCAAACAGTATTGAATTTTAATGTGCATGCCATCCTATGAGTTATGTAAGCATATCCCGATTAATACAGAACCCTAAGGAGCAAACAGAGCTACCCCTAGCGGGTGGGCAAAAGCACAGGAAAACCTAAGCCAGAGCAGGAGACCGAACCAAGCATGCCAATTTGCTAGTTAATTTGGTGTCTGTTTTTCATTTCAGTTGGCAGTTGATGAAGACTGAATTCAAGTTCTGTGAATTTTGCTTTTATAGGCTTTCAGAAACCTAATTCGCTGAACCAACCGAACTACCACATTCACAGCCTAATAAAGGTGCGTGTATTCATTCCAAGTGAAGTTCACCATGATAGATCTCTGGAATGTCAAGAAAGAATCTGGTATAGATAGTCAATGAAAATGCAGATTTCTTTAAGGAAAGACCACAAATATCAGATTGCAATCTCCATTTTAGGTATAGTAGATGAAAAGAGCACAGATGCATTTCTCCAGAAATATTTATACAGACAAAAAGAGGAGAAAATATGCATTACATATTTAACTCATAAAAAGGTGGTCTGACATGAGATAATGTGTGTGTTGCATAGAATTCTCCGCAACTCAATAGAAACAATGTGTCAACTCGTATCTGAAACATAATAGCATAAACCCACATGCCCAGCTAATTTATGTCAAGATTCAGAGTTGCAGACAGACAAATGAGATGATTACTGTCAGGGCCTCCCCTACAGTTTTCAGCTCAAAAAATGAGATGAGGGGAAAACGGCAATATAGATTTTCCAACTGAAAAATACCTCATGAGTTCGGGCAGTCGAAACGACAGAAATGACAGCATTACAAGTGGCACGCAAAATCCTGCAGAAGCTATTTAGGACAGCATGCGATGAAATCCTCTCGATTTTCATAAGGTAGATACATGTAAAGACAGTTTGCGCTAGAGTGTGACCCTTGTGCCATGTTGCCTGAAAAACAAAGCATTCCGATAAAGTAGTTTAGATAAACTAAAAAATACATTAGAGGCAAGATTGCAGTGAAGTACCTCACATGAGAAAAGATGATCAATGACATCAATGGTGCGTTGAGTGTCAAGTGTTTTGTCCAAACTAAGAGGAACTGGGGCAATGCCATCTTCTATGGCTTCCTCGATGGAATAATAGCCGCTTCTCTCCATCCCAGAATCCATTTTAGGATCCATTATCTGTATTAAGGAGTAGACACTGAGAAGCAAGAACTACATCAAGCAATAGGTCTAAGTAATCAAATTGCCGCCCAACGAATTAAATGGTAAATGCTCCACTCGGCAAGTCAGCAGGCATATAAAAACCATGATGTCCTGTAAGACAAATATACAGTCCCAATTTTGAGATTTGTCTTGGTCATTATGAACTTGAAAGTTTACAGACCTGTGAACAGTTGACGTGAGAGTCAGCACTCACGAGTATTTCCAAGCCAAAGACGTATATCCAAAATCCAGATCAAAGCAGCTTAAGTGCAAAGTCTCATGTAACACGCTTGAATATCCAGAATTCAACAAAGGAACTAAAGCTCAAGTTTCATGTAACTAACATCAAAAGCATCTAGCGGCAACATCTAAACTATTATGCCTATATGTCAACTGAATAGTAAAATAATTTCATGTGCAAAAAAAAGCATCATTTTTTCACACTCACTCTGCATCATGCACAACAGAAAGAAGAGAGTTGGAACACCCCAAAAGAGCAGGGAAAATAATGTAGTCCTTACTTCCAATGCAGACATTGCGGCAAACAAACTGAAGTTCTCCCCATGGACAAGTTCCCCATCTTGGAGATCTGCAAGCATGAAAGGGTTAGAAAGACAGCAGTCGAAGGAAGACAAATTAACCACCAGATCTCAGCATCGTCTCGATTATCAGGCAGAATATGACAGGCTTAGATACATATACATTATAGCGGACTTCCTTCGGAAAGCCCCGTGGCAAACTGGTGCCGTCAAGTACAGGGCTAATCGAGCCCAGGAGTCCACAATTCTATCCACAGTTCTAGTTGGGAAGTTACATACTAGACCCTAACTGACCCTTTAGTTTCATATCATTCGGTTTCTCTCTTTCGAATTACCACGACACTAATCCATCGAGAGTATACTGTGCATTAGGAAGTCAACTAAGAAAGCGAATTGCCCCACTTACTAGGGCCAAGTAACCTCAAAAACCCATACCCAAGATAGATGTAAGCAAACAAGACAGCTCCTACGCCCAAGCCATAGATGAACTCATGCGAACAGAACCAATTGCTAGGCCCTTGGCAGTCTATTCTAACAGGAACAGAGAAACCCATCGTCACTTGCTTGTACAGAAAGATCGTTCCATTGTACAATTCGACACGCCGATTCAGTGATTTATCCACAGAAAAACAGTAACAAGAGAAGTACGGGTCTACTCAGTTCGTGCAGCCCTAAAGCAATGCAAGCACGCATCTCACATTGCTGAACATAAAACACGCAGGCATCCACACGCCCGGGATCAGACACGCATGACCCAACCGCGGTACATAGACCTGCTGCTCATACTCGCACCCTCTCCAAAATAACTTGGCATGGTTCACACGGCCTAGCACAATAGGAGAGAGAGGCGGGATACGCGCGCGCATCGAGCTTACCAGCGCACGCGGCGGCGACGAGCTGCGAGGCGTCGGCCCAGACGCACTGGTCGCTGGACGGACGTATCGACGGCGGCGGCGGCGGCGCAGGGCCCGCGGACGAGGAGCTCGCCTCCATCGGATCTGGCAATGGAAACAGCCAGTAAAACACCTGAGCCGAACGGGCAGCAATCGGGGCAGAGCTAGGGCGTCCCTTACCAGCAGAGGAAGGAAGGAATGAATCGCCGGCGTCCGGCTGGGATCTTCGCTCCGCTTCGCTTCGGCCCCAGACGAGGGAAAGGGGATGGCGGACGAGGACGGCCCCGGCGAGGGAGACTGGGAGGCGGCTCTGGCGGCGCCGCGGGCAGAAGGAAAGGGGTTTCGGCGACGGGGCGAGGCTTTGTGCCGCGAGGTGTTCGCACGCGCGTGGCGTGCTGCGTAGAATCTGTGGGCACAGTTGTTAGATTTCGTTCTTCTGCCCCAGTGAAAACCTTTTTTCCCCAAGATTCACTCTGCAGTCAGTCCATTTATTCATTATCTGAAGCAGCTTTATCCATTGCTGTCCATGTTAGTAAAATTAAACCGCTTTGATTAAAAATAATCAGGCAGAAAGCCAGTTTAGCTATTTAACTGCACTGGTTGTTACAGTCTGGAGATAGGGTAAAGTCATCTGATACATAGTGGCATGTTTTGAAGGCATCAAACAAAATATATATGATCAAATGAGCAACTTGTATCCCGTTTGTTCATCAATCCCTTGCCAAATAACAGGGCATGGGAGAGGTGAGACCTCATCAGAATGAACAATCTGCTGTTTACAGGACAAGAAAAAATGCAGCTATCCAAACACCTGGTTATTACAGCCAAAAAAGGATCAAAAAACAATACAACACTGCAAAAGACCGGACACCGATAAATCTCGAGCCTGGGCGTCCGTCTATCTGAATATCTGGTGAATTCTACGGTCATACAGTTCGACAGCCAAAAGGGAAGTGTGGAAAGAACCAATCATCTTCGTCTCGGAGCCCAAGCTGGGGATCTCTACGCCTTCATCTGTCTCCTCCTCTTGCTCCTGCTCTTGCTCTTGCTCTTCTTCGACTGGGCCTTGGTCGGCTGGGTCTTCTTGTAGTCAGGCGCTTTGTACTCGGGGATGTCGCGGAGGCCCAGCTTCGAGAGGACCATGCAGTACGAGTCCCAGTCGGTTCGGCGCAGGTACTTGAGGTATTTCTTCCTCCTCTGGACCATGTCCTGGAGCCCCTTTCGAGAATGCTTGTCCTGCGTCACCATAAGAAACTCGACAGATCACTTGACCGAACTTGTGATTTCAGAACTGATACCAAGGTAAAAGAGTAAATACAACGTGGGTATTGGATAAGGGGAATTCAACGCTGCACATACCTTTTTGTGTAGAACAGATGACAGATGCTTGATTTTTAGTGTCAGTTGGGCTACTGAAAAAAATAAGGAGATGCATATTATCAGTAGCATGCACTATGTGCCTAGCGAAGATGCAAAGCAAAGTGAAAACGGCATAAAATGCTCAACATATAAAAATACATCAGAACTGCTTACGACCTCGAGAATAGAGGGTGAAAAATACATGAAAACTCCAAGGTATTTCAGTTACAGAAGTACATGTACAAGCTGCTTCCTACAGCTCCAGGCATACAGAAGTTTGCAAACTAGCCATAGAAAAGTGAAGAAACTTGGGAGTGGCACAACTTCCACTAAACAAAATCTAGAAGAAACAAAAGTCTCGAATAATATATTTCATCAGACAGGCTTCTTTTCTGACTAATCAATTACTAGCCATAGAAGAATTATGAAACGAAACAACTACTCCCTCCGGTCCATATTAATGGCCTCAACTTTAACTAGATACATACGAATCTAGATAAAGTTGAGGCCATTAATATGGACCGGAGGGAGTAGTTACTATCCAAAAAGGTAATGGTGTAGTTAACTGGACTGTGACTTTAGCTGAAGTTAACCCATGTCTCCAGTTGAAGTTAACTGAACAATGTCTCCACTGTATTACAGATGACAAATATACTAGGTAGGTATTAAGTGAAGCATGTCTAGAAGAATCGGAATTTCAAAATAATATGTTCCCACAGCCAGACTTCTATTCTGACTAATCAATTACTAGGCACAAAAGAATATTAATAGAAATAACATGTTACCGTACAAAACTATAATGTTAAAGTTCATTGAACCATGTCTACAGTTGAATTTAACTGAAACGTGCCTCAGTTGTATTACAGTTGACAAAACTACTAGGTCTTCAAGTGAGGATTCTGAATACTCTTTACTGCGATATCAAGCATAGGCTATGTCAGCTCCTTGAGCAAATTTGGTCTTCAAATTACACATCAAATCATGGCTGACTTCTTTTCCAAACACAAAAATCATCAAACATGTAGCAATCACTATTCGTCGCTAGTTGTCACAAAGCCTCAATATCGGCAAGTCAGCACATTCTACTTCCATACAGATGTGTCACAGTTTTCTGGTATTATGCCAAGTGAGAGGTAAGATATTTACTTTGAACTCGTGCGGAACCACAATCATTCTCGGACATCTTGAACTCGTCCCTCACCTTCTGAAGTTCCAATTTCATCTTCTCTTCGCCTGACATGTGGTCAGGATGGAAATACTGGAGACAGCAGGCACCAATAATCAGGCAATCGCACCCACCAAACAGAGACAAAAGGGGAGAAGTCATCCCATCACCAAAATATAGATGAAAAAAAGAAAGAAAATGAATATCTCACCCTCTCTAGCAACTCTTCCTGCGGTGGATGATGCAGGTACTCCCGTGCTGCCGTCCCAGTAAGGTTTGCAAATGCAAGCATTCCACTCACTGCTCCCGATCAAGCACAATACAGCACAAGCTCAGTTCAGAATATGTGAAAAAAGAAAAACAAGCAGTGCTAGGCTAGATGAGATTACTGTTTTGGTTGGACTTATTCTGATGATGGATGCTCCTCATGGTTTTCCTAAGAAATTTAAACTCCCCGCCGAGCCGGGGGTCCGTCTCCAGCTCGGCCACCTTCCCTATCCGTCGCTGCAGCTCCTCGAGAGAGAACCACTCCTTGCCATCCTTCCCTGCGCCCGGCGGCCGCAGCTCCTCGAGCCTCTTCCCAAGGTCTGAGTAGGTGTATTCCTTGGAGAGCATAATGCCATCGTCCGCCTCTCCCTTCTCCGATTCGGGCTGGGGCTTCCCGGCTCTCTCCCGTAGCTCCTTCCCGAAGACCTTCTCAGACAGCGGGTTCAAGTAGGACGAAGACGGCTGGAGCGGCCTCTGCTGCTGCGGGTCGATCTTCCGAATGCCCTCGCGGAGGACGCTGAAGTCGAAGCCGCCCGCGTTGGGGCCGCCCTGGGGCCGAGCCGCCGGGGCGCCGGTCTTGTTGAGCAGGTCGTGGAACGACGGAGTGGGGCCGCCTCCGCCACCGGAGAAGGGGGGCGGCGAAGACGCTTTCCGGAAGGCCTCGAGGCTGCTCTTGATGTCGGGGATGGAGATGGTAGTGCCCTCGGCTTGCCCTGTGGGACGGGGCGGGTTGATCGGGATCCGGCGCGGCGCGGGCGGGGCGGGGGGCGACCGCAGCCGCTCGCGGATGTCGCTGAAGAGCGAGGACGACGCCGGTCTCTGGGGGGGCTCGCCGTGGTTCTGGGGCGGAGGGGGTGGGAAACGGGAGGAGGCGTCGGGGTCGTCGGAGGGCGGCGGTGGAGGAGGAGGGAATGGAGGGTTGGAGGAGGAGGAGGAGAAGGAGAAGGGGCGGGGAAAGTGGAGGAGGGGCTGCTTTGTCGGGTTGATCCGGCGGAGCGCCATGGCGGCGGCGGGGAGAGGTGGGGTTCACGGCTTCCCCCTCCTCCTCGCTAGACGGAGTATAGGGTTTTGGGGAAGAGAAAGGGAAAGGAGAATGGGCGCAGGGGTCGAGCACGTTCCATGGGCTCACACTGGGCCAAAATGGCGGAAGAGCTTTCCATCCGTAGGCCAGCCAGAGCAGCAGCTTGCAGTTTATAAGCCCACCTGTGTTCAACAGGTTGAAAACATTTTTTTTTTGTTTCGAGGGAATCCAGTTGAAAACATTTGGAGCAGTAGGCGGTGCGCGGCAAGCTAAAGAACTCGGTATGCCTAAAGCCAAAACATGGCTCTACCAAACATTTGAAATAAAGTGTGTGCAGAATAAGTTCAAGGTTGGGTGGAGGGCGCGAATTCTTTCGGCAAAAGGAAACGAATTTCCTATAGCAAGATCCAAGGCTTAGGCCGTGCCTGCCTACTACTAGCTTTTGGAGGGGAAGAAAAAGATGTGAAAAAATATCCGTTGGATGTATGAGTGACATATCGACGAATGCCAAAACATACGGCTGATCTCGGCTCCGGCAATATTACGCTATTTAGTAAGCGGATTCTCTCATTCTGATGAGGGCCGATGCAACAAATGCCTCTAGTTAGTGTCGAGTACTCGATGATTATTGCACAGCATCGGGGCAACTTGTAAGTGAGGCGAAATCAAGCATCTCATTTATCCCTTGCACTGATGTCAATACAAGGGTGGAGGTATGCTCAGTCTCAAACATCATGATTGAATCCATTACGGATAAATATCTTGGCTTACCTCCTTTGGTGGGGGTGGCTAGATCGGATTGTTTCCAACATATTTTTGATAGATTTTATAAAATATTTATGGGATGGAAGGAGAATAATAAGTCTTTTGGAGGGAAGGAAGTGTTAGTAAAGGTCGTCATCCAAGCTATTCATGTGTATGCAATGTCAGTCTCCAAGCTACCCAAGCAGATAATTAAAGGGATAATCACCGCAACGTCTCAAATTTGGTGGCGAGATGATGATCAACAGAAACATATGCACTGGTGAAAGAGCATTTTTCTATCCCTTGGATTTTGATGTTTGATAACAATACACTTATCGTTTTAACCGTGTACTAAGTTTATCACAAGTTTGATAAAAGAAGGCACAAGTCATGGCACAGCATTTTCCCCCTTGGCATAGCATTTTCCCCCTTGCAGAAACTTCTGTGTCAACCGATAGTACCGGACTTGCAACCGCTTGAGGCGGTCGTACCGCTCATCGGTACCGCTGCATACTGACTAGCACCCTCCCCTCTCCGTTTTGGTCAGTACCAAGCGGTACTTGGGACCGGTACTACCGCTCGAACCGGTAGTACCGCTTACTACGTCCGGTACTACCGCTTGGGGGTAGTACCGCAAGGGGGTATCGCCCAAGACTGAAGATTTCTGAAGAACAAGGTCTCCACCGGTACTTGGTCCGGTACTGGACTGGTAGTACTGCTTACAAGCGGTACTACCGCTTGAGTACCGGTACTACCGGTCATTTAATGCTCCAATGGCCATTTATTTCGTGGAGGGGTATAAATACCCCTCCACCTACCTTGGGACAAATTGCTCAGCTCATTAAAGTCATTGCCCACTATTGGAGTCCATTGGAGCCACTCAAATTCTCAAGATCTCATCATCCAACCACCCAAAGTCCTTGATCTTTTGGGATTCAAAGGAGGAGTCCCCGATCTACTACTTCACCAAAAGAGATCTTCATTTCCCCTCATTTCATTGAGGGCCCCCTTTGCTCTGGTGTTTTGTTGGAAACCCTAGCTCGTGCTTTTGTTCTTACAAGCTTGTCTTTGATTGCTTTGACAGCTTGCTTGTATTTGGGAGCCTCCGATTAAGTTGTGGATGTGTGCCCCAAACTTGTAACGGTGCCGACTTCCACCTTGAAGGTTGCCGATATAGTGGAAGGTGAATCGATCTCATCGGGGTGAGATTCATCGGAGAACAAGGGAGGCCTCTTGTGGCGTTGGTGGTTTGAAACCACCCCCTCTCCAAACGTAGACGTACTTCCCCTCAAAAGGAAGGAACTACGGGAAACAAATCCTTGTGTCTCCGCGTCCACTTTTCGGTTACCTCTATCCTTTACCGCACCTTACTTACTTGTTACTACTTTGTGTTGTGGTAGCCCTTGCATTTTGTCATATAGGTAAATTCACCGTAGTTGCATTATCTAGAGAATTTACCTTATTGTCAAACCTTAATTTGAAAAAGAAGAAATTTTGAAGTAGCACCTATTCACCCCCCCCCCTCTAGGTGCCCATACGATCCTTTCAATTGGTATCAGAGCCTCGGCTCTTTATTCGGGCTTTACCGCCTAAGAGAATATGGGTAGCCAAGAAGGGGAAGGTGGTAGTGAGTCAACTCCGGTGACCATGGAAGATCTCAGAAACTTGGAAACAAGATTGAGCTCTTCCTTGGTCAACGAAGTCAAGAAGATGCTTGAGCAACTTCTTAAAGACAAAGATGGCTCATCACCCCCATCCCCTCAAGAGGAACTACCATCCGCACCTAAAGGGAATACTCCGGTATCCCCCGAAGGTATGGTGGTAGGGGATAAACTAGACACTACTAATTCCTCCACACGACTTGATGGGGGGAAGGGCGAGCACTGTGACTCTTGGTACTCTCCCGATCCTCCCATCCCTCACCCTCATGTGTACAATAGAGGTGACCCACCTAAGCTTGAAGAGTCTGCTACTTTTGCTCAATGGCAATCACTAATGAGAACCCATATGCGCAGCTCTTGCATTGAACTATGGAACATCATCGAGCATGGACTCTTTATTGGGGATCCAAACAACTTGACAAGAAGAGAGGTTGTCAATAGTCAACTCAATGCCACTGCTTTGCATATGATTCAACAAGGATTGGGAACAAAGGATTATCCACACATTGAGCACTTTAGCATTGCCAAGGAAGCTTGGGATGCTCTCACTGTGTTGTTTGTTGGAAATGAGAGTATGAGGAGGAACATATATGATGCTCTAAGCAATGAAGCCGAAGGTTTCTACATGAAAGAAGGTGAAGATCACGAAGACATGTATCGAAGGCTCAAGACCACCGCCACCGCTTTTAGAAATGTGGGTGCCTCACATGTGGATGATGCATGGATAAAAAGGAAATATGTGAGTGCACTCATGCCTTTTGAGCCCACCGACTTGAAGAGCTTACAAGGAAGACACAACTACCATCTCATGACCTCAAACGAAGTTATGCAAGAGATGGCCGCTTTCAAGGTCGCCGCCAAGAACGCCAAAGATGCCCGTGCTCGTGCCCTCGGTATGAGAAATGTGGTTAATGTTGCTTTAAAGACCAAAGTTGTGAACTTTGAAGATGAAGATGATAGTGATGAAGGCCTCTCCTTGGACCATCCCGATGATTTCAAGATTGCTCATAGTCAATATATGGCTTTCTATGCAAATAACTTTTGGAAGAATCCCGCCAAGGCCAAGATGGAAATGCAACGGAGAAGCAATCCAAATGGGAAAAGAGAGAATGCCACTAGGTTGAGAACTTGCTTCAATTGTGGTGACCGCTACCACTTTGTGGCAAGCTGCCCCTATGAGAAGAGAGAAGAAAATGGTGGGAAGCTTGTGTTGAAGAAGACTCTCAAGGCACCCTACAAGAAACCTTTCATCAAAAAGAACCCCATCAACAAGAAATCGAGAGAAATTGTCTTGATCACTCATGAAGAATACTCCTCCGATATTGACGATGATGAAGATGAGGAAGAAGAAGAAACCTCACATGGTATGGCTGCTCTAGCCACCACCTCTACTCCGACACTCTCACTCTTCGACTCTCCAAATGAGAACTCTTCCTCCAAGTACGTCACTTGCCTTATGGCAAGAGGAACGGAGGTATCCTCATCATCCCACTCTACTCAATTAGATAATGATGAAATTGATGATGAAATGTCTCTTGATGTTAAAAAGGAATTAATTGCCTTTGATGAGTTCATGACTAACCTAGAAGGTGATGCTAAACTACATTTTGGGAACATCTTAGATCAACTCTCCCACACTCAAGAGCTTCTAGATGTTAGATGTAAACTTGGGCATGAACATATGAATGAACTAGAGGCTTTAAGCAATGCTCTAGAAGAAGAACAAGAGACTAGGTTGTCCCTTGAGTCAAAACTTGAAGGGCTTGATGAGGCCAATGACATCATTGTTAACAAACTCATTAAAGAGCGTGATCATGCTATTGCTAAGTACAAAAGAGCTAAAAAGGACAAGGTTGAGTTTGGTGTGGTTCATGAAAAACTTGCCGAGGACTTTAGCTTGCTTAACAAGGCCCACAAAGCCTTGGAGAGTGAACTCCTGTCTCTCACAAAGTCCCATGAAACGCTTCAAACTCAATTGGCCAATATTCCTTCACCTAGTAACTTCATTCCATCGAGTAGCACGACTATCCTTGAAGAGAATGCTAGGTTGAAGGGGGAGCTTGCAAAGACCACATTTCCACAAGGTAACAAGTCTATTGATGATCTTTTGAACAAGCAAAGGCGTAGTGGTGATAAAGGGGGCATTGGCTTTGTCTCCAAAACAAAGAAGAAGAACAACAAGAAGAAGAAGAAGAAGAAGAAGAAGAAGAAGAAGGACAAGCCCGCACAAGAGACCAACAAGACCATTGTGGGAAGTAAGACCACTGTCGGGGGGTTAACCTCGGGTAGGTCAGAGACGGGGAAAGACAGAGGTACTGTCCTCGTCTGGTTTCCGAGCTACGGCTTAGGTCGGCCGAATCATGGATATGTCGGCCGATGAACGGAGGCAAGAAGCCCATGTAAAGGAATCAAGTGGATACCCGGCCGAGTAAATGAGAAAGTCGGCCGGGTTACCCAAATGATCTTCATGCAGGTGAGGAACGAGCCGAATAACACTAGGTAAGGCCGAGTGATACGAAGCTTGCAGGAGAAGGAGAAGCTCAGGGTCAAACCATAGCTGCAGGCTAGAAGGAATCAGAGCAGGGCCAAGTGCAAGAGACAAGGATGCGCAGCGTCAGAGGGGCAGAAGGAGGTCACGGAGGTGACAGTCCTGGAGCCCGAGGCACGCAGAAGGGGGGCCACTGGAACCTTGCCGTCATTAGAAGAGCCGCAGGGAAAGGAGGCCGCCGAACTACTATCTTGGGACAAGCATATTCCACGAATATGCTTGCCTCGTCAGCCCTAAGGGCACCCAAGGCACCCCTTTATAAGGGGAGGTTGGGACCCTGAGGGGGGGTGGATTCTTTGAGCACCGTTAGGCTGGGGAGATTCACATTGTCCCCCTGTATACAGCTCAAGGAGCACTTGTAACCCATCAAGAGAGAAATAAAGTTCAACACTTTGGCATCTTGAGTGTAAAGACAGTCGCATCTTCCCTCCCCAGATCCCACTAGCATCCATTGGCCCCGTACTTTAGCCTACCCATGGCATCTGCCGTGCCACCACCACGACAGTTGGCGCCCACCTTGGGGCCAGCAGCGGTGCTAGCTGGAGTTGTGATCCGGACGGGAAACTTCATCAACACCGGCGAGCGCGTTGTTTCTGGCTTGGTCGAGAGATTTGGTCTCTGTGATTATGTCAGAGACAATGCAGGGAGCTTCAGGGGGAAAACACCCCCGTGCAACGGGATCTTCATCGGCCTGGGCAAGCACAGGGTCTACGTCGGCGTTGACATCACCGGCATTTATCCTCACCAGGTTGTTGTTGCAGGGGAACCACCTCGAAGCGCGGCAAGCTGTCCATCAGGAGAGCATCTGGCGGGCAGCGTCGAGGTGATGGTCGCAGCAGGGACTCAAGCAGGAGCAGCATTAGCCGGGGCAAGCAGAGAACCTGCCGCAGGCGCACAGGGTCCGCCCAAGCAGATCGCACTGCAAACCACCGAGGTAATTCCGCCAGTGACAAACCCGGCCGAGCTACATGACACCACCCCTAAGGCACCAAGAGTGAGAGGACCACCTCTGGAAAGACCAGAGAACATTCTTCAGGCAACTATAGAGAACTTAGCCACACCTGTAGCGCCGATACTTGATCCGGCAGATGCTCAGGCAGAGTTAGAAAAAACCAGGCAGAAGGTGCTGGAAGAGGCCAAAAAAGTATCAGCCCTGCGGGAGTCCTTGAACAGGACACTGAGAGAGTATGCAAAAGCTAATAAGCTTGATATCGCACCCGAGCGGGTGGACGAACTGAGATTAAGAGGAAAGAACCTCATGAATGATATTAACGAAGAGCATGAAGGTCACATAGCCGAATCAGGCGATTTGGGGTTGCCGAGGTACAGTACCCCGGCGAAAAACCTGAGAGCGGCAAATGCCGCGGCAGTGGAATTAGAGGGGTTAACAGGGGAAGCTCGGCAGAAGCAACAAGAAAGAGTGAATGAGCTGGTGCGCATCGCGAACCAGCAAAATGAGGAAATGCTCAGAGCTAACCCGGCAAGACCAGGGGCTTCACGGATGGTTCATTCGGCAGGGGCAGCACCTGCTTTATCTGCAGCAGCGGCATCCTCACCCGGAAACAACGCTAGAAAAGAAAAAGCAGTAACCTCAGGGAAGAGGAACAAACAGATTGTTCCATATGACCCAGCAATAGTTGGAAAGGTGAATGAGAACAGAGGCAATGCAAGCCGAGGTAATAGTGGGGAGAGAAACCACGGCCGCATGGAAAAGGACGGCGGCGGCCGAGGTAATGGGGAGCACGGCCGGAAAGAACCTGCAAGAGAGAATCATGAAAACCAAACCCCGGCCGAGGTAAGAAGAGAAGTGCCGCTCAACCCGCAACCAAGACATGAGCCTCGGCGCGAGAGAGAAGTGAGGTCGGCTCGCTACAATCAGATGAATGAAAGGTACAATGATGGATATTCCGAGGTAGAATACGCAAACCAGGGTGGAAACAATCACTATGGGATGCAGGATAGAATCCTGTACAGAGATTTGCCAGCAAATGATGCAAGAGAAAAGTTGGATCGGCTATACCGGTCCGAGCTATTGGAAGAGCAAGGTCCGCCAGGTCCGGCATGTTTTGGACCACGGATCATGGGCGAGCCACCAGTGCCGAATTTTCAGCTGGCAAGAGGCACAAAAACGTACAATGGAAGTACTAAACCACAAGACTGGTTGATTGATTATGCCACCGCTGTGAAGATAGCGGGTGGCAATTTGAGATGGGTTGTACGGTATGTCCCACAGATGTTGGAAGGACCAACCAGGGTATGGTTGAATAATCAACCAGCTGGCAGTATCAACTGCTGGTTAGATTTCGAAGAGATGTTCGTCAGCAACTTTACCAGCACATACAAGAGACCGAATAGACCACAGCAACTAGCCATGTGCAAGCAGAGGCCGAATGAAACAGATAGAGAGTTTTTAACTCGATGGTGTAACCTGAGAAACTCATGTGAGGGAGTTATCGAATCGCAAGCGATCGCTTGGTTCGCGCAAGGCTGCCGTTATGGCAGCGTGCTGTGGCAACGCCTGCAGAGAGATATGCCGACCACACTGGCAGAAACTATCAGAATAGCGGACTCCTATGCATTGGGTGACCCAACCCAACCGGAGTTAATGTCGGCAGATCATCGTGAGCAACAAGACCAGTACACGAGAGAGTTGGCCGGGTCATCTAGGCGTGATTTCAGAGGAAGAAGAAGAGAAGAGAGGCCGGATTATAGGTATAATTCAGCCCAGGTGGCGGCTGTAGCACAAGATCAGCCGAGTCACGGAGCAACTCAACGACAGAAAAATGGACCTCAACAGTGGACGTCAAGAAATGAGGGAAAGAGGCAATGGACCCCAGAACAAAAGAAGCAATGGCAAGAGAGGCCGAAGTATACGTTCGAATCCATGTTAGATCAGCCGTGCAAATTTCACACATCAAACCCATCTAGACCGGCCAATCATACAACCCGGCAATGCGCCTGGATGAAAAATGCGATGGGGAACCCGGCGGGAGTTCAGGTTCCCCATCAGGTGCAACAGCAGCATCAGCCGCAATTAACTGGAGCAAATACACAGCAACTGATGCTACCGCCCCCTCCCCCGAGGTACGATAACTCGGATCGAAGGGATGCAGTGCATCAAGTAATGAACCAGGGGCAGGACGGAAGGATAAATCCGGCGAATGCTGGACGTAACGATTACAGGGAACATCATCAATCTTATTGTGTGTTCACGACGGAACAGCAGGACAAGCAGAGTGTGCAGCGCCGGCATATGGAAGTGAATGCAGTTGTACCGGCAGTGCCAAGATACCAGCCATGGTGTGATCAGGAGATGACCTGGAGCATGAAAGACCACCCTAGAATAATGCCGAGTCCAGGATCATATGCACTTGTGTTAGATCCAACGTTTGTAGGACCAAGCATCAATGTGAAATTCTCAAAAGTACTCATCGATAATGGAAGCAGTATCAACATCATGTACAAAGATACCATGCACAAGCTCGGAATATCGCAGAACATGCTGCAGTCCACGAGGACAACTTTCCATGGGATAGTGCCAGGGCTTTCATGTGAGCCCATCGGTAAAGTCCGAGTGGACGTGTTATTCGGCACAAGAGATAACTGCAGAGCAGAAAATTTAGAGTTTGAGGTGGTTGATCTCGAAAGTTGCTATCATGCTCTACTTGGACGGCCCGCACTAGCCAAATTCATGAGCAGCTGTCATATAGGTTATCTAAAGATGAAGTTACCCGGACCACAAGGGGTGATAACAGTTTCAGGGGATTACAAGAAGTCAATGGAGTGTGCTTCGGCCGGGTCAAACTTGGCCGAGTCATTGGTTATAGCAAGAGAAAAGAAAAGGATTCAGGAGGTAGCAGCCCTCGCTCAGTCAGCACAGTTAAGCATGCCGGCACTAGCCAACCCTCATGGCAGTGTTTCTTTTCAGCCGACCAAAGAGATGAAGAAATTTCAGATTGATGAGCAGTTCCCAGAGCGCACTGTTACTATTGGTGCAGGCCTTGACGCTAAATAGGAAGGCGAGCTCACCAACTTCCTCCGTGAGAATCGGGACATATTTGCATGGTCAACTCAAGATCTGCAAGGTGTGCCGAGGGAGTTGGCTGAGCACTCTTTAAACGTTAGGCCAGGAGCACGGCCGGTGAAGCAACCTCTCCGCCGCTTCGCCGAAGACAAGAGAAAAGTAATAGGGGATGAAATAGCTCGGCTTCTCGCAGCCGGGTTCATCATGGAGGTGCTGTATCCGGATTGGTTGTCAAATCCGGTGCTAGTAGAAAAGAAAAAAGATGACCCAAATGTAGCCATTGTGTGGCGAATGTGTATCGACTATACTAACCTGAACAAGGCATGTCCAAAAGATCCTTTTCCTTTGCCTAGAATAGACCAAGTCATTGACTCGACCGCTGGCTGTGAGTTGTTATCATTTGTAGACGCGTATTCTGGTTTCCACCAGATACCGTTAAATCCGGCCGATCAAATAAAGACTGCATTTATTACCCCGTACGGGGCTTATTGTTATCGCACAATGCCATTCGGCCTGCGAAATGCAGGAGCAACGTATCAAAGGTGCATGCAAAAGTGCCTACATGATCAGATAGGAAGAAATGTACAAGTATATGTGGATGACGTAGTCATCAAAACTAAGGAGAGCGAAACCTTGCTAGAAGATATACGGCAAACTTTCGCGAACCTGAGAAGGTTCCGAATGAAACTTAATCCAGAGAAGTGCACATTTGGCGTGCCGGCAGGAAAATTACTCGGTTTCCTTGTGTCCAGCCGAGGTATTGAGGCTAATCCAACGAAGATAAGAGCAATAGAAAGAATGGAATTGCCGAGATGCTTGAACGATGTACAAAAATTCACGGGCTGCCTGGCCTCGCTTAGTCGATTTGTATGTCGGCTAGGAGAAAAGGCACTGCCACTTTATCAGCTGATGAGAAAGTCGGACAAATTCAGCTGGACTCCCCAGGCGGACCTTGTTTTTAATGAGTTGAAAAAGATGCTAGTTACGGCACCTATTTTAGCTTCTCCATTATCGAAAGAACCTATGCTACTCTATGTAGCGGCTACCAACCGAGTAGTTAGTACTGTGGTGGTAGTGGAACGACTTGAAGAGGGTAAGTCAGTTCAGAGGCCAGTATATTATCTAAGTGAAGTATTATCCACTTCAAAGCAGAATTATCCGCACTATCAGAAGATGGCTTATGGAGTATATATGTCGGCGAAAAAGCTTAAGCATTACTTTGAAGAGCACCCCATCAAAGTAATCTGTGAGGCACCCATAGCCGACATATTGAACAACAAGGATGCAAGTGGCCGAATAGCAAAATGGGCGATCGAGCTATCACCGTACGCTCCACAATTTGATAGAAGAGATGCGATCAAATCTCAGGCTGTCGCCGACTTTCTCGTAGACTGGGCCGAGGTGCAATATGAGCCACCACAGCCAGATACAAATTACTGGACAATGCATTTTGATGGTTCCAAACTAAGGAACGGTTTGGGAGCAGGAATAGTGCTAACCTCGCCTAAAAAAGATCAGTTGAAATATGTGCTGCAAATACATTTTGCCGCATCCAACAATGTAGCTGAATATGAAGCACTGGTTCATGGATTGAAAGTGGCGAAGGAAATTGGTATACGCCGAATCCTATGCTATGGTGACTCGGATCTTGTGGTACAGCAAGTATCGGGCAGTTGGGACGCATTAGATGCTAATATGGCCTTATACAGATTCCATGTGCAAAAGATAAGTGGATATTTTGAAGGATGTGAATTCCACCACATACCACGAGCAGAAAATGACGCTGCTGACACATTGTCAAAATTAGGATCAACCCGGCAATCAATTCCGCCGGGTATTGCCCTGGAGCACCTCAGGAAACCATCAATAAACCCATCACCAGAGTCCAAATCAATCTTTATCCCAGCAAGTTCTGCAGAGAATCATACGCCAATGGAGGTAGATCCGCAGAAAGATTCGGAATCTCTAAAGAAAGGGACAGCCGAGGTAATAACAATCCTGGAGAGAGCCGAGGTATATACGTCGGCAGAAAACATGGAGATAGACAGTGGGACCACTGCAGAAAGAGTAACGCCGATATGGGCGCAACCAATATTTTCGTACCTAAAAGACGCGGTATTGCCGAGTAACGAAATATTAGCCAGACAAACCATCAGAAGAGCAAAAGCCTATACAATCATAAACAATGTGTTATATAAGAGAAGCGTAACAAACATATTGCAGAAGTGCGTGAGTTCCACAGAAGGTCAGGAAATCCTTCTAGACATACACCAAGGAGAATGTGGGCACCATGCCTCATCTCGCGCTTTAGTAGCCAAGGCTTTCAGGCATGGATTTTACTGGCCATCAGCGTTAAAAGAGGCAGAAGAATTAGTTAAGAAGTGCAATGGGTGTCAGAGATATGCAACCAGAATACATATGCCGTCGGCCGAGTTAAAAACAATACCCATCACTTGGCCATTTTCTGTATGGGGTTTAGACATGGTGGGACCTTTCAAGCCGGCGAGAGGAGGAATGACCCACATCTTGGTTATGGTAGACAAGTTCACAAAGTGGATTGAAGTAAAACCAACCAAAAAGTGTGATGGGCACACAGCAGTGAAATTTCTCAAGGATATCATCTTGAGATACGGATACCCACATAGCATTATTACGGATAATGGCACGAACTTTGCAGAAGGAGCCTTCGCCAGATTTTGCCAAGAGAAGCACATAAGACTAGACGTTGCCTCGGTGGCCCACCCAGCATCCAATGGGCAAGTTGAAAGATCTAATGGACTGGTGTTATCAGGAATAAAACCACGACTTGTTGAACCTTTGCAACGGTCGGCAGGATGTTGGATCGAAGAAATCCCAGCCGTGTTATGGAGCCTCCGGACTACTCCGAATAGATCAACAGGTTACACTCCATTCTTTCTGGTATACGGGGCAGAGGCCGTACTCCCAGTCGACATAATCTATGACTCGCCAAGGGTTGCTCAGTACACAACATCAGAAACAAATGAAATAGCTCGGCAAGATGCCGTAGACCTGTTGGAAGAAGCCAGGGAGTTGGCATTATCACGATCGGCCATTTATCAACAGAATTTACGACGATATCACAGTAAGAAAGTGAATCCAAGAGTATTCAAAGAAGGAGATTTAGTCCTCCGGCTGGTGCAGCGCACGGCCGGCATGCACAAATTATCACCCCCATGGGAAGGACCATTTATCGTGAGCAAAGCATTGCACAACGATGCATATTATCTGATCGATGCTCAATCCCCTGAAGAGAACAAGGCAGACAAAGCTGGTGAAGAAACGAAGCGCCCCTGGAATGTGGCTTTACTTCGGCCATTTTACTCGTAGTGTTATATCTCAAGGTCAAAAACTAGGGATGTATTTGCATCTCGGCACCCAGAGCAGTAACTCGGGGACTGCTGTAGGATATATTTATGACATATCATGTATTTCAAGCTTCGGTACCCAGAGCAGTTACTCGGGGACTACAATATGTTATGTTATTTCATATTAGATGTTTAAACCTCGGAACCCAGAGCAGTTACTCGGGGACTGCCATATGTAATGAATATTTCGTATTATATGTTTGAACCTCGACACGCAGAGCAATGACTCGGGGACTGCCATATGGTATATTTATTTCTTTCGCGTTACATACTTGAACATTGGCGACCAGAGCAGTGACTCGGGGACTGCCGTATGTCGTGTTCCTTTCATGTTACGAATATGTACCTCGGTACCAAAAACATTGACTCAGGGACTATCATATGATATGTCAAATGCGTATTAACACTTAAACCTCGGCATCTAAAGCAACGATTCGGGGACTACCGTATAATACCTCAAATCAATGTTAAACGCAATCATATCAGTTTTATACCACCTCCGAAACGTGATTTATATAAGAAAGTTCCGGATAGTAAACGACGATCCAGCGATTATTGCTTACTCCCACAACGGAATAGTTAAATTATATTCAAAACAGGTCAATAGTGTAGATATTCAGCGCTAATGCCTGGATAAGACCATCAAAGTAACGGCAAAGTTGAGCCCTAAAAGATAAAGAAACTACCGGCCAGTAAGGCAAGAATTCGGACGAGCATCCACTTAACAAGGAATCTCAACAACACATAGCAAAAGAAGTTCGAATCATACGAGTTGACGAATTTTCCGTCTACATTATACGCCCGGCATACCAGGGATCACAAATAATCTAGGCGTTGTTTGTTGGAGGGGCAGCTCCTTGCTCAGGCGCGGGGCACTCCGAAGTAGGAGGAACTTCGACTGAGGTCGCCTCGCCCTCCGCCGACCCAGGTGTAACGTCGGCGGTATCACGGGGTTGTTCAGGAGCGTCAGTGCGCGCGGTAGAATGCCCGGTGCCTTTGGAGGAAGATCGCGCGTCACCGTTGCTATCTGAACTTGAGCTGGAGCTATCGGATGTGGCCGAATCATCTTCACCTTCCCCGTGCTCAGCTGAATCATCACCCGAAGCACCTTCAGCCGCGACCTCCTGATCCGGATCTGGGAGAAAACTCGGCCCTTCGTTCCAAGTTTGCACATCGGCATACTCAACGAGCTGGAAAGCCCGAGCTTGCCGAAGAGCAACAAAGGTGGGATCTTCAACCTAGCGGGAGCCAGTGCGCAGATTCCTCAGAATGTCAAGAGAAATGTCTTCATACCATGACATGATTACAGTAAGGGCCATGTCGGCACCAGCACGCGCAGCAGATTCTCTCCAAAGACTCAACTGTCTCTCAGATGCCATCAGCCTGGTCACCAATAACTTAACCTCGTTGATATCAGGAGTCCCTGAGGTATTCGGCCAGAGTACATGGTAAGCTCGGATAGCGGCCTGTACCAAGTCCCGGCCCATAATTTTCATCGGACCAACTGCAGCACCAACAGCAACCAAAAAATCCTCCATCGAATATTCAAACTCTACAGCAACAGGTTCACCTCGACGAGCGCGAGCTGCAAGAACAGCTTTAGAACTCACGGGTTTGGCCTCGGGGAAGTGATCTGCGCAAAACATGGACGTGTCAAAAGATAGCAGCGACGACAAAGAAAAAATATAGTTCGGCTAGGCCAACTAACTTACGATGAATGTAGCTCATCATTATCTGAAGGTCTTTGGCCCAAGCAGCTTTACTCTTCTCGAAACGAGCAATTTCCTCGCTCAAACCGCGAGTTTTAAGTTCGGCAGCTTCGAGGAGTTCTTTGTTCTTCTGTAAATCCAGAGTCAGCCGACTCTTTTCCTCGGCAAATTCTTGGTCGACTTTTTCTAGCTCGGACTTCTGAGAGAGTTTAAGTGTGTTCACCTCGGATCTCAGGCGAGCTATCTCATCATCTTTTTCTTGTAGTTGCGCCGAATGAACTGCGCTTTGTTCTAAAAAATGAAGCATCACGTCAGGCATGGGCACGCAATCTTGTTGCGCCACGGCAAAGTCTTGCAACTCGGCTATACCACAGCCCGACGCAATAAGGAAACTTAGCATAGATATTAAGAGGAGGAGGAGTAACATAGAAAGGAAACTAACCTTCCAGGTCCTTGACTTTCTTTTGCAGGCGAATATTGAGGTTATTAATATTACCTGTTCAACAAGAAGTAAGCTGACAGTCCGTGGACGAACAAATGAAAAAGTTCAGAATAAGGAAAAGGAACTATCAACGTACCAGTCTTCTTCGCCACAGGCAGAACCTTTTCGTACTTCTCTTCCAGTTTGCGATGCAAAAAAAGCAACCTCTGGAACTCGGCAGTTCGCCGGTCATGTGCAACCTGAGTAATGAGGCACAATGATAAATCAACGAGCAAAACTAAACCAGATCCGAGTTAAGCAGAACTTAACTCAGATCTAGGTGGCTGGATATTCAAAACTAAATCAGATCCGAGTTAAGCAGAACTTAACTCAGATCTAGGTGGCTGGATATTCAAAACTAAACCAGATCCGAGTTAAGCAGAACTTAACTCAGATCTAGGTGGCTGGATATTCAAAACTAAACCAGATCCGAGTTAAGCAGAACTTAACTCAGATCTAGGTGGCTGGATATTCAAAACTAAACCAGATCCGAGTTAAGCAGAACTTAACTCAGATCTAGGTGGCTGGATATTCAAAACTAAACCAGATCCGAGTTAAGCAGAACTTAACTCAGATCTAGGTGGCTGGATATTCAAAACTAAACCAGATCCGAGTTAAGCAGAACTTAACTCAGATCTAGGTGGCTGGATATTCAAAACTAAACCAGATCCGAGTTAAGCAGAACTTAACTCAGATCTAGGTGGCTGGATATTCAAAACTAAACCAAATCCGAGTCAAGCAGAGCTAAACTCGGATCTAGATAACCGGACATTCAAGGCTAGGCTAGATCCGAATAAAACACGATTAAACTTGAATCTAAACAGCCGGATTACCAAACCTTAGAAATAAAATTAGATCAAACTTCCAAGTATAGAACAAGTTATTTCCTTGCAAGTTTCGGGGACTAGAGCATATGGTAACATCGACAGAATAATTCAAGACTTAGAGGAAAAAATAATTACCTCATTCATTTTGTTGGTTTCAATGATGAACTTGGCAGCGTGGTCAAAACGGCCGCTGATATCAGAAAGCTGAAAGGACTGGTTGGCCGGGTTACCCTCGAACTGATCAGCAGCATTCCAGTTGTTGGCATATTCAACCAGCGCTCCAAGGCTGTTCCCACTAGCTGTCCGAGTCAAAACTTTACCCCGGGCAGGCGGTCCGACGACGGCAGTCGCAGGGCTCTTATGAAGAGCAAGCTGGCTGCCGGTGGCCGAGGTAACAATGACTTTGGCAGATGCAGCTCCCTTACGCAGCACGTCTGCAATACTGGGCTGAGAAGAGCCGACAAGACCTTTCTGAGAAGAAGTCTTGACGGCAATAGCACGTTCCTCCTTAGAAGAGGCACCAGCAGGAAGTTGCGCTTCCGAAGTGGGGACGGAGTCCTTAGGACCAGCGGAGGATAAGGTCGCAGAGAACGCCGGGGCAACGACCCTCTCGGCCGAGGTCGGGATGACCGTAGAAACTGCCGGAGTAGATGGAGGCTCAATGGTAACGCTGGGGCCCATAGAGGGGACAGCTGGCTCAACGAAAACGTCGGAGGGCTGGATCGGATCCAAGTCAATGGAAGAGGCCTCAGGGGCATCACGGCGAAATGGCGACATATTCGGAGCAGGGGGAGAAGCAGGACGAATAGGACTAGGAATTCTGGCGTCATCAGCGGGAGGAGGAGATGGCGGCCGAATCGGACGGCTGGTCATGCTAGGACCGCCGGGTTTAACAGACAGAGGAGCGCTGCAAAAATAAGAAAGAAGATTCGTCGGTATGAGAAACAGAAAGAGAGGAACAAGAAATATAGGCAAAAGAACTTACCCAGCAACCCCGGGCATAGTCTTGCGCCTGGGAGGATTCGGAGCGGATCTCTTTATTCGCTTCTTAGGAACCACCTCCGAGGCACTAGCGGGAGCCCCGCGCTTCCCCGAGGTAACGGGAGGTCGGGAAGCGATAGGTTCGGCGTCATGAACCTGACCGGCCGGATTAGCTGGGAAAGTAGAAGCCGGAAATGCATAAGAAATAGGCATGGCGGCAACTACCTCAAGAATTTGGACCTCGTCCGAATCACCTTCCTCCTCTTGCGCTGAAGTTTTGCCACGAGCTCGAGCCGGAGCAGGATCCGACTTAGGGACGAACTCCTCGGAGTCCGGCTCGCCAGTATCCGGGGTACTCCTGTCTGCGGGCCAAGGGAGCTGCAGAACTTCGGCATCCTCGTTCTTCTGCTCCGCGAACCTCTACAGGACAAGGAGAGAGAAAATCATGTAAACCAGTCTCTAGGAACTGAGGAAAAATAGAGTAATGGAGATTAAGCATACCTCGGGAGGCGGACGGTCGCGGGTGAATGGTTTTAACCCCCAAGACCAGTCCTCAGGCATCTCAGTCTTGAAGATAGCTCGGACGCGCTTATGAATAAGGTAGCTGTCCAACTCCACGGTCGAGACTCGGTTAGGGTCAAGAGGACCACTCATGTAGCATAGCTTGTGGGTCCGTTGCTGGAAGGGGCAGATCCGGCTGCTAATAAAAGTTGCCATCAGGTCTTCGCCGCACAACCCGGCCCGGATAAACTCTTTTAGCCGAATCTCGAAGGCCTCGGCCAGGGCATGAGTTTTCCTCGGATTATAGAGCCAGTTCACTTTGGAAGGTGGGCCAATTGAGAATGGAGGGAGCCGAATCTTGTCTTCCGCTCCTCTGTTCTTGACATAAAAGAAAGACTTGTGCCATTTCTTGCATGACTCCAACCCAGTGACACGGGGGAACACGGATTTCCTCCGAGGTGTGATAGACGCCGCCCCACATTGGGTGAGCAACTTCTCGGAAGGATGCAGAGATTTGTCGGGAACGACGTTGGAACGGATCTGGAAGAACTTCGACCAGACATGCACTGACGGCCACAGGCCGAAGTAACCTTCCGAAGCAGAGATAAAGGCAGAAAGAGAAGCTATGGCGTTCGCAGGAAGATGGTGCGGCTGGAGGCCGAAGTAATTAAGAAATTCTCTAGCGAAATCGCTGAGAGGGAGGCCGAATCCGCGGGCAAAGTGAGACATGAAAACCACATACTCGCCCTCTCTGATAACTGGAGAGGACTCGCTGCCGGGTAAACGACAGGAAACCTCGGCAGGAATCCGTCGAGTTCGGATGAGCCACTCAATCTCACGGCGCGTGACTGAAGAGCCCTGCCACGATCCACGCTCGGGCCCGGAGCCAGCGTCATCATCTTCAACAAGGGCACCGCTAAACGAACTAGACATGGGTGCGCCGGAGAGATCGCCGGAGGAAAAACTGGCGGCGGAGGGGAGCTTAGAGCTACAAGGCCCCGTCGGAACTTAGCACGAAAACAATGGCGAAGAGAGGAGGAACCGTCGCCTGAGCAAGAAAACGGAGCAAATCGATCTATGGCAAGATCGGGGCAAGATGGTCAGAGAGGACTCACCGGCGGCAGAGACACAGCCGTAGAGCGCGGGCGAACGACGCGGCGGAATCCACGCCGGCGGAGGCTCTGGCGGATGAACAGCAGCGGAGCCGCAAGGGAGCACGCAGGCGAAGGGAAGAAGGAGAGCGGACGCGAGCGATAAGGGGAAAGATGAACCTTGCGGGCGCGTTTCCCCTCTTTATAATCGAGCCATGAACAGGGAGTGGGATCGTGGGTGTGGCAGTTACCCGTGTAGATCGTGGGAACAGCGCGAACGCGCGACGGTAAGTGGAGCCACACCAACGGCCACAGACAAAGAAAAGTTGTAACGATCCCGAGGGGAGCGGCACACGAGGCGTCGTGGCGGCGGCGCAGCAGGAACAGGGTTTACTGTAGCTTGTCAGTAAACACTGTAGAGGGTCCTAAAAATTAGAAGAGCAATGATGAGGTGACACGTAGGACGTGGCGTACGATGGAAGGGACAAAGAGACCTCGGACGATGCAATAGCTCAGAAACAAGACTGAAGAAAGCGATGAAGCTGATATAACCCGGCCAAAGCTATTGACAGGGCCACACCAGCTTCGGGGACTAATGTCGGGGGGTTAACCTCGGGTAGGTCAGAGACGGGGAAAGACAGAGGTACTGTCCTCGTCTGGTTTCCGAGCTACGGCTTAGGTCGGCCGAATCATGGATATGTCGGCCGATGAACGGAGGCAAGAAGCCCATGTAAAGGAATCAAGTGGATACCCGGCCGAGTAAATGAGAAAGTCGGTCGGGTTACCCAAATGATCTTCATGCAGGTGAGGAACGAGCCGAATAACACTGGGTAAGGCCGAGTGATACGAAGCTTGCAGGAGAAGGAGAAGCTCAGGGTCAAACCATAGCTGCAGGCTAGAAGGAATCAGAGCAGGGCCAAGTGCAAGAGACAAGGATGCGCAGCGTCAGAGGGGCAGAAGGAGGTCACGGATGTGACAGTCCTGGAGCCCGAGGCACGCAGAAGGGGGGCCACTGGAACCTTGCCGTCATTAGAAGAGCCGCAGGGAAAGGAGGCCGCCGAACTACTATCTTGGGACAAGCATATTCCACGAATATGCTTGCCTCGTCAGCCCTAAGGGCACCCAAGGCACCCCTTTATAAGGGGAGGTTGGGACCCTGAGGGGGGGGTGGATTCTTTAAGCACCGTTAGGCTGGGGAGATTCACATTGTCCCCCTGTATACAGCTCAAGGAGCACTTGTAACCCATCAAGAGAGAAATAAAGTTCAACACTTTGGCATCTTGAGTGTAAAGACAGTCGCATCTTCCCTCCCCAGATCCCACTAGCATCCATTGGCCCCGTACTTTAGCCTACCCATGGCATCTGCCGTGCCACCACCACGACAACCACAATTGGCAAAACTATGTCTCATGACGATTTTGCGGGAAGTGCTAACCCTCACTATGTTCTAATGCGTGATTACTATGGTGATGTGTATGCACAATATGTTGGTCCGTATGATGGTTATATTGCTTGGTCTATTTGGGTTCCCAAGACCCTTGTTGCTAACAAAAGAGGACCCATTGAAAAATGGGTACCTAAAAACTAGCTTGATCTTTTGTAGACCTATGCTTCCGGAGGTTCAAAATGGGTGCTTGATAGTGGCTGCACTTGTCATATGACCGGAAGCTCGTCTATTGTCAAGGACTTGGTGTCAAATGAAGATCAAATCACCGTCACATATGCCGACAAGTCAAAATCTACGGTAATGGGTTTCGGCAAGGTAGTGGTGGCTCACGACATTACACTCGTGAACGTCATGCTTGTTGAAACCCTTGGTTACAATTTACTTTCTGTCCGTGCACTTGGAAAGATGGGCTTTGCCGTCTTTATTGATAATGATATTGTGGTCCTCTTGTGGAGCAAGTCTCTCAAGGTCGCTTTCGTTGGATACGTCGAAAATGACTTGTATGTGGTGGACTTTTCGGGGCAAGCCACTGCAGGTCCGATGTGCTTATACGGAAAGGCCGATGTGGGCTGGCTATGGCACCGCCGACTAGCCCATGTCAATATGAGAACTTTGCAAAGTCTCCATAAAGAGGGCCATATTGTTGGACTAAAAGAAAATGTTTCCTTTGCCAAAGATCGTGTTTGCAGGGCATGTGTTCTAGGGAAGACGCATGACGCTCCTCATAAGCCCACGAACCAAATTAAGTCTAACAGATCTTGGAACTTCTTCATGTGGACCTATTTGGTCCTCCATCTCATGCAAGCCTTGGTGGGAAGAAATATTGTTTGGTGATTGTTGACGACTTTTCAAGATACTCTTGGGTTTATTTCTTCAAGTTGAAGAGTGAAACTCAAAGGACTTTTATCGACTTCATCAACTTGGTTCAACGGCAACACAATGTTCCCGTGTTGATTATAAGAAGTGACAACGGCACCGAGTTCAAGAACTACACCTTGAATGACTTCCTTAGTGATGAGGGAATTAAGCATCAATATTCCGCCGCATACACCCCTCAACAAAATGGTGTGGCCGAAAGGAAGAACCGGACTCTTATTGAGATGGCTAGGACCATGTTGGCGGAGTTTAAATCTCCATACAACTTCTGGGCCGAAGCCGTCTCCACCGCTTGCCATGCTTCAAACCGGCTCTACCTCCGCAAGAAAATCAACAAGACTCCATATGAGATACTTACCGGTAACAAGCCCAACATATCTTATTTCCGGGTGTTCGGTTGTAAGTGTTTCTATCTCATCAAAGGTGTTCGTTTGTCCAAATTCGAATCTAAAGCATTAGAGGGTATTTTTGTTGGCTATGGTCTCGAATCTCACACTTATAGAATCTATGACAAGCTCTCCGGAGCCGTCATAGAATCTTGTAGTGTGACCTTCGAAGAATATGATGGTCCCCGAGGGGGGCGTGTTGATGTGTAACTACCTCGGTGAATTACGCTCCTAGATACAAGCCTGGATGAGCGGTAGTGGTTGAAATAGTACGGTGGGGCCCTAAAAGCCACTCACGGGTAGACCTTTCGGCCGTCCCAACCACTTCCATCTCATCGGGACCTGTACGGGCGGCGTAATCGGCAGGCGAAGGGATCAACTACATACACAAGTGGGTATGTATGCAAGCCGCCATACAAGAGTACATCAGAGCCACACCATCTATAAAGAAAGGAAATATAGCAACGCCATACGACAAGATTCAAATGACCTAGATAGATCTATATTTTAGGATACTTCCTCATACAACACACATCAGAGTATCATGCGGAAGCGGCAAACAAGATCCGAGTACGGATAAGAAGCAAATCGGCATAAGATGCCATAGAAATAAGCACATCCCAACTACAGGTCTCACAGATCCCCGTTCCCGGAATCTCTACACCGAACGATCGTTGCCCATGTCCTCGGCTTCTTCCACCCAGTATCCGTCCTGTGCCGGTACCTGTCCATCTGAACCAATAATTTATCGTGTGAGACCCTAAGGGTACTCAGCAAGACTTAATGCCTCTAAAGGGGACACAACCTGGGGTGACGCAATTGCAGCGAAAGATAAACCCTAGCAGTTCTACAGATAAACGCTAACCATCCGCCTAACCAATGATAGACGGATGTCCGTGAATTAAGGACAACAGTTATAATGGTAATCTCATCAGATCCATCCTCCTCCCTGCTTACCAACAAGGAAGCGGACGAACAACCCCCCATCCGTTGGCAATTTTATTAACCATTCCATGAGTGTTGCACTATTTACTATTCAAGTTACTTAGTCAGATTAAGGCGGTACTTTAGTTATGCTTGTCTATGATCGAGAAACTGTGCTCCAAGTCGTCCATATCCGCGGACACGGCTTTCAGAAAGTTTTACCCGGCCGGGGTGCACCAATAGCAACACACGCTCGATCAACCTCGGAAAAACCAAATCAAAACCCAACGAGGCTTTCACGACTGAACAATCACAGGATTCAGAAATATTTCAGGGGGCCACCCCTTAAAGTAGATCCGCAATGAAGTTAGCTAACTTCGAGACGGCCTCAAGGTTTGAGTGGACGGCTGTGAGCGACTGGGAACCCAAAACTAGGCTTGTCGACACCGCGAAAACGTGTCCCGATCCTAAACAGTACAGGTGCTATATGTCGCACAAATTAATGAAAGCAGTAAACATGGCATAAGTACAGGATAGTAAATAAAACCTCAAACTAGTTTGTGGCCCCAAGAAATAAGACGGAATCAAGCTCTGGCCCAGGGGGGTCCCATATACCTCCCGGATGTGGATAGCGCGATAAATCAAGGAACAGGAATCAAGTACTCGGGGTCTTACGGGACACAAGTGAGCAGGAAAAACCAAATAGCAGATGTTACTCACCGGTGCCACTTTCTTTAGTTATCCCACTACTACTCAGGTTAAGTTGTTTAGGTACCTCATTGTCCAACAGACTCTCACATACCCTACACATGCTGTTCTACGACTCGCATGGCTCAAACAACTCCTATTGTAGTGGCTCATGGGATGGAGGAACAAGCTTGGTGGGGTTTAAAAGTAAAGGCTATGCATACTTGGGATTCAATTTAATGCAATCGCGACTCAATGATGCAAGAATAAGATAGAGGCAAAGGTACTGTATGTATGCAAGCATGTGGAAGTGCTTGCCTGGCAACTCAGTTGAAGCGAGGGACGGATCTGGGTAGTGCTCCTGGTTCTCTTGATATAACCCCTGCTCAGTGTCTATCCGAGAAAAACCAAACAAACAAGGCCAACATGAATATAGAGCACAAGCATATGAATAAGATGCGTCAAGCAAACAATCATGCCATGATGAATGATGCACAATTTACATGGAAAATAAGGTAGCATGGCATGGTGAGGTGTGGAAGACAAGTAACAACATTTTAATGGAGTTTTGGTTCCCATTTTGTTGTCATAACATTGCTGTACCCTATATTTTTATATGATGCATGCTGCAATTGAAGTCATGGATAGCATAAACAGAAAGGTCTCGTCGAGCTGATCATTTTAGACATATCATTTGCTAAATTTGGAATTATAAAACAAAAGTTATTAATTATTTAAGTTCTAGTGGCAATTGGTGTAATTTAAATAAACTTGGGATTTTAAATGTGCAAAAGGCAAAATGAATGTCATATTTGAAATCCTGGCATTTTTCTGGTTCAGAAACATATATTGTTTATATTATTTGGATTAATATTTGAAAAGTTGTTTAAATCTGAAATATATTTGAATTTGAAATATTCAGAAAAAGATTTGGATTGAAATCAGACCCAGACATACTTTTTGCACTCAGCCAAAGAAAACCCCAGCCGCTTACAGGTGGGACCTGAGCTGACCCAGGCCCACGCGCGCAGGAAAACGGTGGACACCGCGGCTGCTGCCAGCCACTGAAGCTGACAGTGGGGCCAGGGGTCCACGGGCCCACATGCCAGCGGGACACGGCAGCGGCTGCCAGGCGGGTTTGCTAGGGACCGCGGGTTGATTTTAACTAAAACCGAGAGCCTTTGTGCAAAAGATCACTGACGCTGACAGGTGGGAACCGAGGGACGGCGGGTTTAGGCGGGAGAAAACTCGAGGGCCTAAGCGCAAGATGCCCAAACTGTCGGACGGCAGCGGCGCAGCGCTCTGCCGGCGTCTGCGACCGGCCGTCGTTTGATCGACGATGGCGACGCCGTCGCGGAACAAAACGACATGGCCCCAAAACATAAATTGAAGAGGGAGCCATGGACTACAACTTCGGTTCAGGACACTAGCGCGGAGAAGGATCACAGCGCGCGGTGCAGGGCGCTGAACATGGCCAGATCTTCTGCTGCAGCGGCTGCTGTCGCCAGCACGCGACGCGCGACGCGCGCGCAGAGCGCTCGACGGAACGTGGCGAGGCTACGGCGCGCGAGAGGGGAGAGGAGCTTGTCTGGGGGGGAGATGAGCTCACCAGCAGCTCGACGAAACGGTTGGCGAGGCTCGGGGAGGCGAGGATCAGCGAGGGGGCAGCTGGTCGGGGCGTTCTGGCGGTCACGGGCACGGCGGCGGCGCGACTCCTCCGGCGAGATCCAGCGAGCTCCGGCGCGTCACGGCGAAGCAGCGGAAGAAGGCGCAGCTCCTGGTACTGCTGGCGCGCCTCGGGGAGCTCTGGAGCGAAGGGACGCTGGGGGGGTCGCCGTTAGGGTTTAGAGGCCATGCGGGGCTATGGCTCGCTGGGGGAGGAAGGAGGGAGACCTGGGGGATCTGGGGGATGCTAGGGCGAGGGGGAAGGATAAGAGCAACGGGGGGCAGGTAGATGGCGTGGGCTAGCGTGGGGGAGGGGTTGATGGAAAGGTGGCCTTGGTGCCACCTTGTCCATCACGTTCAAGGGCGGCCAGGCAGGGCAGGCACGGGCTGGCCGGCTGCCAGGTGGGGCCAGGGGCTGCAGGTGGGCCAGGGGGAGCTCGAGGGCAGGTAGGATTAGAGGGGGGGGCGGTAGGCAGAGAGAGAAAAGAGAGGGAAGAAGTGAGAGGGAGAGGGGCCGACTCGGTCTAGGGTTAGGTGAGGGAGGGTGCCTTTGATGGTGAGGAAGGGGTAGATAGGAACATGGTGGTCATGTGGCCAGCTAGGGCTAGGTGGAAAGAGGGAGGGTTTGGTTAGATTAGAGGGAAGTGTGAGGGTTAACAAGAACCAACACAAGGTTAAAAGAGGTGTGATGGGGTGGTTTAGAGAGGGTGGAGAAGAGAGGAGAGAAGAGAGAAGAGAGATAGGTTTGGTGTTGCTTTTGCCAAGATCAAGCCAAGAGGGAAAGATTGAGCTAAAGATTTTGAATCATGCATGCTCCATACAAAGAACAAGCAAGATCAAAAGAAAAGAGGTAGAGAGAGGAAGGTGGGTTTATGTTTGTGCATGCCACATTAGCACATGTGTGTGCATGGAGCATGGGGGTAGAGGTTAGCTAGGGGGATAGAGAGAGATAGATGATATGGTGAAGAAAACTACAAGCTAAAACAAGATTTAAGCAAAGGGAAGATGATCCATGCAAGCAAAGCCCAAAACATTCCAAAGCCAAGAAAAGGTGGCACTTGCATGGCCCATGCAACAACACTTGCCCTGTAGATATATTGTGAAAACAACATTAATTCATGTGGCAATATTCCTTGCATTCCCAAAAGGTGGGCCAAAGGCCAAGCAAAAGATTATGGGTGGCATCCAACCAACCAACATGAGCTAAAGATAACTCAAATAAAATGCCAAGCTCATATTAATTGGATGGTGGAATTAAAAGGTGGTGAAAGAAAGGTGGTGGAGTTTAAAAGAGATATGCCCCCAACTCAACTTGGGCATTTAACAACATATCAAGAGCCAAATACAATATCAAGAGGCAAATACATTTAATAGTGCACATGGGATAAGAACCAAACAAGAAAAGGGTTTTGTATGATGCTCAAATGCAAGGTGACATGATGACATGAGCATGATATGATGATGATGCAACAATTATATGTTGGAAGTGGCCCTTTTTATTATTATAACAAGTAGCATTACAGGTGTTAGACAACTGGGATGCTACAACTCTCCCCCACTAAACAGGAATCTCGCCCCGAGATTCTAGGAAGAAGAAGAAGATACAAAGAGAGAAGGATGGTTGGCACGGAGTTCATCTTCACGCTCCCATGTGGCTTCATCAACAGAATGGTGTGACCACTGCACCTTGCAGAACTTGATGGACTTGTTGCGAGTCCTTCGTTCTGCGGTCTCAAGGATTTTGGTGGGGTGTTCTTGATAAGACAGATCTTCTTGGAGGTCGATTAGCTCATGATCCACGGTCCTGCCGGGGTCTTTGAAGCACTTCTTGAGCTGAGAGATGTGGAAAACATCATGGACTTTGAGTTTTTCCGGAAGCTCCAGTGCATAAGCAACTTCTCCTCTTCTACCACGTATCTTGAAAGGACCGATGTATCTAGGAGCCAACTTTCCTTTGATACCGAAGCGGTGTGTTCCTCTCATGGGAGTGACACGAAGGTAGACGAGATCACCAGGGGCATATACCATATCCGTGTGCTTCCTGTCATAGTTGCTCTTCTGACGACTTTGAGCAATCTTCAGGTTCTCCAGAATGATATGCACCTTCTCCTCTGCCTGAGTCACAATGTCAGGGCCAAACCAGATTCTTTCTCCTGCACCTGACCAACCAATCGGAGTTCTGCACTTGCGACCATAGAGAGCCTCGAATGGTGCCATCTTTAGACTCTTCTGGAAGCTGTTGTTGTAGGAGAATTCAGCATATGGAAGACATTCCTCCCACTTCATGCCAAAAGAGATGACGCAAGCTCTAAGCATATCCTCCAGAATCTGATTGATTCTTTCGACATGTCCTTGCGACTGAGGGTGGTAAGCAGTGCTGAAGTTCAACTTTGTCCCCAAAGCTTTTTGGAAACTCTCCCAGAACTTTGAGGTGAAGATGCTCCCACGGTCTGAACTGATTTCAAGTGGAACCCCATACAGAGAGACAATTCTGTTGATATAGAGCTCAGCCAACTGAATTCCAGAAATTGTTTCTTTGACTGGGAAGAAATGAGCCACTTTAGAAAGCCTGTCGATGACAACAAAGATTGCATTGTTGCCCTTCTGCGATCTAGGAAACCCAGTGATGAAGTCCATCTCTACTTTCTCCCATTTCCATTCTGGTGGTTTCAATGGCTGTAGAAGATCAAATGGTTTCTGATGGACAGCCTTCACCCTACGGCAGACATCACATTCTGAGACATACTTGGCGCAATACCGTTTCAACCCAGGCCACCAGTATTGTGTTTTCAAGTCCATGTACATCTTTGTGCTGCCAGGATGGATAAAAAGAACCGAATCATGCGCCTCCTTGAGAACTTGGTCTCTCAGACCCGGGTAGTTTGGAACAAACATCCGGTGTTCAAAGAAGAGCGTGCCTTGATCATCAACGTGGAAGGCCTCATACTTCGGGAGCCCAAGTTTAGAGATGAGCTTTCTGGTGTGCGGATCACCAAGCTGACGAGAGCGAATCTTTTCTTCCAAGAGAGGAGTAGCTAGAAGGTTCAGGAGATGCCCTTGTTCCACAACTTCAAGGTTGAGCTGACGGAATTCCTCGCACAAGAGAGGCTGCTGCTCTTCTATCATGAGGTTGTTGACATAAGCTTTGCGGCTGAGAGCATCGGCCATGACATTAGCTTTGCCCGGTGTGTAATTGATGGTCACATCAAAGTCATTGATTGCTTCGATCCATCTCCTCTGCCGAAGGTTGAGATCAGGCTGAGTGAAGATATACTTCAAACTTTTGTGGTCAGAAAAGATCTCACAACGGTTGCCAAGCAAGTAGTGCCTCCATAGCTTCAAAGCAAAGACAACTGCTGCTAGCTCGAGGTCATGTGTGGGATAGTTGATCTCATGCGTCTTCAACTGACGAGAGGCATAAGCAACAACTTGTTTCTCTTGCATAAGGACCGCACCCAATCCTTGCAAAGAGGCGTCGCAGAATATCTGGAAAGGCTTAGATGTATCCGGAGGAACCAAGACTGGTGTGGAAGTGAGCTTCTCTTTGAGTGTCTCAAAGCTTGCTTGACAAGCAGGAGTCCACAGGTACTTCTTGCCTTTCTTGAGAAGATCGGTAAGAGGCTTTGCTATCTTCGAGAAGTTCTGAACAAAGCGACGGCAATAGCTAGCCAAACCAAGAAAACTCCGCACTTCCTTGACATTAGCAGGAGGAAGCCATTCAACTATTGTCTTCACGGTTTCCGGGTTGACTGCAATGCCCTTGGCAGAGATAACATGACCCAGGTATGTTACTTCAGGCAGCCAAAACTCACACTTTGAGAACTTTGCATACAAGCGGTTCTCACGAAGCTTGTTTAAGACACACCGCAGGTGTTCTTCATGCTCCTCCTTAGACTTGGAATAGACCAGAATGTCATCCAGATATACCACAACAAATTTATCAAGTTACTCCATGAAAACGGAGTTCATCAGCCTCGAGAAGGTAGCAGGTGCGTTGGTGAGACCGAAAGACATGACCGTGTACTCATACAGGCCATAGCGGGTGGTGAAAGCTGTTTTGGGCACATCTTCTTTGCGAATCTTGATTTGGTGATAACCACTCCTCAAATCTAGCTTAGAGAATACCACAACTCCAGCTAGCTGATCGAAGAGATCATTAATCCGCTGAAGGGGATATTTGTTCTTGATGGTTTTAGCATTGAGAGCCCGGTAGTCAACACATAGCCTATCGGTTCTGTCACGCTTCTTCACAAAGATTGTTGGACTACCCCAAGAAGAAGTACTGTGTTGAATGAAACCCAACTTCTCTTGTTCATCAAGTTGTCGTTTGAGTTCAGCCAGCTCAGAAGGACCCATTTTATATGGCCGCTTGGAGATAGGAGCCGTTCCAGGCTCAAGTTCAATCACAAACTCAACCTCACGATCCGGAGGCATACCCGGCAACTCTTCAGGAAAAACATCTGGGAACTCACAGACCACCGGTACACTCTGAATAGCTTCCATAGCATCATCATTCAGAGCCGCCAAAGAGAAAAGCTGGACAGCAGGAGTCAGACTTGGAGAAAAGACTATATGACCTTCAGGAATCTTCAGAGAAACCGAACGTTCAGCACAATCAATCACAGCTGCATTTGCTGTCAACCAATCCATGCCCAAGATGACATCAATGTCAGAGTTGCCCAGAACAATTAAGGAAGCCGAGAACGAGGAACCACCAATCTCAATTTGATTGCCATGGCTGATATGAACAGCCCTCATGTTTGAACCAGGAGATTGTACCACCAACCGCTTAAGGAGAGGAACCAAGACCAACTCATTCTCCTCTGCAAACTTATGAGACACAAAAGAATGCGATGCACCAGAATCGAACAAAACTCGTGCAGGGACTGAGTTCACGGAAAGCATACCCATCACGACTCCCGGTGCTTGCTCAGCTTGAGTGGCGTTGACACAATTGGCACGAACAACCGCAGACCCGGGCTTGGTGTTGATGTTGAGAGACCGAGGTGGTGGTGCACGAACCATAGGAGAGCTTGCTGCAGATCTTGGCGGGGGTTGAGGGAGAGCTTTGTTCTTCATCGGACAGTTCCAATGGGGATGTCCAGGATCTCCACACGTGAAGCAGGCACCAGCTGGACGTGGAGCAGAGTAGCCAGGGACTCCGCCAGGCGCTCCAGGGTAGTGGTTGTTGTAGCCCCTGGGAGCCGCAGTGGTGAAGTTTGGTGGCCTTGACGCGAAACTTGCAGGTCTTGGTGGAGCCGGGAGCGACAGTGGGGTGTTAGGAACCCAGACACGCCGCTTAGAAGGAGCTGCCATAACTACAGAGCTTGATGCATCCCTGTTATGTTTCTTGGACTCCTCGAACACTTGCCTGCTTGCCTCCTCTTGCAGGGCTGTGTGCTGTAGTTCCAGGAAAGATGCCGGCCTTGCATGAGTAATCGCATACTTGATCGATGCATTGAGCCCTTGCCTGAACCTCTTCTGCTTCTTCTTGTCATCAGATACCTCATCACCACCATAACGAGAGAGATTCATGAAGTTCCTGATGTAGGTGTTGACGTTATCATTCCCTTGCTTCAGGTTGAGAAAAGCCTCCTTCATCCTTTCCATTACAATCTCTGAGAGAAACTGCTCCTTGAACGCTCCAGTGAACCTTTCCCAAGTTGGATGGAACCCAGTGCAGCTTGCCTTCAAGTAGTTCTCCCACCAAAGAGCTGCATCTCCCTTGAGAAGGTGAGTAGCACACTTGACCCACTCCTGCTCCGGAACATCAGCAGTCTCGAGCAACCTTGAGATCTCACGCAGCCAATCATCCGCGTCCAGAGGTCGGTCAGAAACATCAAACTGACGAGGGTTGAATTTGAGGAAGCTCTTGATGTCTCCACGCTTGGGAGGTGGAGGAAGTGGAGCAAACTCGTTTCTTCTGACACTCTCCTCAAAGCGCTGCTGGTTCTCTTGCATAGCTGCCAAAGCATTAGCGATGTTTGACAGCGCGGAGCCCAGTTCCGGAGGTATGTCCTCATCAGTCCGGCGTGGTGGAGCCATCCTGTCATTGATATAAAACTCAAGTCAGTACTATAATGGAGAATGATAATAATCCAAAATAGTACCAAGATGGAATTAACCAAGATTAAAGGATACAATTCACTGAGATGATATTAAAATATCAACAAGGTTCAAAGCACCTAGAAGATATTAAGCATATCTCACACGACTGAAAAGGAGTGTGGTACACAAATATATCAAAGAAAAATTTTCCACAAATTTCGGCATTAGAATACCAATAGATGCGCAAAATTACTTAACGAATCAAGATTAGTGACTCTACCGATTCAATATACAAAAGCGAATGATAAAAGTAGTGGTATGGTCGCGACTCCATCCCGCACTCAAATCATTACTCCGCACATGAACAAGTGGAACACATATCCTAACCCCTTCTTCTTACGACGAAACCTAAAGATTGGTAACTACGGAAACGAGCACCCCAAACAAGATAGCGTCGGATACAAAGAGGAGACAGATTGCGTCGGTTTACAAAAGCCTGTCGGTATGGATTGTACCAACAGTTGATAACCAAAGGCAGATAAGATAGCAACTTGGATGCAACAGATAGAGAAGGGATTACACACACACACACACGCACAACCTATGGTACTACGGAAACCCAGAACACGTGAATCCTAGTTTGAACTTTGAGAAGAGGATTGAAAACGTTGTACTTCCTTACCAGAAAAGGGTGGGTGGGTGGGTAAGAAGAAAAGTGGAAGCATTCCTACTCTCGCGTTTTGTTTTTCCCTAATATATATAACTACCAAAATATTTGCTAGACTGACAACGACCGTTTGGCTGAAACCCTGAAGGTCGGGATGGCTCTGATACCAATTGTAACTACCTCGGTGAATTACGCTCCTAGATACAAGCCTGGATGAGCGGTAGTGGTTGAAATAGTACGGTGGGGCCCTAAAAGCCACTCACGGGTAGACCTTTCGGCCGTCCCAACCACTTCCATCTCATCGGGACCTGTACGGGCAGCGTAATCGGCAGGCGAAGGGATCAACTACATACACAAGTGGGTATGTATGCAAGCCGCCATACAAGAGTACATCAGAGCCACACCATCTATAAAGAAAGGAAATATAGCAACGCCATATGACAAGATTCAAATGACCTAGATAGATCTATATTTAAGGATACTTCCTCATACAACACACATCAGAGTATCATGCGGAAGCGGCAAACAAGATCCGAGTACGGATAAGAAGCAAATCGGCATAAGATGCCATAGAAATAAGCACATCCCAACTACAGGTCTCACAGATCCCCGTTCCCGGAATCTCTACACCGAACGATCGTTGCCCATGTCCTCGGCTTCTTCCACCCAGTATCCGTCCTGTGCCGGTACCTGTCCATCTGAACCAATAATTTATCGTGTGAGACCCTAAGGGTACTCAGCAAGACTTAATGCCTCTAAAGGGGACACAACCTGGGGTGACGCAATTGCAGCGAAAGATAAACCCTAGCAGTTCTACAGATAAACGCTAACCATCCGCCTAACCAATGATAGACGGATGTCCGTGAATTAAGGACAACAGTTATAATGGTAATCTCATCAGATCCATCCTCCTCCCTGCTTACCAACACGGAAGCGGACGAACAACCCCCCATCCGTTGGCAATTTTATTAACCATTCCATGAGTGTTGCACTATTTACTAGTCAAGTTACTTAGTCAGATTAAGGCGGTACTTTAGTTATGCTTGTCTATGATCGAGAAACTGTGCTCCAAGTCGTCCATATCCGCGGACACGGCTTTCAGAAAGTTTTACCCGGCCGGGGTGCACCAATAGCAACACACGCTCGATCAACCTCGGAAAAACCAAATCAAAACCCAACGAGGCTTTCACGACTGAACAATCACAGGATTCAGAAATATTTCAGGGGCCACCCCTTAAAGTAGATCCGCAATGAAGTTAGCTAACTTCGAGACGGCCTCAAGGTTTGAGTGGACGGCTGTGAGCGACTGGGAACCCAAAACTAGGCTTGTCGACACCGCGAAAACGTGTCCCGATCCTAAACAGTACAGGTGCTATATGTCGCACAAATTAATGAAAGCAGTAAACATGGCATAAGTACAGGATAGTAAATAAAACCTCAAACTAGTTTGTGGCCCCAAGAAATAAGACGGAATCAAGCTCTGGCCCAGGGGGGTCCCATATACCTCCCGGATGTGGATAGCGCGATAAATCAAGGAACAGGAATCAAGTACTCGGGGTCTTACGGGACACAAGTGAGCAGGAAAAACCAAATAGCAGATGTTACTCACCGGTGCCACTTTCTTTAGTTATCCCACTACTACTCAGGTTAAGTTGTTTAGGTACCTCATTGTCCAACAGACTCTCACATACCCTACACATGCTGTTCTACGACTCGCATGGCTCAAACAACTCCTATTGTAGTGGCTCATGGGATGGAGGAACAAGCTTGGTGGGGTTTAAAAGTAAAGGCTATGCATACTTGGGATTCAATTTAATGCAATCGCGACTCAATGATGCAAGAATAAGATAGAGGCAAAGGTACTGTATGTATGCAAGCATGTGGAAGTGCTTGCCTGGCAACTCAGTTGAAGCGAGGGACGGATCTGGGTAGTGCTCCTGGTTCTCTTGATATAACCCCTGCTCAGTGTCTATCCGAGAAAAACCAAACAAACAAGGCCAACATGAATATAGAGCACAAGCATATGAATAAGATGCGTCAAGCAAACAATCATGCCATGATGAATGATGCACAATTTACATGGAAAATAAGGTAGCATGGCATGGTGAGGTGTGGAAGACAAGTAACAACATTTTAATGGAGTTTTGGTTCCCATTTTGTTGTCATAACATTGCTGTACCCTATATTTTTATATGATGCATGCTGCAATTGAAGTCATGGATAGCATAAACAGAAAGGTCTCGTCGAGCTGATCATTTTAGACATATCATTTGCTAAATTTGGAATTATAAAACAAAAGTTATTAATTATTTAAGTTCTAGTGGCAATTGGTGTAATTTAAATAAACTTGGGATTTTAAATGTGCAAAAGGCAAAATGAATGTCATATTTGAAATCCTGGCATTTTTCTGGTTCAGAAACATATATTGTTTATATTATTTGGATTAATATTTGAAAAGTTGTTTAAATCTGAAATATATTTGAATTTGAAATATTCAGAAAAAGATTTGGATTGAAATCAGACCCAGACATACTTTTTGCACTCAGCCAAAGAAAACCCCAGCCGCTTACAGGTGGGACCTGAGCTGACCCAGGCCCACGCGCGCAGGAAAACGGTGGACACCGTGGCTGCTGCCAGCCACTGAAGCTGACAGTGGGGCCAGGGGTCCACGGGCCCACATGCCAGCGGGACACGGCAGCGGCTGCCAGGCGGGTTTGCTAGGGACCGCGGGTTGATTTTAACTAAAACCGAGAGCCTTTTTGCAAAAGATCACTGACGCTGACAGGTGGGAACCGAGGGACGGCGGGTTTAGGCGGGAGAAAACTCGAGGGCCTAAGCGCAAGATGCCCAAACTGTCGGACGGCAGCGGCGCAGCGCTCTGCCGGCGTCTGCGACCGGCCGTCGTTTGATCGACGATGGCGACGCCGTCGCGGAACAAAACGACATGGCCCCAAAACATAAATTGAAGAGGGAGCCATGGACTACAACTTCGGTTCAGGACACTAGCGCGGAGAAGGATCACAGCGCGCGGTGCAGGGCGCTGAACATGGCCAGATCTTCTGCTGCAGCGGCTGCTGTCGCCAGCACGCGACGCGCGACGCGTGCGCAGAGCGCTCGACGGAACGTGGCGAGGCTACGGCGCGCGAGAGGGGAGAGGAGCTTGTCTGGGGGGAGATGAGCTCACCAGCAGCTCGACGAAACGGTTGGCGAGGCTCGGGGAGGCGAGGATCAGCGAGGGGGCAGCTGGTCGGGGCGTTCTGGCGGTCACGGGCACGGCGGCGGCGCGACTCCTCCGGCGAGATCCAGCGAGCTCCGGCGCGTCACGGCGAAGCAGCGGAAGAAGGCGCAGCTCCTGGTACTGCTGGCGCGCCTCGGGGAGCTCTGGAGCGAAGGGACGCTGGGGGGGTCGCCGTTAGGGTTTAGAGGCCATGCGGGGCTATGGCTCGCTGGGGGAGGAAGGAGGGAGACCTGGGGGATCTGGGGGATGCTAGGGCGAGGGGGAAGGATAAGAGCAACGGGGGGCAGGTAGATGGCGTGGGCTAGCGTGGGGGAGGGGTTGATGGAAAGGTGGCCTTGGTGCCACCTTGTCCATCACGTTCAAGGGCGGCCAGGCAGGGCAGGCACGGGCTGGCCGGCTGCCAGGTGGGGCCAGGGGCTGCAGGTGGGCCAGGGGGAGCTCGAGGGCAGGTAGGATTAGAGGGGGGGGGGGCGGTAGGCAGAGAGAGAAAAGAGAGGGAAGAAGTGAGAGGGAGAGGGGCCGACTCGGTCTAGGGTTAGGTGAGGGAGGGTGCCTTTGATGGTGAGGAAGGGGTAGATAGGAACATGGTGGTCATGTGGCCAGCTAGGGCTAGGTGGAAAGAGGGAGGGTTTGGTTAGATTAGAGGGAAGTGTGAGGGTTAACAAGAACCAACACAAGGTTAAAAGAGGTGTGATGGGGTGGTTTAGAGAGGGTGGAGAAGAGAGGAGAGAAGAGAGAAGAGAGATAGGTTTGGTGTTGCTTTTGCCAAGATCAAGCCAAGAGGGAAAGATTTAGCTAAAGATTTTGAATCATGCATGCTCCATACAAAGAACAAGCAAGATCAAAAGAAAAGAGGTAGAGAGAGGAAGGTGGGTTTATGTTTGTGCATGCCACATTAGCACATGTGTGTGCATGGAGCATGGGGGTAGAGGTTAGCTAGGGGGATAGAGAGAGATAGATGATATGGTGAAGAAAACTACAAGCCAAAACAAGATTTAAGCAAAGGGAAGATGATCCATGCAAGCAAAGCCCAAAACATTCCAAAGCCAAGAAAAGGTGGCACTTGCATGGCCCATGCAACAACACTTGCCCTGTAGATATATTGTGAAAACAACATTAATTCATGTGGCAATATTCCTTGCATTCCCAAAAGGTGGGCCAAAGGCCAAGCAAAAGATTATGGGTGGCATCCAACCAACCAACATGAGCTAAAGATAACTCAAATAAAATGCCAAGCTCATATTAATTGGATGGTGGAATTAAAAGGTGGTGAAAGAAAGGTGGTGGAGTTTAAAAGAGATATGCCCCCAACTCAACTTGGGCATTTAACAACATATCAAGAGCCAAATACAATATCAAGAGGCAAATACATTTAATAGTGCACATGAGATAAGAACCAAACAAGAAAAGGGTTTTGTATGATGCTCAAATGCAAGGTGACATGATGACATGAGCATGATATGATGATGATGCAACAATTATATGTTGGAAGTGGCCCTTTTTATTATTATAACAAGTAGCATTACAGGTGTTAGACAACTGGGATGCTACATGATGCTTGTGATGCAGATGTTGAAATGCCTCAGGATGCCATAGGAAGAATGGGTGTGGGTTATATCCGCCCCATTGAGGAACCCCTTATGGCGGATCGAGAAGAACTATGCTCCACTCGAGTGGAGCCCTCATCTTCACAACCTCAACATGCTCCATCTACCGAGGAGGACGTTGACTCAAGCCAAAGACAAGATGTGGACCCTCAACATAGTGATCAATGTGTGAACTCTAGTCAAAGGGAACTTGATCCATCTGATGGGGTGTCAAGTGGAGTCAAGTCAATTTGCCAAGAAAGATCCATCCAAGCTTTTTTGAGGGGTGCTCAGGTTGAGGCTAGAAGAACACTTGATCAAGACCAAGGTCAATCCGTGCCTCCCAATATAGAGGATGAATCCAATAATGATCAAGGTCAAGTTGATGGTCAAGACGAGGATCAAAATGATGAAGAGGGTCCTCCAAGAAACAACAAGGAGATCCACGCTCGTCGTGAAGCTAGAAAGGAAAGAATGTTGGAAATAAGAGACCACTCCCTCCAAAATGGTGTTGGAGATTTAAGGAAAGGTATTTCCACACGAGCACAATTGAAGAGGTTCAGTGAACATCAAGCTCACATTTCCATGATTGAACCAAAGAAAGTGTGGGAAGCTCTTGAAGATTCGGATTGGTTAGAAGCTATGCACAAAGAGCTCAACAATTTTGAGAGAAACAAAGTGTGGAAGTTAGTTGAGAAGCCAAAGGATTGCCGCAATGTTATTGGAACAAAGTGGATATTCAAGAACAAGCAAGATGAGCATGGGATTATTGTAAGGAACAAGGCTAGATTGGTTGCACAAGGTTTTTCCCAAATTGAAGGCATTGATTATGGAGAGACTTATGCACCCGTGGCTCGCCTTGAGTCCATTCGTATCCTTCTTGCTTATGCGGCACATCATAACTTTAAGTTGCAACAAATGGATGTAGAAAGTGCATTCCTTTATGGTCCCTTGAATGAATTGGTATATGTCAAGCAACCCCCGGGATTTGAGGACCCCAACTTCCCAAACCATGTCTACAAACTTGATAAGGCGCTCTATGGGCTCAAGCAAGCCCCACGCACGTGGTATGAGCACCTTAGAGAGTTATTGTTTGACCGTGGCTTTGAGGTTGGGAAAATCGATCCCACTCTTTTTACTAAGAGGGTTAATGGGGAGCTTTTTGTATGCCAAATCTATGTTGATGATATTATCTTTGGATCTTCTAACAAAGCTTTTAATGATGAATTCTCAAAGCTTATGACTAGTAGGTTCCGGATGTCCTTGATGGGGGAGTTGAAAGTATTCCTTGGGTTTGAGATCAAGCAAGTTAGAGGAGGAACATTCTTCAATCAAGCCAAGTATACCCAAGATATGCTCAAGAGATTCAAAATGCAAGATTTGAATGGAGCCCCAACTCCCATGGCAACAAAGACTCATCTAGAACAAAATCCAAATGGTAAAGATGTGGATCAAAAGGTATACCGGTCTATGATTGGTTCTTTGATTTACCTTTGTGCATCTAGACCCGATATTGTGTTGAGTGTAGGTGTGTGTGCAAGATATCAAGCGGCTCCTAAGGAAAGCCATTTAATGGTGGTCAAGAGAATCTTTCGATATTTAGTTCATACCCCATTTTATGGTCTTTGGTATCCTCAAGGCTCAACATTCGCTCTTTGTGGATACACGGACTCGGATTGGGCGGGAGACAAGGATGATAGAAAATCAACATCTGGGGCTTGCCAATTCCTTGGTAGGTCCTTGGTATGTTGGTCTTCTAAGAAGCAAAATTGTATATCTCTCTCCACCGCCGAAGCCGCGTATGTTGCTGCTGCTAGTGCGTGCACCCAATTGCTATGGATGAGGCAAACTTTAAAGGAATACGGTGTCCATTGTGACAAAGTGCCTCTTCTATGTGACAATGAAAGTGCCATCAAGATTACATACAACCCGGTGGATCACACAAGGACAAAGCATATTGAGATTCGACATCACTTTATTAGAGATCATGTTGCTAGAGGTGATATTGATCTATCCTATGTATCAACCAAAGATCAACTTGCTGATATCTTCACGAAGCCACTTTATGAAGCAAGGTTTTGCTACTTGAGGAATGAACTAAATATCGTAGATTCTTGGAGTTTGACTTGATTATCTTGCACTCTCACCTAATTCTCGACCCATGTTTAGTTTAGGTGTAGGCATGGACATAGGGGGAGTGCGGTCCTAATTGATTGGACTATCCCTCCCCCCATTATGCGCAAATTAAACAAAATTCATTCCTCTTAATATCATTTTGTGATATGTGAGCTCAATGATGAGTTTCGGTAATGGACCCAAGATATATCTTCGTGGTGCCAAGCCGAGTATACTCAAATATGGTGGCCTAGGCCACCGCGCCCTCTCAATCGAGAGGTTTGATGTGCTTACTCATGTTTGTCACTTGGTTGATTTGGTCTTCACTCTTCTTTGCCATCTATTTGAAGTGTCTTCGTCCTTCTTAATCTCATGCACTCTAGTTTGGTATTTATTTGTTTCCTCCTTTTGGTTTTAGAGCGCATGTGATTCTCAGCTCACTTGTCTTAACCCAAGACTCCGTACTCCCTCATGAAAACCCTCTCTATTCCCGCACAAGAATCATCCTTGATCCCTGGCTTTGGACTCAGATGGAACCGGTACTACCGGATGTGAGAGCGGTACTACCGCACCTGGGAAGTTCCCAGGTCATCTCCTGGCAAACTCCTCCAGGAACAGTACTACCGCCCGCGTGTCCGGCCCTACCGGTAACCGGTACTACCGGTCGTAGAACCGGTACTACCGCTTCTAAGCGGTAGTACCGCTCCAACAACTGGTACTACCGGTTGACGGTTCCAGGTATATAAGGGGCACGTGGGGAGAGGCACCCCTCAGTGCCTCATTATTTCCCACGTCCCCCTGTCTAACCTGCGCCGCCACCGGAGATCTTGAAGGCCCCGGAGCTCTGCCGCGCCCTCCTCCCTCCGGATTCCCCTTGGATTCGGCCTCCGGGCAAGCTCCCACTCCTTTCCACCGCCATGGATCCCGGTACAACCGCCCCTCCTCTTCTTGTTTGATTTCCCCATTAGATCTACGTTTTGGCTTAGATCCGTGGAGAAATTGACTCTTGCAAGGTTGTACTGCCATATTATTCCTTGTTACCGCGTAGAATCTTCAATTTAGCAGTATATATTGTCAATTTGGGCCGTTCCCATCAGATCTGACCACATGTGTGCCGCTCAACCGGTAGTACCGGAACTTTTTCCGGTACTACCGCTTGCAAGCGGTACTACCGGTTGTCAGGTCCGGTAGTACCAGTCCACTCTGACCACTATGTTCTGCTCAACTTGTAGACTCTCTCGGTATTGCCTTCTTGATTCTTGTGTCCTTATCTCCGTGCTTTCCTCCCTCGTGCTTTCACAGATGCAGGTGGTTCTCGGGGTGCACGGAAGCGCTCCAAGTCTGACCGTGAGATTGTTGAGGAAGAGACTGAGTCTGAGGAAGAAGTTTTGCTAGAACCTAGACGTCGTTCCAAGTTGCCTACCACTCGAGGTGGTCGTGGGGGTCGCGAAGGGGCTACCAAGCGCTCAGCTGGGCGTGGCAGAGCCCCTCCCCCTCGCCCCCTTCCTCCGGGCGTACCAAGAGTCTCAGCTCTGGGCCATCTGGGCCAAAGACACTCTCTGACATCTCTGAGGCAGAGTTTAGGGCTCTCCGACTGGATAATGCATACTCCCACAGCAGGAGCGCGTTAAGGGCGGACAGTCTTTTCTATGATGACTTCCAAGAGCGTGTGTACCATGAGGTTCTTATGACCAATACCCAGCTGGTGGTGCCTCAGCAGTGGATTGACTTGGGCCACATTAACAAGAACTCTGACTACTTTGGTGAAGCTAAGGAAATCTGCTCAAACCTTGGTATGCTCCCCATTATGCAGTTTCAGCATGACTATGATCCCCTGCTCATCTGCCAGTTTTATGCCACTGCACACTTCCACACTGGCCGCAATCGGAAGATTACATGGATGACTCAAGGTGCTGTCAAGGAGGCTACGCTTGCGGAGTTTGCTGCCATATTGGGGTATGAGGATCACGGTCGGGACGTTCCTTGTGGTTTCCGCTGCCACATGCGGGAGAATCCCTCCAAAAAGGATGTTCTCCGACCTTTGTATATTCGAGGTCGTGGGATTGCTGGCAAAATCAAGGATCTCCTCCCCACTTATGACATTCTCCATCGCATTTTCCGTGAGACTGTGGCTCCTCGTGCGGGCAACAAGGACGAGATACATGGGTTCTCCGTTGACTTGCTGTTCAACACCTTCCTCAACAGAGAAACCGGTCAACCTCTTGATGTGACAGACTACATTTGGAATGAGATGGTGGCCGCTGCTCACACTCGGAGGGTTCCACCATTTGCGCCGTACATTATGGCCCTCATTGTGTCCAAGTGCCCCGTCGTTGCTAGGACGCTCTCCACTCGCTCTCTTGTTGTGCACAAGCCAAAGGCACTCAAGATCAAGGTTCATGCTAAACCTCGCGCTGCACCAGGTGAGGAGGATGAGGATGAGGATGACTCTGAGCATGATGACAGTGGTCATGACACTGACTTTGAGGTCTCTCGCCGCAAGCACGCCAAGCCCTCTTGGGCCAAAAGGATGGAGGTCAAGCTCAAGAAGATCTTCTGCTTCCAGGTTGACAACCAGAAGCGTATGTATGAGGCGCACATGTCTGCAAAGAAAGCTTGTGCTCGTCAGAAGGAGCTCATGTATGCTCAAGGGTTGACCATCTCCGAGGGATCCGAGAACAATATCACTCCAGAGGATCAGTGGATTTCTCAGCACAGCCGTTGGGACGATGATGTCTCTTCCTCGCACCGCGCCCCACCCACGTATGAAGATGAGGAGGATCTTGAGGATGAGGATGAGGAGGAGGAGGAGTATGATGATTGATCTTTGGGGCGTTAGCTCTGCGCTTGTCCCTTTTTGGCGTCTTGATGCCAAAGGGGGAGAGGTTGCACTTTAGGCACAGGTGTTGCATGGGAAGTCACAAGCTCGCTCTTCTCTTTGATCCTTTTATTGCTTGTGAGCTTCGATTTCTCTTTATTCTATGTGTGAGACTACTATGTGTTTATGTCGTGTGAATCTTTGTGGTTGGATCCATCTTATGCGACTATGTGATTTATTTCTATGGATCCATCTTGTGATGTTATGCAATATCTATTGTCTATATATTCCTCATCACATGTTTTGTGCAAATGTATGTCTTCAAATGCTAGTTTCCATACTTGTGCACCCATGTTGGGTTTGTAAAATAGAGGGGGAGATTTGTCTCTACACATCTAGCGGGAGTCTCTTCTCTATTTTTCAAATCTCATTTGCCTATTGTTAAAATCATCCTGCAAAATTGTATTGTCATCAAACACCAAAAAGGGGGAGATTGAAAGAGCATTTTTCTATCCCTTGGATTTTGATGTTTGATAACAATACACTTATCGTTTTAACCGTGTACTAAGTTTATCACAGGTTTGATAAAAGAAGGCACAAGTCACGGCATAGCATTTTCCCCCTTGGCATAGCATTTTCCCCCTTGCAGAAACTTCTGTGTCAACCGGTAGTACCGGACTTGCAACCGGTACTACCGCTTGACACCGGTACTACCGGTTCTAGTACAGGTTGGCACCGATCAAAAGAGAGAAGGGTGAGTACTAGTCAGTACCCACCGGTACCACGGAGCGGCACTACCGTCCCAACCGGTAGTACCGCTTGGTACAAGCGGTACTACCGCTTGAGGCGGTGGTACCGCTCATCGGTACCGCTGCATACTGACTAGCACCCTCCCCTCTCCGTTTTGGTCAGTACCAAGCGGTACTTGGGACCGGTACTAGCGCTCGAACCGGTAGTACCGCTTACTACGTCCGGTACTACCGCTTGGGGGTAGTACCGCAAGGGGGTACCGCCCAAGACTGAAGATTTCTGAAGAACAAGGTCTCCACCGGTACTTGGTCCGGTACTGGACCGGTAGTACCGCTTGCAAGCGGTACTACCGCTTGAGTACCGGTACTACCGGTCATTTAATGCTCCAACGGCCATTTATTTCGTGGAGGGGTATAAATACCCCTCCACCTACCTTGGGACAAATTGCTCAGCTCATTAAAGTCATTGCCCACCATTGGAGTCCACTGGAGCCACTCAAATTCTCAAGATCTCATCATCCAACCACCCAAAGTCCTTGATATTTTGGGATTCGAAGGAGGAGTCCCCGATCTACTACTTCACCAAAAGAGATCTTCATTTCCCCTCATTTCATTGAGGGCCCCCTTTGCTCTGGTGTTTTGTTGGAAACCCTAGCTCGTGCTTTTGTTCTTACAAGCTTGTCTTTGATTGCTTTGACAGCTTGCTTGTATTTGGGAGCCTCCGATTAAGTTGTGGATGTGTGCCCCAAACTTGTAACGGTGCCGGCTTCCACCTTGAAGGTTGTCGATATAGTGGAAGGTGAATCGATCCCATCGGGGTGAGATTCATCGGAGAACAAGGGAGGCCTCTTGTGGCGTTGGTGGTTTGAAACCACCCCCTCTCCAAACGTAGACGTACTTCCCCTCAAAAGGAAGGAACTACGGGAAACAAATCCTTGTGTCTCCGCGTCCACTTTTCGGTTACCTCTATCCTTTACCGCACCTTACTTACTTGTTACTACTTTGTGTTGTGGTAGCCCTTGCATTTTGTCATATAGGTAAATTCACCGTAGTTGCATTATCTAGAGAATTTACCTTATTGTCAAACCTTAATTTGAAAAAGAAGAAATTTTGAAGTAGCACCTATTCACCCCCCCTCTAGGTGCCCATACGATCCTTTCAACTGGTTTATGTGGTGAAGAATGTTTGTTAGCAAGAAGGATAGTGGTATGGGCTTTAGGGACCTGCACTGTTTCGACTTGGCAATGTTGGCAAAACAATGTTGGATACTCATTGTGGAACCTGAATAAATGTGCTAGGGGAGATCTTACACTTGGCAAAGTATCCGGGCAGGCATACAAACTTTCAAGAGAGGTCACATATGTAGAGTGGGAGAAGGTTCACAAATAAACATCTAAAAGATTTTTATTTCGTGGCATATCATGAAGACTAGCATTTTCTCAGTGAGGTCTTGCTATTATGCGGAGTGGGAACATCAACGCAGTGCTAAGCTCAGACGCACAAGTGCTTTTGGTCTACTCGGTGTGGAAAACAGTATAGGATCTGCATGTGCGGGTGAAAATAAAGAATCATTGTTGGAGATCGCTTTTAGGAGCTATTCCATGCAACATAGTTCTAGCAAATAGACATATACATCCTAGTTTCCAGTGTTAGCTATATCTATTGGATTGCGAAAGTATCCGCCACACTTTTTCACCTACCCTCGGGAACATGAAATATGGACTTTACTTGGCGTAGGAAATCTCATATCTCGAGCATGCAGTCTAGAGTCTCAAAGCAGCTCAGTTTTGGAAACCCTCTTTTGAGATAGATCAGCGAAGGCACCGCTACTAACTGAAGTTGATAGAAAAATTCTTATTGCAACGACGGTTGGTATGTTTGGTGGGAACACCGACAAGCTACACACGACAATGTAGTGAAAGCTCTGGCAAGGAGGGCTCAAGCTATAATTATACTGGCGTTGAAATTTTCATGTGTAAAAAAGCAGAAGACTTGCATTATCATACATGGATGGTCTAAACCGAAGGAAGATTACATGAAGCTAAATGTTGATGTGGGTTTCAGCTATGACACAGGGATAGGAAGTGTTGGTGCAATCATGTGTGATGACACGGGTTTCTTGATTGCGGCCAACAACTGCGGAATTCCCTTTGTGTCTGACCCTTCGACCGGAGAGTCCTCCGTGCTACATGATGGTCTTTTGCTTGTTGGTCACCTGGGATTCAACGGAGTAGAGGTCTCTGACTACTCAAAGGTGATCGACGTTATGAAGAATGGTGGTAACTCGCTCGGACATGTCGCGGCGATCTGTGAGGAAAGAACACTTCTCAGTCATAATTTTACTGAAGTTATCTTTAATCACTGTCATAGGGAGGCTAATGTGCTAGCACATGTGCTTTCTAGTCAGTCAGAGGGTGAGTAGTCAACTAGATGGCTGGAGCAACCTGATTTCATTATGCATGTATTAGCCGACGATGTATCAGTGATGCCTATTTAATAAAGCATGACATGGCGGCTTTCCCTAAAAATAAGAAACAAACTACTCGCGGTGTGTCCACAAGTCTACCTGAGCTAACCTATCTCGAAAGAGACTAGCCGAGTTCCACAACGCCCCTTCCGCCAAAACCCTAGCAATGATCGTCGAAGCAGAGGGGGAAGCACCCCTCGAACATGATGTCATTGCGGTGGCACCATAGACACCAGTAAACAAAGGTCACCACAGCTAACAGGTCCCAACCAAAATGGTGTCCGACATTTCGCGGGTTGATCCACTCTAAAATTCGCGCGTGCTGAGCTGACATCGAGTGCTCCTTACCCCACATGCGGAGGCAGCTGGTCCAGACCTCCCTAGGAAGGACACATCCAAGAAGTAGGTGGTCAATATCTCCCCTGTTGGAATTATGCCCTAGAGGCAATAATAAAGATGTTATTATTATAATTCTTGTTCATGATAAAGTTTATATTCCATGCTAGAATTGTATTAAGCGGAAACATTAATACTTGTGTGGTTTGTAAACAACACCGTTTCCCTAGTACGCCTCTATGGACTAGCTCATTGATCAATGATGGTTAAGGTTTCCTAACCATAGACATGAGTTGTCAATTGATAATGAGATCATATCATTGGGAGAATGATATGGTGGATAGACCCAAACAAAGCAGAGCAATTATATCGTGTCATCGTGTTCGTCTTTGCGAAGCTTTTCCTATGTCAAATATTGTATTCCTTAGACCATGAGATAATGCAACTCCCTGGTATCGGAAGAAAGCTTTGAGGTCATCAAACGTCATCCTATGAGAGGGTGATCATAAAGGTGTCTCTCAGGTGATCGGAAAGTATCTGTTGGGTTGTATGTATCGAGATGGAATTTGTCCCTCCCAAGTCGGAGAGATATACTTCGGGCCCACTCGGTAATCGATATCAACACCGCTTGCAAGCATGTGGTTAAGGAGTTAATCACAAAGTGATATCGGATTACGGAACGAGTAAAGTACTTGCTGTGAACGAGATTGAACTAGGTATGACGGTACCGACGATCGAATCTCGGGCAAGTAAAATATCGCGAGACGAAGGGAATATATATATGGGATTGATTGAATCCTGGCATCGTGGTTCATCCGATATGATCATCGATGAATGTGTGGGAGTCAATATGGGTGCCCAGACCCCGCTGTTGATTATTGATAGAAGATCATGTCTGCATATTCTCGAACCCGCAGGGTCACACACTTAACGTATCTCGACGCTAGGATAGATTGGATAATTGGTTTATGAATTTTTGTTCGGAGTCTCGGATGGGATCCGGGATATCACGAGAGGTTCCGGAATGGTCCGGAGAATAAGATTCATATAAGGCAGTGCAGTTTTTGGAGTTCGGAATTGTTCCGGGTTAATCGGTATTGTACCGGAAGCTTCTAGAACCTTCCGGAAGGGGACCAACGTGGCCCCACCTTCCGGGAGGGGGCATGGGCCTATGAGGGAGTGTCCTGGCCGCATTGGGCCAGGGGCACAAGCATAGGGCCCAGCCGATTCTAGAGAGATTTGACTCGTTTAAATCTCGGGATAGAATTTCTAGATAAGGGAGAGTTTAAATCGTTTAAACTAGAGATAGAATTTCTAGATAAGGGAGAGTTTAAATCGTTTAAACTAGAGATAGGATTTCTAGATAAGGGAGAGTTTAAATTGTTTAAACTAGAGATAGGCTTGGAGGAGGGGCAAGGGCTGGCCGCCCCCCCTCTATATATAGAGGGGTGGTGCGCCCCCTCCCCCCCCACACACACCTTCCTCCAAGCCCTAGCAGCCTTGCTACCTTCCTCTCTGCCTCCCGACTGTTTGTAGGCGAAGCCCTGCAGCAGAAATTCTCCACCATATACACCACGCCGTCGTGCTGTAGATCCAATCTATCTCTCCACCATACTCGCTGGTCCGAGGAAGGAGGAGACGTCGAGGTGCTGCACGTGTGCATCTCACGGAGGCACCGCCACTTGTGGTGCTAGATCGGATCGGATCGCGAGGAGGAGAAGCGAGTACGACTACATCACCCACGTTCTGACGAACATTCCGCTGTGCGAATCTTCAAGGGTATGAAGATCTAATCCAATCTCTCTCGTTGTTTGCATCTCCTAGATTAGATCTTGGATTTCCCTCTGTTCGCTCCGTAGAAAATTTTGATTTACTATGCCGCGCAACCCTTCAGTGGTATCAGAGCTAGATCTATGCGTAGATGTGTTTCACGGGTAGAACGCAACATGGTTGTTGCAGGCGTTGATGTTTTCTGTTGCAAGCCTCTTGTTTGTGTTCTTCTTATGACGCGGGATAGTGAGATTGAAGCGGTCCAGGCCAACCTTACGCGGCGTCGCTCGCGAGACCGGCTCCGCACTTGACGTGTGGCTTGTTCCACACATGCGGCTGGTGGATGTCAGTTTCTCTCACTATAGTTGTCATGGGATTAACACCGGAGTTTGGCAACCATAATATCACCGTTGTGGCTTTCCGTAGGTAAGAATCGTTCTTAGCATCTACTCCCATAAGCCACGTAAAACATGCAACAACAAAGTAGAGGCGTCTAACTTGTTTTTGCAGGGAGTGTTTTCTGTGATATGGTATGGCCCAAGATGTGATGTGTATATTGTATGCGATGATCATGTTTTGTAATGTTTCACGACTTGCATGTCGATGAGTACACAACCGGCAGGAGCCATATGGTTGTCTTTATAATTGTGTATGACCTGCGAGTCAACTTCTTATACGCCATGTAATAGCTTTACTTTATCGCTAAGTAGTTAGCAATAGTTGTAGTTGCTATTCGTGGTGGAGGCAATCATGGTGGAGTGATGGAGATCATGCCGGAATGCACAAGATGGAGATCATTGCGCGAAGATTGGCTATACCATGTCACATAAAGTTATATGCATGTGATGTTTATCCTTTTATGTATCTTATCATGCTTAGATCGCGACGGTAGCATTATAAGATGATTCCTCACTTAAAGATCAAGATAAAAACTGTGTTCTCCCCAAGTATGCACCGTTGCGAAAGTTCGTCGTGTCCAAGCATCACGTGATGATCGGGTGCTATAGACTCTACGCTCACATACAACGGGTGCAAGCCAGTTTTTGCACACGCGGAAATACTTGGGTCTAACTTGACGAGCCTAGCATGTACAGACATGGCCTCGGAACACAAGAACCGAAAGGTTAAGCATGAGTCATATGAATGATATGATCGACACTTCGTTGTCCACCATTGAAACCACATCTCTTCTCGTGATGATCGGATTAGGTGTGGTGAATTTGGATCGTGTTCACTAAACAACTTGAGGGATGTTGAATTTAGTGGGAGTTCATCTAGTAATATGATTAAGTTGAACTATTTATCATGAACATAGTCTAAATTGTACTTGCAAATACTGTAGATCCAATGGCCAAGTCCAACTTCAACTTCAACGTTTTTGCTGAGAAAGAAAAGCTTAGAAACAATGGGTCTAACTTCACCAACTGGTTCCGCAATCTAAGAATCATTCTGTCTGGCGGACAAAAGGACTATGTCCTTGAGAAAGCGTTAGGTAACCCCCCTGCTATAGATGCGCCGGCTGATGAAAAAGCTGTTTATCAGTCACGCAAGGATGATTATGATTTGATTAAGATCGTCATGTTGTATGCTATGGAATCGGATCTTCAAAATCGTTTTGAGGAGTTCGCCGGGCCCTTTGAGATTCTCGAGGAGCTGAAAAACATGTTTCAGACTCAAGCCCCGTTCTGAGAGATATGAGATCTCTAAGGAATTCTTTAACTACAAGATGGAGGAAGGGAGGTCCGTTAGTGAGCACGCCATTAAGATGTCGGGCTACACTCAACGCCTTGAGCAACTGGACTGCAAGATTCCAGAGGAGCTCAAGATTGACACTCCTAGCTACAAAAGTTTTGTAGTTGATCACAATCAGATTGGTTCCACTGATATGATCACTGAGCTCTTTGCTAAGATGAAAGTAGCGGAGGTGAACATCAAAAAGAATAATCATATGTTGATGGTCAACAAGCCCCCCACCTTTAAGAAAGGTAAGGGTGCAAGGAAGCCCTTCAAGAAAGGCAGCGGCAAGCGTGTTGCCCCTGCTGAGCAGAAGCTCAGGTCCGGTCCAAAGCCGGACACTGAGTGCTTCTATTGCAAGGACAAGGGTCACTGGAAGCGCAACTGTCCGAAGTACTTAGCGGACAAGAAGGCTGACACCATCAAAGGTATATTTGATATACATGTTATTGATGTTTTCCTTACTAGCCCTCGTTGTAGTGCCTGGGTATTTGATACCGGTTCAGTTGCTAATATTTGTAACTCGAAACAGGAGCTACGGAATAGACGGCGGCTTGCGAGGGATGAGGTGACGATGCGCGTTGGCAACAAATCAAGAGTTGATGTGATGGCCGTCGGCACGCTCTCCTTAGTTTTACCTTCGGGATTAGTTTTAAACCTTAATAAATGTTATTATGTGCCTGCGTTGAGCATGAACATCATTTCCGGATCGTGTTTATTGCAAGACGGTTATTCATTTAAATCGGAGAATAATGCTTGTTCTATTTATATGAGTAACATCTTTTATGGTCATGCACCTCTTGTGAATGGTTTATTTCTTCTAAATCTCGAAAGGGATGAAACACACATCCATAACATTGAGGCTAAGAGATGCAAAATAGATAGTGATAATACTACTTATTTGTGGCACTGTCGTCTAGGTCATATTGGAGTAAAGCGCATGAAGAAACTCCATTCTGATGGACTTTTGGAGTCTCTTGATTTTGAATCATTTGACACATGCGAACCATGCCTCATGGGCAAGATGATCAAAACCCCGTTCTCCGGTATGATGGAGCGAGCAACGGACTTGTTGGAAATCATACATACCGATGTATGCGGACCGATGAGTGTTTCGACGCACGGTGGATATCGCTATTTCCTCACTTTTACCGATGACTTAAGTAGATATGGGTATATCTATTTAATGAAACATAAATCTGAAACGTTTGAAAAGTTCAAAGAATTTTAGAATGAAGTGGAGAACCATCGTAACAGAAAGATTAAGTTTCTACGATCCGATCGTGGGGGCGAATATTTGAGTTATGATTTTCTCTCGCATCTTAAAGCAAGCGGAATTGTTTCGCAACTCACGCCACCCGGAACACCACAGCGCAATGGTGTGTCTGAACACCGGAATCAAACCCTATTAGATATGGTCCGATCGATGATGTCTCTTACTGATTTGCCGTTATCATTTTGGGGTTATGCATTAGAAACCGCTGCATTCACTTTAAATAGGGCTCCATCTAAATCCGTTGAGACGACACCGTATGAACTGTGGTTTGGTGCTAAACCTAAGTTGTCGTTTCTTAAAGTTTGGGGATGCGAAGCTTACGTCAAGAAGTTGATGCCGGACAAGCTCGAACCCAAAGCGGAGAAATGCGTCTTCATAGGATACCCTAAGGAAACTATTGGGTATACCTTCTATCACAGAACCGAAGGCAAAGTGTTTGTCGCAAAGAACGGTTCCTTTCTTGAGAAGGAGTTTCTCTCGAAAGAAGTGAGTGGGAGGAAAGTAGAGCTAGACGAGGTTATTGAACCTTCTCTTGAATTGGAGAGTAGCGCAGCACCTGAAATTGTTCCAGTGCCGCCTGCACCAACAATAGAGGAAGCTAATGACAAGGATCATGAAGCTTCGGACGATGCTGCTACTGAACGTCGCAGGTCGACAAGGTCGCGTGCCCCTCCTGAGTGGTACGACAACCCTGTCTTGACTGTCTTGTTGGTAGAAGACAGTGAACCTACGAACTATGAGGAAGCGATGATGAGCCCAGACTCTGAGAAATGGCTGGAAGCCATGAAATCCGAATTGGGATCCATGAGCTAAAACCAAGTATGGACTTTGGTGGATCCTCCTAGCGACCGAAAGGCCGTTGAGTGCAAATGGATCTTCAAGAAGAAAACGGACGCGGATGGTAATGTTACTGTCTATAAAGCACGGCTTGTCGCAAAAGGTTTTCGACAAGTTCAAGGTGTTGACTACGATGAGACTTTCTCTCCCGTAGCGATGTTTAAGTCCATTCGGATTTTATTAGCAATTGAGGCGTTTCATGATTATGAAATATGGCAGATGGATGTCAAGACTGCGTTCCTCAATGGCAACATTGATGAAGAGTTGTATATGATGCAACCCGAGGGTTTTGTCGATCCTAAGGATGCTAGTAAAGTATGCAAACTTCAGCGTTCCATTTATGGACTGAAGCAAGCATCTCGGAGTTGGAACCTTCGTTTTGATCAAGTGATCAAGAGCTTTGGATTTGTTCCAAATTGCTACGAAGCTTGCATCTACAAGAAAGTGAGTGGGAGCTCGGTGACGTTTCTGGTACTGTATGTGGATGACATATTGATTATCGGAAATGACATCAACATGCTTAACGATGTGAAGAGTTATTTGAACAAGTGTTTTTCAATGAAAGACCTAGGTGAAGCTGCTTATATATTGGGCATCAAAATCTATAGAGATAGACAAAGACGCCTGATAGCTTTAAGCCAGAGTACATACCTAGACAAAGTTCTGAAAAGGTTCAGAATGGATAAGGCAAAGAAAGGTTCAGTGCCTATGTTGTTAGGTAAGATATTGAGCAAGGCTCAGTGTCCAGCTATGGTAAATGATAGGGAAGCTATGAGCAAAGTGCCTTATGCCTCGGCCATAGGTTCCATCATGTATGCCATGCTGTGTACTAGACCGGATGTGTCCAATGCTCTTAGTTTGACGAGCAGATATCAAAGTGATTGTAACACCCTCAGAATCGGACCTATGCAAGTTTGAGCAATATTCGCCAAACCCGCATAGAAACGATTCAAAGGTGCCCACCAGGCACTTTCGTGCGGGTGGAAAACAAAGTAATAACATTACCCAACAGTCCTCGATGGGACCCACAGAACAGATATATACAACAGCGACTCAAAGAGTCAAGAATACAAATATAATATACAAAGATCCAAATCACCTTGAAAACGATGGAGCGTCCGACTACGGACAAGATGCAAAAGGGGCTAAGAGCCCTGAAGAAATAACCAATGGCGTCCATAACCCTGCCCAGGCCAAGCCGGAAGGGTAACCCTGCTAACGACGTCGATCTCAAAACCTGCTTAAACAAAAGGGGTGCCGACAAAGGGCAAAGGAAAAAGAGGAGCGTCAGTACTGAGGCCAGTACACGGCGAGGCTAGAATTCGGCGGTCCTCGCCTACATAGGTATGGTGGACTGAGCGGCAGCGGCAGCATGCACTAAACAACCTATAGAGACTTGATACAACTGGCGATTATCAGAGAGGGGTAAGAAAGACCTATCCGGAACCAACCTGATGCTACCATCAAACAAACCCATCCTGGTGTTTCCCCCTCGAGACCAAACGAGGAAGTCAACCGAGGAACTCTCACAGTTGGCAGTTTTATTTATTCAGTTTTCGTTGCGGCAATTACTAGTCAGGTTTAGATAATCATCCTGATAAAATAAGCAGTGGGTCATTTAGTTAACCATTCCGTTATAGTTGCAGCAATTACTAATCAGATACAGATGGCATGATATAATCCCAAAACCCAGCAGTTGTTGGTACTTTTATTCAGCCATTCCGTTGTAGTTGCAATACTTACTAGTCAGGTACAATGGTCGCAAGCGACACGCCAAACAAGCAGTTGTGGGCAGTATTAATTAGCCATTCCATTATAGTGAAGCTGATTACTAGTCATTATAAAGTCAAATTATAGCAATAAACTTTAGTTATGCTTGTCTATGATCGAGATACTGTGCTCCAAGTCGTCCATAACCGCGGACACAGCTTTCAGAAAGTTTTAACCCGGCCGGGGTGCACAAATAGCAACACACACACGATCAACCTCGGAAAAACCAAATCAAAACCCAACGAGGTCTTCACGACAGAGCAATCACAAGATTCAGAAATATTTCAGGGGGCCACCCCTTAAAGTAGAACCCGCAACGAAGTTAGATGACTTCGAGACGGACTTAAGGTTTGTGGGGCCGGCTGTAAACGACTGGGAACCCGAAAGTGTGGTTGGGCTTGTCGATACCGCGAAAACGGGTCACAATTCCTAAACAGTACAGTGTGCTCCTCGCACACACGTAAATAAAGCAGTAGCATGGCATAAGTACAGGATCGTAAATAAAACCTCAAACTAGTTTGTGGCCCCAAGAAATAAGACGGAATCAAGCTCTGGCTAAGGGGGGCCCATACTCCCCATATGTGGATAGCGTGATAAATCAAGGAACAGGTATCAAGTACTCGGGGTCTTACGGGACACAAGTGGGCGTTCGGAAACCAAGTATTTTCTATCACCCACCGATGCCTCTGCTTATTTCAATTTTAGTTGTTAAACAGAAATTAAAGTGAACGATAAGTAAAACTATGATCATCTCCATCATCAACATGCGGCAATACATCAACAACTGTGGCATTTGACGACACGCAACAGCACTTGAGCCAGCGACTACGACGCGCAAGTCCAACTATCTACCAAACAACAGGTAATAGGATGTGTCCAAGGCAATATAAGGCTGCAAGGGATATCACGGGTACGAAACACTAGAGCATCGCAACACAGATAGCAATAGATCAACAGGAGGGAATAAATACTATAAAAGTAAGATAGGTAGAAAGGGGGAGATGCTCGCCTGAAAACATTGCCGAAGGTTCAACCGAAGATCGGGGCGAAGCTCACATCAACTCAACGGCCTTAACCGCGAAGAAGCAAACCACTAGAAGAAACACCGGATGCAATATTTAATACTATGGCAAAAGATCGGCATGATGCATGTATGATGCATGGCATGGCAAAGTGCGATGCAATTAGGTTATATTAAGCGGAACCGGGGTCCCGACATTTCGTTAGGTGGTTCAAGTTGTCTAGGTACCCCGCAATTTAAATGTTGTTTAACATGGCAGCAAATAGCACCGGGTTCGCTACACAAATTTAAATGAGGCCAATATGAGACTAGATTTGCCCGCATATGGGCCCCATATTTAATTATGAGGTGAATCGGCATAAGGCCCCCAAACCACAGATATGCATGCGAGTATGACAATTCAATATGCAACAATTCATATAGCTGACCATTTATAAAATAGGGTTCTCGGAAAGGGGTTCACACATTTAGGGTTCGGCAGATCTTGGGGTTTCCGGGGTTCGGGGTCCAGGGTTCGACGGTTCGGTCTCGGCGGGAGCGGTCTCGCGGGAACGTTCTCGGATAGCGGAGGTAGGTCTTGTCGCTCCGGGAAGCCGGACTTGGTTCGGTGTCAGGGCGCCTCGGCTTCTTCCGGGTCGGTGCCGTTCTTGTCATCGCGAAGGTCTTGTCGGGTCACCAAGTCGGGTCGGTCTTGGCTTCAGGGTGAAGTGCTTGTCGTTCCATGGCGATCTTGGCGGCTTCGGATCCGGAAAGGAGCACTCGACGTTCCGGGGAGAAGTCCTTGGCGTCATATGTTGAGGTTGTCGGGTGTCGGTGCCGGACTCGGGTGTGGCGTCGATGGTCTTACGTGGCCCGATGGTTCCATGTAGGAGATTCCCGGGTACCGCGGCGGAGTTCTCGGGGTTTCGATGAAGATCTTGGCGGGGGTTTTGTCGGTCTTCGGGTCCTCATCTCGTGTCGGCCTTGGTCTCCCAAAAGGCCAGGAAGATCTTGTCGGCACGCGATCTTCGATCCGAACTTGGCGGCGGGTGTTCACCGAAGCGCGAGCAACAAACCCACGGGGTAGAAGACGAAGTCGACAGCTTAGCACAGAACAACATGAAAGCATCCTCTCAGATGTCGCTAGTGGTCTGCGGGCACGCGCGGTCGACGACATGGCCTTGGCGAGGAGGCGACCAGGCGTTGGGCACCGCGGACAGAGGAAAACCATGGCGGCCGGAGGCGGAACCGGAGGAAGGGCACGACGGTGCTGCGGGCCGCGCTGCCGGTGGGGCGGGCGCGACCAAGAGGGCCCGCGAGGCCGACGAGGCCAGGCAGAGGGGAGGGCTTCGAGGGGGCGGCGAGGTGCTCTGGGGAGGACGCCGGCGAGCTCGGGGCGAGGAGGAGGAGAACCGGCGAGGCGGGGTCGGCGCGAGGGGAAGCGGGTCGAGGTGGAGGGCGGAGGAGCGGCGACGGCGGAGGTACTGGCGGCGGTGGTGGAGCCTGGGTCGGGGAGGAGGCGCGGGCACGCGGGGCCGGCGGCGCTGGAGGAGGTCGGCGACGCGGTAGCGCGCGCTGGCGGGCGCGGAAGGAGCGGCGCGAGGCGGGGTGGCGGCGCGGCGAGCGGATAGGGAGGAGCGGCGCGCGCGGGTGAGCGGGGAGGCCTGGCTGGGCGGGGCGGCGCTGGCCGGCGGCGCTGCGCTGCAGAGAGAGAGAGAGATGAGGCGTGCGCGGGGAGGGGCGGTGCTGGCCAGGCGGGGCGGAAGGCGAAGGAGGGGTCGCCGGCGGTGAGGGGGCCGACGGAGGGGAGGAGGAAGGGCTCGGGGCCGCGCGGGAGGCGTGGGCGGCGGGGTGCGGTTGCTTGCGGGGAGAGGAGGAAGAAGGGAGAGAGGCTGGGAGGAGGCCAGGGGGATCCGGTGTGGTTGGGTGTGTGCGTGGCTGTGTGTGTGGTGTGGGTTGCGGGGTGAGAGAGAGAGGAGTGGGGGTGAGGGGGGGATGTGGCAGAAGCGGATTGGAGGGGGGAGAGGGAGAGGGTGAGGTGGCACATGTTGATTGGCCAGGGTGAGGTAGAGGGTTGGGCTAGGTAGGTAGTTTGGTAGGAAATGGATTAGAGGTGGACCGATTTAGTTTCTGGGGGTGGTCGTTCGGGTCGGTCGGCCCGTTCGACTGCCCCCACTAAAATAATATAATGTTTTATTCATTCTAAACGGACCGTTTGCAACCCGTGTTTAGGCAAAACAAAATATTCCGGAGACCCGGTTTTGATGTTTGAATAAAGAGGGGGCGTTTTAGAAAACAAAACGGGCTTTGCGAAAATAGTTTTTGACAAACAACATATGATGATGACGATGCAATGCACAAATTCAACGCGATTTTCTAGTAGTGGTTTTGCGGGATGCCACAGTGATCCAGGAGTGGAACACTGGACAACCGTGAAGAACATCCTAAAGTACCTAAATAGAACTAAAGAAATGTTCTTAGTCTATGGGGGTGATGAACAGCTTGTCGTAAAAGGTTACGTCGATGCTAGTTTCGACACCGACAAGGATGATTCTAAATCTCAGACAGGATACGTTTATATTTTGAATGGAGGAGCTGTGAGCTGGAGAAGCTGCAAGCAAAGCGTGATCGCGGGATCTACAGTAGAAGCGGGAATACATGGCTGCTGCAGAAGCGTCAAGTGAAGGAGTTTGGATCAGAAACTTCATCACTGAGCTTGGCGTGGTTCCAAGTGCATTGGACCCACTGGAGATATTGTGTGACAACACTGGCGCCATAGCACTCGCTAAGGAACCAAGATATCATCCAAAGACCAAGCATATCAACCGCAAGTTTCATATAATCCGAGATTATATAGCAGATGGAGATCTGAAGATTAGCAAAGTACATACGGATCTGAATGTCGCAGATCCATTGACTAAACCTCTTCCACGTGTAAAACATGATCAACACCTCAGTGCCATGGGTGTGAAATTGTTGCCAGATGTAAACTAGATTATTGACTCTAGTGCAAGTGGGAGACTGTTGGAATTATGCCCTAGAGGCAATAATAAAGATGTTATTATTATAATTCTTGTTCATGATAAATTTTATATTCCATGCTAGAATTGTATTAAGCGGAAACATTAATACTTGTGTGGTTTGTAAACAACACCGTATCCCTAGTACGCCTCTATGGACTAGCTCATTGATCAATGATGGTTAAGGTTTCCTAACCATAGACATGAGTTGTCAATTGATAATGAGATCATATCATTGGGAGAATGATATGGTGGATAGACCCAAACAAAGCAGAGCAATTAGATCGTGTCATCGTGTTCGTCTTTGCGAAGCTTTTCCTATGTCAAATATCGTATTCCTTAGACCATGAGATAATGCAACTCCCTGGTATCGGAAGAAATCTTTGAGGTCATCAAACGTCATCCTATGAGAGGGTGATCATAAAGGTGTCTCTCAGGTGATCGGAAAGTATCTGTTGGGTTGTATGTATCGAGATGGAATTTGTCCCTCCCAAGTCGGAGAGATATACTTCGGGCCCACTCGGTAATCGATATCAACACCGCTTGCAAGCATGTGGTTAAGGAGTTAATCACAAAGTGATATCGGATTACGGAACGAGTAAAGTACTTGCTGTGAACGAGATTGAACTAGGTATGACGGTACCAACGATCGAATCTCGGGCAAGTAAAATATCGCGAGACGAAGGGAATATATATATGGGATTGATTGAATCCTGGCATCGTGGTTCATCCGATATGATCATCGATGAATGTGTGGGAGTCAATATGGGTGCCCAGACCCCGCTGTTGATTATTGATAGAAGATCATGTCTGCATATTCTCGAACCCGCAGGGTCACACACTTAACGTATCTCGACGCTAGGATAGATTGGATAATTGGTTTATGAATTTTTGTTCAGAGTCTCGGATGGGATCCGGGATATCACGAGAGGTTCCGGAATGGTCCGGAGAATAAGATTCATATAAGGCAGTGCAGTTTTTGGAGTTCGGAATTGTTCCGGGTTAATCGGTATTGTACCGGAAGCTTCTAGAACCTTCCGGAAGGGGACCAACGTGGCCCCACCTTCCGGGAGGGGGCATGGGCTTATGAGGGAGTGTCCTGGCCGCATTGGGCCAGGGGCACAAGGCCCCATAGGGCCCAGCCGATTCTAGAGAGATTTGACTCGTTTAAATCTCGGGATAGAATTTCTAGATAAGGGAGAGTTTAAATCGTTTAAACTAGAGATAGAATTTCTAGATAAGGGAGAGTTTAAATCGTTTAAACTAGAGATAGGATTTCTAGATAAGGGAGAGTTTAAATTGTTTAAACTAGAGATAGGCTTGGAGGAGGGGCAAGGGCTGGCCGCCCCCCTCTATATATAGAGGGGTGGTGCGCCCCCTCCCCCCACACACACCTTCCTCCAAGCCCTAGCAGCCTTGCTACCTTCCTCTCTCCCTCCCGACTGTTTGTAGGCGAAGCCCTGCAGCAGAAATTCTCCACCATATACACCACGCCGTCGTGCTGTAGATCCAATCTATCTCTCCACCATACTCGCTGGTCCGAGGAAGGAAGAGACGTCGAGGTGCTGCACATGTGCATCTCATGGAGGCACCGCCACTTGTGGTGCTAGATCGGATCGGATCGCGAGGAGGAGAAGCGAGTACGACTACATCACCCACGTTCTGACGAACATTCCGCTGTGCGAATCTTCAAGGGTATGAAGATCTAATCCAATCTCTCTCGTTGTTTGCATCTCCTAGATTAGATCTTGGCTTTCCCTCTGTTCGCTCCGTAGAAAATTTTGATTTACTATGCCGCGAAACCCTTCATCCCCTTACCTGATCACGGAAGGGGCACGTAGGCGGGTGTGATAGCCTATGCCTCCTCAGATAGTCTGTTGTCGAGCATCTACGTTGCACAACAAGCCCACTTGAATATTTTGCTTTGCACTTGGCCGGTGTCCTGGACCGCCGAATTTGCAGGGCGCCGTCGAACTCCACCCTGGCACTGAATATCGCAGAGAAGCAAGAACGTGTAGTGTACACATTACTGGCATCCCATATTCACTAGAAGCAGTCTTCTTGTCCATGAGTGAGTGTTATGCCCTTAATCTGATCTGAAAGGTCTAGCAGCTCTGCAATAGCAAGCACATTCTTGAAACATCTTCTGAGCCATCCACCTGCTAGCCCTTCTCGCACTTTCCTGGATCTGATGACTCACTTAGGTATCAGCGCATAGAGGTTTGGAGCGAAATCTAGGAATCCGTCCATGGGTTAGCCACTTGTCGGTCTAAAAGGAAGTGGACGCTTGTAACACCCTCAGAATCGGACCTATGCAAGTTTTAGAGAAACCCGCCAAACCCGCATAGAAACGATTCAAAGGTGCCCACCAGGCACTTTCGTGCGGGTGGAAAACGAAGTAATAACATTACACAACAGTCCTCGATGGTACCCACAGAACAGATATATATATAACAGCGACTCAATGAGTCAAGAATACAGATATAATCTACAAAGATCCAAATCACCTTGAAAATGATAGAGCGCCCGACTACGGACAAGATGCAAATGGGGCTAAGAGCCCTGAAGAATAACCAATGGCGTCCATAACCCTGCCCAGGCCAAGCCGGAAGGGTAACCCTGCTAACGACGTCGATCTCAAAACCTGCTTAAACAAAAGGGGTGCCGACAAAGGGCAAAGGAAAAAGAGGAGCGTCAATACTGAGTCCAGTACACGGCGAGGCTAGAATTCGGCGGTCCTCGCCTACATAGGTATGGTGGACTGAAGCGGCAGCGGCAGCATACACTAAACAACCTAAAGAGACTCGATACAACTGGCGGCTATCAGAGAGGGGGGTAATAAAGACCTATTCGGAACCAACCTGATACTAACACCAAACAAACCCATCCTGGTATTCCCCTCGATACCAACCGAGAGAGTTAACCGAGGAACTCACACAGTTGGCAGTTTTATTTATTCGGTTATCGTTGCAGTAATTACTAGTCAGTTATAGATAATCATCCTGATGAAATAAGCAGTGGGCAATTTTAGTTAACCATTCCGTGATAGTTGCAACACTTACTAGTCAGATACAATTGGCATGAGATAACCCAAAAACCCAGCAGTTGTTGGTACTTTTATTTAGCCATTCCGTTGTAGTTGCAATACTTACTAGTCAGATACAATTGTCGCAAGCGACAAACCAAGCAAGCAATTGTTGGCAGTATTAATTAGCCATTCCATTATAGTGAAGCTGATTACTAGTCATTATAAAGTCAAATTTATAGCAATAAACTTTAGTTATGCTTGTCTATGGTCGAGATACTGTGCTCCAAGTCGTCCATAACCGCGGACACGGCTTTCAGAAAGTTTTACCCGGCCGGGGTGCACCAATAGCAACACACGCTCGATCAACCTCGGAAAAACCAAATCAAAACCCAACGAGGCCTTCACGACAAAGCAATCACAGGATTCAGAAATATTTCAGGGGGCCACCCCATTAAGCTACCCGCAACGAAGTTAGCTGACTCCGAAACGGACTCAAGGTTTGGGTATACGGCTGTGAACGACTGGGAACCCAAAACTGGGCTTGTCGACACCGCGGAATCGTGTCCTGATCCTAAACAGTACAGGTGCTATCTGTCGCACAATTTAAATAAAGCAGTAAAGCATGGCATAAGTACATGATCGTAAATAAAACCTCAAACTAGTTTGTGGCCCCAAGAAATAAGACTGAATCAAGCTCTGGCTCAGGGGGGTCCCATATACCTCCCGGATGTGGATAGCGCGATAAATCAAGGAACAAGTATCAAGTACTCGGGGTCCTACGGGACACAAGTGGGCGTTCGGAAACCAAATATTATCTATCACCCACCGATGCCTCTGCTTACTTCAATTTTAGTTGTTAAGCAGGAATTAAAGTGAACGATAAGTAAAGCCATGATCATCTCCAACCACAAACATGCGGCAATACACTAACAACTGTGGCAAGTGATGACACGCGACAGCACTTGAGCAAGCGGCTACGACGCGCAAGTCCAACTACCTACCAAACAACGGTAATAGGATGTGTCCAAGGCTATATATGGCGGCAAGGGGATATCACGGGTACGGAAACTAGAGAATCGCAACACAGATAGCAATAGAACAACAGGAGGGAATAAATACTATAAAAGTAAGATAGGTAGAAGGGGGGAGATGCTTGCCTGAAAACATTGTCGAAGGTTCAACCGGAGATCGGGGCGAAGCTCACATCAACTCAACGGCCTTATCCGCGAAGAAGCAAACACTAGAAGAGACACCAGATGCAATATTTAATACAACGGCAGAAGATCGGCATGATGCATGTATGATGTATGACATGGCAAAGGTGCAATGCAATTAGGTCAGGTTAAGCGGAACCAGGGTCCCGACAATTAATTAGGTGGTTCAAGTTGTTTAGAACCCCCGCAATTTATATGTTGGATTAACATGGCAAAATATAATACCGGTTTGCTACACAAATTTAAATGAGGCCAATATAAGGCTAGATTTGCCCGCATATGGGCCCCATATTTAATTATGAGGTGAATCGGCATAAGGCCCCCAAACCACAGACAAGTATTCATGCATGAACAATTAATATGCGACAGTTTATATTTCATTTTATAAAATAGGGCTCGGGAAGGGAATCACATTAGGGTTCGGCGATCTTGGGTTCCGGGGTTCGGGGTCGGGTATCGGGGTCCGGACCTGGGGTTCAGCGTTCGACGGCCTCGGTTAGCGGAGGTAGGTCTTGGCGTATCCGTGGTCTTCGGGTCATGTTGACGGTCATGGCGTTCGGGATGAAGCACTTGGTCTGGCGTCGGGGCTTCGGACTCGCCCTGGTTGCTGTCGTTCTTGTCGTTGCGCAGCTCTTGTCGGGTCCGTGCCATCGAGTCGGTGTTAGCGTTCGGGAGCGTTCTCGTGGCAATCTTGGCGTCCTGAGGACGATCCTGTCGCATCCGCGGTCGTTGGGTCGTGCCGACGGTTCTGGTGTCCTCGATGGAGAACTCGGTGTTCCGTGTCGAGGTTCCTGGCGGTTATCGGGTTCGGTCTTCGGGGTACCTGAGGAGACCTAGGCATTCCGTGGAAGCGATATCATCGGCTCCTCCTCAAGGCCTTGGGGTTCGCGCGTCGGGGGTCGCCGACGAGCTTGTGCGGTACCAGGTACCTCATAGCCCTCCTTCGGTTCCTTGATGTCGATGGGGCTCTTGGACCTTGACGTCGTGGTGTCGGCGTGCTTAGGGGCCTTGGCCACAAGGAAGTAGAACTTGGCGATGGGGTCTTCGGGTCCAGACTTTGCCTTCGGGAACAGGGTCTTGCGTTCCGGTCCTCTTTGGGTTGGGGTTCTCGGTGCCGGTAGATCTTGGCGTTCGACCAGCTCGAGCTGGCCCTGAACAGGCATACACGCACGGGGAAGGACGCGGAGCTCGGGGCCGGACGGTGACTGCGCGGCCAGGGAGAGGGCGCCGCGTTCGACGGTGGTACGCACCCATCCAGAGGCGGCGCGGACGGGCTTGGCAGGGCCGAGCGGCCTGGCGTGCACGGGCTCAGAGGCGAGCTCCAGCAGGAGGGCACGTTGGCCCCGCTCGCGGCAGAGGCGGGCCAGAGAGAGGTGGCCGCCGGTGGTGGGACCGGCGCCGCGGAGGACGCTGGGCGCGCGGGGAGGCAGCAGAGGGCGGGCGGCGGAAGGAGGTGGTCGGCGGCACGGACGGAGGAGCGCCGGAGGTCGCAGGCGTGCTGAGGGGGACGGGATGAGGCCGAGGGGCGTCGAGCTCGGGAGGCGGCGGCGGCTGCCCGCGGGAGCACTGGCGGCGGAGGGCGACGCGGCTCGGCCGGTGCAGAGGCGGGGCCGGCTCGACGGAGAGGCGCGCGGCGGAGCTCAGCGGAGGGGCGCCGCCGAGAGGAGAGGCGGTGGCTCGGGCCGGCGCTCAGAGGGCGGAGGCGGTCAGGCGCGGGCGGAGGCGCTCGGGACCGGCGGCGGAAGGAGGAGGCCTTGGGCGGCGCGGGAAGGCGGGGCAGAGGAGGCACCCGGCGGCGGGGTCGCGCCGGCAGAGCGACTCTGAGGCGAGGAGGGAGGCGACACAGAGAGATTGAGGGGCGGAGCGAGCTTGGCCGGCGAGAGGAGCGAGGCGGGAGGGCGAGCTGCAGGCGGCGACGGGGCCGGGGCGGTGAGCGAGCGAGGAGGGAGAGGGAAGGGAGGAGACGGGCGCGAGGAAGGAGGTGGGGAGGGGCGTCGCGCGTGGGAGGCGTGTCGGCCACGCGTGGGACCCGCGGGGAGAGTGGGGCCAGGGGGGTCGGCTGAGCGGTTGGGAGAGGGTGAGGCTGAGTGGGGCCCAGGCGCGGGGCTGGTGGGGAGAGAGGAGAGAGAGGGGGTGGAGAGGAGGTGGCCAAGTGGCGGCATCTGGTTGGGTGTGGGTTGGGATGAGGGTGAGGTGGCGAGAGATGATAGGCTGGGGTGATGTGGAGAGGGGTTGGGTAGGATAGGACCGGGTAGACTAGGGATTTTGGGGTGGGCCGATTTAATTTCTGGGGGTAGTCGTTCGGGTCTATTCGGCCCGTTCGACTGCCCCACTAATAATAATTCAATCTTTTATTTATTTAAATGCACCGTTTGCAAACCGATAGTAGACAACAAAATATTCCGGCGACCCGGGTTTGAATTTGAAAGCAAGACGGGGCGGTTTAGAAAATAAAACCGGCTTTGCGAAAATAGTTTTAGACAAACAATGCATGATGATGACGATGCAATGCACAAAAACAACGCGATTTTCTAGTAGTGGTTTTGCGGGATGCCACAATTCGACACCACTAACAATGGATCTCGCCCTCGAGATCCGCCTCATGGTACCGGAAGGAAGGTCGGCGATCTGCATCTTCTCGCTTCGTGTGGATCCTCGCGACACCACTAACAAGAGGTCGTTGTCCGTGATCGTCGAGAGAACACTCCGGGAACAAAAGGTCGAAGGTAGAGGTATCAACAAATAAAGCCACCTCTAGCTTCCGTGGACGGAGTAAAATTGCTGGATCCACTGATTCGATGTACAAGAGCGAATGATAAGAGTAGTCGGATGGTGATCAGTCCATCGCACCCAAACCATTACTCTGCACACGAATAGGCGTATGATGCAACCAACTCTCGGAATCAGACTGAAGATCTCGACAATCGAGGTTCAGGAACAAAGGAGTGATGTAGACTCTGCATCGGATCTGGCGTAGATGATGTCGTCGCGTCGGAAAAACACCGGAAGGCACGAGAAGGAACAAAGATAAGTCCACCAGACGAAGGATTCCTCGGATAGCATGAAGACCAGATGTAGCTGTAGGGGTTCGTAGCATGGAAAACAAAAAATTTCTATCGCATACAAACAAACAAGCCAAGATCTATCTACTAGATTGTAGCAACGAGTCGATGGAATAACTTACCCTCGAAGATTCCAAAGCGGTTAACGAGAGCAGATTCTCGTGGGTGATGTAGTCGTACTCTTTCCGATCTCAAGATCGCGTAGACGATCCTTCCGGCACTGCGTTCCGGCAGCGCTCCCGCAGTCGGTCACACGTTCGGTACTCGACGAAGACCTTCCTCTCCCTTGTTCCAGCAGGCAGCGGAGGTTGTAGCACTCTCCTCGTGATTCCGGCAGCACAACGGCGTGGTACCGGAAGTAGAGGGGAGATCCCGCAGGGCTTCGCCTTAAGCCGGTGCGAGTATGGTGAAGTATGAGAGAGACTATTAGTGGTCTAGCAATTAGACACACCAATTAGAAGGCTCTAAACCAATTAGAAGGCTCTAAACCAATTAGAAGGCTCTAAACCGAAGGCTAAAGCAATTAGAAGCTCTAAACCGAAACGACTCTAAACCGGAGGTAGAAGATAGGAACTTGTGTGTCTAGAGGAGGAGGCCTGCCCCTCCTTTTATGGGTGGAGGGTCCATGGCGCGCCAGGGAGGGAGGGAGTCCCTCCCCAACTCGGCCTAGGGCTGGCCGCCGGCTTGGAGGAGAGGAACTCCTCCTCCAAGTTGGTTTCAAACTCCTCTTGCTTGTTTCCCACAGTTTCTTGTTTTAGCCGTTTGACTTTCAAACTAGACATTTGACTTTTCTGTTTTAGGATTCAATTTAATCCTTTATTTGGGACAGCAAGAACACTTAGTACATGATGCAATCATTCCAATATGTAATGACACATTCATGTACCCCTCCCCCCCCCCGGAGTGCCGGACAATCCGGAACCTTCTAGAACATTCCCGATGAAAACACCAGAATCATTCCCGAACTCCGAAACGGGACTTTCCTTATATGAATCTTATTCTCCGGACCATTCCGGATCACCTCGTGATATCCCGGATCCCATCCGAGACTCCGAACAACATTCGGTCTCTTTCTCATAATACCATAACTACTCAAACAACGTCGAATCCTTAAGTGTGTCTCCCTACGGTTCGTGAATTATGCGGACATGATCGAGACACTTCTCCGAACAATAACCAATAGAGGAATCTGGAAATTCATATGGCTCCCACATACTTCTACGATTACTTTGCGATCGAATGAACCACTTACATACGATACCAATTTCCCTTTGTCTCACGATATGTTACTTATCCGAGGTTATGATCGTCGGTATCTCTGCATACCTAGTTCAACCTCATTACTGATAAGTACTCTTTTCTCGTTCCCGTGATATGTGATCCCTTGTGAGCCAGTCACATGCTTGCAAGCTAATTGGATGACATTACACCGAGAGGGCCCAGAGTATATCTATCCGTCATATGGATGGACAAATCCCACTCTTGATCCATGTGTTTCAACCAATACTTTCCAAACACTCAATGCCACCTTTATAGCCACCCAGTTACGGTGTGGTGTTTGATGTCATCAAAGCATCCATCCGGCAAAGGTGATATGCATGATCTCATGGTCGAAGGAATTAGGTTACTATGTATCAGAAAGCATATAGCAATTGAACTATTGAAATGACTTTATCTTTATGCTACGCTCATCTATAGGAGTATGTCCATCACATCATTCTCCTAATGATATGATCCTGTTGTTAATAACATCTCTATGTTCATGATCAGGAAACCATGATCACATATTAACCAACAAGCTAGTTTAACAAGAGGCTTTACTAGGGACTCTTATTTTAGTTTACAAATCACACAAGTATTAATGTTTCCGGTTAATACAATTATAGCATGGTATGTAAACATTTATCATAAGTATGAAGATATGATAATAACCCACTTTATTATTGCCTCTTGGGCATATCTCCAACAGTCTCCCACTTGCACTAGAGTCAATAATCTAGTTTCAAACCTTTGTGTATTCAACACCTATGGCTTTCCGGTGTTGTATGTACACGATTGCTAGTGGTCAACTGATCTCCGGATCTGACACTTCCAGGTCCGTGTGTAATTGCATGTCTTTGCGTCTCTACGCATCACTCATTCTCTAATGAGATGGCTTTGTATAAATTTGGTCTTTCGGTGTGACCTTTAGCTCTTTGGGGTTAAAACATGTTGATAATATTGTCGCACAATATATCTTCATAGTATTATCCCACTGTGAACTACACCTAGTTTGATAACAAACTACTTGACACAAATGCCCTCTTTTGCTGCTAAAATAGCAGTCATATACTTAGCCTTTTGTTGTAGTCTCTATCACAATGTCTTAACTTTGGAACTCATCCAAATCCATTATGGAACTTACTTTCCATTATATTGTGCCACCCTTAGTTTAGATTGAGATAAACTTAATTTGCACTTTGTGACAAAACTAGTATCAATGTAGTACTTTTACAATGAACTAACCATCTATTTGTCACTTCTACAAATAATATACTCTTAGTTCTTCCAAAAGATCTTAAGAATATCCTTACTATTGTCCAATGATCATTTTATGAATCATTCTGGTATATGCTCATAACATTTAGAGCATAGGACATATCTGGATTTGTACATATCACAGTATGATTGATATAAATATTCTTTGTGATTTCATACATCAAGTATCAATCTATACTTGATTATTTGTTTTACCAAATGTCAATACACTTGAATATATCATCAACATTGAACTCATTCAATCCTTTCTGTGCAACAAGAAACTTTCTTGTAGTTTCCATATTGAACTCATTCAATATCTCGTCTATGTACTTCTGGCACAACCATATTAGCGTCTATTCATGCCTAATATTTGGGTTTTGCCTAAGTCTTTCATCAAGATGAAATTCTTAATATGTGTTAATAAAAGATACATCATTTCCAATCAACAATATGTCTTCCACATAATGTATTAGAAATATGTCTTAGCGCTCCCACTTAATTTCTTGCAAACGCAAGCATCTTCATTGTCTCTGATGAAATTAAACTCTTTTAACAGTTTCATCATAGTGAAGATTCCAACTCCGCTATGCTTACTTCAACCATTGAAGTTTGCATATGCTTTTAGCATCCTTTGAATTAACAAAACACTTTGGACCATGTCACGCACATGTCCTAGGTAACCCTTCTATTAGAAGAATTTGTTTTGTTTATCCAACTATCATATAACAAAATTATATGTAGTGGTTGCTACATTAATCCGTCTAGACTAGATATCGCTATGAAAGATCAAATCTTGTCATAGTCAACCCTTGAACATTGTTGTGAACTCTTTCCCAACATGTCGACCATTTAATAGACGCGAAACATCCATGTCTATTTCTTTATAGATCCAAACACGACTGTAAGGTCTTACACCTTTCTCGAGGGTCCTTCAAGTTCAAAACTTGATTTCTCGTGTATGGAATTATCACGGATTTTATGGCTTCAAGCCATTTGACGGAGTCAGGGCTCATCATCGCTTCTTTGCATGTAGTCGGATCATTATTGTCAAATAATGATTTAACTCTCAAATCTTGGTATTTGATTGTTTACCTGACCTACTTGTTTCAATAGAAACCTTGACCTTCGTAACCACAACTTTTGAGGCACGTGAGCCATGAGCATTGTTGCTGCCTCCGGAACACTTTTCGGCGCTGCGCAACTTTGCACATATAGCTAAGGTTCTTTTAACCTTATCAAAGTTCTATTGTCCTCCCACTTAACTTTTTCACGAAAAATTCCTTCTCAAAGAAACTTGACGTTCTAAGCGACAAACACTCTTGTTTCCGGTGTTATGGAGGAATACTTTAACAAAGATAGTTTCATCCGACTTTGGTTGCAAACATCTTTCTTATGCATAGCATACCAATGTTTAAGAAATGACAACTTGGGTTTTATCCCAAACCATAACATATGGTGTCATTTCAACGGATTATGATGGAGCTCTTTTCAGGGGAAAAATGGTAGTCACTAAAGCTTTTAATCTTTAAAATATAATGACAGTTTTATGAGTTACACCTTCGATCTTACCATGTCAAACAAGGTTTAATTACATATCTCGAATGCTCCATACTCTTATGGTGTTTCGGGAAATGCAAATCCATGGAACGATTCCTTAAATCTTAGGTATTATGCTAAACTCTGTAACTCAAATATCTTCCTTTATGATCTTTATCATAAACTGTTTATATTCTTGTTACAATGATTTTGCACTTCATCTTGAAAGTCTTTGAACTTTTCAAATGTTTCTTACTTTATCCTTATTAAGCAAATATTCATATATTCACTAAAATTCTCGGAGAAAGCATATGAAGTTGAAATCCATCGCTTTTGACTACACATGATGGACTTTGTACAACAATATGTACAATTTCCAATAAGCTAGTCATTCGTTCCCCTTTTTTTTGCCTATGAACGAAGTTTTAATTATCTCTAGGAAAGTTTCACAAGCGTCATTTGATCAAAATCAAATAGACTCCAAAATTCCATCCACATGGAGTTTCTTCATGTTTTCCTTCCAATATAATTTAAACAGCGATGTCACTTCCTAAGTGATCTTTCAATCAATTTGTCTTTCGACATTTTTAGCACTAGTTTTATGGATGTGATTTCTCCAACGAGATTTGCGAATCCATCTTTTATGGATTACGGCAATTATTTGAACAACCCTTTTGTTCTCATAATACCTGATGAAACAAATCTTTGAAGGCAAGCTTTGATGTTTAACGAGCAACACAATAACCCTTTATTTGTTCTCGATGAACATCATCACATATTCTTTTGCTAGTTACTTAGGCCATTGTAGTTCATGAATTGTGTTGTTTTGTATGACGATTCACACCAACAAATTCAGTATCAAATACTTAAGAACCACATTGTTTAATAAGCAAAGAATATAGCCATAACATGTATATCATCTATATACTTAAACTGAACAATTCTAGTCTTTTCTTTTCTGCCATATATTTATGAGATTCTCTTTCAGTATTTCCTTTTCTGTTTGAAAGAATCTATCAACATCAATTAGTGGAGTCATACATATGACACATAGTCCAAAACATGTATAGTTAAATACCAATGTCTTTGGACTTGCACCTTGAAGTAGATCACCATCATCAAATGTTTGGTGTTCTTTCAAATTCCTTTATTTAGTAATCTCTTGGTGTAGTAAACATTTTACCTACATCAAATATTCATCCTTATCATGGAATCGTCCATGATCAAACTACCTTTAGCTTATAACGATGAATTACGAGTATAATGTTGCTATCCAAAACCTTTTGGAGGATTAGGACAACAAGTGTCTACAACCCTTTGCAAATTCTCATCAAAATATGAGAACGTGAACTTTGCCATATTATACTCTATCATGTTGTAACCAAAAACTTCGTTTCAGATATCACAATATCTTCCACACATCATGGTTTCTGAAACAACTCTTTCAGATCCTTAGATAACCTTGATATTAGGAGAATCCTTTGAATATCAAGAATCATGGAGACAAACATGATACTTATATACTAACATTGGAATTGTTACTCTTGATTTTAATACCAATTATTAAACTTCATGGAGTAACCGGAATTTACTAAAAGTTTGCAATAGGACTTTTAAACTTTAGATTAACACTTCAAAAAACAATACGATACCAGTTTGTAAAGTAACTAACCAGAATTCTATAGTTCTATCATCTCAATTATAACTAAGCGTAAGGTGGTAAACGGATGCCAATGACTACAACAACTATGCAAATTCACTTTGATTTAATTTATGATAAATTGAGTTCTAATTAATAATTAAATTAATATAGGTGAACTCCCACTCAAAACAATATCCCTCGCATTGTTTTAGTGATCACATGAACCAAATCCACCACATCAAAACCGATCATCACGAGAGTTGACATAGCTTCAATGGCGAACAATCAACATGTTCATCATATCTCCTATATGACTCATGCTTTACCTTTCGGTGATCCGTGTTCCTGAGACCATGTCTGTACATGCTAGGCTCGTCAAGATCAAACCTTAGCTTCCGCATGAGCAAATCTGGCTTGCCCACGTTGTATACACTTGCGGAATCTAACACACCTGATCATCACGTGGTGCTTCGAAACAACAAGCTTTAGCAACGGTGCCAACTAAGGGTGAACACTTTATGACTTGAAATTCATGTGCATGAGGGATCATCTTATAATGCTACCGTCGTCTACTAAGCAATACAAGATGCATAAAGGATTAACATCACATGCAATTCATCATATGTGATATGATATGGCCTTTCTTCTTGTGCTTCCGATCTCCATCTTCAAGCACGAACATGATCTCCATCATCACCGGCATTGCATCAAGGTCAATGACGCTGCTCCATGGTTGTCGTCCACCGGCTTCAACTATTACAACTACTTTTAATAGACACGCGGGTCTTAACAGAAATTAAAGACAACCATATGGCTCCTGCCGGTTGCCGACTTACAATAAGGAACATTGCATACATCATATATAATCACAATAATGGCCATATCACATCACTGCACACCCCTGCAAAACAAAGTTAAACGCCTCTACTTTCTTTGCATATTTTACGTGGTTTGGGGCTTTCAATAAGTGTCGTTCTAACTTACGAACAAGAACCACAACATTGATACTAGTATTGTTAATCACCCGTTGTAAATTGGATCTTAACTATGCTAGGAGAAACAGGCACCCGCAAAGCCACTTATGCAATACAAGTTGCATGTCAAGCGTGGAGCAAGTCTCATGAACAATGTCATGTAAGGTTAGCCCGGGCCGCTTCATCCCAACATACCGCAAGATGCAAAGTACACAAGAAGCAATCGACAATAAAAGCATCAACACCCACAATGACCATTGTGTTCTACTCGTGCAACAGATCTACATATAGACCTGGCTCTGATACCACTGTAGGGGTTCGTAGCATGGAAAACAAAAATTTTCTATCGCATACAAACAAACAAGCCAAGATCTATCTACTAGATTGTAGCAACGAGTCGATGGAATAACTTACCCTCGAAGATTCCAAAGCGGTTAACGAGAGCAGATTCTCGTGGGTGATGTAGTCGTACTCTTTCCGATCTCAAGATCGCGTAGACGATCCTTCCGGCGCTGCGTTCCGGCAGCGCTCCCGCAGTCGGTCACACGTTCGGTACTCGACGAAGACCTTCCTCTCCCTTGTTCCAGCAGGCAGCGGAGGTTGTAGCACTCTCCTCGTGATTCCGGCAGCACAACGGCGTGGTACCGGAAGTAGAGGGGAGATCCCGCAGGGCTTCGCCTTAAGCCGGTGCGAGTATGGTGAAGTATGAGAGAGACTATTAGTGGTCTAGCAATTAGACACACCAATTAGAAGGCTCTAAACCAATTAGAAGGCTCTAAACCAATTAGAAGGCTCTAAACCGAAGGCTAAAGCAATTAGAAGCTCTAAACCGAAACGGCTCTAAACCGGAGGTAGAAGATAGGAACTTGTGTGTCTAGAGGAGGAGGCCTGCCCCTCCTTTTATGGGTGGAGGGTCCATGGCGCGCCAGGGAGGGAGGGAGTCCCTCCCCAACTCGGCCTAGGGCTGGCCGCCGGCTTGGAGGAGAGGAACTCCTCCTCCAAGTTGGTTTCAAACTCCTCTTGCTTGTTTCCCACAGTTTCTTGTTTTAGCCGTTTGACTTTCAAACTAGACATTTGACTTTTCTGTTTTAGGATTCAATTTAATCCTTTATTTGGGACAGCAAGAACACTTAGTACATGATGCAATCATTCCAATATGTAATGACACATTCATGTACCCCTCCCCCCCCCCCGGAGTGCCGGACAATCCGGAACCTTCTAGAACATTCCCGATGAAAACACCGGAATCATTCCCGAACTCCGAAACGGGACTTTCCTTATATGAATCTTATTCTCCGGACCATTCCGGATCACCTCGTGATATCCCGGATCCCATCCGAGACTCCGAACAACATTCGGTCTCTTTCTCATAATACCATAACTACTCAAACAACGTCGAATCCTTAAGTGTGTCTTCCTACGGTTCGTGAATTATGCGGACATGATCGAGACACTTCTCCGAACAATAACCAATAGAGGAATCTGGAAATTCATATGGCTCCCACATACTTCTACGATTACTTTGCGATCGAATGAACCACTTACATACGATACCAATTTCCCTTTGTCTCACGATATGTTACTTATCCGAGGTTATGATCGTCGGTATCTCTGCATACCTAGTTCAACCTCGTTACTGATAAGTACTCTTTTCTCGTTCCCGTGATATGTGATCCCTTGTGAGCCAGTCACATGCTTGCAAGCTAATTGGATGACATTACACCGAGAGGGCCCAGAGTATATCTATCCGTCATATGGATGGACAAATCCCACTCTTGATCCATGTGTTTCAACCAATACTTTCCAAACACTCAATGCCACCTGTATAGCCACCCAGTTACGGTGTGGTGTTTGATGTCATCAAAGCATCCATCCGGCAAAGGTGATATGCATGATCTCATGGTCGAAGGAATTAGGTTACTATGTATCAGAAAGCATATAACAATTGAACTATTGAAATGACTTGATCTTTATGCTACGCTCATCTATAGGAGTATGTCCATCACATTATTCTCCTAATGATATGATCCTGTTGTTAATAACATCTCTATGTTCATGATCAGGAAACCATGATCACATATTAACTAACAAGCTAGTTTAACAAGAGGCTTTACTAGGGACTCTTATTTTAGTTTACAAATCACACAAGTATTAATGTTTCCGGTTAATACAATTATAGCATGGTATGTAAACATTTATCATAAGTATGAAGATATGATAATAACCCACTTTATTATTGCCTCTTGGGCATATCTCCAACAGTAGCAACACCGTTACCAAAGGAGGAAGCGAAACCCTAAAGATACGATGGAAAACCCAACCGCGAGAAATCCTGGACTCGAAGAGAGAGAAGAGAGCGGATTCAAGACACGTAGAGGTAAGAGGAGAATAGCAGAGGGGTAAGGAATAAAAATCAGACCTAATCAGAACTATCCAACCGAGTTTGCAAAAATAGTTTTGACACTCTACTTCGGCCGTTAGCTAGGTTATCCTACAGGCTGGACTTGTGGGGTATCGCAACTGCTGGGCTCTGATACCACTCTGTAACACCCTCAGAATCGGACCTATGCAAGTTTTAGCGAAACCCGCCAAACCCGCATAGAAACGATTCAAAGGTGCCCACCAGGCACTTTCGTGCGGGTGGAAAACGAAGTAATAACATTACACAACAGTCCTCGATGGGACCCACAGAACAGATATATATAACAGCGACTCAATGAGTCAAGAATACAGATATAATCTACAACGATCCAAATCACCTTGAAAATGATAGAGCGCCCGACTACGGACAAGATGCAAATGGGGCTAAGAGCCCTGAAGAATAACCAATGGCGTCCATAACCCTGCCCAGGCCAAGCCGGAAGGGTAACCCTGCTAACGACGTCGATCTCAAAACCTGCTTAAACAAAAGGGGTGCCGACAAAGGGCAAAGGAAAAAGAGGAGCGTCAATACTGAGTCCAGTACACGGCGAGGCTAGAATTCGGCGGTCCTCGCCTACATAGGTATGGTGGACTGAAGCGGCAGCGGCAGCATACACTAAACAACCTAAAGAGACTCGATACAACTGGCGGCTATCAGAGAGGGGGGTAATAAAGACCTATTCGGAACCAACCTGATACTAACACCAAACAAACCCATCCTGGTATTCCCCTCGATACCAACCGAGAGAGTTAACCGAGGAACTCACACAGTTGGCAGTTTTATTTATTCGGTTATCGTTGCAGTAATTACTAGTCAGTTATAGATAATCATCCTGATGAAATAAGCAGTGGGCAATTTTAGTTAACCATTCCGTGATAGTTGCAACACTTACTAGTCAGATACAATTGGCATGAGATAACCCAAAAACCCAGCAGTTGTTGGTACTTTTATTTAGCCATTCCGTTGTAGTTGCAATACTTACTAGTCAGATACAATTGTCGCAAGCGACAAACCAAGCAAGCAATTGTTGGCAGTATTAATTAGCCATTCCATTATAGTGAAGCTGATTACTAGTCATTATAAAGTCAAATTTATAGCAATAAACTTTAGTTATGCTTGTCTATGGTCGAGATACTGTGCTCCAAGTCGTCCATAACCGCGGACACGGCTTTCAGAAAGTTTTAACCGGCCGGGGTGCACCAATAGCAACACACGCTCGATCAACCTCAGAAAAACCAAATCAAAACCCAACGAGGCCTTCACGACAAAGCAATCACATGATTCAGAAATATTTCAGGGGGCCACCCCATTAAGCTACCCGCAACGAAGTTAGCTGACTCCGAAACGGACTCAAGGTTTGGGTATACGGCTGTGAACGACTGGGAACCCAAAACTGGGCTTGTCGACACCGCGGAATCGTGTCCCGATCCTAAACAGTACAGGTGCTATCTGTCGCACAATTTAAATAAAGCAGTAAAGCATGGCATAAGTACAGGATCGTAAATAAAACCTCAAACTAGTTTATGGCCCCAAGAAATAAGACTGAATCAAGCTCTGGCTCAGGGGGGTCCCATATACCTTCCGGATGTGGATAGCGCGATAAATCAAGGAACAGGTATCAAGTACTCGGGGTCCTACGGGACACAAGTGGGCGTTCGGAAACCAAATATTATCTATCACCCACCGATGCCTCTGCTTACTTCAATTTTAGTTGTTAAGCAGGAATTAAAGTGAACGATAAGTAAAGCCATGATCATCTCCAACCACAAACATGCGGCAATACACTAACAACTGTGGCAAGTGACGACACGCGACAGCACTTGAGCAAGCGGCTACGACGCGCAAGTCCAACTACCTACCAAACAACGGTAATAGGATGTGTCCAAGGCTATATATGGCGGCAAGGGGATATCACGGGTACGGAAACTAGAGCATCACAACACAGATAGCAATAGAACAACAGGAGGGAATAAATACTATAAAAGTAAGATAGGTAGAAGGGGGGAGATGCTCGCCTGAAAACATTGTCGAAGGTTCAACCGGAGATCGGGGCGAAGCTCACATCAACTCAACGGCCTTATCCGCGAAGAAGCAAACACTAGAAGAGACACCAGATGCAATATTTAATACAACGGCAGAAGATCGGCATGATGCATGTATGATGTATGACATGGCAAAGGTGCAATGCAATTAGGTCAGGTTAAGCGGAACCAGGGTCCCGACAATTAATTAGGTGGTTCAAGTTGTTTAGAACCCCCGCAATTTATATGTTGGATTAACATGGCAAAATATAATACCGGTTTGCTACACAAATTTAAATGAGGCCAATATAAGGCTAGATTTGCCCGCATATGGGCCCCATATTTAATTATGAGGTGAATCGGCATAAGGCCCCCAAACCACAGACAAGTATGCATGCATGAACAATTAATATGCGACAGTTTATATTTCATTTTATAAAATAGGGCTCGGGAAGGGAATCACATTAGGGTTCGGCGATCTTGGGTTTCGGGGTTCGGGGTCGGGTATCGGGGTCCGGACCTAGGGTTCAGGGTTCGACGGCCTCGGTTAGCGGAGGTAGGTCTTGGCGTATCCGTGGTCTTCGGGTCATGTTGACGGTCATGGCGTTCGGGATGAAGCACTTGGTCTGGCATCGGGGCTTCGGACTCGCCCTGGTTGCTGTCGTTCTTGTCGTTGCGCAGCTCTTGTCGGGTCCGCGCCATCGAGTCGGTGTTAGCATTCGGGAGCGTTCTCGTGGCAATCTTGGCGACCTGAGGACGATCCTGTCGCATCCGCGGTCGTTGGGTCGTGCCGACGGTTCTGGTGTCCTCGATGGAGAACTCGGTGTTCCGTGTCGAGGTTCCTGGCGGTTATCGGGTTCGGTCTTCGGGGTACCTGAGGAGATCTAGGCGTTCCGTGGAAGCGATATCATCGGCTCCTCCTCAAGGCCTTGGGGTTCGCGCGTCGGGGGTCGCCGACGAGCTTGTGCGGTACCAGGTACCTCATAGCCCTCCTTCGGTTCCTTGATGTCGATGGGGCTCTTGGACCTTGACGTCGTGGTGTCGGCGTGCTTAGGGGCCTTGGCCACAAGGAAGTAGAACTTGGCGATGGGGTCTTCGGGTCCAGACTTTGCCTTCGGGAACAGGGTCTTGCGTTCCGGTCCTCTTTGGGTTGGGGTTCTCGGTGCCGGTAGATCTTGGCGTTCCACCAGCTCGAGCTGGCCCTGAACAGGCATACACGCACGGGGAAGGACGCGGAGCTCGGGGCCGGACGGTGACTGCGCGGCCAGGGAGAGGGCGCCGCGTTCGACGGTGGTACGCACCCATCCAGAGGCGGCGCGGACGGGCTTGGCAGGGCCGAGCGGCCTGGCGTGCACGGGCTCAGAGGCGAGCTCCAGCAGGAGGGCACGTTGGCCCCGCTCGCGGCAGAGGCGGGCCAGAGAGAGGTGGCCGCCGGTGGTGGGACCGGCGCCGCGGAGGACGCTGGGCGCGCGGGGAGGCAGCAGAGGGCGGGCGGCGGACGGAGGTGGTCGGCGGCGCGGCCGGAGGAGCGCCGGAGGTCGCAGGCGTGCTAAGGGGGACGGGATGAGGCCGAGGGGCGTCGAGCTCGGGAGGCGGCGACGGCTGCCCGCGGGAGCACTGGCGGCGGAGGGCGACGCGGCTCGGCCGGTGCAGAGGCGGGGCCGGCTCGACGGAGAGGCGCGCGGCGGAGCTCAGCGGAGGGGCGCCGCCGAGAGGAGAGGCGGTGGCTCGGGCCGGCGCTCGGAGGGCGGAGGCGGTCAGGCGCGGGCGGAGGCGCTCGGGACCGGCGGCGGAAGGAGGAGGCCTTGGGCGGCGCGGGAAGGCGGGGCAGAGGAGGCACCCGTCGGCGGGGTCGCGCCGGCGGAGCGACTCTGAGGCGAGGAGGGAGGCGCCGCGGAGAGATTGAGGGGCGGAGCGAGCTTGGCCGACGAGAGGAGCGAGGCGGGAGGGCGAGCTGCAGGCGGCGATGGGGTCGGGGCGGTGAGCGAGCGAGGAGGGAGAGGGAAGGGAGGAGACGGGCGCGAGGAAGGAGGTGGGGAGGGGCGTCGCGCGTGGGAGGCGTGTCGGCCACGCGTGGGACCCGCGGGGAGAGTGGGGCCAGGGGGGTCGGCTGAGCGGTTGGGAGAGGGTGAGGCTGAGTGGGGCCCAGGCGCGGGGCTGGTGGGGAGAGAGGAGAGAGAGGGGGTGGAGAGGAGGTGGCCAAGTGGCGGCATCTGGTTGGGTGGGGGTTGGGATGAGGGTGAGGTGGCGAGAGATGATAGGCTGGGGTGATGTGGAGAGGGGTTGGGTAGGATAGGACCGGGTAGACTAGGGATTTTGGGGTGGGCCGATTTAATTTCTGGGGGTAGTCGTTCGGGTCTATTCGGCCCGTTTGACTGCCCCACTAAAATAATTCAATTTTTTATTTATTTAAATGCACCGTTTGCAAACCGATAGTAGACAACAAAATATTTCGGCGATCCGGGTTTGAATTTGAAAGCAAGACGGGGCGTTTTAGAAAACAAAACCGGCTTTGCGAAAATAGTTTTAGACAAACAATGCATGATAATGACGATGCAATGCACAAAAACAACGCGATTTTCTAGTAGTGGTTTTGCGGGATGCCACAACGCTCCATCTCCCAACGCCGAGATAGTCGATGCATCGAACAAATGATGGACCATTGACGACACTTGTACGTCGAACTCTTTCCATGGCTTGACAATATCCATCCTACTTAGCCAAAGCCGTCTTGCCCGTGGAGGGGTAGCTGGTCGTGGAATCCCACCCACATGTGCTGATGAAATCGCAAGGTGCGATCCGATAACACTTCAGTTGTGGTACTAGCTTTTGTTTCAGTCTTTAGAGGTGACCGATCAGTGAGTACCTCATGTGTAACTTGTTGCACATCGATCTGCCACCGGCCGGTCAGCGATCGACGGCCGTTTGGGTGGCCGTTGGATCGTCCCCGCCTCCTCTGGTAGAAAACAACGACCGTCGGCGGTTGGTGGGTGCTGCCGCACTGTTGCCCGGCGACATTTCAGAATGCACGATGAAGCCGCGACGGAGCACTACGAGCTCACTTTTTTCCGCTCTCTTTGAACCGTCGGCGTTTCAAGTGTACGCAATGTACATCGCGGTTAAATAAAATATAAATTTATTTACTTTCTCCTGTCTATATTAATGATTAGGACCGTTAATATAAATCAGAATGAGTACACTGAAGATTGACATGAAAAACAATGCGACATACTAGACGTAGTCATGACCATGACATCGACACGTACACGCCCAAGAATCAGCTCCATGTTTGGCAGGAAGGTCTCTGTCCGACAACAGTAGCATGGGACATGGTCAACAACGACACAATGCACGAGATCCGAATATACCAGCCACTATGAGAGTGCTTGCTGCCTCTTCAGGTCGGGAGATCGATCGTTCCGGGCACGGCTAGTTTCGATGAGTGCAATAGGCCGAGGAGTCCACGCGGTGCACGGACCGTAAACATGTGAACCTAACAATTTTCGTCTTTGAGCTGATAACCGCCGGCGGTCTCTAACAAGACGTACCAGCTTCCGATTACGCACATGTGACAATATGTCTGAGTCTCTTTGCTTCATCATATTGGTGGTAAGCTGCAGGGGAGTAATCCATCATCATGGTGCCAGCTTAACTCTCTTCGCTGGACTTCCATCCGTCTTGTGTTTAGTTGGACTAACTTGATCAAGTAGCGCATGGCCATGTTTTCCGAATCATATCACACAAGTGGTCCAAAAAAAAAACATCTCTCCATAATGGAGGGGCAAATTCCGTCTTAGCTGATCCACGTTACGCAGCTTGCTTCCTAGTCGGACGAAAACCGACTAAGGACAAACTGGCCAGAATTGAGTGTTAGTACAAGGTCTTACACTTGCAATAATTGCAGTGTCATGTAAAAACAGTTCCGAACCGGATTACTGGTTTACGGACAAAAGTCGGAAAGTGACGCTCTAGGGAACCATTCTAAAATGACACAACGGTTCTTCCGGGTCTTAGCACAGCGACTTCCTGTCTATTTACTATAACAAGTTGTATTACGACAAGCTTTTATTGTGGCTCCGGTGATGGAGGGACGAGGACGGTGACGCACCTTCAGCTGGTGCTAGCCTAGCACCAGTTTGTAGTCGTAGCTAGGTGAACTATGGACCTACTTATATTTTTTTAATTAATTTTAGTGTTTTTTGTACCGTTCTTGATGATTATTAATAGATAGGTGAAAATTCGTAAAAAAAAGTTTGGCTGAAGTGAAGCATGGGCGACAAGGTTGGCCGGTGTGTTTTTTAGTTTGTGTGTGAACTGTCCGTCGATGGTTCAAGTACACACGACCACACAATGCATGGCTAACTAACATGTATACGTACTCTACCTGAGGTTGAATTTAGGGTGGGAACAGAAGCAAGCAGAGAGTCGCTATATATGTGAGACCACGTACACGAGTCATGACGCTACGACAGCGACACGGCCACAGCACATTACAGGAGACAGGCATCTTATACGAGTAGATCCGGAGGACTCGTGGACTTGGATTAAACTAAGAAGAAGCTCGTCGTCTGTTATTTCGAGAGACAGAAACCAAAAAACGCAACCGATTGGCCTGGTCCCTCTCGATCGTGACGCATTCTATTCCCTCCTCCTCCTCCTCCTCCTCCTGGATCGATCCGCATATACCACGCTGAGGAACAGAGGGTTTCGTAGCTTTGGGGGGATCACTTCGGCAGCGCAAGGTCTCCTCGAGTCAAGTCGGGGTGCCGATCGAGCTACGTCGTGAACGTAGCCAGCCAGCGGCTGGGTCTGTGACCGGTGGTTGGATCGGATCGTCCCGGTCTACTACTAGCCAGTCTCCACCTTGGGTTTTTTACTTTACCGTGCGCGCCAGGCCGTGGCCGCCACGGCGGGAGCAGACGCTGCTGGAGCTGGACACGTACCTAGTAGTAGCAGCTAGCAGGGGGATAAAACGAGGCCTCGCGACCCCCCTGCCCCCTTCCCCCCTCCGCCCCTCCATCCCCGATGGAGGAAGAGGAGGAGGGGGACGAGTTCCTCAAGGTCCTGCGAGCGCTGCGGGACGCCGCGCGGGCCGTCGAGTCCGGCTGCGGCTCTGCGGGCGACGGCGGGCCCGCCCTGCACGCGCTCCTCGCGCTCGAGGCCAGCAAGGACCACCTGCTCGCGGGCGACCCCGAGCTGCGCGCGCTCTGCCGTGTGCTCGCGAGGGTCAGGGCGCTCTCGTGGTCGCTTGAGTTGTGCGCCGGGGAGACGACGGGGGGAGGCGGCGGGCTGGTGGGTGAATTGCGCGCGCGGTGCAGGCGGTGCAAGACGAGGAGAGGGATCGCGCGCGCGGCCGGGGACGTGGCAAGGGAGATCCAGGCGTGGATGGACCGCGAGCTCGCCAAGCGCCTCGTGGCCGCGCTGAGGCGGGAAGGGGACGAGGACGCCAGGGCGTGCTCCCTGCTCGCGGAGCTCGAGGCGCGGCTGATGGGGCTTGCGAATTCGGGGCGGTTCGACGCGCGGCTGCAGGACGCGGTGCTCCGGCACGGCGTGTTCGCCGCCGTCGAGGCGCGGCTCGGGGCCGGCGGCGCCCCCGGGGTCATCAGCGACGGGTGCGCGGCGTTGGTGCTCGCGCTGGTGCGGTTCAACAGGGACGTGTTCGTGGGGCCCGTGCTGATGGGCCCCGCCGTGGGCGCGCTGGTGTCCTCCTCCGCGTCGTCGCCGGCGCCGCTGCGCGCGCTGAACGGGCTGGTGGACGCGATCCGGACGCCGCTGGTGGACGAGCTGCACGGCCGCGGCGAGCTCCCGCGCCTCGTGGCCCTGCTCTTTGGCGACCCGCGCGTTCGGGCACTGGCGCTGGAGCTCGTCCTCCGCGTCGCCTACTACGGCCGCGGCGAGGTCCTGGACGCGCTCCTCGCCGAGGGCCTCGTGAAGCGCCTCCTCTGCCTCCAGCGCACCTCCGGCCTCGGCGGCGGCGAGTTCGTGAGCGCGGTGGCGCGGTTCGCGGTGCAGGTGGAGGTGGGGCAAGGGCTGGGCCCGCGGGAGAAGCGCCTGGCGAAGCTGGACATCCTGCGGCGCGTGCGGGAGGCGGCGGTGTCCCCGGCCGAGGAGGCCGCCGTGGTGGCCGAGGTGCTCTGGGGCGCCACTCCCTGACAAAGCACCACCTGGCGTGACGTCCACCATCCCGTAAGCGGCGGTTGACTTGTCGGTTGGTGTGGCCGTCTTCGCTTCCACCTCTTTTTCCTCGCCCTCAAACCTTCCTGTGAATAGCAAGCAAGGGTCGCTTTGTAGAACTGTAGATAGATAGACCAGTAGTTGATAGCGGAAGTGTAGGCGTAGAGGACTCCAAATCCATTGTCCCGCGTGGACGATTGTACGAGAGAGTCAAGGATGTAAACATTATTTTTAGCGTGTAAAGAAATCGGTAGGAATTGCAGCGTGAATGCAGTGACAGTGAGAGCTTGTATGAACAGTGTCCACAGCGATCACGGGGACGTCTGATTGGGCCACAACGATGGTCGGCAGCAGCGGCGAGCCTGCAACCGTGAGTAGGACGTGCGCTTGATCTCTGGTACGTGGCGACGTCGATCTGGCAGTTTCCGGAGCGTGCCACGGCTCCACGGGAGCACGACACGTCGGAACCTCTCGACCTGGCGATGCATTGTACACCCAGTGGCGTTCGTGGATCCCCCCCCCCCAAACAAGAATTTGGACTCTGCAGACTGCAGACTGGCCGGGGACTGCTGAACTGGACTTGCGTCCAGTGAAAGGGAGAGATCTGAATCTCGAACGGTAGCGCATACTTGAAAAAAGGGCATTCTTCTTTCTATCTTCAGGCATCCTCGACATCGTGAGATGCACCGGCGCCTTTTGTCTTGTAAAAAAATGACCCGAGCGGTCGGGTGGTGCTGAGCTTTTCATCATCATGTCCAGACAAAGTCTCGGCCCCTCGTCGCACTTGCTGCGGCGCGGCCGCGACATGCCAAAAGGCAGAGCAGGTAGCAGGGATCCACCGAACATCACCATATACCGCTTACAATTAAGATTCCACATCGAGCTCACAGTCACAGTGGAGGTTGCTGTACGCTCGTGCCAACCATAGAAGTCAAGTCGCAGTTTTTGCGTTGTCAAGATCCAATCTGGTATATACAACTCCAGCAGCCTGTGTATCAGACAAGATGGCAGCAGCAGCGAGACCGTGGGAGTTGCTGGTGTTTGCTATGGCCATATGTGAGAACGCATGAGCAACTGGTTCCCTTAGAGCATCTCTAGTGGCTCGTCTATATGTCCGTCTAAAGCGATTTGGACGACCGTGGATAGAAAAAACCTTTCCAGTGGCTCGTCTAAATGGAGGTCTAAATTTAGACGTCCTCCCAAACCTGCTACCCTATATGGACGACGGTGCCACGACCGTCCAAAGCAACTTCTTGCCCGGAAGCTCACTCCCGCGCCCATCCGGAACAGTTGGAGACATAGGACGCGGGGGCACTCGCGAGAGGTTGCTGTCCCTCTGCTCGCCGGCTCCATGTACTCTCCTTTTCCATGTAGATTTGGCGAGAGGGAGAGAGAAATTGGACAAGAACAAGAGGGTGCTCGACCATGGTGCTTAGACGCAAGCTAGATCCATCCGCCGGCAGACAATTTTTGCCGGATCCGGACGCAAAACAGTGTAGCCGGGCGTGGTCTCGTCTGGTCCTGTTGGGAAGGAGCAGCGGCAGGGGCATGGTAGAGGGTTGCAGCTACTCCGATGATATTGAAGAGAGGAGGCTTGTCTCGTACTGAACTTGTTGCTGCTTGTGCATCGATACAGAATATAGAGATGATGTGATGTACTACTGAATGTTGCTGAAACATTGCTTATATCGCTGCATAATATACAAATATTTGCTTGTATTGATAATCATTTCGTTGTCTTGTTTGCTACTGAATATTGCTTCTAAATTTTGATGATAGTTATAAAAAAATACTAAAATATTGGAGAGAGGATGTAGACGTCCTACATATACACGTTCCGCTGAAAAACTAAGATCGTCTATATTCTCTCTCCTTTTAGACGGTCATCTATACGGACATATAGACGTTCAGATTTAGACGTTCCACTAGAGATGCTCTTATGTATATGTGGGTGTCTCCCTTCTATATGGCAGCCTTCAAGCAATCGGACAACTTTGGCAAGCAGAACACAGAAGAAATACTCTACAGTACTATCCAACATCTAGTAGCAAGATAGCTGGTACGTACTGGTTCTTGAGGGCTGAGACCTTCCAATCAACTGAACAAATATGTACATCACTCATTATCTCCACCAGACCCAAAAAATTCCACTAAAGCATTTGCCATCATGTCTACACTTCTTCCTTCCCACACTGGCCCAGCGACACTAACATAATTTACATGACAAAAACAAATCCAATCCACAAAACTGAAGTGTGTTTTACAAGCCAACCAGTGACCCCACCTACGCAACAAAGGAACCACAAAGAATGGTGTTCAACGAATGATTTTCTCCGCACACAAATTTACATGAACACGGCATTACACAGGAGCACTCACTTGTCATCCAAACAAAGCCCATAGAAACTACCGCCAGATGAAACAAAACAGGCTGATTTCCCTTGCCAGATTTTCCCTTTCCTTTCTCCTTTCGAGGATAACCCTGTAGGGCGCATCCAAGGCGCAAGAGATGTTGCAGTTCCAGCTATGTACACAGCTTTGAAGGCTTCATAGAAGGATGTCGCTGGGGTTTATGTCAGGAGATGATACGTAGAAGGATGATGTCAAGGAGCTTGTGATCTGTGCTTTCACGCCTTGCACCTGCGATAGCTCGTGGATATCTCTGACAATGTCGAACACAGCTTCCGGTTGGGCCAGTTTCAGTGCGTTTTCTGACATTCTCTTGTGTTCCTCCTTGCCTGGACCGAACCAATGGGCAACAAGTGCAGCGGTCTCCTTAGGACTTTTCGAGAACACGCCTGCACCGTTGTCCACGACATAAGGGACATTGCCTACTTCCTGAGATGCAAGAAAACAAACATGTGTTAGATGACATTGTTCGATGCGGACTACCAGCTAACCAAAGAGAAGCACGCGACTCTTGCAAGCTCTAGGTTGTACATATTCAATGCCCGACCAAATTTTAATTTTGTACAGTCTAAACCAGAGTTTGAACAAATTCTATAACAACCTACGTATTTGTACTGTATAAAACCATCATCTATTCATCAGAATAAAGTTAACGAGAATTATTCTTCCTTCAGATCTGTAAAGATGATGCGTAGGAAGTTCACAAGACAATAACCATAACAAGTATGGCATTGCACCCATGGCCAACTTATACTTATATTAACCCGGACAAGTTTATGTTGTTCATGTTCTTATTAAAGGACTAGATATCTAGCAGAATATTTTGAGCTCTAAATTGTAAAGCCTTTGAGTTCGATGCAGTGTTATAAGTACATATACTTTGAATGCTTATTGCGAAAATATTAACTGTGCTGAGTTAGTAGACACAGACCTGTCCAGGTATGAAGTCATTGAGGATGATAGGAAGCCCTCTAATCAACGCTTCGGCAATGGTACCTGGTCCAGCCTATTGAACCAAAATAACAACACAAAAACGAAAGTATGAGTACCACAAGACCTTCAAAGGAAGCAGCACGCCAACAATCGAGAAGGATCAAGAATATATATACCTTTGTTATAATGCACTCACAAGCGCCCATCCATTTCTCCATTTGGGTCTCAAATCCCCTAATCTTTTGTTAAAAAAGAAAAGAAGTCAATACAAATATCCTCCTTGTCTGGGGTACATAAGCAACAAGTTGAATTTTTAAAAGAACCGACAATGTAACATTTATCTATACCTTTATTGGCATTTTCCATTCAAGAGCCTGCAATGAGGAGCTCAGTGTTTTGTTCCGACCACAGATGACAACAAGCTGACCAATAGGTTTTCCAAGCTCTTTGTCAAACAATACATCTCCAAGTGCTTTTGCGGTCTTCTTTACAGGACCCATGCCCTCTCCACCTCCCATCAGCAACACTGCAGGTAGCTCAGGATCCAATTCAAGTTCCTTCCGCAAATCATCCTGGTGAGTAATTGGTTTAAAATAATGTGTTAGTTAGAAAGAGAGTAACAAGCATTTGCATTAAGACATACAAGAATGCCTCACATGTTTGGTTACACAATACTTGGCGGTTAATGAATAGACAATAGATAAAAATATGTACTGCTGGTGAACCACTGTGTTTTGAAAGATCGGATACAAAATTTAAACCAATTGGGCACAGAAAAGGCAGTCCTAAGGTTAACTAAGAGGTATATACCTTAACAAGAACAGCGCGGCAGAACGATGGTCGAATGGGAAGACCAAACACACGGATCTGAGAGGGTTGTAGGTCATCCAGTGCTGCCCTCTTGGCCACTTCTTCTGATGGGCAGTAACATCTATTCACATTAGGATGGAACCTGTGTATATTTTGTTACAAAATTTTAACTCTATGATTAAAGTGTGTCAAAAGCAGTTATTTTCCTGAAAGGAAAAAAAAAAGTACCCAGGTTTTCCCCTTATTGATAGATGAACCTACCATGTAGGGTGGCAAGTGTTGAGGTCGGTGATGACGGTGGTGAAGACTACTCTGTTTTGCAGACCTTGCCATTTGAGTACCCATAGAGGAATGTGTTGCATGAGGGGATGGACACTGATTATTATGTCTGGCTTGTACTTCTTCAATCCAGCCTCAACCTTCCTTCACCCATAAATAAGAAAATATTCAGAAAAAACAACTCCATGTAGCCTCTTCATGTAGAGACAAAGTCTAACATAAGGAACATTAAGTAGATTGTAGGCCAACTTCTAAACGATACCAGCATTATGTGTAACCGTTTGACTATAGCTTGGCCTTGTTAGTGTAATAATCAGATCATAGTACAATACGTCACTGTCAACACTTATTAGCAATGAAAGCATTTAAGTAGAGCAAAAATAAGAAGTGCCAACTTAAGTTGATTTTTAAACTGATAATCGGTATACAAGGTCAGTGGTCTAAAGTATGGAAAACGGCAATCCAAGTAATAAGCAGTTCGCATATTCCATAGTGTCAATGCGGTCTATAATATGTGTGGTCATGATCTGGAAACAATAAGCAAGGCCAGGCTGGCAATTGTGAAACCATATGCTGGTTCCAACCACTTGTGATGCTCAGCAGATGACAGCAACGCAACGCAATCATTTTAGTGACCTCCTAGAACACCACGCCTACGGGGTACAGGGTGACACCAGCACAGAGTGGGGTTTTTGATTGGCTGATGCTCAGAAACTGAATTTCTTGAAATGCTACATGTCCAGCCTGAACAAGTCCACATGGCTGAATATCTGACCCTGGCACAAGTCCATCCAGAAAGCTTGATTTTAACAGCAAAATGGCATACATTACATGACAGCGAACTTAGCACAGATATTTCAGCATCTATAGTCAAGACAGGACTGGGCCTTATAAAACTATCGTTGCGATATCAGCCTGTAAGATCCGGCATTATAAAATATTACTAGTGCGAACGATGCTGACAAAACTGCTGACCCATTAGAAAATCTTTGATTAGGTGAGCAATTTGCAATCCAGGGCCCCAGCCAATAACATCACCGTAACATGTGGCGTGACAATGAAAACACAGATTGCATCGAATTTTTGTGGGTGAAGCGAGAAAAACATTCCAGGAACTAATCAACTCGGTAAAATGAAAACAGTTTTTTTTGAACCGTGAGTGGAAGATAAGCATTCTTCTTACTTGGCGTAGAATGATGCGAGTGCGGCGAGGTAGAAGTTGTGGACCCATCGGGGGGATGTGCCGTGGAAGGCCACCTTCCAGAGCTGCACGTGCTTCACCATGAACTTGTAGGAGTTCTCCATGTTGTTGAGCGGCCAGCCGGCGTGGTCCTTGCACAGATCCTTGACGAAGACCTGCCCAAATCGAAACGGAAACCCATTGTTAGCGCGTCCGGCGGCTCGAATCGAAAATTAATTCCAACAATTTAATTAGCAATCCATCCGTCCATCCGGGGTTCACGGAGAGGAGGAGAATTGGGGAGGGGAATATACCCGGTAGTCGTCGCCGAACTCGATGCGGAAGGCGTCCTTGATGGCCTCGGCGGACGCGCGGTGCCCGCCGCCCGTGTCGCTCATGAGGATGAGGACGTTTTTGGCGCGGTTGGCGCCGAGCTGGACGAGCTCGACGGTGCCCTCCTCCTCCTCCCAGAAGGGCTCGTCGTCGTCCTCGGGCCCCGCGGAGAGCGAGAGGGCGGATGGCGAGGAGGAGACGCCGCGGCCGGCGGAGGAGAGGTCCCCGGCGTAGGAGAGGCTCTTGCGGAACCTGCGGCGCATCCGCTGCTGGTGGTGGTACGCCGCCACGCTCTCCAGCACCGTCTCCCGGATCGACCGCGCCCGCGGCGACGCCGTCGACGCCGCCATCGCGGCCGCGGATCCCCCCGGGGCCGAGGCGCGCAGGCGAGGAGCGGTGGGGCGGCGGCTTCCGCTGTCCTCGCGGCGGGGGGAGGAGAGTGGGCAGGGGGCGTGTGTTTAAAATTGGCAAGGGCCAAGGGGAGATGGAATGGAGGGACGGAGCCGGAGGAGAGAGAAGGGGGTCCGAGCTGGCACACGGCCGCGGCCGGAAGACAGAGCTGGAATTTGGAGGTTAGGGACGGCGGTGCTGGTTGTTGTCGCGTGTTTTATGCGTGTGCTCTTTTGGTGGTTTGCGGATTTGGAATTGGGGAATTGGAGGGGCTCTTTTGTGTCACGACTGCAAACGAGTTTGAGGGGGTTTTGTGGGAATATGAAAAAGGGACAATGATTAGGTCAAATCTTGCAGGAGGAACCTATACTAGTGTAGTGGTATTTTGTGTGGAATATGCTTGTAATGTAAAGGTAAGTTACTTCTGTCTCTGGAACAAAGTCAGACACTTAGACTTAGACAATAAGCTTGCCTTATCAACCTCATATAATCCATTTGATCCAAGGTGTCCTCGTCGAAGTTGCAACCTTAAAATACACAAAAACAGTAACGTGGGTAAATGACACATTGAACATCATTGGAAGCAATTTAGTCACTTTCACACCCCTTTTGACAACTCCGATCCACCGGTTAGGTGCCATGCGACAGAGGAGATAACTATTTCCTCTTTTCATCATAGACGTGTAAGTTTCACACCCCTTAAACCGGCCCGCTTGTAAGTTTATTTACATATTTTCCGCCAACGAAATGCGTAAAACTTCAAACTATCAAAAAATTGAAAAAGTCATAGTGGTTCTTCCATTAGTGAACACGTGGAGGATCAAATTGTCGGAAACATGTCAAACTGCGTATCACATTAGATTTGGGTTCTTCAAAACTATTAACCCCCCAAGTCATAGTTTTCTGAGGAAAAAACATCCTTGTTGTGGTTTTGTGAAACCCTAACTAAAATATTTGTGTCTTTGTGATTTATTATCAAATAGATATAGGAATAGTTTCTTCTCATGAAACTATATGACATGCTACCTCTTTTAAAAATTTACATGATGCTAGTAATCATGTTTGGTTTCACCAAGAAGTCGTATATATACGATGGAGCGCACCTTGTTCAATTTGGATATCTTACCCATAAATGGTAGAATGTGCAAAGGAATATAAACAATTGTTTTTAAAAATTATAATCCTCCATTGTTTTCCAGATTGATGGGTCTTCTAACACACATTATTCTTTTCTGAAAATTGGCACACATGGTCTGAATCAATGTGATCGGGATCCCAACTGTCATGTAGACACGAATAGAGTGCATGTCGAAGTTATAAAATGGTGAAAACTTTCAAATGTTATCTCCGTTCAAGTTACAAAGGAGAATATCACCTCTTCTACCATGTTGCATATTACTTGTCAGTCGATGTTGTTAGAAATTATGTTAAACTAACTAAATCGTGGGATTGGGTTCCAAAAACCTTTTTTTCCATTTATGATATGTGAAATCTTAATCCCAATCGTTGTGGTTTCGTGATATTTGCTCCAATAAGAAAGAGAAAAGGTTTTCTTATCATGAAATTACATGATGCTACCATCATGAAAGAATACATGATGCTACCATTTCAAGTAAAGAATTACATGATGCTAGTGCCATGTTTGGTTTCATGAAGAAGTCAGCATATGCCGTAGACACAAGCACACAACTCTATGATAGTCTTTAGCTCAGGCAAATAATGTTTGTTCGGATAACCTTTTATAGTCCTTGATCGTCGTTAGAGAGTATAATTTTTTATTTTATTAAAAGTACAACCTTTCTTTATTTTTTTGAAATAATGTACCATTTGATCGCCCAATGCATTTTTGGCTTTATTTGCTTGAACCATAGACTCCACCATTTTCTTCCCTAGGACGTGCCTCACGTGGTCTGAATGAAATGACATCACTACAGCTTATTGATAACAGTCTTGGTTTGAATCCAAAATTGTGAACTAACGGTCGATAATATGCATCTCCTCAAACATGAAAAGGAGATGCGCCCAAGCTAAGGTGTCTAAGAATGTTCCCGATATCGACGGGGGATTTGCACATTTGCCACACTTTTCTTTGCACTTTGCATATTTGCCATTTTCTGTGTCACTGACATGTGGTGGTCATGTGGCAAATATGCAAATTTCATGTGGCAAATATGCAAATTTTAGATAAAAAGTGTGGCAAATGTGAAAAAATTCCGATATCGACACCCTTCTATAGGAAAAATCGAACCATGCAAGACCCTTGCATGTGTGTGTTATATTAGAAGAAGAAAAGCCATAGAAATGGCTAAATTCTTACAGAAAATACAAAGGATGTAACACGATCCAGAGAGAAAGAAAGACAAGAACACAACAAGAAACAACCTTTGTTCTTTTATCCCTCGATAATAATAACGTGTCAGGCGTGGTCCCGTTAAAGTATCACTTCTAGTTCATTCGTAAAATTCGGATTCAAATTTTAAACTTTGAACTAGAATTTGGCTAATGAACTAAACGTGCGACATTAGAGGGATTCCACTTGACACCCTAGATAATGGAACCCGACTCCATTTTTTGATGCATATGAAAAATACACCAAACAACAACAAACGAACACGACGAAAAAACTGAGACAAGAAAGCGAATGTCCTTCCTAGGAACTGTAGACGAACTGAGCTTGCTAACGACCAGAGTCTCGCTACGGCCTTGATATGGTCGATGAGCTATGCAAAATTTCTGCACTAGCTTTTGTATCCCCACGGTGGCCCCCGGCCGGAAGGCAACGACGGATCAAGGCTGACGCAGGATTTAGTGCGATGATCCAGTCGTGTGCGTGTGCGTGTGCATGCACGAGAGGGGGGAAAGGCATTGCCTTCTTGACTAACAAAAACAGTGTCGCGTCGTCACCCCGATCATTTCCGTTTCGAAACGTCTCTACCAACGGATAAGCCGGATGGACTACGCGGAGCGCGAGTGGAAATAAGAGCATCGTGGAGGGCGGTCGTGCAAAAGGCGTCCGGATCCTGGTCCTGGGGAAGAAAGAGAGATGCGTGGGGCAGAGAGAGAGGAACGTGGGGGCGAAAGGCTGCGCTGTCTCTGCGGTCGGATCGGATCTCCGGGAATGATGCGCGGAATCCCGGCGGATTATTCCACCCCGAGCCCGTGCCTGCCTCGGGTGGACGGACGGACTGACGGACGGCCGGGTGCACGCGCGGGTCGGACTTGGTCGCGCGCAGGGGCTGGAGTCGGCTTCCAGTCTTGCCCCCGGGAGACGGGATGGACGTGGTGGTAGCACTGGCGGCGGCGGGTAGCGTGCACGGCTTCACTCGTACGTGCAGTAGCCAGTAGCCTTGCAAGTCAAGTCCGGACAAGCGTTCCTCCGACCCTGCACCGCCACTTCTCGATCGGCGACACTTCTCGCCGTTGAACCAGACCAGATAATGTCGTGGACTGATGATTAGGGCCTTAAGCAAAGGCGGCGTCGTCGCTTATTGCGCCAAGCCGTTACGTCGTTAGCAGCCAAGATCAAATTTGGAGTATCAGTGCGGATCCACAGGTGAGGTTTTAAGCATGAGATTTGGAATTTGGAAGCAAGGGACGGCGGGCGGTCTCGTGTGGTCTTTTTTTTTTTTTTGAGGGAAACAGCCAGACTTCGTCCTCATGTGAGCTTTATTAATCATCGACAATCATTACATCGTTTATGAGACTATTAAGCAAAAAATTAAAGGGATCATCGTCCCAAATACAAGAATCCTTATTAAGAAAAGAAAACCTAGCTAGCTCATGAGCAGGTGTGTTTGCTTCCCTCAAACAATGCTTAAAAATAACACTACCAATATTAGTTGCAGCGTCCATGCAGTCTGCATAAATCGCAGCTGATTTCATCCACCATGTATCTTCTGGTTGTTTGTGGACTAGGTAATTGGGGAAATATAGGGGCTCGTTTTTGTCATGACTAGTAAAATGCCCGTGCGTTGCTACGGGCAATCAAAAAATTGAATAATATAAAAACTTTAACTATACAATTGTTTGTAGACTTATGGCATGAGATGTAGTGGGATCACAACAAAAGTAGCCAAGCAAATAAAACATGCATCAGACTGTATCACGAGCTTTATTTTTCCTAATTTACACTTGAGACAAGCAAACTCTGAATAACGTTTTAGAAAATATGACCGTATTCAAATAATACATGATGTTGAAAATATTTTTGGGACAAGAACTTAACTATTTAGCAAATCTAGTACACTAAAACAAGATCACAAAAATGTTATTCCCTCCGTCTCAAAAATAGATGTATTAGGTTTTGATAAATTTGAGACATCTATTTTGAGACGAAGTGAGTAGAAGAGATAGTGAAATTAAAAATCATGAGTACACATGTACAACCATCTTCTAGAATCCAAAAAAATCAATTCTCTACGCTAGTGAAGCATGGACAATTTCATTGGTATTGTGCTGAATAGCACACTTTGTCACCCCTTCAATATCTAACCAGTATCGTTGCAGTGTGGTCCATTGTTTAAATAGCTCTCTTCATAGCAATCTTTCCTGACAATAGACAGATATGCACACAAGGGAACATGTGTAGTTTCATTTTCACATCCAATAATCAGGACATATACTATCAAAGCGATACAGTACATATTTTCTTCAGAACACACATTCCTTACGACAATGAACTTCAATGGGATCACCTTCGTCCACGTCCACCGTATCGTTCAATTCTAACCATCTCCTGATCTCAATAGAAACTGGGCATCCAGCTGATAAAGTAGTGAAAAAATAGTTAAATTGTTCATAGACCAAGTAGTCCCATGAGTATCGTTCCTCGCACAGATCTGTCAATTAAAAATCAACACCAATAACACACAATCTATTAAACAGCTAGCCTTATTAAGGTTGAGAGATATTCTCTCAAATTAAATGTTCCCCACCAAGTTCACGTTTTTTCTAGAATAAGAGGCAAAATCATAATATGTATTATATAGCATACTATGGGGTCAACATGGGGACGGTACGTAAGATCAAATTTATGGCCTCAACATATTGTTTGTCTAAGAAAATATATTTATAGTGGTCGTTTTAACCCTTGCATCTGATTCCTAGTTGTCAATAGAAAATAAAGGTATTGCTTGTCACTATCATAACACAAGAAGTAGTATGACTACAAAATAAATTACAGTTCATTCTTGCATGGTAAATGGACAGAGAATAGCTGCATGTACTTATTCATCAACTGCCAGAGTGTCAATAAAATAGCTACTGATCCTTTACAGTTCGATGAGGTATATGCAATAAGAGGAATATTTTTTCAAAATCAGTAGCAATTAATAAATGGAAAAGGAGATAAAAGGAAAAATCCCTAGATTTATCTCTAGGTATTAATGGAAAAAGGGATATACAATATAAATTACAAGAACCACAATACTCTCATGTAGAAATGGAAAAAGCGATCATAGGTTTTAATGCATAAAGGGGTACAAGATAAATCTCAGGGTATGAATGGAAAAAGGGATGTTGATTCTCGATAGCAATAAATAATCCACCAGTGTTAATGTGACTCACAAATGTACGTTGTTTTGTAATACAGCTGAAAACAGCGTCGCAGTGGTTCATTGCAACCGCTGCCTCTATATTACTTGTGGTTCCCATAAATGGTTCAACCTGTGGACAATATTATTAAATCTATTAAAATGAAATTAATAGAATTATATAGATGTGAAAGGTACTGGAAAGGGTAGGGAGCTGCCAAAAGAGAGAATCTGTGGGCATCGACTAACCTGAGAGTCCCTGAGCTACACGACGTGCACAACCTCTGCCACCATGCCTTCCCTTGGGCATCCCCGAGGTTGTTGAGGGCAGTGGTGGCGTGTGCTTCCTCCACACACATAGGACACAATGCCTTCCAAGGCCCCAACTGCACAGAGAAACAACAACGGCGCATGCGGCTGTCTCGAAGAAGGGTGGGGGCTCCTAGTGCGTGTCTGCTCGTCTTTGGCCTTACTCCAGGCTTTCACGCCTATGCCTCAACTCCACTTTTGGCTTGCAATGAATGGCCATTTTTTCTTGCCACTCCATTCAGCACCGTGCACCCACTTTCTTCTCTCCCTCCATGGTTCCTTGCCGCATACCTCTTTACTCTTTTCACACTACAACGCTAACAGAAGACAAAGACTCATCTTCTTACTTCATCCCATAAGCCTTCTCTGCCATTATTATGCAGATTGCTTTTTGTGGGTTAGAATAATTTGATCATGATTGTCAATCAAGAAGAATTCGGTACCTTTAGTTGTTTTGCCAATTATATATTCCAACTATTAAGAAATAGATTAGGGCTAATACAATCTTGAAATATGCTACTCGATAAAATTATATAAGTATATCATACTATATAGTACCCTTCAAAAAATATGTAATTCCCTCATTGAGATTTCCTTGCACACCAAACTGATTACTTCATAAACTGTGTGACTCCCTCGGGAGTACATATTAGATTCAAATAAACAACCAAGACACAAAAGAGATATTCTGTCAACCACGTCCAATTAAACGAAACGTTAAGCCCACAAGAATTTGCTCATATGCACCACAACAACATACATATGCGGATTATTTCAAGAAGGATAAGCCTAGCAAATGCGTGTTGATAGATATATTTACCCACCTCAGGTTTACAGCATATGAGAAGGAGCTTGATCTTGATGCCCTCAATCGCACCTTCCACATAGTGTTATACGTTGATTTGCTTTATGTCCATGCAGCCTTAAATAGTGACCGCACCTTGGCTAGGAACTATATGCCGAACAGAAACAGATGGCCTCGCTACAAAAAAATCTCTTGCTTGGTAAACATATCCATATATTTGCCTCCTTGCTTAGCTTCATTATTCATAGAAAGATATAATTACACAAAAACACAAGTTATAAGAAAACTTTTATACAAAATCACAACTTTTTGGATTGTTTTAGGAAAAACAAAGGTAGAATGCTAAATATCAACACAAAGCCCAAATATCCTATCATGTAGCTTTAAATACTAAAGCTGATGTTAAGACCCATATGTCGGGGCTAAAATGGCTGAAACAAAAACCCTGGAGAAATGGGGGCTTGCACCACACTGAATCGAGCGAGATATGATAAGACGAACCAGTTCAACCCCAAACCCCTTACTCGGAGGCGAAGGGCACTGCTGGCGGCACGATGCATAACTATGGTGTTGATGGCAACACTTCTTCGAGTTGTGTTGGCGATGGAGTTGATCCAACATGTTCCCGCCATCCCCTGTTACTCCTCCATACACCCTGCACTTGGAGGCGAGGACAGTGGTGCCAGCACATACAGATGTCAATCAATGGTGGAGGCCATAAAACTCGAAGAGGAATACAAGAAGTACCAACAACTCGTGGAAAAATCATGGCGCCGACGCATGGTCCCTAGCATCAGATTTAGTGTGTTTTTGTGTTAGTTTAGTGTTAAAAGAAGAAAAACATGATACTATCTCTAAAGTTGTGGTTTTCTAAAACCAAATCCAAAAGTTGTGGTTTTATGTGATAAGTGCTCCTGTAGTTGTGGTTTTATGTGATAAGTATCCTGTAGTTGTGGTTTTGTGTAATTACCTCTGATAGAAATGAATGGACGCTCGACATAGTTGTACCAGTCTGCCTTGCAAAAGGCTAATGGATAAGCTGCATGTTCTCAATAAAAGATTCTGAACTGAATCATCCACCTCTCTCTGTAACAAAAACGCTGAAGGAATTCAGTCATGACATTTTCACAAGTTCAAACATGAAATTTTTGGAACCAGGCCACTATTTGAATGCAGAACATAAAACAAAAGTGGCGGGAACATGATGGCGGCAATAGAAAAATGGACGCTCAATATAGCTCTACCAGCCTTGCAAACTACTCACCTTGAATTGCATAGAAAAGCGTATATCTAACCTGAGAAGGTAGTTGATCGCTCGGGCCAAGTGATATGGGAGAATACAGTAAGTGTCCATATCTAAGAATAAGTTAAAATATGCGAGCACCTATACAGTCCACGTCCTTGTAAATATTTACTATTTGAGGATATTCTTACTAACCACTTTATTTACTACATACTAAAGAATTATTGGATCCCCTCCCATGCCCAATGCTCCTCTTCTAAATAAGGTACCAGATCAAGGAGAAAATGTACATGCTTTCCAAGCAAGCTTCACGAGGTTGTAACCTTTAGTTGATCGGTATCGGTACTCTTCCAACATAGGTAGATGAGGAGCAAAAAAGTGATGTTAAATTTATGATATTGTTAAAAATGTTTCAAAGGAGATCCTAGGTTCACTCTAAAATGCTACAATTTTCAACACTAAATGGAGGAAAGAAAATGATATACACGTTTAGATGGTAAACATCATAACAATGCATATTAATAGCATATTCAATCACTAATTGTATATGGAAAACCTTTCTAATAGCACATGATCAGTCGTCCTGAGTTCCAAAGATGTGTTGTGCACAAGAAAATATTAGACACATTGGGATATATTTTTCACTAAAACATGAGTATTCGGAAAGTTTATTTGCATTGAATTGTTATTGAGAAACAGAAAATTCATGAAGTAGCATGGAAACAAAGTTGTGGCAGAGATAATAGTTAACAAATGCTTATTTTCAAAGAACGAGTCAATCTAGTGGCTTGTAGGCAATCCATTGTTGTTCAAGAACCCACTTGTGAACATCACACATCTGACTCTCTCACACACACTGCAATTCCCAGAACTGGAAGGGATCAAAAATCACATTGCGGAGGTAGTCAAGGCCAATGAGCATGTGGAGACGACTAACGACTCAAGCAGGCAAGAGAGGCAGGTGACAGCGATGGTGATTAACCGGGACGATGGAGGCCTAGATGGAAGGCGAGGGACAGGAGGACGGAGCACCGTCACGAGCATCCTCCTGTGGCACCTGTGCGCTGCCGCGACTGTAATTAAAGCCGAGCTCCCCGGGCTTGTCCGCGACGACGCTGCCGGGGTGTCCCGTGGGACGACGCCTAGTCGCGGAAATCCGTGAAGCCGGTGTTGATGGCCGTCAGCGAGAGGCGGCTCTTGGAGTCCACGGGGTTTCACGTGCACCCTACTCTGAAAGTTAAGGTTTGAGTTGCTACTTGATAAAGTAAGTTGAAACCAGAGCAGAAAACATCAGAATAGGAAGCTGAGCTGCTTCACGTTATTGTTGCAGTTTTTAGCAACTTAGCAATCTACACACAGACTGAACAAAAAACATGTGTCGACACTGAAAGTCTGAGACACACTTGAGTCACTGTTGAAGTAGGCCATCATAACAATCACACCCTGAGACAAACAAACAGCAACAAAGCCATCATCAGCACCAGGCAAATACAAGAAATGGGGAAGGTGTATTACCAAGAGAAGCAGGGCGATGGTGAGCATTGGCATGGAGCACGACTTGGGGTGAAGCAGGCCCCCGCAGAGACCTGACGGCCAGGGTTGACCGACCTTCTCCACTTCTTAGACCCACAATGGTCCACCACCAGAGTGAGCTCTCCCTGACCACCTGCCATCGTGTCCGCAACACCACACATCAATTTGAAAAAAACGTGCAAAAATCCCCACAATGTTGTGCCAAATCGGATGCACGAAGGAGCACAGATGTGATCTTCACAGTGTAAACTGACATGTCGACCGCGTAAACGTTCGATCCTAGTAAATGTTCAGTAAACTGCACAACAGAGCTTGGTGTTGACGCGTGATCCTTGTCCTAAAGTTGATTAGGTACCTAGAATTCTAGTTCTAGAGAAAGGAAAGCAAAAGAGGGTTCAAATTTACACTTGAGCCTGTGCCCGCAATTTAGGATTCAGCTAAAGAAACTAAAACCCCGCTACGATGTATGGATCTGCAGAAGCAGCACAATTTGCATAGATGAAATGGTACTTCGTTAGTTTCGATGCAGGATAATAAATATAGAAATGTCAGAGGTCCAGGTTACAGTATACTTCTCTGTCATAGAATCGAACAGATCCTTAGCCAAGCCGGTGTGAAAACTTCGCCCAAGTACATATTCAGTTAAAATTGCATCGAAGGAGAACCTTGAGATACAAAGGTTTCAAAATAATGGAGTGCACCTACAATTCCTCTAGACCAACAAAACGCTCAGCCAAACCATTTAGGACAATGGCAAAGGTAAGATGAACGCGTCAAGCCTTTGAATGTGCTCTTAGATTAGTTCTGCCCACCAGAGACACAACTATCCATGGACTGTAATTACCAGGTTCTGTTGTACGAGGTAAAAATACATAAATCCATACTAAGATACAATGCACTACTCTCTACTCCCAAGCGACAATTTACGGCACTCCCTCCGTCTAGAAATAACTGACTTGGATTTGTCTAGATTCGAATGTATCTATACACTAAAATGCGTCTAGCTGCATTTGAATCTAGACAAAATCCATACTAAGATCAAATCGCAGATCAAATCGTGTCAAGCCTTTGAATGTGCTCTTAGATTAGTTCTGCCCACCAGAGACACAACTATCCATGAACTGTAATTACCAGGTTCTGTTGTACGAGGTAAAAATACACAAATCCATACTAAAATGCAATGCACTACTCTACTCCCAAGCGACAATTTACAGTACTCCCTCAGTCCAGAAATAACTGACGTGAGTTTGTCTAGATTCGAATGTATCTATACACTAAAATGCATCTAGATACATTCGAATCTAGACAAAATCAAGTCAGTTTTTTCTAGACGAAGGGAGTAGTAAAAACTGCAGATCAAATCAAACTAATAGAATATACATGCTTACATACCCAAACCGCGCCTGCGTTTAGCACATTTTGGAAATTACTGGTCACATAACTACCCATACGAGTATTCAGTACAAGCATTCACCGATCTAAAATATAAATGGAGAAAAGAACTGACAGTACCTTGTTGTCTCCGATGTGAACATATGGGGAGAAGAGTGTCTGCCAGTGACGTTGCTCGCGCCGACCAGGAGATGCAGAGGCGAAAGGGATAAGCTCGATGGTGGGGCGGTACATGCTGCCAGAGCAGGGGTCATGAAGCCGTAGAGGATACCCCCAGGCACGATGGCGTTGGAGTTTGTTGGTGGCTTGCCGGAAGGGGAGAGGCTACATAGGGCGGATTTGTAGACTGTAGCGGCGGGTTCAGAGTTGGAAGTGCGCAGCGCAGCGGTGATGGAGGAGCGTGCGTTCTCAGCTGTGATGGAGGAGGAGGAGGAGGAGGAGGAGGATGTGAGCGCGGTGTCGGCGGCGGGAGCGGCTAGGTCGTAGGAACCTGGGGCAGGCGGCTCTGGGGGAATGGAGGAGGCGACATTGGAGGGAGGCGTCACCGCGTTGACTGCGAGTTGTACGGGCCCTCCTCTGGACCAAGGGGGTGAAACTGCAAGTACAGACATAAGACGGACGAAGGAGCGACGAAGGGGGCGACGTAGTGCCGAGCGGCAGAAAACGGAACAGCGTTGTATTTTTTAGATAGTAGAGATTGGAATAGTTTGGGGGAATAAGAACTACTCCTTCCTGCAAACCAACCGGTGGTTGGATGGCTAGGAGGGTGGTTGTACCCCTAGTCCACCAGAGTTTAAATTCCAGGTTTGACACCGTGTGTTGTATAAAACGCGGAATATTCTTTCAGTGGGAGGCAACGTTCCCGTTGACAGCGAGACGCCCCTGGTGACTTCGTCAATCTCAAGACCCGATTCGCCGACTCGGTCTATCGGAGGTGCTCATAGGAGTAGGGTGTGCGTGTGTGCGTTCATAGGGGTGAGTGCATGTACGTGTTGTGAGCGTCTACGATTGTACTGTGTTTCTCAAAAAAAAGAACTCCTTCCGTTCGTAAATAAGTCTACTTCTAACTTTTGACTAAGTCAAATTTTATCAAATTTAACTAATTTTATAGATAAATAGAGCAAGATATATTACATCAAATTGATATATTATAAAACTAAATTTGAAAACATATCTACTAATACCAATTTAAAATCATAAATATTGCTACATTTTTTTAAAATTAGTTAAACTTTACTAACTTTAATTTAGGACAAAACTACATGTACACTTATTTGCAGCGGAGGGAGAAGTATTTAACAGGGACAACCGGACAATGATTAGGTCAATCTTGCACGAGAATCCAATACTAGTCCTAGTGATACTTATGCTCGTAAAAAAAATAGTCATGCTGAATGGAGTTAGGCGGTAAGCTTGACTTATCAATCTCATACTCCATACATCACAAAGAAAGACAAATCATTTTACCCTCCATCCTCAAATAAGTGTGTCTTTTATGTTTTGACTTAAGCCAAATATTTTAAAATCTGACCAACTTTATGGGGAACATAACAGTACTAATGACACCAATTTGGTATCACTATATCCTTCATTAAAATATACTTTCATATTATCCCGATTTGATTTCATATATTGCGGTGACCCATCATACCACTGCATGATGTAATACACTATAGTCGTAGACATAACACCAATAAAACACCGTTCACTAGTATTACATCCCTCAGAATGATACAACAGAAACACAGCAGGTCCAAGACATGACTATAGGTTATAATTCAACTCTTTATACAAGATTCAGAGAACACTCTAGGTTAAAGAGAGAGAGAGAGAAACTCTTTACAAAGAAGAATCAGAAATAAACAACTCATAACTATTATGCTAATAAAATTAGCATCTAACTATTTGACTTGTATTGCTGCTATTGTAGTACTCTACAGAAATAGATTCTATGGCTAGAGATTATATTCTTATCTAATCAGTAACTTCGTCTTCATTTGAGCTGATGTATATGTTGACTTTCTTGACTTCTTTGAAGAGCTTTAGCTTTTGATGATGATTCCTGGAGCATGACTTGATGTAGTCATCGTCTATACTGGCTTTAGAACATAGCAAGGGTTAAGAAGATACGTTGAGTACGAGCGTACTCAGCAAGTTCACTAGAAAAGGAGTGTTTGGTGCACCATATTTACAGCCACAGATCGTAGGTCATACAAGTTTTTATAAATATTTCTTCAAAGGTTTCTTTTATTCTGAAAAGCTATGTCCGTCAGCCTTCACGGGTTTACCAGAACTTTCATGGAGTTTCTTTCCCGCCGCGTTCGCAGCTCCTTCCCGGAATAGGGAGTAACAAGTCACAGTTCTTACACTCTGCAGATGTGCGTTACTTTACCCATGAGAGACCTTAGCCTTGTTGCACAACCAAGTCATGACATTGTCCATACTTTCTTGGTATGAGCCCAGTCTAAGATCCAAGCCACACTACTAGGAAAACGGCTATAGCTAATCCACACTTCTGTGGCGTACTGGCTAGTGGTGCCCCACGGGTAAAATAGGTGTGGCGCACTGCGCATAGGTGCCCTACTGCTAACTGCCATAAGCGTGGCGCACATGGGGTGGTGCGCCACGGCTATGTGTGGGCCAGAGAACACGCAACACACATACCCGTAGCGCACTAGGTCAAGATGCGCTACGGATGTGTCACTTAGCCGTAGTGCACCTTGACCTAGTGCGCTACGGGTTGTGTGCTGCAGCAGCTGGGTCAACTTAGCCATAGGGCACTCTGCCCTAGTGCCCTACGACTAAGTGGCCTGCACCAACTTCACCCCCTTGTGGATCGCCTTTTTAGATTTTGCAAAAAATAAACGAAAATGATAAACACTTCCAAAAATATAATCCTTTCATATTTAGGTAGCTAATATGGTATAGTTTGTAGGAAAATTAACAAACAATAATTTAGACTTTATCTGCAAAAAAAAGTCATGCCATGGTAAAATGGCCATAACTTTTGCATACAATATCGAAAAAAATTGTATAATATACCAAAATGACGAGAACGAGATTCCGCATCCGCTCGCAATGACCAAAAAGGGCAACTTACCCGTAGCGCACCACCACCTAGTGCGCTACAAGTAAGTTGGGCAGGATTCAAAATTTGAATCCCCACCCCGCACACCTACCTTTTCCTTTCCCTTTTTCCCTCTTCCTTTTCCTTCTCCCTTTTCCTTCTCCCTCCTCCCTTCTCCTTCTCCCTTTTCCTTCTCCCTTCTCCTTCTTCCTTCTCCCTTCTCCTTCTCCTTTTCCTTTTCCTTCTCCTCCTTCCCCTTCTCCTCTCTCTGGCCACCTTGCTCCGGCCTCCTCCTCTCTTTGCATGGTCGTGTCCTTTCTACGGCGGCCTCCTCCTCTCCTTGCAGTGACGGCAGCACAACAATGGCCTTCTCCTCCTTCTCGCAGTGACAACGGGCGACGGCGGCATCCTTCTCCTCACCGACCTCCCTTCCCCCATCTCTTCCTACCTTCCTCTCTTCCTACCTCCCTTTCTCCAACCAACCCCTTCCTACCATCTCGACGCCTGTGAGGACTAGAGCGGTCACGGCTTCCCGCACCTCCCTGCGGTGGTAGGTCGTGGCCACGACCATGCTCCGGTGAGGTGACACGACGACGGCGATGCACGGACCCGATTGCTTTTGCAATTCAAAACGAGGGTGTTTTTTGCATTTTTTTTTGTTTTTTGAAAAACACATCCGTGGCGCACCCTGTACCCTAAACCCCCTTCGCGACCCTGCATGCCTCCTTGGTGTACACCATGCCCACATATTGAATTACGACAATGGTTTGTATAGACTGTTAGATGCCAGAACTATCGTGGGACGTTGAGGGTTCCCACCCATATGCTGCATATCCTCTACGAATTACCAATTAATATGCATGCTACGAGTGATAACAGCCACGACCTGCACATCCGGCTACATGCGAGAGGAAGAAGATACAACTGACTTCTCTGTCCCATTCCAAATCTCATGGTTAACGCGTGATATACGACGCAAGAATCACTGGCGACATTGATTGTTAGGTCCTAGATAATATGTTCCTTTATCACCGGAACTTTCATAGTAGGTTATTACCTCATGGTAAATAACCTATAATCATATTATTATGAAAATAGTGTTTTTGGACCTTTTTCAAATGCAGGTGATGACAAGACTGGATTTGTAAAATACTTTACAGAAAATAATCAAAGGACATGAGCAAGTGTGAACTTGACTTTTGTGATTGCAAGATTATGCACTCACGATCTTCGAGACGACATAAGATCCAATATCTGAAATCTGCATCATTGGTCCGATAAGGACTAATGTTTAAAGAAGCAATATGCAGTTATGCATAAGTAATGCTATGCATTTTTTGTCAAACTCCCAAATTGAATCCCCAATACTTTGAGTGAAGTGAATTCAAGTGATTCTTTTAGGAGTTAGTTTATCTTCAAATTTACTTTATAAGTAATGATCTTTATAAGGAACCTAAGTGTTAACAGTCCAAAATATGTAAGTAAAGTATAAAATGATGTGGTTATGGTTAATTGTCATGTGGTGACTATGATAAAAGTCCTTGGGATTGAGTTGTTAAGAGTTGAAGAACTTAATATAAGATTGTTATTTGAAGTGGCAAAAAGAATAAGATTTGAAGAAAAGATTTCCTTTATAATGTTTAAGCAATCTTCATTGTTAACAGAATGTGATCAATGCCTTCTGGTATTTGATTGATTAGTTTGGACTTGAGATGCATTATGTCTTAATTGAAATAGACCAAAGTTAACTATAAAAATATAAGTGATTTATTAGACCTGATGTTTATAAGTTTTGAGACTAAAGTTCACTTTAAAAGGTTAAGTAAACTTAAGATGTAATATATTTTAATTATTCCCAAGTTTTAGATTTATGATAGGTATAGATAAGGTGTGGAATTATTCACTTTATATTTAAGTGAATGATTTAGATTAAATTTGTTCTCCTTATTAAGAAAAATAATTTGTATTTATTTAGTGGGATCACAATTAGATATTCTTAGTAATTTGTTAGAATTTAAAGATATGTTAATAATGGTTAAGATATAATGATTATTCACCATTTTATATAAATGGGTGATACCCAATGTTTATTTAAAGGGACTGTCTAGCGCTCAGCTAGCTGAGAAATAAGTTAATCCTCAGCTAGCTGACGTAAGACACTTTTCACTATGGCTATGGGTATATACGCACGTTGTCGGGGCGTACACTTAAATGCATATGATTCTAGTATGGATAGCCACATGCGGGCTTTGTTGCCACTTGGTCGGACAGGTAAATATTTTCATTCCAGCCACTCACTACTAGCGACTATTGTCTAGCGTATGTATGCATGCAAAACAATACGGTGCTAGAGCCATGGCTGTGTGTTGTCTTTCAAAAAAAATTCTAGTCTGAATCGTTGTGTTCAGGTTAATTTCTTGATTTTTTTCTTGAAGGAGGGGAGGCTTCATTTAATATACTAGGCAGTAGGCATGACAACCTTTCAAAAGGAAGATTGAGATTAAAAAGTTTTGTCATGCAAATGAACAGGAAAACATACATTAGCTCGTTTTACATCTAAACAAAACAATCAGAGTAAGATCGATCTCGAATGGTGCACTTAGCCAGGGTGTACGCCATCTTGTTATCCGTGATGAACCTTCTCAGAGAACTGTGTCATGATGCAAAACATCAATAAACACTAGTCTGGTCGACAACTGCTTTAGAAGATCATTCGCTGAAACTAGTTCAATTAGAAATTTGCTATCTGAGAAGAAAGAGACACACAACAACCCATTACAGAAATAAACAGACTAGACAAGCACAAACATGGGCCATCCCGCATGCCCAACATAGCACAAATTTCCGTGCAAAAATAAGATCGAATGGTTGTCATTGGCTGAGCACTAAGCTAATTCAACTGTGAATCCAACTGCAACTCATATGAATCATGGATCAGTTGCAAGTCTGAATGCAACTCAACTCAGTTTCGAGTCCGATTGCAACTCATGTGAAACATGGACCAGTTGCGAGTCCGATTACAACTCATAAACCCTAAACCCTAAAAAAGATAAGTCAATTTCGAATCCGATTGCAACTCATATATGAAAACTAACAAGTCAGTTCCAAGTCCGATTGCAACTTATGCGAATTATGGAGCAGTTGCTAGTCCGATTGCAACTCATACTTCTATGAAATAAGACAAGTTAGTTCCGAGTTCGATTGCGACTCATGCGAAACATGGACCAGTTGCTGAGTCCGATTGCAATTCATATATGAAACATGGATGAGTTACTCAAGTCATTTCTGAGTCCAATTGCAACTCATGCAAAACATGGACCAATTGCGAGTCCGATTGCAACTCATATATGAAAAGGACAAGTCAGTTTCGAGTCCGATTGCAACTCATGCGAAACATAGACCAGTTGCGAGTCCGATTGCAACTCAAGTCAGTTCTGAGTTCGGTTGCAACTCATGTGAAACATGGACCAGTTACAAGCCCGATTATAACTGGTATCTCTATAAAAAAAGAAAAGTTAGTTGCGAGTCTGATTGCAACTCATGTGAAACATGGACCAGTTACGAGTCCGATTGTAACTCATCCCTCTATGAAAAAAGATAAGTCAGTTGCGAGTCCGATTGCAACTCATATGAAATATGGACTAGTTGCAAGTCCGATTGCAACTCATACCTCTAAAAAAAGATAAGTGAATTTCCAGTCCGATTGCAACTCATGTGAAACATGGACCAGTTGTGAGTCCGATTGCAACTCATTCCTCTATAAAAAAAGACAAGTCAGTTGCGAGTCGAATTGCAACTCATGTGAAACATGGACCAATTGAGAATCCGATTGCAACTTATACCTCTACGAAAAAAGACAAGTCAGTTCCCACTCCGATTGCAACTCATGTGAAACATGGACCAGTTGCGAGTTCGATTGCAACTCATACCTCTATGAAAAAAGACAAGTCAGTGCTGAGTTCGATTACAACTCATGTGAAACATGGACCAGTTGCGAGTCCGATTGCAACTCATACCTGTATGAAAAAAGATAAGTCAGTTACAAGTCCAATTGCAACTCATGTGAAACAAGGACCAATTGCGAGTCCAATTGCAACTCAGGTAAGTTCCGAGTCCGATTGTAACTCATGCGAAACATGGACCAGTTGCGAGTCTGATTGCAACCCATACCTCTCTATGAAAAAGACAAGTCAGTTGTGAGTCTGATTGCAACTCATACGAAACATGGACTAGTTGTGAGTTCGATTGTAACTAATACCTCTGTAAAACGACAAGTTAGTTGCGAGTTCAATTTCAACTCATACCTCTATGAAAAAGGACAAATCAGCTGCGAGTCTTATTGCAACTCATACCTCTCTATGAAAAAAAACAAGTCAATTGCAAGTCTGATTGCCACTCATACGAAACATGGACTAGTTGTGAGTATGATTGCAACTAATACCTCTATGAAAAGACAATTTAGTTGTGAGTCCAATTCAAACTCATACCTCTATGAAAACATATAAATTTAGTTGCAAGTCCGATTGCAACTTATACCTCTATGAATAAAACAACTTAGTTCTGAATTCGACTGCAACTCATATGAAACATGGACCAGTTTCAAGACCAATTGCAACTCATACTTGTGAATAAAGATGGGGAAAATTCGATTTAATATAAAACATGGACCAGTTGCGACTCCAATGACAAGTCAAGTTTCAAATCATAGTAAGAAGTGCGCGAAACAATCCTCATTTGCCCCCTCCCCCTCTGATTTCGACATGGAGGAAAATGCGATTCTCCCTTATATTAAAGTCAACAACAACATAACAGTATGACCAGAAATCTTCGATGTCTAGAAGAACACATTATCCTTTATAGAAATTTCCTGGATATGTGCATTCCCCTATCCAGGACTGTTTGCTTCTGTTATCTGGCTGTGCTATGATCATATATGAGGTATAATTGGTGATCTGAATATATGGTTCAATGATGGCTTGAATTATTTTCTAGAAACATTTTCTATGAGAATGATTTATTTTCTGTCAAATCTGACAGTGAGATAAGAAGTAGATATGATTTCTAGAATTACTGCTAGGAAGATGATAAACATTATTTGGGTAATATTAGTAAGTGTAAATGGATGGCCAAAAGGAGTGCTCTGTCAATATGATAGTAATAATATAACTGATTCCTAAATTTTTTTAGGAAAATGATTTGTGGGTTTAAGAAAATATACTTGAGCTTGTACTCAAGAAACTTTGAATCTGCTAGGTATAGAGGTGCTACCCTCTGGGAATGTGCCTTGTTGCCTAGCAGTTGTTGTATATGTTTATCTAGTAAAACTAGATAACAAGCTAATGATGCTGGTCTGAAGCTGAATAATGCATGGATGTTATTTACCCGATTAAGATCAGTTGTTATAGTTGATTCTTGTGGAGGAAGTTATTGACCCAGCCAATGATGCAAAGGCTGAGTCACTTAATCTTGATAACATTAATGGTTATCATTGACATGGTTATACCCTATGGGTACGTGATCTCAGCATACCTGGTCCAGCCCAAGGAAGGCCCACGGCAGATGTACGCCGGCCCATGAAGATTTTCGGGTGGCCAAGGCCCATGACGCCTTCGGATCCTTGGAGAGCAAGACTAGCGTAGATAGGAAATTCAAAGGGGTAAAACCCTAGAACTTGTAACCGACTAGGTCTATGCCCGGGACCTGCCTGAGTCTATATAAAGGCTACGAGGGCACGACCTAGATCTCTCTCTCTCATACTTTCGCATACACACCTCCACGCCAGATTGCATCTGCGCACCCCTGTAACCTTCGGTTCCGCCGTAATAAAGAGCAGACAAGCAGGAGTAGGGTTTTCCCTCCGGGGGCCTGAAACTGGGTAAACCTTGTGTCCCCGTGTTGCTTGTTTGCTAACCGTTCCACGATCTCCAGCATCCCAATCTTCTCCAAAACCCAAGTCCATAACAATGGGCATTGATGAGACCAAACCTCGTCAATTGGCGCCGTCTGTGGGAACTGGGGACGCTGATTGTGCGGTCGTGACGGTCCCAACCCGATCGATCTACAACTCTACAGCGACGGAGAGTCACCTCCTCTTCGGCGCTTTCGACTTCACCGCCCACTCACCAGCCACCATGAAGGACTTCGAGCCCGTAGGCGACGGACTCGAAATCCTGTTCGGGAGCTTCTGCTTCCAGGTGGGGCAAACTGGCACTCTCCGCCTCCCTAAGCGGGTGCCCCTACCATCAATCAGGCCCGCTTCATGGACCCCACACCCCGTGCTACGCACAACATCATCAACAGATAATTCCTACGACAGCAGCAGCTGCAACTCCGATCTGTGCGATCCGTCGTCGGATGAAGGGACCTACAGTTCCGGATCTGAAAGCTGGGGTAGTAGCGGACCAATCTACGAGCGCTACCAATGCGCCGTAGTCATACAGGCTGACGGGGATCAACAAACACCCAACCCGCCGCCCAACCCGCCACCTAACCCGCCAGAACAAAACGGCGGGAACAGAAGAAGCCAGTCCCCCCCACCCGAAGGGGAAAACAACGGCCATGTCATCCGCCTTAGCAAAGAAGGATGGGCCCAGGTCCGCAACGCCATGGCAGGCAACATAGTATTGCCTGCAGACGCCTCCCGGGATATGTTGATGGCCTACCACCTGCTCCTGATCGAGGAGCACAAGAATCAGGTCAAGATGCAGGAGGTGCTTGACAAACGCAAGCAAGCAGCCTCAGAGTCCATCGCGCGACGAGCCACGCTCTCCGCCATGGGCATCGGCTCCAGCTCGAACGCCAACCAAGGCAACAAGCACCACTCTCGGATGGAGAACATGGATCCCCAGGAGCGCCATGAGGTGACCCGAACCCTCCACACATCCTTCATGGAGATGGACGCCGACGGCAACGTCATCCCGAAAACGCCGCAGGCTGCGATCATGGCAGCCACTGCGTACCTCGCGGCCCACCCACCTCCGGAGGGGGACCCGAAGAGGGCCATGCACAAGTCCGCGCTTACCGGACTCGGACTCGTCGGAGCTGCGCTCCACCAGGAAGCTCCCACGGAGCCGAAGAAGAAAGCTCCGGTCAGGTTCGACCGCAGCCCCACCCCTTCATCCGAGGAAGAGGAACATGACCTTCCTCGAAGGAAGAAGAGTTCGCGCCACCGCAACCGCGACTACGACGCCAGAGACGCGCTCACACAGCGCAAAATCAACAAAGCGCGAGCCAAGCGCGCATGCTTGTCTGAATCCGAGATGGACGAAGACGAAGGAGAACTCTGCGGAGCCCGATGCTTCAGCAGATCTGTTCGGCGAACAAAGATGCCGCGCAATTTCAAGCTTCCTTAGGATACTCCGAAGTTTGACGGCACAAAAGATCCAAAGGCGTGGCTCAGCGACCACCTATCGTCCGTCAAATTGCACGGCGGAAACAAGGAAACCGCCATGCAATGCCTTCAGCTGCAGCTGATAGGAGCGGCCCGAATCTGGCTCAGCAGCCTATCTTTAGGGTCCATCCGAAGTTGGGATGAGATAGCTTACAGCTTCATCCGAAACTTCAAGGGCACCAGCAAGAGGCCCGCCTCAATCGAAGAGTTGCGAGCCTGCACTCAACGAACGGACGAATCCATTCACTCGTACATACTACGCTGGTCCAACACAAAGAACTCCGCAGCCCACATCTCCGAAGAGAGGGCCATCGACGCCTTCAGGGACGGCGTCAAGCGCCAAGACTTCAAGGAGGAACTTGGGCGCGTCAAGCCCAAAACACTCGACCACCTCATGGACATCGCCAACAGGTGGGCTGACGGCGAAGATTCCATTCACCGAGCACAATCGGAAGAAGAAGACGACTACGATCGACGGCGAGAGCGCCGTAGCAAGAGAAGATCGCGCGTCTACGTCGATCGCGACGGACCCGACATGGTCGCGGCCGGCTACGCCGATCGCCGCAATGATGCCAACCGTAACAGTGGAGGACACCGCGGAGGAAACTTCCGCGACGGGGGACGCCCAGCGCAGTCGTGGCAGCGCCCCGACCGCGATAACGGACCCTCAGCATACAAAAAACTTTCGGGTCCATGCACCATCCACTTCTACATCGACAAGCAGGATGGCAAAAAGAAGGCGAGCCACATGCTCAAGGACTGCCGCGAGTTCCAGAAACTCAGCGAAAGCATGGTGCAGATGAGGCAGCAAGCCCCAATCCCTGCGTTTGGAAACGCACCCGTGCCAGGTGAAATAGCGCATGGAGCTCCTCCACCGCCACCTGTTGGTGGTCCGAACCAACCAGTCGCACCAGCACAGAACAACGCTGGGAACGGGTATCCCCAGCCGAAAGGAGCACTGATGATTCAGAAGGGGCGCCCCACGAATAGGGTACAGAAGAAAATCACCTGACAAATCAACCTGGCCGTGGCAACTCCACCCGCCATCCCTGAGTACCTCAGCGAATCGGAGTCATGCATCACGTTCAGTCGTTCGGATCACCCTTGCCAGATCCCTCGCCCAGGTCATGCTGCCCTGGTGCTGGAGGCGCAGATCGGAGGTTTCGAGATGAGTCGCGTCTTCATGGACGGCGGCAGCGGCATCAACATGATGTTCACAAGAACTCTAGCAGCAATGCGGATCCTGCAGTGCAGCCTGGAACAATCAGACACAACGTTCCACGGCATCGTTCCAGGGAAGGGCATATTCCCCCCAGGCAAAATATGGCTCGACGTCATCTTCGGCAAGCCGGACAACTTCCGACTGGAACGGCTCGAATTCGAAGTGGTGGACTGGCCATCACAGTACCATGCCATCCTCGGGCGTGTAGCATTCGCAAGGTTCCCGGCCTTCCCACACTACGCATACCTGCTACTCAAGATGCTAGGACCGAAGGGCGTCATCACAATCCACGGGAGCTTCACCCGATCGGACCAATGCGACAGAGATTTCAACAGAATCTCCCAATCATTCGGCATGCAGGAGGAGCTCCTAAGGCTCCACGAGGTGACGGACAATGGGGCACCCCCAGTCGCACGACAAAACGCACCTGACATGTCCTTCGACTCCACCGTCAACACAAAGAAGGTGCAGGTCCATCCGACGAATACCTCCAAGACGACGCTGATCGCCATCGACCTCAGCCCCGCATAGGAAGGCGTGCTCGTCGAATTCCTCCGTGAGCGCTGGGAAATCTTCGCCTGGTGTCCTGCGGACATGCCAGGAGTTCCCAGGGAATTCGCCGAGCACGCACTCAACGTCTTTCCAGACACCAAGCCCGTCAAGCAGTCCATCCGGAGACTGTCCGAGCCACGAGCCGAAGCTATCGCCAAAGAAATCAATAGACTACTCGCTGCAGACTTCATTAGGGAAATCAAAGAAAGCGAGTGTCTTGCAAATACAGTGATTATCCGAAAGAAGGACACGGACATCCTGCGGATGTGCGTGGATTTCACGTCGCTAAACAAGCACTGCCCAAAGGACCACTTCCCTCTTCCTCGGATCGATCAGATCATCGATTCGACTGCAGGTTGCGAGAAACTCTCCTTCCTCGACGCCTACTCAGGCTACAACCAGATTCGACTCAAGGTCGAAGATCAGGAGAAAACGGCGTTTATCACACCGTCCGGAGTGTTCTGCTACAACACAATGCCCTTCGGGCTAAAGAATGCAGGCGCCACGTACCAGTGATGCATGCAAGCATGCCTCAAGGACCAGATCGGTCGCAACGTTCAAGTCTATGTCGACGACATAGTCATAAAAACCAGGGAGGCAAGGACACTTATCGACGATCTCCGCGAGACGTTCGACAACCTCGACCGCTACAGGATCAAACTCAACCCCGAAAAGTGCGCCTTCGGCGTCCCATCAGGTCAGCTGCTTGGGTACTTCATCTCTCAGCGAGGGATCGAGGCGAACCCGAAGAAAATCAGAGTCATCATGGCGATGGAGAAGCCGAAAAACCTCAAGGGTGTCCAGCAGCTCGCAGGACGAATAGCGGCGTTGAGCAGATTCATCAGCCGCATGGGCGAGAAGGCCCTGCCATTCTACCAGCTGCTACGCAAGGCAGATAAATTCGAGTGGACGCCCGAAGCCGACGATGCGTTCGAAAGCCTCAAACGGCTACTCTCCACCTCGCCCGTCCTGGTCACGCCAAAGGAGCGCGAGCCTCTGCTGCTATACATAGCAGCCACACACCAGGTGGTCAGCACCGTGCTAGTGGTCGAACGACCCGAAGAAGGCAAGACCCACGGGGTCCAACGCCCAATCTACTACCTCAGCGAGGTACTAACGCCAACAAAGCAGAGGTACCCTCACTACCAGAAACTCGCCTACGGCGTGTTCATGACGGCTCGACGGCTGAGCCACTACTTCCAGGAGTACCAGGTGATGGTCGTCAACGAGGCACCCCTGAACAGCATCCTGAATAACCCAGAAGCCACAGGACGGGTGGCCCTATGGTGCATTGAGCTGTCACCTCTGGACATCGTCTACGAGAAGCGACCCGCAATCAAATCTCAAGTCCTCCCGGACATCCTCGTTCATTGGATGGAACTGCAGCTGCCAAACACCCCAGACACGTCGCAGTCATGGACAATGCACTTCGACGGCTCCAAGCGTGAAGCTGGAGCAGGAGCCAGGGTCATACCGACCTCCCCGCAAGGCGACCAGATGAAGTACATCCTCCGGATGAAATTCCTAGCTTCCAACAACGAGGCCGAATATGAATCCCTCAACCACGGCATGAGGATGGCAAAGATCTGCGGCGCAACGCGCCTGGTCATCTACAGTGACTCCAACCTCGTCGTCCAGCAGACAATGAACGAGTGCGATGCACACGCCGAAAACATGATCGCGTACCGCACACTCTATAACGCACTCGAAGGAGAATTCGACGGCTGCGAGCTTCGGCACGTTGGCAGAGAAAGCAACGAGGAAGCCGACAGACTCGCCAACATCGGCTCCAACAGCGCAAAGGTGCCACCGTGTGTGTTCCTCAAACAGATCTGCGTGCCATCCATTAAGCGGAAATTCCCCAAGGGATCACCCGAAGAAGCAGAGCACTCGGGGGCTACGCCTCCCGAAGGACACGAAGGACCCGAGAAACTGGACACAGAGGTTGCTATGGTCAACCTAATGCAGGTCATGGCAGTCGAAGAAACTTGGACGCGACCGTACCTCCAGTTCTTGATAAACGGAGAACTGCCTGACAACCCGACAGATGCCCGACGCATATCTCTTCGGTCAAAAGCCTTCACCATCATCAATGGCGAGCTGTACAAGCGCAGTATTACGGGTGTACTACAAAGGTGCGTCACCATCGATGATGGGAAAGCCATCCTCCAAGACATCCACGAGGGCATCTGCGGCCATCACGCAGGCAGCCGCTCCCTTGTCGCCATCACGCAGGGATTCTACTGGCCAACGGCCATGAGCGATGCAAAGGACATCGTCCGAAGATGCAACGGGTGCCAACGGTTCGCTGATAAACCGCACGCACCCGGGTCAGAGCTCAGACCCATACCTATAGCCTGGCCCTTTGCTCAATGGGGCCTCGACATGATCGGCAAACTGCCAAAGTCCTCGAAAGGGGGGCACGTTTACCTCCTGGTCCTAGTCGACAAATTCACCAAGTGGGTCGAGGCCATGCCGGTCACCAACCAAAAGGGCAAGACTGCTGTCAAGTTCTTCGAATCCATTGTCTACAGGTTCGGCATACCGCACAACATCATCACCGACAATGGATCGAACTTTATCTCCAAGGAATTCCAGGACTTCTGCGAAGGCCTCGGGATCAACATCACGTACGCCTTAGTGGCACACCCGCAAACGAACGGGCAAGTGGAAAAGGCCAATGGCCTAATCGGCGCTGGCATTAATAAGCGCCTCATGAGTCCACTCGAACGGAAAACTGGAGCCTGGACGAAAGAGCTACCATTCGTCCTGTGGAGCTTACGGACTACGCCAAACAGCTCCATCGGCTACACGCCGTTCTTCATGGTGCACGGAGCCGAGGCCGTGCTACCAGCCGAAGTACGCCACCAGCCCCCCCGGGTCGTCGCTTACAGCGAAGCCGAATCCACGGCTGCACTCGAAGATGCCGTCGACACACTCGATGAAGCAAGAGACGTAGCAGCAGCTCGATCAGCGGTGTACCAGCAGAGTCTCCGCAACTACCACAGCCGACGGCTACGCCCAAGGTCCTTCGTCGAAGGAGACCTCGTCTTGCGACTCAAGCAAGAGCGACCGAAGAAATTCGAGTCGCCATGGGAAGGACCCTACATTATCACCGAAGTCATCCCAGGTGGCGCCTATCGCCTCAAGCACGTGGAGTCTGGAGTCGCATACTCCAACCCATGGAACATCGCACACTTGATACGATTCTACCCATAGTTACCTACCCCTTTATTTTCAATAAGGCTTTTTAGCCAAGGCTATTCAGCCGAACAATGTACTTCCTCCATTATGATATAAATAAAGCTAAGTGTCTCGCCCCAAAAATCTCGTTCGCTACTTGCAACTTTACTTTATGCTACAAACGCACTCGGGGGCTCCCCCCACCTCATGATTTCATCGACCGAGGATCACACGTGTACACCTGAGTAGCTGACAACGTCAGGCAAACGAAAAGGACACATACTCAAACAAAGCACTGCGTGCTCACAACAAACAAACCTTTATAATAAAGGGTACAACACGCCAAGTCGAAATATACAAATTTTACATCTATCTCTTTTACAGGTACTACCTATCCTGAAGAATAACTTGAGCACGTTGCTCAAACAAATCTATGACCTGTTCGGCATACTGCCTTACAGCCGCATAATGCGGACGCATATCCCACTCGCCACCATCCGGTCGAAGAGGTGGCCCAGTGGCTACAACAGACAGATCTACATCAGCTCGATGCAACCTAACAAGGGACAACGCAGCCTTCACCCCTGCGATGAGCTGCTGCCTCACTAGTTCCTGGACACGAGTCACGCTCCGAAATCTAGACAGAAGGACGTACAGGGATGTTGGCACAGCATCCAGGGGAAACATTACATGCAGAGCTGACGAGAGCGAAGTCTGCACTTGACGAAGCACCCGCGACACTTGGTGAACGCGATCCTGCACCGTCGCCAGAGCCATGGCACGGTCACGATCCATCCAGAAGAAACCGCCAGCTTCCATGTCTTGTTGAGTCAAGCAATTGACCCGAATAGTGACACGCTCCTTCTCCTCCCTCGGAGCAAGGTTAGCACCTGCGACACTCGCACAAAAATAAGACGCAAAGCCAGCAGGCGCATCCGAAAAACTGAGCTGCAACTCGAAACAAAGAATAACTTACATTGAAGCTGCTCAGACAGCCGAAGCAGTTCCGCCATCAAGTACTCCTCTCTGGCTGCACCACGATCTGCCTTGGACTTCCAAACATCGGCATGGCCACACACCCCAAGCCACTCTTTCTCAAGACTACGAACACGGTCTCGGAGAAAAGCAAGTTGTGATGAATCATCCAAAGATGGCCGCTGCCGCGCTGCAGGCGAGGTGTCAATGGGATCAGCACCCGACGGAACCTAGAGCAGCAGAAAAGAAAAGGACACACACATTCAGACGGAGAAGAGCATAACTAAACAAAATTCATTAAGCATATAAAGGCCACTACGTGGCACAATGATTTTTGTTCCTCAACATAATTACAAGCAAAAGAAGACTACAAACTATCCTACAGCTACAACGCCTAAGACGCGGCACCCTGAGTAGCCTCGGAGCCGAATTGCCTCGCCTTGGCCCCCCTCCTGCCGCAGCGCATACTCGGACAGCAGATCAATGAGCTTTGGCCCATATCGCTTGCAGCGAGCAGAATAGGTAGAAAAGGCTACCTCGGATCCATCCGCGGTTGTTGACATCCGGGAGGTGATCTGGGAAAGGTCCAGCTCCGCTCCAGCCGCCAAGGCCATCGCCAGCCCGACGGACGCGCCGATGCCCTTCTGCTTGCGTTTGTACGCCGCAGGCACTTTGGCTGACAAAGCCTCCGCCAGGGCGTCAACATCATCAAGGCCCTTGGGGACAAGCTCCTTGTAGAAGCGTCCAAGGACTTCCTTCGCCTTGGCGAGGGAGCTGACGACGGTGCTGCAGCGATCTTCGACCGTTGTAGTAGCATCATCCAGAGCACTCCCGTGCTCCAGAGCGCTGCGGTCAAACTCGATGCCTGCGGCATCTGAGACAAAAGAAAGAGGACTGAAGAAAATAACACAGAAGAAATACAAGAAAACGAAAAGACAGAAGCAAAAAGAAGGTACCCACCCGAAACAGCCTTGGCAGCAGCCATGAGCTTGCCCGCCACCTCTCTTTCACGCGCAGTCGCAGCAGTGGCAAGCTGCTCCTCGCGGTCCGTGGCCTCCTACTGCAGATGCTCCTTAGCCTTGGTTGCCTTGGCCAGCTCCAGCTCAAGGCGCTCTTTCGCACCAGCGGCGTCCTCGGCCTTCTTATCCGCCTGACCAAGGCTCTTCTTAAGAGCATCAATCTCACGGAGGGAAGTGTTATGCTCCTCTGCATTCAAAACATACAAGCGTCAGAAAGCAAGACAATAATGCAGAAAGAAAGAAGCCCCAAAGCATACAGGTAGCTCGAAGCTGTTGGAGGTTAGCCTCCAGCACCAGGTGCTCCTGCACCAGTCGCTTAGCATCCTGCACAAAAGGCTGAAGGAAGAAGAACTACCAGTAAGGAAAAGGACTTGGGGGCTGCGCCCAACACGAAGGAACAAAAGCAAAGTTCGCACACGAAAACGCTCGGGGGCTCCCCCCGAAGACTTGAAGAAAGAACAAGACAAGAAAAATTTTCAGACGCTCGGGGGCTCCCCCCGTGGCAGGAAACAGAAGTACTTACTGAAGGGTTTCGCGGCATAGTAAATCAAAATTTTCTACGGAGCGAACAGAGGGAAAGCCAAGATCTAATCTAGGAGATGCAAACAACGAGAGAGATTGGATTAGATCTTCATACCCTTGAAGATTCGCACAGCGGAACGTTCGTCGGAACGTGGGTGATGTAGTCGTACTCGCTTCTCCTCCTCGCGATCCGATCCGATCTAGCACCACAAGTGGCGGTGCCTCCGTGAGATGCACACGTGCAGCACCTCGACGTCTCCTCCTTCCTCGGACCAGCGAGTATGGTGGAGAGATAGATTGGATCTACAACACGACGGCGTGGTGTATATGGTGGAGAATTTCTGCTGCAGGGCTTCGCCTACAAACAGTCGGGAGGGAGAGAGGAAGGTAGCAAGGCTGCTAGGGCTTGGAGGAAGGTGTGTGTGGGGGGGAGGGGGCGCACCACCCCTCTATATATAGAGGGGGGGGGGCGGCCAGCCCTTGCCCCTCCTCCAAGCCTATCTCTAGTTTAAACAATTTAAACTCTCCCTTATCTAGAAATCCTATCTCTAGTTTAAACGATTTAAACTCTCCCTTATCTAGAAATTCTATCCCGAGATTTAAACGAGTCAAATCTCTCTAGAATCGGCTGGGCCCTATGGGGCCTTGTGCCCCTGGCCCAAAGCGGCCAGGACACTCCCTCATAGGCCCATGCCCCCTCCCGGAAGGTGGGGCCACGTTGGTCCCCTTCCGGAAGGTTCTAGAAGCTTCCGGTACAATACCGATTAACCCGGAACAATTCCGAACTCCAAAAACTGCACTGCCTTATATGAATCTTATTCTCCGGACCATTCCGGAACCTCTCGTGATATCTCGGATCCCATCCGAGACTCCGAACAAAAATTCATAAACCAATTATCCAATCTATCCTAGCGTCGAGATACGTTAAGTGTGTGACCCTGCGGGTTCGAGAATATGCAGACATGATCTTCTATCAATAATCAACAGCGGGGTCTGGGCACCCATATTGACTCCCACACATTCATCGATGATCATATCGGATGAACCACGATGCCAGGATTCAATCAATCCCATATATATATTCCCTTCGTCTCGCGATATTTTACTTGCCCGAGATTCGATCGTCGGTACCGTCATACCTAGTTCAATCTCGTTCAGAGCAAGTACTTTACTCGTTCCGTAATCCGATATCACTTTGTGATTAACTCCTTAACCACATGCTTGCAAGCGGTGTTGATATTGATTACCGAGTGGGCCCGAAGTATATCTCTCCGACTTGGGAGGGACAAATTCCATCTCGATACATACAACCCAACAGATACTTTCCGATCACCTGAGAGACACCTTTATGATCACCCTCTCATAGGATGACGTTTGATGACCTCAAAGCTTTCTTCCGATACCAGGGAGTTGCATTATCTCATGGTCTAAGGCATACAATATTTGACATAGGAAAAGCTTCGCAAAGACGAACACGATGACACGATCTAATTGCTCTGCTTTGTTTGGGTCTATCCACCATATCATTCTCCTAATGATATGATCTCATTATCAATTGACAACTCATGTCTATGGTTAGGAAACCTTAACCATCATTGATAAATGAGCTAGTCCATAGAGGCGTACTAGGGACACGGTGTTGTTTACAAACCACACAAGTATTAAAGTTTCCGCTTAATACAATTCTAGCATGGAACATAAACTTTATAATGAACAAGAATTATAATAATAACATCTTTATTATTGCCTCTAGGGCATAATTCCAATAGTCTCCCACTTGCACTAGAGTCAATAATCTAGTTTACATCTGGCAACAATCTCACACCCATGGCACTGAGGTGTTGATCATGTTTTACACGTGGAAGAGGTTTAGTCAATGGATCTGCGACATTCAGATCCGTATGTACTTTGCTAATCTTCAGATCTCCATCTGCTATATAATCTCGGATTATATGAAACTTGCGGTTGATATGCTTGGTCTTTGGATGATATCTTGGTTCCTTAGCGAGTGCTATGGCGCCAGTGTTGTCACACAATCTCTCCAGTGGGTCCAATGCACTTGGAACCACGCCAAGCTCAGTGATGAAGTTTCTGATCCAAACTCCTTCACTTGACGCTTCTGCAGCAGCCATGTATTCCGCTTCTACTGTAGATCCCGCGATCACGCTTTGCTTGCAGCTTCTCCAGCTCACAGCTCCTCCATTCAAAATATAAACGTATCCTGTCTGAGATTTAGAATCATCCTTGTCGGTGTCGAAACTAGCATCGACGTAACCTTTTACGACAAGCTGTTCATCACCCCCATAGACTAAGAACATTTCTTTAGTTCTATTTAGGTACTTTAGGATGTTCTTCACGGCTGTCCAGTGTTCCACTCCTGGATCACTTTGATATCTGCTCGTCAAACTAAGAGCATTGGACACATCCGGTCTAGTACACAGCATGGCATACATGATGGAACCTATGGCCGAGGCATAAGGCACTTTCCTCATAGCTTCCCTATCATTTATCGTAGCTGGACACTGAGCCTTGCTCAATATCTTACCTGACAACATAGGCACTGAACCTTTATTTGCCTTATCCATTCTGAACCTTTTTAGAACTTTGTCTAGGTATGTACTCTGGCTTAAAGCTATCAGGCGTCTTTGTCTATCTCTATAGATCTTGATGCCCAATATATAAGCAGCTTCACCTAGGTCTTTCATTGAAAAACACTTGTTCAAATAACTCTTCACATCGTTAAGCATGTTGATGTCATTTCCAATAATCAATATGTCATCCACATATAGTACCAGAAACGTCACCGAGCTCCCACTCACTTTCTTGTAGATACAAGCTTCGTAGCAATTTGGAACAAATCCAAAGCTCTTGATCAAAACGAAGGTTCCAACTCCGAGATGCTTGCTTCAGTCCATAAATGGAATGCTAAAGTTTGCATACTTTACTAGCATCCTTAGGATCGACAAAACCTTCGGGTTGCATCATATACAACTCTTCATCAATGTTGCCATTGAGGAAAGCAGTCTTGACATCCATCTGCCATATTTCATAATCATGAAACACAGCAATTGCTAATAAAATCCGAATGGACTTAAACATCGCTACGGGAGAGAAAGTCTCATCGTAGTCAACACCTTGAACTTGTCGAAAACCTTTTGCGACAAGCCGTGCTTTATAGACGGTAACATTACCATCCGCGTCCGTTTTCTTCTTGAATATCCATTTGCACTCAACGGCCTTTCGGTCGCTAGGAGGATCCACCAAAGTCCATACTTGGTTTTCGCTCATGGATCCCAATTCGGATTTCATGGCTTCCAGCCATTTCTCAGAGTCTGGGCTCATCATCGCTTCCTCATAGTTCGTAGGTTCACTGTCTTCTACCAACAAGACAGTCAAGACAGGGTTGCCGTACCACTCAGGAGGGGAACGCGACCTTGTCGACCTGCAACGTTCAGTAGCAGCATCGTCCGAAGCTTCATGATCCTTGTCATTAGCTTCCTCTATTGTTGGTGCAGGCGGCACTGGAACAATTTCAGGTGCTGCGCTACTCTCCAATTCAAGAGAAGGTTCAATAACCTCGTCTAGCTCTACTTTCCTCCCACTCACTTCTTTCGAGAGAAACTCCTTCTCAAGAAAGGAACCGTTCTTTGCGACAAACACTTTGCCTTCGGTTCTGTGATAGAAGGTATACCCAATAGTTTCCTTAGGGTATCCTATGAAGACGCATTTCTCCGCTTTGGGTTCGAGCTTGTCCGGCATCAACTTCTTGACGTAAGCTTCGCATCCCCAAACTTTAAGAAACGACAACTTAGGTTTAGCACCAAACCACAGTTCATACGGTGTCGTCTCAACGGATTTAGATGGAGCCCTATTTAAAGTGAATGCAGCGGTTTCTAATGCATAACCCCAAAATGATAACGGCAAATCAGTAAGAGACATCATCGATCGGACCATATCTAATAGGGTTCGATTCCGGCGTTCAGACACACCATTGCGCTGTGGTGTTCCGGGTGGCGTGAGTTGCGAAACAATTCCGCTTGCTTTAAGATGCGTGAGAAAATCATAACTCAAATATTCGCCCCCACGATCGGATCGTAGAAACTTAATCTTTCTGTTACGATGGTTCTCCACTTCATTCTGAAATTCTTTGAACTTTTCAAACGTTTCAGATCTATGTTTCATTAAATAGATATACCCATATCTACTTAAGTCATCGGTAAAAGTGAGGAAATAGCGATATCCACCGCGCGTCGAAACACTCATCGGTCCGCATACATCGGTATGTATGATTTCCAACAAGTCCGTTGCTCGCTCCATCATATCGGAGAACGGGGTTTTGATCATCTTGCCCATGAGGCATGGTTCGCATGTGTCAAATGATTCAAAATCAAGAGACTCCAAAAGTCCATCAGAATGGAGTTTCTTCATGCGCTTTACTCCAATATGACCTAGACGACAGTGCCACAAATAAGTAGTATTATCACTATCTACTTTGCATCTCTTAGCCTCAATGTTATGGATGTGTGTTTCATCCCTTTCGAGATTTAGAAGAAATAAACCATTCACAAGAGGTGCATGACCATAAAAGATGTTACTCATATAAATAGAACAACCATTATTCTCCGATTTAAATGAATAACCGTCTTGCAATAAACACGATCCGGAAATGATGTTCATGCTCAACGCAGGCACATAATAACATTTATTAAGGTTTAAAACTAATCCCGAAGGTAAAACTAAGGAGAGCGTGCCGACGGCCATCACATCAACTCTTGATCCGTTGCCAACGCGCATCGTCACCTCATCCCTCGCAAGCCGCCGTCTATTCCGTAGCTCCTGTTTCGAGTTACAAATATTAGCAACTGAACCGGTATCAAATACCCAGGCACTACAACGAGGGCTAGTAAGGAAAACATCAATAACATGTATATCAAATATACCTTTGATGGTGTCAGCCTTTTTGTCCGCTAAGTACTTCGTACAGTTGCGCTTCCAGTGACCCTTGTCCTTGCAATAGAAGCACTCAGTGTCCGGTTTAGGACCAGACCTGAGCTTCTTCTCAGCAGGGGCATTGTGCTTGCCGCCGCCCTTCTTGAAGGGCTTATTTGCTCCCTTACCTTTCTTAAAGGAGGGCTTGTTGACCATCAACACATGATTATCATTTTTGATGTCCACCTCCGCAGCCTTCAACTTTGCGAAGAGCTCGGTGATCGTATCAGTGGAACCAATCTGATTATGAGTCACTACAAAACTTTTGTAGCTGGGAGGGAGTGATTGCAGAACCCTGTCAATCTTGAGCTCCTCTGGAATCGTGCATTCCAGTTGCTCAAGGCGTTGAGTGTAGCCCGACATCTTTATGGCGTGCTCACTAACGGAACTCCCTTCCTCCATCTTGCAGTTAAAGAACTTCTCAGAGATCTCATATCTCTCAGAACGGGCTTGAGTCTGAAACATGGTTTTCAGCTCCTCGAGAATCTCAAAGGGCCCGGGATAGGTTTCAAAACGATTTTGAAGCTCCGGTTCCATAGCAAACAACATGGTGCTCTTAATCACACCATAATCATCTTTGCGCGACTGATAGACAGCTTTCTCATCAGCCGGCGCAGTTGCAGCAGGGGGGTCACCTAACGCTTTACCAAGGACATAGTCCTTTTGTCCGCCAGACAGAATGATTCTTAGATTGCGGAACCAATTGGTGAAGTTAGACCCATTGTTTCTAAGCTTTTCCTTCTCAGCAAAAACGTTGAAGTTGAAGTTGGATTTGGCCATGTGATCTACAGTATTTGCAAGTACAATTTAGACTATGTTCATGATAAATAGTTCAACTTAATCAAATTACTAGATGAACTCCCACTAAATTCAACATCCCTCAAGTTGTTTAGTGAACACGATCCAAATTCACCACACCTAATCCGATCATCACGAGAAGAGATGTGGTTTCAATGGTGGACAACAAAGTGTCGATCATATCACTCATATGACTCATGCTTAACCTTTCAGTTCTTGTGTTCCGAGGCCATGTCTGTACATGCTAGGCTCGTCAAGTTAGACCCAAGTATTTCTGCGTGTGCAAAACTGGCTTGCACCCGTTGTATGTGAGCGTAGAGTCTATAGCACCCGATCATCACGTGATGCTTGGACACGACGAACTTTCGCAACGGTGCATACTTGGGGAGAACACAGTTTTTATCTTGATCTTTAAGTGAGGAATCATCTTATAATGCTACCGTCGCGATCTAAGCATGATAAGATACATAAAAGGGATAAACATCACAGGCATATAACTTTATGTGACATGGTATAGCCAATCTTCGCGCAATGATCTCCATCTTGTGCGTTCCGGCATGATCTCCATCACTCCACCATGATTGCCTCCACCACGAATAACAACTACAACTATTGCTAACTACTTAGCGATAAAGTAAAGCTATTACATGGCGTATAAGAAGTTGACTCGCAGGTCATACACAATTATAAAGACAACCATATGGCTCCTGCCGGTTGTGTACTCATCGACATGCAAGTCGTGAAACATTACAAAACATGATCATCGCATACAATATACACATCACATCTTGGGCCATACCACATCACAGAAAACACTCCCTGCAAAAACAAGTTAGACGCCTCTACTTTGTTGTTGCATGTTTTACGTGGCTTATGGGAGTAGATGCTAAGAACGATTCTTACCTACGGAAAGCCACAACGGTGATATTATGGTTGCCAAACTCCAGTGTTAATCCCATGACAACTATAGTGAGAGAAACTGACATCCACCAGCCGCATGTGTGGTACAAGCCACACGTCAAGTGCGGAGCCGGTCTCGCGAACGACGTCGCGTAAGGTTGGCCTGGACCGCTTCAATCTCACTATCCCGCGTCATAAGAAGAACACAAACAAGAGGCTTGCAACAGAAAACATCAACGCCCGCAACAACCAAGTTGCGTTCTACTCGTGAAACACATCTACGCATAGATCTAGCTCTGATACCACTAAAGGGTTTCGCGGCATAGTAAATCAAAATTTTCTACGGAGCGAACAGAGGGAAAGCCAAGATCTAATCTAGGAGATGCAAACAACGAGAGAGATTGGATTAGATCTTCATACCCTTGAAGATTCGCACAGCGGAACGTTCGTCGGAACATGGGTGATGTAGTCGTACTCGCTTCTCCGCCTCGCGATCCGATCCGATCTAGCACCACAAGTGGCGGTGCCTCCGTGAGATGCACACGTGCAGCACCTCGACGTCTCCTCCTTCCTCGGACCAGCGAGTATGGTGGAGAGATAGATTGGATATACAACACGACGGCGTGGTGTATATGGTGGAGAATTTCTGCTGCAGGGCTTCGCCTACAAACAGTCGGGAGGGAGAGAGGAAGGTAGCAAGGCTGCTAGGGCTTGGAGGAAGGTGTGTGTGTGGGGGGGAGGGGGCGCACCACCCCTCTATATATAGAGGGGGGGCGGCCAGCCCTTGCCCCTCCTCCAAGCCTATCTCTAGTTTAAACAATTTAAACTCTCCCTTATCTAGAAATCCTATCTCTAGTTTAAACGATTTAAACTCTCCCTTATCTAGAAATTCTATCCCGAGATTTAAACGAGTCAAATCTCTCTAGAATCGGCTGGGCCCTATGGGGCCTTGTGCCCCTGGCCCAAAGCGGCCAGGACACTCCCTCGTAGGCCCATGCCCCCTCCCGGAAGGTGGGGCCACGTTGGTCCCCTTCCGGAAGGTTCTAGAAGCTTCCGGTACAATACCGATTAACCCGGAACAATTCCGAACTCCAAAAACTGCACTGCCTTATATGAATCTTATTCTCCGGACCATTCCGGAACCTCTCGTGATATCCCGGATCCCATCCGAGACTCCGAACAAAAATTCATAAACCAATTATCCAATCTATCCTAGCGTCGAGATACGTTAAGTGTGTGACCCTGCGGGTTCGAGAATATGCAGACATGATCTTCTATCAATAATCAACAGCGGGGTCTGGGCACCCATATTGACTCCCACACATTCATCGATGATCATATCGGATGAACCACGATGCCAGGATTCAATCAATCCCATATATATATTCCCTTCGTCTCGCGATATTTTACTTGCCCGAGATTCGATCGTCGGTACCGTCATACCTAGTTCAATCTCGTTCAGAGCAAGTACTTTACTCGTTCCGTAATCCGATATCACTTTGTGATTAACTCCTTAACCACATGCTTGCAAGCGGTGTTGATATCGATTACCGAGTGGGCCCGAAGTATATCTCTCCGACTTGGGAGGGACAAATTCCATCTCGATACATACAACCCAACAGATACTTTCCGATCACCTGAGAGACACCTTTATGATCACCCTCTCATAGGATGACGTTTGATGACCTCAAAGCTTTCTTCCGATACCAGGGAGTTGCATTATCTCATGGTCTAAGGCATACAATATTTGACATAGGAAAAGCTTCGCAAAGACGAACACGATGACACGATCTAATTGCTCTGCTTTGTTTGGGTCTATCCACCATATCATTCTCCCAATGATATGATCTTATTATCAATTGACAACTCATGTCTATGGTTAGGAAACCTTAACCATCATTGATCAATGAGCTAGTCCATAGAGGCGTACTAGGGACACGGTGTTGTTTACAAACCACACAAGTATTAAAGTTTCCGTTTAATACAATTCTAGCATGGAACATAAACTTTATCATGAACAAGAATTATAATAATAACATCTTTATTATTGCCTCTAGGGCATAATTCCAACACTTACATGCTCAGATGGCGACTTCGAAGGCCCGCTCGCAGCCTTCTGAGGCGCAACCACCTGAGCTTCCTGCGGAGAAGGGACCGGCGCAACACCCTCAGAGGTAGCCACCATCTGAGGAGAAGGAGACGCAACCTTCGACTCTCCCATCATCTCCCGAGCACCATCGCCGGAGGATTCGTGGGAGGAATGCCTGCACACGAAATAATAAGCACAAGCACCAAAGTCAACAGGAAAAAGACCGCAGTATAAAAGAAACTTACGAGTCCAGTGAGCTCAGGTCGAAGACAGGAGGAGTCCTTCGGGCTCTCTTCTCCCCCTTATTCTCTCCCTTCTTATCTTCCTTCTTTTCTTCCTTCTTCCGCTTTGCTGGCGGGTGCGGCCCTACAGCCCGCACAGGAATGGCAGGAAAAGGGGAGGAAGAGCCTCCATGCTCGTCACTGTGACGCTCAAGGCAGAGAGGGTTTCTGGGAGTCGGAGGAGTCGATGCATCCGAAGACTCGCTGGAGATTCACGGCCGTTTGCGAGTATGGTCCTCGCTCGACTCATTGGCCTCTTCAGCCGGCGATCGTGCTGAAGGCAGTTCGGACACAGAATCCACCACGTCATTATCCGGAGCATCCGGAAATAATTCAGGCAATGGCGGCACCATGCCCGGCACCCGCCAGCAAAGCGGAAGAAGGAAGAAAAGAAGGAAGATAAGAAGGGAGAGAAGAAGGGGGAGAAGAGAGCCCGAAGGACTCCTCCTGTCTTCGACCTGAGCTCACTAGATGGTAAAGGGCCTCTATCTCCGCTGACTCGCCATCCAAGATCTGGTTTTTCCAGGACCTTTTCGACTCGATTATCTGGGAGGAGTCGAAAGGAGCAAGACCAAAATGCTGCCCAGCCAGTGTGGAGTCGCGAATGTAAAACCACCGCCTCCGCCAGTAGTGGACAGATTCAGACGTAGAGAAAGAAAAGAAAAGAATATTGGCCTTGAGGGAGATGATGCAACCCCCAATGGGATAAACACCATCCGAACCAGATTGTCTCTTCATGGAATAAAGTTTCCGGAAGAGGCCAAAATGCGGCTCGATGCCGAGCCAGCACTCGCAGAAAGTGATGAAACAAGCAATGTGAAGAAGAGAATTGGGGGAAAGATGATGCAGCTAGATGCCATAGAGAAAGAGCAGCCCACGAAGGAAGTCGTGGACTGGGAAGGAAAACCCACGAATAACGAAGGAAAGAAACATAACCCGATACCCAGCGGGGGTACGGGGGATTACCTCGTTGTCGGGGAGTCTGATGGCCTCCCTATCTTGTGGGATCAAGCCCCGCTCGCGAAGTTTGCGGAGGTCACTCTCCCGCGTCTCTGATCGCCGCCAACCACCGTCGGTGACACGGGTAGCGGTGGCGCCTTTCTTTCCTCCGGCGGCGCTGGTACCAACCGCAGATGATGACTTCTTTGATTTACCCATCGCGCTACGGCAGCGCCGGCGGTGAGAGCGCAGAAAGGAAGATGGAAATGTGGAAGGATATTCCAGCGCGCAGCAAGAATTGCTAGAGCACAAGGAGGCAGTGAAAACAAGAATTGATGCGGTGAAAACAAACTGCAGCTTTCCCCAATGATTATAATGGCGAAGACGACGCATGGCAACCGTCCATCGAGAAGACCTAACGCCAACGATAGATCTGGCCATACACGTGTCAGCATCACAACGAACCGTCGTTACCACGCCGTCCACTACGCGCGGAAATCTAGGCGACGCCGTAATTATCTCCACGCAGCGCGTGACCGGTCAATTCAAGGTCAGCAAGTGGGACCCACGTTCGTCTAGTCAAGTCACCTCTGGCGCAGCAGACGCTTGAGGTCATTGATCGTCAGCACTGATGTCATCAAAAGCTATACTAGCAACAACTACAATTTCTTCGGCTTCAAAGCTAGGAGTACTCACTCGAATCTACGATTCGACCAAATACTCGGGGGCTACTCCTATTAGGAGCGCTGGTCGCGCACCCGAAAGATGAATAAAAATGAACTATTTCTTCGAGTCCTACGTCGAGTCTACGACTCCACTACGGAGTCGGGGGCTACTCCCATAGGGAGGATGGATTTAAGCATCCGATTTTTTTTGTGTCCTATGGACTTACAACTAAACAACGTCTGAATTAAAGTCTCCGCTCGAGTCTACGACTCGAATAGACACTCGGGGGCTACTCTCATAGGGAGCGTTGGCCGCTCACTCCATGAATTCTTTGACTGCGATCCTTCGGATCAACATGCAAAACTTTTCGGCAACGCTGCCCCAACTAAACGTTAAGTGAGTGACGTTATTCTTGACCACCCGAAACACCTCCGCGGTGATAAACATTCGGATGTTGTGTCTGCGACACAAATATAAGACCTACAGATATCATCTGATGGCCTGGCAACGCACACGACTGCGCTCTGCTAGTAAAAACCCGTGCTAACGGGTGCGATGAAAAATCCCGACGGACGCGTTGGGTACATCAATTAAATTCACTGGAATTCCACTCCTGTAAGTCCTGCGCGTCCTGAGTCGAATTACGCCAGCATATGTTCCAGTTTCGAGTTGAGGGACTCGAACCTGAGGAAGATCGTGTTGTTTCGTCCTAAGACAGTTAACTGACCCTGATCCGTCGGGTGAGTCAGGCACACGCATCAACAATCCCTACACACATACTGTTAATACATAGTTGCACCCGAAGGATTGAAGAGTCCTCAGCCGAATCTACGATTCGACTGATCACCCGGTTGCTACTGACATGGTTATACCCTACGGGTACGTGATCTCAACATACCTGGTACAGCCCAAGGAAGGCCCACGATGGATGTACGCCGGCCCATGAAGATTTTCGGGTGGCCAAGGCCCATGACGCCTTCGGATCCTTGGAGAGCAAGACTAGCATAGATAGGAAATTCAAAGGGGTAAAACCCTAGAACTTGTAACCGACTAGGTCTATGCCCGGGACCTGCCTGAGTCTATATAAAGGCTAGGAGGGCATAACCTAGATCTCTCTCTCATACTTTCGCATACACACCTCCACGCCAGATTGCATCTGCGCAACCCTATAACCTTCGGTTCCGCCGTAATCAAGAGCAGACAAGCAGGAGTAGGGTTTTCCCTCTAGGGGCCTGAACCTGGGTAAACCTTGTGTCCCCGTGTTGCTTGTTTGCTAACCGTTCCACGATCTCCAGCATCCCCATCTTCTCCAAAACCCAAGTCCATAACAATGGGCATTGATGAGATCAAACCTCGTCAATCATTGTACCCTATAATGGCTTCTATTGTTTGTGGATACTCTACTGTGGTGCCTCATTAGAGTGTGCACAGGAGTATGCTCCATAGTGACATGATATGATGTTAATTGGCTAGTTTGATAAGCACAGATGTTTTTCCTTCCCAAATACTTGGTGATGATTTTGCATACCACTTGTATGAAAATCTGAAAGTACTTTACTCTCACAACACTCTTTTTTTTCTTATCAATTATGAGAAAAAAAGAGAAAAGTGATTAACCTCAAACTGGAGTGTGAGGTTAGATTGGAGCTATCTTGTGGTGTTACTACTGGATCCTCTTCTTGTTACTCTGACCTCCCGATGTTGTTGGTGGCCTGCTTTCCTTGATGCTGGCCCTTCCCCTTATGCTATTGTTGGCCAGTTCCTCTTGCTGTTGGTAAGCTTCCTCTCTCCTTCCTCTTCCTGTTCCCACATATTCTTCCATTGGTTTGTGGAAGCTATTGTGTATGCTGGTTGTTGGGATCATTGTGGTGTAATGATAGACAGATAAGAACAGGGATGTTCTTATTTGGTGGCAAGTTGGTTTCCTATGGTTTATGTGTTCTTGGGCTAACGAGAATTTGCTGGTCTGGTTGTATGTGTTTGTGTGTGTTTGTGTGTGTGTATGTGTGGAAAGGATGTAGTAGCAGTACTGGTACGACTGGTTCACTCTTATCTATCTTTGAGGCTTCCTTGTGCCGACAGCACACACACACATGCAATTATGTGTACGCTGCTTGCCTACTAGCTTGCTCTATTGTAGATCAGCACAAGTAATTGCAGTGATTTTACTTCTTCCTTTCTATCTCCTCGGGTGAAACTTGCCCCTGTTACTGCCAATGATGTAGGACTGAGGCTACACATCTGATAAGAACAGATGCTTTATTTGGTGAAACTTGCCCCTTATTCCTTTCTAGCTCAATGATGACTATCAACAGTGCATTTCACTGCTAAGACTGAGAGCAAAACTAACCAACATAACTCTCTTTTATTTTTGTTTTGTTTTTTTTCTTGTTTGTTTTGTAGGAGTAAAGAATGTGAAGAGAAGAAAGAAAATACAAGAGTGTACAGGAGAAATACTTTAGATTTTCTTTTTATTATATATTGTAATTTCTTTTCTGTTGAATATTGAAAAAAATTGTATTGATGTATGTTTTTACTTGTTTCCTTTTTCTTATTCCATTCATTTGTAAAGACAATGTAATATATATTTCTTCTTGTAATAAAAATTATTTGAGTTACTCCATTTATGTAATTCCCCCTTATTATTATTATTTGTTTACTGTAATGCACTTTCAGTCTTCTTTTGTAAAAGAACAACAATACTATATGTATATATATAGATAATAATAATAATAATAATTTCATTTTATTGAATTGGTCCCATTTATTCCATTGTAATTAGGATTATATATATCCATATTATATTATAGACTAATTCTTTTCTTTTCTTTATTCTTGTACTTGTGATTTAATTATATCCCAATCATAAATAATCTCTCAAGGATGTGAGTATAATTGTAACACTGTTTCTAATTATAATTTTATTCTATTGCAATTTAAATATATGTTTTGAATATTCAAATTTGAATTGCTTTTCCCTCAAACACAGAAATACTGTAGAGGTCATGTCGAAATCCATCGCACCTGTCCTGATGTCTCCATCAGAATAAGAGAGACCTCGATCCCTCTATAGCTTCTTTACTTTTGCGCGAAAATTATCCGGATTTTCTGATGCATGAATGCAATGCACACACCTGCGTCCTCTATAATTCTAGGTGCTAATCCTGAGATGTTACATATATCTTTCTACCCTTTTTAATAAACTTGGTCAAAATTTTAAATTGTGACATACTACAAGAGCTAGAAATACACTAATTTAAGCAGAGGGGTACTTAGGATTACTAATGTATGGGTCCATAGGCCCATATGAAATAGATCACATATGTCAAAGTATTGCCTCTTTTGATCCAAGTCTCTTTGTTGAATGCCCTAAATTTAATTAAAAGACGTAAAGATAACACCGTCTAGTGAACAACCAACCGCTCATGACATAATGAATACAAGTAGGAAGCAAAAATAAATAATAAAGAACCTCTTTGGAAAGGTGTTTAGACATTACACATGAAAATATACAAAATTTGTACAATTGATTGGAGAAATAAGAAGTGCGGATATCAAAATCACATCTATTAGGTCTAAGCTTTCACAAAACTATAAATTAAAATGTATAAATAATATACGATGCTACCATTTCAAAATAAATAATATACGATGTATAAACAATTGATTGGAAAGATGCTACCATTTCAAAAGAAAAAAAAGAACACGATGCCGATTTTCAGGAAGAAGCCAAATAGTACACCTTAGAGCGTAGCAGCTCGTGATAGCCTTCGGTAGCAATAGCAACTAAATAAAGATAAGAAAGCACGATGATGTATACGTCATTTTTTGCAACCCTACTTTGTTTAGTATAGTATTTCGAATTAGCGTGTGTTTTCAAGGTCTGATTGTCCTACGTGGATTCGGCTTTGATGGCTTGAACCATGTGGTACGTACATACTGTACGGTTGCCCGCGAGGAAACAGCAATGCAGAAGCTAATCCCGTGTGAATATGTGATCATCGTGCGTACGAGAAGAAAAGGAAAGGAAATCTTAACTACGCGATGCACGCAACAACACTACCGCGTCCGGCGTCCTCGCGCGACGTCACTCTATCGTTACCTTTTTTTTTTTTGAACCATCGATATCACCGGAAAATCAGGATAGATTAGCGCTAAGTAGATTAGCGTCTCCCACCAAGGAACGGAAGCATTGGCCTGGGTGAGAGCGGCAGAGCATAAATAGGGGCATCGGCGAGGGTCGCAGTGCAAAAGCACCGGGATCCCGGGGGAAAGATGCGTATCGGAACGTGGCGGGCCATGATACGAACGGCTGCGCTGTCTCCGCTGCCGGATCGGGGAATTATCCCAGGAATCCGGCGGATTATTCGACCCCGAGCCCCGAGCCGGTCGTGGCACATGCAAAGGGTACGTACGTACGGCACCCAGAACTCCAACTCCCTCCGACATTCTGAAAAAAAAATAGACTTGTTTTTAGTTTGTAGACAGCGTAGTCTAACCAGTAATACAAGTCTAGATATATTTTGTTTACAAACCTAAAATATCTTATATTTTGAAACGGGGGAAATATATTAGTTGACTCAACTTTATCTAAATTTATACTCCCTCCGTTTTTTTAATAGATCACGTTCTAGGATTTAGTAAGGTCAAACTTTGTCAACTTTGATAAAAAATATATCAATATTCATGATATCAAATGTATATACTAAGAAAATACACTTTATAACGATTTCAATACTATAGGTTTTACATTTTAGATATTTTTATGTTTTGCTAAATATTTGGTCAAAGTTTAAAACGTTTGACTTTGACTACACCTAGAACCAGACGCAATCTAATTGTAAACAAGGGAGTATATATCTACTTCCTCCGTCTCAAAATAGATCTCTTAAATTTGTTATTTGAGACATTTAGTTTGGGACGGAGAGAGTTAAATATCTAATCTAAATTTATAGATATTTAGACAGAATTGAGTCAACTTATACAACTCGCTCGTCGGGAGTACTTGGATTGCCCTGTGCGGCCGGATCGGTCGGTCGGTCGGTCGCCGGGAGAAGAGAGACAGGCGGCCGGGGTGATTATTGGAGTCGGCGTCAAGTCTTAGTTTTCCCAGGCAGGGATGGATGGATGGATCGTCGTGGAGTTGGTGGGTAGCGTGCAAGGCTTCGTGTAGCCTCTTGGAAGCGCCGACCACCGCCACAGAGTTTGCCGACTCTGGAGTCCAGCCTACACACGTCTCGCCCTCGCCGGAAACCCCACCGGAACGACGCTGTCGGAGGAAGATTTTTTTTTTCCAACGAGAAGGAAGTTGAGGCGCCGACTACCGATTTCCATCCCGCCCCGCGCGCTGTGCGGCACGAAATTTTAATCCGCTTCTCCCGTGATATACACTGCCGAGTGTGCCAACAAAAAAAAAGTCGGTTTCGTGATGTCTCCTACAGGCGGGACCAGGTAGTATATGGGCCCATGAGACAGCGCGTCGAGCCCAGGGTGACATACTACACGAGCGGTGGTGGTTGGTGGAGCGGCCCGCGATCGTCACGGTCGCCTCGTGTAGCTCGTGTAGAGTTATACTATGTCTGAACGCCGGACGGATTTTCTCCGATCGACGGATTGGCACTTGTTCTCGCTGCTGCTGACCGCGCGACCGACCGACGCGTACGCAGTGTATCATCCGCGTGGACCGGTTAGTCGGTAGAGCGTTTCCTTTTTTGTTGTAACTAGGGAACATGCCCGTGCGTTGCATCGGGGCATTAAAATTTCACTAATCCTATCAAACATATAATTCTAGGATTCCCGTACACATCAGGCATCATGGTCAAGTTTTGATAAGAAAAGGCATGATAATATTTGGTAATATGCATATTCTCGAGAAAAGCAAAAGAAAATATTTTATGTTATGGTTAAGCTGCCACACTTACCTAAGCAACAACACTCTGATAAAGATCTTCATACTGTAAGCGTGCAGCTAGAAAATCCTAGCTGAAGTCAACCTTCCGTGTCCTTCTGCATTTACCGTGTCCACTTAAGAAAAATAGCCCAACCTCTTTCATGCATATACAAAAACTTGCTCATACGAGTACTTGTACACCTGCAGATTCTTTTCTTTTGATTGAGTAGTCCAAAATAGTCAGTTATTGTTTCTGCAGAAGGAAGCAACATACCGAAAACTCTTCAGAGTTTCTAACAAATCCACCCATAAAATGATATAGTGACAAAATAGTACCACCAATTTTGTGGACAAATATTTGATTCGAGTACATCAGGCCTCAATACAACAATATGTCTTCCACTTGGAACAAAATTACATAATCTCCATGAATAACCAGCTATTGGTGGTACTTCAATGAACCTATAATCGATTGTCACTTCCTGCATACATCCAATGTGGCAACAAGAGCTGATATTTCGAGTGCTGCTACCATGATGACCATCCAGGATAGAGTCGTGCATGCGCGCCATCCCGACAATTCAACTCCTCGCTACTATTACCGGCTCACAATATCCACCTTCGTCCTTCCTTGCCCAGATGCCTGACCGCTTCACTACTATCATGTGCACAATCTAGATCATGTTCATGCTCCCTAGGCATCGATAACTTGCTAGTGAGGATGTCTAATGAAACACATCGGAAGAACCAAGAAAAGTAATTTCACTTAATATTGCATATACACATAGTAGATCATACAGAACATAGATAAAATCCATGGTATAATGTAATCAGAAGCACACACACATCTTACTTCTCAACATGGACTTGTTTTGAAAACTGATACATTAGTGTACTAAATGCTACTGACTACAGAATATGTTAAATTCCATATAGTTATATATTGTTAGATCAAGAAGGATTTAATCATGGAAAATATATCAAACATTTGTTATGCTCAATAAAAATGCACAAAATCACAGAGGGTCAGAGCAACTGAAACCAAGGGACAGTTTGTAACATATAACAGTGATATTCCATAGTTCATATAACGGTGATACAACCAAGGTGAATCTATCACTCACCATGAGCCGCTCTTATTGGCAATCTGCAATGTCAACATTGCACCATTGGTAAAATATGCTATACATACATATCGCTCCTACAAATATTCCTCACCTAAATTTCTAGTAGAATTATGCTACTTCGATTTCATAGAAGACAAACAACATTTGAGTTGAGCCTTTAATAAAATAAAGAGGTACATAAAGTTGACTTGCCCGCAAAACTGATAAACAACATGATCACATAAATTTTCAGGATTGAGGGTCAATAACTAATGGTTCAATAATATTATTTGTTGAGTAAGGTGTTCTCCTTTTGGGAGAGCTAATCACAGGCCATGTTACCATGATCTAGAAACGAAGTTGGACAACATAGGAGTTGAGAATCACTTTACTTTTAAACCCTGCATGTCAATTACTCAACAAAAAGGAATAAAAATAGTTGAAATTTGAACTTTTCTCCCATAAGAATATGAGCTACCGGTACTTTCCCCAATAATTTCAGAAAGATGTATGCAATGATTGCAAGCTCAGTACTATAATTTCAAATAAAGAGCTTGTTTATTTCAGTCACTAAACCAAAACAACATGTGATTACTTGCCAAATAAATTTGTTAAAAATAACTTTTTGCCATATTTTTTAGATGCTAAACTTGCAACTCAAAAACTTCTGATGAATTTTTGACCATCCAATATTCCTTCCTATGTGTAGACACCACTGATAAGTATTCATTTAAATGCATAGCGATTGGCAATTGTAATTTCATACATCATTGTATTTACGGTTTGCTCTGCTACTAAAACTGAGTGAGGTATGACAACTTGCCAAGTAAATGTCATACAAATACCTTCTGGATGTCCCCTTTCAGTTGCTAAACCCAGGGCACACTAAATTCTGATGCCCTCTTGTCAGTTCAATGTCTCTGCTTCCAACCTACAAATCACAATTTAGGAATCCCCAAAATCACAACTAACCTCTAATTAAATTGGATTCCTAAATGAAAATAAATTGTAAAGGAACACAAGATGTAATAGGGATAAGCAACCTGAAGAAAGAACGCCCAATTTATATTTACCTATCATATTGCCAAAAAGGAGTACTAAAGGAGCACCAATCCCCGCCCCACATTTCACTCCTCCCAACCAAACAATCACACATGTCCCACAGCCTTGTTGTTGCATATCCCCTCGTTAGTAGTTAAGTACATCACCGGTGGACATTATAGCAGACATCCCTATCATTTTGGCAGGGAGAAGTTAAACAAAAGCCTGGTTAACCTATGAAACAGTGCAAATAAAATCATCGCAACACTACAAAATAACTCTTTTACTTCTCACCCTAGTGCGAATCCAACGAAGATTTGTTGTGATATCATTCACATGAATGTATAAAGTGATACAATTGCACTTCAAATACAGAACACAACAATCGCCCTGTAAAGAGTGTACATTTTACCGCACAACATTCATACAAAATTGATCGATTTTTATTGGTACTCCAGTTCAAAAAGTAAGGTTTCAAACCATGAAAAACACTGTTGCATTTCCACACGTGTAAGGAAAAACTATAAGAACACAAAACTGCAAAGTACCAACCTCATACCCAGGGCGTTGGACAAAAAAACATAATTGAGTGGACTGCACAAGATATCAACACAGTAATCAATAAAGGCACCTAATGCGGCATTATCAGTTTTACCAAAAATGTATCCTCCACCAATCGTTACTGGAAGATAGACCGCTTGGCTCGCCGGGGTTTACAACATCCAGACAAGTGTCCTTTGTGCAAGCAAAGAAGATTGGTCCATCTCCCATCTGCTCATAGGGTGCGTGTTTGCTCACCAAGTGTGGCATCATGTGCTGAGAGAATGGTCCCTGAAAGGCATCTCTCGCCAACCTAATGAAGAATTTAATTCATGGTTCATTTCAGTGGCAAAGTGTGCAGGTCCCGACAAAATCAGAGGAGCAAGAACACTGATTTCACTTACCCTCTTGCGCCTTTGGACACTGAGAAATGACTGTGTGTTTGAGGATGCAGGAGCTAGTCGAAGGGATCTTCACTAAAGCTGATCAAAGGATCTTCACTGATGCGTTGGTTACCCCTACATGCCAGGCATATAGACTCCCAGCGGGATCTCTTGTTAGGAACCATCCAAACGGGCAAGTCCAGCACTGCACATTCTCGACAGGTTAGTAATCAGACTGAAGCAATATGAACAAAGAACTCCCAAAAATAGCAGAAACGAATCAGATTATTTTAAGTGAAAAAATAATCAAATGAACAACTTGAATGAGGGGCCTCATATCTAGACTCCTACATACCCATATCGGTCACTTCCTGCCCAGTTCCCGAGCGCGGTCGCCGATGGTGGTCATGAATAGCACAGAGTCGTGGCCGTCCTCAACAACGATTGGTCCTTCGTCGTCGCGGAATGGGAGGGGAGGACCGGGAGAGGAAAATGGCAAAGTGAATCGGGAGGGGTACGGCCGTGTGTTGGAGGATGGGAAGGAAATAGAAAGGGATTGGGATGGGTTCAAATGGGGCGGCAGGAGGGAGAAACGATGGGGCACACGGTCCTCACGGTAGCAGTCTGTAGAGGAGGTCATCGCGGCGGTGGCGGCAGCATCCAAGTTCGCGTGGTGGCGTGCAGATCGTGTGGGGAATGACGAGGGCCAGAGCAGGCGGCCCCGTCGAAATTGGGGCGCTCGCGTGGTCACTATCCAGGCCGGAGATTTTGACGAAGCATTTATCTCGGGCAGCCTTTATCTCGCGAGGCGCATTCTGCGGGAGACAACGGATGAGGCGTGCGGGAGTTGGACGAAGCCAAAACGACGTAGTAGCGGTCCGGCAGAAAACGGAACCGTAACTTCTTTTTTAGATAGTAGAGATAATCACTATGGTTTACGGCCTTTGCGATCGGGCAATCTTTGGCTGGATCAAACAGTAAGGCCCATTATATGTGCACATGAAGGAAGACTCGCAGGCCCCTAACTAGTGAGTACTAGTAACTACCATTTCGACACGCCGAAGCCCATGTGGAGGGTTTCGTCAACGATAAGTGTATCAGGTCCAGTTTACTTTGCACGGGCTGTGGACCATTCAGGGCATAAGGAAGACACATGCAGCCCAAACTTAGGTCAACGGAAATGTTCTAAAGACAACATAGATGATTTTTTTGTGAAAATTCTGATTTATAAATACTCATCCACACAACGGTACAAAGAGCGCCAAAAGTAATAAAATTATATAAATATCTTTAAACAACCACTAGCTCGAGTCGAAGACATGTCCCGTATTCGTCCCTTCATCACCGGAGCCGGGCAAATCTTGTCATAGCATAGCTTGTGCCATAGATAGACGAGCAGTTCTCGTGGTAATGCTCCCTAAACGACTAGCGTAACGTAGCAGAAACCATCGTTAGTGATGACTAATATCGAATGAGACTAACCTGAAACCACACAAACAAACATGATCGAAAACCATAGTATGAACCATCACCAATGCGAGCTCGAGCCAGAAGCAGGCAGAGAGTCGAACTCAAAAGAGTGACTCGATGCCGAATCAGCAAGAGTGAACACACAAGTGTCACTCGATCCTAAGATGTATGACATTTCGGTTTTCAAGGTCGTGGATTTGGATCGATTTCGTTTTTACGGGCTTCATACATTGTTAAGAAAAGTACTCGGCATTGGAAAGCATCACGTTCTGGCCACACACAAAAGAAGTCGGTGGAAGGTATGGAATTTCTCGGCGGAAGGTCAGAAAGAAAGCAATCGCCAGTGCTCTCGGTTCCAGCAACGAGTCTTCTCTTCAGGAAAACTTCTCTACTTGTTCATCTTGACATGAAAGACTCTTTTCCGATCGGCCGTTGGCTAAGATTAGCCTAGGTTTGTTACACTCACTAGAGCCAGTCGACACGCTTTCTCCTCTGGCGCAACAAGAAACGGCTTGCACCTCAAGTACGCCCCTATTAATTAATTAGTACTTTCTCGAGTCAAAAAGCGCGTCCATCTCTAGATCCGGTTCTTCTCTCTTTTCCAGATCGATAATCAAAGGACCGGGCTCATGTACCTTTGGTGGTCTTATTGGCGATACCACGGTGGGGTCTTCGACTGGGGTGAAGTCGTAACAAGGTAGCCGTAGGGGAACCTGTGGCTGGATTGAATCCTTCGCGAAAAAAACTGGAGATCACGTGCAATCCCATCTCCAACTGAGACCACTCGACCGATCTCATCCACTTGAAAATTCGTGTAAAAGTTGGTCATTCTACTTTCTAATAGAGTCGTTAGTTCCGCCGCTGCTTTCCTCAAAAGGTCTAGCTTAGCCAAAATCAATAGTTTAGTTGGTTGGGTCCTGTCGATCAAGTTATAGGAGCTGCTTGCTATCTATCAAAGGGTATAAAAATACCACCCACCCGATAGACCCGGTATAGGTTGGAGGGCCGTGAACCCTTGTGGGGCTGGGGTATCCTGAACTACTGGAGCAGCTCCCTCTTGTGGCTGGGGGGAGACTCTCAGCAGCTAGGTTTCCTAAACTAGGGGCAACCTTTTTGATTAATTCAAAGGTAAGGCAAAGCGCTTTCTTTTAAAGAAACTACCGGAAAAGTGTCGCTAACCGCTAGGCAATAGAGTCAGCTTACGGGGTGGGGCGCAAGCAAGCGTAGCGAATCACCTACATAGACTGGGGTCAAATCCCATTGCTTCGCCATATATTTCAGATCTTTCTCCAGAACGAGATTCTGGGCAAGTCAATACCAGATCGCACTCAACAAAGTAAAACGGGATGAATTCAATCGCCAAGACCCGCCACTGGCTGATTCCATAAGCACAGAAAGAAGGGTTTACGAATCAAAAAAAAAGCTACTCATTAGGGCGGTGACTCCGAATCTCGAACAGAGAGCCTCAGACACACATTGGCTAGCTTGGATTCTAGGTCTGCATTACTGGTTTCTCAAAGAAAAAAAAAAGGTTTGATGTTCTGGTTCTTGGAAGGGTCACAACACGATTCATGATTTTGTAACCAAATTTCATCCTTAAATTCTTTATTTGCGATGCTCTCCTAGAAATGTATGTTGAGTTTGGCTACTACCTCCATTGAACTGTATGTTGAGTTTGGCTACTACCTCCATTCCGGTTTATAAGTCAAATACGTTCGAGAAAATAGTTTGACCATAAATTTAGTTAATAAAATATAAATTATACTATTAATGGTATAATTTATATATAAAAATTATATCATTAGATTATATAAAATATGCTTTCAATGGTATAATTTTTATGACATATGATTTATTGTTGACTAAATTTATAATTAACTATTTTTTAAAAGACGTATTTGCCTTATAAATTGGAACGGAGTAGTAACTGTTTGAGCGAGAGCTATCGTCAGATCTTACCCATGGACCACATCTTCACAAATCACAGGAGGTCATCAGAATCCAATTTCCATCCACATCATTCCAACAAAAAATAAGTCTTCTCGATGCAACTCTTGCCCATCCATCCGAAAAGATAAAAATGATCTTCGTCCATCTGCTGCCACTTGGTCAATGCTCAGTTTGAAGATTGTTGCTCCCAAGGCCATCTGGCAGGATGCAACGTTTGTTTATTGGAGGGGCAGAATTGTTGCTCCCAAGGCGTTTACCAGGCTCCTCCTTCATCTCCACACCTCCCCACTACACTACTACTGGAGTAGTAGTATTAAGCTCGATCCACCTTCCTGGATCTGGGAGCCAAAGTATCCTCTTCAGTACAAGACCAAAGCTAGGCCTCCAGGCTTCAGCTAAACCAGGTTCGTGTTACGTTCATCTGGGTAATTGCTTTGCTTCTCTAGCTTGTTTCCAGGTCCGCTTCAGCAAGATCTCGCCGTGCTATACGTCGCCGATCGGTCTTGCTTCTTTGCCTATATTATGATTCTATCGTCGCCTCGTGCAGTTTGTAGGTTACTGTGCCGAATCAAGTTGGGCCGCGATGGACCTGCAAGGAAGTGGGAATTATGTTTTTGCTGAAATAACAGCAAGATTTCTCTACTTTGAGCATGTGTGTGATAGATGCCTTGACAAGTATATCTCCGGTAAGATTACCCGAAAAAATCTACGCTGTTTATTTCCTCTTATTGTTACTGTCCTCTGAAGTTGACTTTATTAGAACACCATGTAAACCACTCTCACAGGAGGTGGCTCTGTTAATGGCACCAGGGGTATAATCATTAAACGGGTTTAGATCTTTTCTTTTTCTTTCTGTCAATTTAACAGATGAATCTTCCGGCCTCGAGTGGAACATGGGATATGAAATAGTCAAGGGAATTTGCGGGGGTTTAAGTTACGTCCACGGTGAGTGCCATATTGGTCATCCGGACCTGAAACCTGAAAATATATTGATGGATGCTACTATGGTGCCGAAAATCGCGGACTTTGGCTCGTCAAGGATCTTTAGTGACAAGCAACCACGGATTATCACTCAAAATTGTCTCTGGATACGGTAATCTATGGCTTTTCTTTAGTAGCATCTTCCGTTCCTTCTTGCAATGCCTCACACTTCAAACTGTGTTGCAGTGGATACATGCCATCGAAATACATATCCATCGGGGCAGACATATTCAGTTTGGGTGTTGTAACTACAAAGACGCAGTCAAGGATCTTTGGTGGCAATCAATCCCGAATCATCACTAAAAAACGTATGGAAACGCAGTAAGATATGCCTTCTTTTATAGCAACTTCTATTACTTCTTGCAATGCCTCACACTTTCTAACTGTGTTGCAGTGGATACATGCCACCGGAATACATATCCATCAGGGCGGACATATTCGGTTTGGGTGTTGTAACTACAAAGACGCAATCAAGGATCTTTGGTGGCAAGCAATCCTGAATCATCACTAAAAATGTATGGGAACGCAGTAAGCTGGGCTTTCTTTTATAGCAACTTCTATTACTTCTTGCAATGCCTCAAGTTTTTAAACTCTGCTGCAGGAGATATATGGCACCCGAATATAATCCAAGGCTTAGTCTCCATCAAGTCAAACATATACAGCTTGGGCGTTATAATTATCGAAATACATATAAGGATCTTTGGTGGCAACCAATCACGGATCATCACTAAAAATCGTATGGAAACACAGTAAGCTATGCCTTCGTTTATAGCAACTTCTATTACTTCTTGTGATGCCTCAAATTTAAACTTTAAAACTGTACTGCAAGGGACATATGGCACCCGAATATAATCCAGGCCGTAGTCTCCATCAAGTCAGACATATACAGCTTGGGAGTTATAATTGTCGAAATACATATAAGGATCTTTGGTGGCAAGCAATCCTAAATCATCACTAAAAAAACGTATGGAAACGCAGTAAGCTACACCTTCTTTTATAGAAACTTCTATTACTTATTGCGATGCCTCGAACTTTCAAACTGTATTGCAGGGGATATATGGCACCTGAATATAATCTAAGGTGTGTTCTCCATCAAGTCAGACATATACAGCTTGGGCGTTATAAAAATATTGGATTTGTCATCTAGATCTCAAACCTGCAAATATACTATTTGATGAGAACATGGCGCACCAAAAATATTGGACTATTTTTTTTCAAGAGTCTTCAGAGAAGAAGCGAGACAAACCGGCCTTAAAAAAATAGATGGGTTGACGTAAGCCAAGTCTATGTTGAGAACTCCTTTTGTTTAGTTAATAAAAGGCTTTATATGCAATTGTGCTTGATATCATCATTTATTCATGCAGGGCATACATGGTAGCGCCGGAATACTTAGCTGGTGGGAAATTACACTTAGTCAAACATATACAGTTTGTGGGTTCAAATTATGCAGATAGTCACATGACAGAATAAAAGAAACGAGTCAAACATACCAAGTGTAAGATTGATTTTATCGAAGCACTTATGTATAAATGCATCGTATTATAAATTCTTATGTTACATTGCAGTTTTGCATATTACTGTAAAGATCACATGTGGAACACTTGAATTTAATGCAAAGTTTAAAATACTGATGGAAATAGGATATCAATCAATACTATAATGAAGATAAAATCTAATGTCGATAACTGAAGTATCCTTTCTCTTTTTGACAAGTATCCTTTCTTTTTTGTTTCTCCTAGTTTTGGTTGAGTTTAAACTAGACGCAGTTTCTGTTGTTTCAACTTTATCAATTGAATATGTGTTTTGTACCTCTCTGGCCTGAAATAAGTGACTTAGATTTGTCTAGATTTACATATATCTAACATGAAGATACGTCTAGATACATCAGAATTTAGACAAATCGAAGTCACTTATTTCAGGACGGAGGAGGGAGTAGTAAAACATATATATATACTCGTGATCACTAATTCAGTCTCTGTTTTTCATATTCATTCATAGATACTTGAAAGTTGAACCTGTTTGGCTGTTTCTGGATTCATATTTCTATTAAGCTCTCTGTCTAAGTGATGGATTGCATGCAGATGATTTTTTCCTTCAAAAGCAACGTTGCGATCATTACTTGATGATTTAAAAGTCTGCATGGTGTCCGTGGCACCACCTGGCATACTGTCCGCAGGCGTTGAGGTGAGCCAGGAGTTCCCTTAAACTGTCAAACATGCAGGTGAAGTGAAATCTTAATAATTTGCCAACTGCCCCTTCAAACCCGACTATCTTGTCCCGCTGCATAGTCTTTAGTCTTGAATTTAAACTTGTTGGAATTTTGGCCTAAATATTCCAGCCATTTTCTATTTCAATAATTCCTGAAAATCCTAGAGGCCCATGAGGCCCATTCATGCAAGCCAAGAGGTGGGAAAAATGTTTAGTCCCACATTGCTAGTTGAGTGGAAGTTGAACCAGCAAGGTGAGCTCTTCTACCACTTGGTAAAAGGATGAGAAGGAGAAGGAGAGAGTTCCACACGCGCGCTCCTCCTCCTCCTCGCTCGCCACGCCACGCCTCGTCACGACGCGCGCGCCGCGGGAATCTCGCCGAGCCGAGCTTTATTTTGCCACGCATGAATGGTATATGAACATATATACGAAGGTGTAACGTTTGCTTTGAATGAACGTTTAACACGAAGGTGAAACGTCTGCTTTGAATGGACGTTTAATACGAAGGTGAAACGTTTGCTTTAAATGGACGTTTAATACAAGTTAAATGTGCCTGCTCGTTTCATCTTCTGCACCGTCTGCCTTCTCCTCTGCGCCTATAAGAGAGAGAGGTCGCGCCTCCTCTCAGTTGCGCTGTTACACAAACCTTGCCTCGAGTTCCAGAGCACTGCGCTACTTCCGTCTTGCGGCGTGCACCGCGAGCCGGGACAGTAGGCCTCCGAGACCCCGCTGCTTCGAGTCCTGTACGGGAGAAGGGCGATAAGGTTTTTGGGGAGCGCTATCAGCGCGACTACTGGCTTCGTCACGGACTCCCTCACAGATAGCGACGTCTTCCCCGACGAAGACTTCTTCCCCGACATCAGCACCCTCTTCCTCGACGACATGGTCAATGACGGTTCCAACGCCGGCGGTTCTACTTCTGCTACTGCCGTGTATATCTTCTGTCTCAATCTTGTTCTGATTCTACTCAAAGTTTTATGTCTTGCAGTTTGTTTGACTATATGCTTCAGTATGTTTTCGCTATTAAACATGATTAGTATATTGCCTATTATTCTAGTCATGTTTTATCTAGCGTTTATTATGGATAATTCGCTTGGTAAATTGCTCTACTTTTCAACAATCCAAAAACCTTATTTCAGGCAATTTGCCCCAAGCGGCTTTGTTGCTTCTATGAAGCCACCTGTGTTTGAAGGTGTGAATTACAAACGGTGGCGTGCGAGAGCAGTGCTCTGGTTTCAGACCATGAGCTGCTATAACGCCATCTATGGCGCACCTGAGGGGGAACTTAATCCCGCTCAGGAAGAGGCGTTCCAAAAACTTGATACTACTTTCAAGGCTGCCTTGATCAGCATCCTTGGTGACAATATTGTCGATTCATATCTGTCATTTAGTAATGGCAAAGATATGTGGGATGCGCTCGAGAGAAAATTTGGAGTCTCTGATGCTGGCAGTGAACTGTATGTCATGGAACAATTCTATGACTACAAGATGATTGATGACCGCTCCATTGTGGAGCAGGCTCATGAGATACAGTCACTTTCCAGGGAGCTTGAGCACTTCACTTGTGTGTTACCGGACAAGTTTGTTGCCGGAGGCATCATTGCCAAACTTCCCCAGTCATGGAGGAATTTTGCTACTTCTCTGAAGCACAAGAGACAAGAGTTCTTTTAGACTGATCTCATTGGGACTCTTGATGTGGAAGAGAAGGCGAGAGCAAAAGACACACGTGCTCGAGGTATCGAGGGAGGTTCTAATGCCAACCTGGTACAGAAAAGGAACTTCCAGCCTTACAAGTTCAAGAACAAAGGCAAGTTTGATGACAAAGGAAAGTTCGATGGAAAGAACAAGGCCTCACAGTCTACCAGCTTCAAGAAGAAGACTGATAAGAGGAAAGGTGCTTGTCATGTGTGCGGTGATCCTAATCATTGGGCTCCTGCTTGTCCCAACCGCTTTGACAAACGCCAACATGGGAAGAGCAGCAAGACTACTAATGTTGTCATGGGCGACGTTGAGATGAAAGATGTTGGGTATGGTATATTACCTACTGTTCTTTCATTATGTCATTCTCCTGATTGGTGGATTGACACGGGCGCTAATGTACATGTCTGTTCTGATATTTCCATGTTTTCTTCATATCAGGTCAGAGGGACTCAAACCGTGCTGATGGGGAACGGCTCGCATGCTTCTGTTCATGGTGTTGGTACGGTCGATCTGAAGTTCACTTCGGGAAATACTGTGCGCCTGAAGAACGTGCATCATGTTCCCTCAATAAATAAAAATCTTGTTAGCGGATCTCTTCTGTGTCGAGATGGCTACAAGATTGTATTTGAGTCCAATAAATTTGTAATTTCGAAGTATGGAACCTTTATTGGTAAAGGCTATGAATGCGGAGGCTTGTTCCGCTTATCTCTGTCAGACATTTGTAATAAAGTTGTTAATCATATTTACACAAATTTTGAATCAAATGTCTGGCACTCTCGTCTTTGTCATATTAATTTTGGCTGTATGACGCGGCTAGCCAAAATGAATTTAATCCCTGATTTCTCAACTGTTAAGGGATCTAAGTGCCAAGTCTGCGTGCAAGCTAAACAACCTCGCAAGTCACATACGACTGCAGAAGTGAGAAATTTAACACCACTAGAGCTCATACATTCTGATCTTTGTGAGATGAATGGTGTGTTGACAAAAGGTGGAAAGAAATATTTCATGACTTTGATCGATGACTCTACGAGATATTGTCATGTGTATCTTCTGAAATCAAAAGATGAGGCTTTGAGTTTCTTCAAAATCTATAAAGCTGAGGCAGAAAATCAACTTGATCGAAAGATTAAGAGGCTTAGGTCTGATCGTGGTGGAGAGTATTTTTCCAACGAGTTTGATTCTTTTTGTGCGGAACATGGTATAATTCATGAGAGGACGCCTCCCTACTCACCCCAGTCAAATGGAGTAGCCGAAAGAAAGAACCGTACTCTAACAGATTTGGTTAACGCCATGTTAGACACATCGGGTCTTTCTAAGGAATGGTGGGGGGAGGCATTATTGACCGCGTGTCATGTCCTAAACCGAGTTCCCACAAAGAACAAAGAAATTACTCCATTCGAAGAATGGGAGAAGAAAAGACTAAAACTCTCTTACTTACGTACTTGGGGTTGTTTGGCAAAGGTTAATGTACCAATCCCCAAGAAGCGCAAGCTTGGACCAAAAACCATTGATTGTGTTTTTCTGGGCTATGCTTTTCATAGCATTGGTTATAGATTCTTGATAGTAAAATCTGAAGTACCTGACATTCATGTCGGTACAATCATGGAGTCGACTGATGCGACTTTCTTTGAGGATATATTTCCAATGAAGGATAAACCTAACTCATCAAATCCGGAGATACCTAGTTCATCTAATCAGGAATTTGCTATATTCTCTGAACCTATCATTCCGATTGAACACTCTGAAAGTCCTAAGGAGGATGACAATGAAATTCCTAAAAGGAGCAAGAGACAAAGGACTGCAAAGTCTTTTGGTGATGATTTCATTGTGTACCTTGTAGATGACACTCCCACTTCCATTTCAGAAGCTTATGCATCTCCTGATGCTGACTACTGGAAGGAAGCTGTTCATAGTGAGATGAATTCCATCTTAGCTAATGAAACATGGGAGATCACTGATCGTCCTTATGGGTGCAAACCTGTAGGATGTAAATGGGTGTTCAAGAAGAAACTAAGGCCTGATGGTACTATTGAGAAGTACAAGGCAAGGCTTGTAGCCAAGGGTTATACCCAAAAGGAAGGTGAAGACTTCTTTGACACTTACTCACCTGTAGCAAGGTTGACCACCATTCGAGTACTACTTTCTCTGGCTGCCTCACACGGTCTTCTCGTTCATCAAATGGACGTTAAGACGGCTTTCCTAAATGGAGAGTTGGATGAGGAAATCTATATGGATCAACCAGATGGTTTTGTAGTAAATGGTCAAGAAAGAAAAGTGTGCAAGCTACTAAAGTCTTTGTATGGTCTTAAACAAGCACCTAAGCAGTGGCACGAAAAATTTGATAAAACCTTAACCGCTGCAGGCTTTGTTGTAAACGAAGCTGACAAGTGCGTATACTATCGCCATGGTGGGGGTGAGGGAGTCATCCTTTGTTTGTATGTTGATGACATACTGATTTTCGGAACCAACCTTAATGCAATTAAGGAGGTCAAAGATTTCTTATCTCGTTCCTTTGAGATGAAGGATCTGGGAGTAGCTGATGTTATCCTGAACATCAAGCTATTGAGAGATGATGATGGTGGGATTACATTGCTTCAGTCCCACTATGTGGAAAAGATCTTGAGTCGTTTTGGGTATAGCGACGTCAATTTTTCTCCTACACCATATGATCCTAGTGTGTTGCTTCGAAAGAATCGAGGAAATGCTAGAGACCAACTAAGATACTCTCAAATTATTGGCTCGCTTATGTATTTAGCTAGTGCCACGAGACCTGACATCGCCTTTGCTGTAAGCAAACTCAGTCGATTTGTCTCAAATCCAGGAGATGATCACTGGCATGCTCTTGAGAGAGTTATGCGATATCTAAAAGGCACTGCGAGCTATGGCATACACTATACCGGGTATCCAAGGGTACTAGAGGGTTATAGTGATTCAAATTGGATATCTGATGCTGATGAGATAAAGGCCACGAGTGGATATGTTTTCACACTTGGTGGTGGCGCTGTTTCTTGGAAGTCTTGCAAGCAGACCATCTTAACGAGGTCAACTATGGAAGCAGAACTCACAGCACTAGACACGGCCATTGTTGAAGCAGAGTGGCTTCGTGAACTCTTGATGGACTTACCTGTGGTTGAAAAACCTATACCCGCAATTCCAATGAACTGTGATAATCAAACTGTGATTATTAAGGTGAACAGTTCTAAGGATAATATGAAGTCCTCAAGACATGTGAAGAGGAGACTGAAATCTGTCAGGAAAATGAGAAACTCCGGAGTTATTGCATTGGATTATATCCAAACATCTAAAAACTTGGCAGATCCCTTCACAAAGGGTCTATCACGCAACGTGATAGAAAATGCATCAAAGGAGATGGGTATGAGACCCACAATTTGAGCTTTCCATAGTGGTAAACCATTCTATGTGATCGGAGATCCCGTGAATTAGAATTGGGAAACAAACTGTTGGTTAGCTGAGAGGAAAGTATCCCTACTTTAATAAACACCACTCCATAAAGATGCAATACTTTCCTATTCTGCATGGCAGGTTGATTTATTATCTTAATGTGTTCTAAGTGGCTTATCCTAAGCAAAGATGTTGTCCTGCAGAACATCTTTTGAAGAACACACCTATATGAGTCTGACTGTTAAAACGTCGCAGTCTATGAGAGTGGGGTGCTCTCTAATAAACTCATGAAAGGTCATGGAGTATGACGTATAAGCTCCACCCGCGGGGAAGTCCCACGGTAGCCCAGTATCGGTCAAGACTTCGTGTGAAGCTAGATTGCAGCAAACTTGCAGTTCAAGGCATAGTCCACTGTACAAGTTGCAATCTAGTGTAGCATAGAATTCTAGGTGGAAGTTCAACTTAACAGTCTCCACTAAAGTACCGGTATATAAACAGTGTTTTGGAACCAAAGGCAGATTACATGTGCCTCTGGGATCTGGTGGGGGATTGTTGGAATTTTGGCCCAAATATTCTAGCCCATTTTCTATTTCAATAATTCCTGAAAATCCTAGAGGCCCATGAGGCCCATTCATGCAAGGCAAGAGGTGGGACAAATGTTTAGTCCCACATTGCTAGTTGAGTGGAAGTTGGACCAGCTTATAAGGTGAGCTCTTCTACCACTTGGTAAAAGGATGAGAAGGAGAAGGAGAGAGTTCCACACGCGCGCTCCTCCTCCTCCTCGCTCGCCTCGCCTCGTCACGACGCGCGCGCACGCGCGCCGCGGGTTGCGGGAATCTCGCCGAGCCGAGCTTTATTTTGCCACGCATGAATGGTATATGAAGAGGTCGCGCCTCCTCTCAGTTGCGCTGTTACACAAACCTTGCCTCGAGTTCCAGAGCACTGCGCTACTTCCGTCTTCCCCATCCCGTCTTGCGGCGTGCACCGCGAGCCGGGAAAGTAGGCCTCCGAGACCCCGCTGCTTCGAGTCCTGTACGGGAGAAGGGCGATAAGGTTTTTGGGGAGCGCTATCAGCGCGACTACTGGCTTCGTCACGGACTCCCTCACAGATAGCGACGTCTTCCCCGACGAAGACTTCTTCCCCGACATCAGCACCCTCTTCCTCGACGACATGGTCAATGACGGTTCCAACGCCGGCGGTTCTACTTCTGCTACTGCCATGTATATCTTCTGTCTCAATCTTGTTCTGATTCTACTCAAAGTTTTATGTCTTGCAGTTTGTTTGACTATATGCTTCAGTATGTTTTCGCTATTAAACATGATTAGTATATTGCCTATTATTCTAGTCATGTTTTATCTAGCGTTTATTATGGATAATTCGCTTGGTAAATTGCTCTACTTTTCAACAAAACTGACCCTCTTCTTCTGCGTCAAGTCTCGAACTTTGGAATCTTGATCGTACTACCGCTGATGCACTCCCTGTCTCCCTGTTAAGGCTGTGTTTAACAATGCGTGTGCGTGCAGGGCGGTGGTTCGATGGAAGGGGCTCATGATAGGAAGCAGAAGGAGAAGCGGGTGCTGCCGCTTTTCCATGGAAGGCTGGGGCGATCAACATGTTTGCAGGAAGAAGGTCCAAATGGCAATCTGGTAGTTTCAAAGAGAACGGCCCAAATGGCAACGGAAGCAAATAGTAGTACTACCAGTACCAGAACAAAAAGGAAGGAACAAGCCATGATCATACATGGGATTTTTTTTTTTTGCGAAACTGATTTGTATTACTCAGAAAAGTCAGGAATTACAATCATCACGACATATGGTTCGTAGACCATCAGGTCCAGACCCAAGCCATACTGCCGTGCGAGCATTAGTTCTAGCAAAATTTGTTATAAAATGACTACTAGTATTCTGACTTTTCCTAACATGAGTAATACAAGACTGATGAACCTTCATCATGGACTTGATCTCTTCTATCACTGTAAAATGAACCGACCGATCCAATCTCTCTATTTTTCAAAACATTGACAATCTCCAAACAATCAACTTCAATAAACAAAGGGTGAGTGCTCCAATGCAACGCCAAGGATATACCTTCATATAGTGCTTTTAGTTCAACCCCAAGTGCGTCCCTGCATGAGAACAGCTGACGGTACGAAGATAAAAACTCACCGCTGTGATCTCGGAGGACTATACCCGCACCCGCGGCCCCATCATTATCAAAAGAGCCATCGGTATTTAGTTTGAGCCAACCAACTGACGGTAAAGTCCATCTCGCCACCACAACAGGAGTTTTAAAACTATGCATATGCTGCTCATCAGGGTCCAAGATAAATTTCCCTTCACAATATCCTCAAACGAGTGGTGTTTTATTTGCATAATAGACTCCAAGTAGCTCATCAAGAAGCGCCTATAAACCTCCACATGCGGTGGGGATTTATCATGCACTAATTCATTGCGTACGTACCCTATCCTCCAGAGAGTCATTAACACCTTGTTAACCATCATGCTAGACAAATTGTTCAGAAAATTCAGGAGCCATTCTGAACCTGTGTTGATGACAGAGTCCCGCGCTGGTAGTTGCCACTTCTCCACCATAAAGTCCCAAAGGAGTCTCGCCAGGTCACACTTAAAGAATGGGTGAAAATTATCCTTAGGTTCTACGCCGCATACAGGACAACGATCTGATAGTTCCATATGCCGAATGAATTTGTTCCTCCAGGTTGGTAAAGAATCAGTGGCAAGTCGCCAAGCAAAGTGCTGGACTTTAGGAGGAACAATTGACTTCCATATAAGCTCCCAAAGTTTCTGAGACCCATCAGGTGCCGAGCTGGAAGATTCGGCCATTGGCCTCCAAGTTTCCTGCATTGCCAAGGAATAGGCACTATGCACGGTAAAGAGGCCATGCTTAGTTGGGGCCCAAGCAAGCAGATCTTCCTGTAGTCTCGTAGAAGGAACTATCTTTAGTATTTCAGAAATATCCGAGCCAATAAAGTATTGATTTAAGAGATCAATCTTTCAAGCACCATGTTGATCTATCAACTCAGAGACAAACCGAAGGCGACATCTCTTTTTTGGCGATACATGTCTGAAGGAATAAGGCCTAGGTATCCATGGGTCTCTCCATATCCGAATAAGCTGACCATTGCTTATACGCCATATTAAACCCTTCTTTAGTAATTCCAAACCGTGGGAGATAGCTTGCCAAGATGAAGATGCATTACCAGTAAAGACTGTATCTTCTATCCTCCCATTAGGATAGTACTTGGCTTTAAGCACATGAGCACAGAGGCTATTGGGCTTCGTGATTAGCCTCCAAGCTTGTCTAGCAAGTAGAGCCTGATTGAACATTCAAAAGTCACGAAAACCGAGACCACCTTGGTTCTTTGTTCTTTGCATTTCTCCCATGAACGCCAATGAGTTTTCCTTTTACCATCCTTCGATCCCCAATAAAAATTCCTTACCAACCTGGTTAGGTCATCACAGACAGAGAAAGGTAATTTAAAAACACTCATAATATAAACTGACAAGGATTGGGCTACTGCCTTAATAAAAACCTCCCTTCCGGCCTAAGCTAGATGACCATATCCCCACAGAACTAGCCTTTTAGTAAGTTGTGCCTAGAGGTTCTGAAGTTTCCCTCTTGACATACGATCATCGTGTTGGAATTATGCCCTAGAGGCAATAATAAAGATCTTATTATTATAATTCTTGTTTATGATAATGTTTATATTCCATGCTAGAATTGTATTAAGCGGAAACTTTAATACTTGTGTGGTTTGTGAACAACACCGTGTCCCTAGTGCGCCTCTATGGACTAGCTCATTGATTAATGATGGTTAAGGTTTCCTAACCATGGACATGAGTTGTCGATTAATAATGAGATCATATCATTGGGATAATGATGTGCTGGACAGACCCAAACTAAGCAGAGCAATTAGATCGTGTCATCGTGTTCATCTTTGCGAAGATTTTCTTATGTCAAATATTGTATTCCTTAGACCATGAGATAATATAACTCCCTGGTATCGGAAGAAAGATTTGAGGTCATCAAACGTCATCCTATGAGAGGGTGATCATAAAAGTGTCTCTCAGGTGATCCGAAAGTACCTGTTGGGTTGTATGTATCGAGATGGGATTTGTCCCTCCCAAGTCGGAGAGATATACTTCGGGCCCACTCGGTAATCGATATCAACACCGCTTGCAAGCATGTGGTTAAGGAGTTAATCACAAAGTGATATCGGATTATGGAACGAGTAAAGTACTTGCTGTCAACGAGATTGAACTAGGTATGACGGTACCGACGATCAAATCTCGGGCAAGTAAAATATCGCGTGACGAAGGGAATATATATATGGGATTGATTGAATCCTGGCATCGTGGTTCATCCGATATGATCATCGATGAATGTGTGGGAGTCAATATGGGTTTCCAGACCCCGCTGTTGATTATTGATAGAAGATCATGTCTGCATATTCTCGAACCCGAAGGGTCACACACTTAACGTGTCTCGACGCTAGGATAGATTGGATAATTGCTTTGTGAGTTTTTGTTCGGAGTCTCGGATGGGATCCGAGACATCACGAGAGGTCCTAGAAAGGTCCGGAGAATAGGATTCATATAAGGCAGTGCAGTTTTTGGAGTTCGGAATTGTTCCGGGTTAATCGGTATTGTACCGGAAGCTTCTAGAACCTTCCGGAAGGGGACCAACGTGGCCCCACCTTCCGGGAGGGGGCATGGGCCTATGAGGGAGTGCCCTGGCCGCATTGGGCCAGGGGAACAAGGCCCCATAGGGCCCAGCCGGCCAAGCAAGGGATAAACCCTAATTGGACCTTCTAGAAGGGGGGGGGGGTCCTTGCCCCCCACTCCTCCCTCCTTTGGCCGCCGGCCTTGGGCTTGGGGGAGGGGTTAGGGCTGGCGCCCACCCCTCTATATATAGAGGGCTGGGCGCACCACCCCCACACCTTCCCCTCAAGCCTAGTCGCCATGTTGCCCTCCTCTCTCTCTCTCCCTCCCGACTGCGTGTAGGCGAAGCCCTGCTGCAGAAACTCTCCACCAATTGCACCGCGCCGTCGCGTTATAGATCCAACCCATCTCTCCACCATACTTGCTGGACCAAGGAAGGAGGAGACGTCGAGGTGCTGCACGTGTGCATCTCACGGAGGCATCGCCACTTGTGGTGCTAGATCGGATCGGATCGCGAGGAGGAGAAGCGAGTACGACTACATCACCCACGTTCCGACGAACGTTCCGCTGTGCGAATCTTCAAGGGTATGAAGATCTAATCCAATCTCTCTCGTTGTTTGCATCTCCTAGATTAGATCTTGGCTTCCCTCTGTTTGCATCCGTAGAATTTTTTTGATTTACTATGCCGCGAAACCCTTCACATCGGGTGTGGGGAGACCCAAATACTTCTCATCAAAGGTATGGTTAATGACTTGAAGGGCCAGCCGAATGTCCTCTTGTACCACAGTAGTACATGATTCACCAAAGAGCAATGAACACTTAGCTGGGTTAACAAGCTGGCCAGTTGATAATGCATATATGTCCAAAACTTGCTTAACTGCGGCCGCTTGTTCAGTATTGGCTTTAAAAAACAGCAATGTATCATCGGCAAAAAGCAAGTGGGATATACCAGGGGCACATCGACACACTTTAATTGGAGATATCACATTCTCATCAATTCCTTTATTTAAGAGAGCGTATAAACCGTCAAAGGAATAAGAACGGAGATAAAGGGTCACCTTGCCATAGCCCACGCGACGGTGCAAATGAATCCAAGAGGGTTCCATTGAATTTTACGGAATACCTCACCGAAGTTACACATGACATTATCCAACCAACGAAACGGTGAGAGAAACCCAACTTTTGCATCACTTGCCTAAAAATGACCAATCAACCCGATCATACGCCTTAGAAAGATCAAGCTTATAAGCACAAAAACTCTTTGTTGGATCCTTTTCTTGTTTGATATGGTGAATACATTCGAAGGTCAGTAAAGCATTATCAGTTATCATCCTCCTAGGAACAAAGGCACTTTGGGACGGTGAAATAATATCATCAAGTAAAGGCCTTAATCTATTCACCAAGCACTTAGAAACAATTTTATAGACCACATTGCATAGACTAATTGGGCGATAGTCAGCAAGTTTGTCAGGATTGGACACTTTAGGAATTAAAACAATAGAAGTAGTATTAGCTCCTTCCGGCAGGAAAAATTTCAGCAAGAACAAACATCATGGAGATGAGCCTTCTGTAGAGAGGAGAATGCCCCTTGTTCTTAAAAAGTTTGTTGCAGCAAAACGTCTCCTTCAGACGAGAAGCTTGTCCAGCCAAAGGAGTTCCATGAAGCGCCGGAGGTTTTAACCACAAATAAAGACCTGTTCCTGAAGTTCCTTGAGGATCCAAATCTGTTGTTTTTTTATATCTGATCCCAATACATAGTTCCAAGTTGTTGTCAGACAATCATTATGAGAACCCACCCAGTGGTCCGCGACCGCAGGCATAAATATTCACAATTTCTCTCTTCTAAATAATGTTAACAATATTGGCTAATCTCATTTTTAGGTATTGGCAAAGTGACACTCAATAGCACATTATTAGAGCTACGCAATTCACTCTGTTATTTTATCAATATGAAAAATACAATACTCCCTCCATTCACAATTACCTTGTGCATAGGTTTATTTAAAGTCAAAAATTGTAAACTTTGACCATATATGTAACAAAAAAATACTGACATCTATGATGTAAAGTCTACTGTATTAGAATTTTCATGAACTATATTTTCATAATATATGTATTTTGAATCATGAATATTGATATTTTTCTTCATATTCTTGGTCAAACCTTGCAAATTTTGACTCTAAATAAACATAGAACGCGAGGTAATTGTGAACGGAGTGAGTACTATGTTAGAAGTACATATATTTGGGAGGTATGTAAAGAACAAATTAAACATGAATAGTGATGTTTTACTGCTTGTTTAATTTGTTCACCTTTCAAATAAAACATCACACACCACACCTAACAAGAGGCTAGCTAGACTACTGAACAATATAGGAAACTCGTCGCCTTGGAAGACCACCGGGCTCCGATGCACCGATCATAGCAAACAATCACCGAAGAAGGCTGCCTACACTCTCGCTTCGAGCCATGAAGCATGATCTTGAGTACTGAGAAAGGTGGCACCGAGGGCGCGCACAAAACATAGGAGACCAAAAATTCCACTCTAGCCCGAACTCCAAGAAGCTTCACACCGGATGATGATGACTCATGCACCCGGTTGAAATCTGAGTTCCACAATGACGACAACAAGAGGGTAACGATGCAACACCTAGTCGCCGCTCAGCCCCCAACGACAGGCTATGGTTTTCATCTAGAACCCAGCCGCAGAGAGGATACCCACAACGATGCTCCCAACAGTCTAGTGACACCAGTTGGTATCACTTTGCCGGCGCGAAAGCACCAAGCTTTTGCTCGGATCATCACCCGTGTCATCTAAGATACCAAGGACCGACCCAACCTGACCCGAGGGAAGGATTTCCGTGCTGACACGAGGCCTTTAGATCTTGATCAAGGAGTCTCCGCTGAAACATCGACAGCAGGACCACCCGCTGTCAAACCCCTTGTCACCCACATGGCCAAAAGGAGGCTATTACCGCTTGTGATGGTGCCTCCGAAGGCACCCGTGCAGCTTCTCCTTCCAGGGACACCACCCTAACATCTACGAACACGGAGCAACTAAAATTTGACAATTAATGAATTAATTAGAGGCTAATGACCATCGTACCCCTAATGAGTATGGGGGAGGGGGTTGTACTTCAGTGAATTATAACAGGTGCAACTTTAGTTTAGTAGAAAGTGCAACTCGACTTCATAGAAATAACAGCAGTGAAATGTCAGAGGATTTAGGTTAGTAACTAAAACTGTTAAAGATCTAAAAAAACTAAAACTGTTAATGTTGAACCGCGTAGCATGCTTCATATAGAATGTGTTCCACTTGCATACAGACGGCAACTTCTACTGATAATAAGCGAAACTGCATAGCTTCCCACCAGCTAATTTTTTTTAAATAATACATTTTTTTATTCATTTTTACAAATAATACGCAAAACTGGAAATTTTCAAATCTGTCCGTCCGTCGTCCGGCCAACGGACGAAACAGCTCCCTCGTCTGTTCACGAGACGACCAACATGTCGTTTTTTGTTGAAAAGACGACCAGGTTGTCTTCTTTTCTTCAAAAGACGACCAGCGTGTCGGCTGCCAGGGGTCGGCCCCGTCGTCGGTTGAACGGACGACGCGCCCTGTCGGGTGACAGGGGGTCAGCCTCGTCGGCTGTTGAACGGACGACGCCGCGATTCGTCCGTTGAAGGGACGACGCTCCCCAGCTATATTAACTCGCCCGCGCCCGTCGTCTGCTTCCAGCTGCTTGCTCGTTCCCAGCTCCTCTCGGCTGTTCTTTCCTCTCTCGCTTGCTCTCATTTTCTCAGCCGTTGCACCAATTTGTAGACTAGATTTCTATCCAAACTCCCTGCTCTAACACATTAGCAAGCTAGTAGAGTCCCGATCTACTAATGGGATAGCCTGGTGTAGTGATTTGAGGCGTTTTGGTGGAGGGATCTGGTGGTGTTCTTGTTGAGCAATGGCCATGGTGGAGGCTGGTGCTGGTACTTGAGGAAGGTGCATGGTGGAGGTGCTGATCCGTTGACCTGAGGCAGCTGCACGGCAGGACTTCGCACGCTTCAAGGGTAAACCCTAATTTCTTGCTTATTGCAGTCATGTGTGTATGTTCATAGGTAGCGTTTGATGGGGTCTGTTAGATGCAAGATATTTGTAGAGTATTATGTGTCAATGTACCTGTTTTTGACTATTTTTGGTATTTTTAGGTCGAAAATCATGTCAAATAATGTAGTGTTTAGGTTCTTGTATGGTCCTGGTTCCGTCAGAATGAACCAGCACGGAGTTGATTTGAGCGAGTTTAGATTTATGGATGAAGTGCTTCAGAATCCTGAAACAGTGCCCGTTACTCAGTTGAAGGATTGGTTATGTGTTCGTTTAGGGCTCCCTCCTACCCATACTGTCGGTGTGCATGCTTTATGGACTAAGTCAAGGAAAACCCCTAATTTTTATTTAAGGCCAATAGATGCGCAACAGAAATGGGTCAAATTTGTGCAAGCTTGCCAGAAAAGAGAAGTTAACCCCAGTCTCTTAGTGTTACCTGTGGTGAAAGAGGCTGGGTATGATCATGACCATAGTAGTCAGACCGGTCATGCTGGAGGTAGTTATGATCATGGCCAGAGTAGTCAGACCGGTCATGCTGGAGGTAGTTATGATCATGGCCAGAGTAGTCGGACCGGTCATGCTGGAGGTAGTTATGATCATAGCCAGAGTAGTCAGGGCCAAGAGGGTGGCGGCGGATATGAATCAGGTCACAGTAGCTATGCACACACCGGGGGTGATGGTTATGTATCAGAGGACGGTGGTGAAGGATTAGGGGAAGACATATTCAGTGGCGAAGCTGATGAGGACGAGATATATGATGGTTTGTTGCAACATCAAATGGAAGCCGAAGACTCAGAAGGCAACAGTGATACGGCTGATGATTCTGGCGAGTCTGATCAAGAAGAGATCGGCCAACCTATTCCGACATCATGGAATAATGACAACACAGCAGCAATGACTGTGAACGATGGGCATGATTCGGCGTGGCATTATCACGCGAACAACATCTCTCTGGGTGCATTATATCCTAGCAAGAGACATCTGCAGGAAGCAATTGTTGAGTGGTCAATGTCCATGCAATGGGTCATGAAAACGAAGGTGTCATCACAACAATATTTGACATTGGTTTGCGAGGAAGCTGGATGTCCTGCAAGGGTGCATGCCCATGTCCCTAGGTATGACACAAACTGGAAGGTCACCGATGTTGTGATGCACACATGCACACTTGAAAGTGTCCTTCAGGACCATCGTAACCTCACGTCAACCCTCCTGGCTAGACTGTTGTACACAGAGATAGTGGAGGGCAAAGCCATGGGGGTGAATGCTATCATTCACAAAGTTTCTGTCAGATTCCGCTACAATATTTCATACGGGAAGGCTTGGAGGACTAAGCAAAGGGCACTGGAGGCAAGGTTTGGTTCGTTTCGAGACGGGTATGACTGTGTTGTTAGGATGCTCCAGACACTGCAGGCTAGGAATCCAGGCACCTACGTGGACATCCAACACTTTACATTGCCACACGAACCTAATTTGAGGGTACTTCATCGAGTGTTCTTCTCATTTGCTATATGCATAGAAGCTTTCACTCACTGTCGACCAGTCATCTGTGTGGATGGTACATTTCTCACTGGCAAGTATAGGGGTCAGATATTGACTGCCATAGGCCAAGATGGAAACAATCAAGTGGTTCCACTTGCTTTTGCTTTCGTGGAGAGCGAGAACACAGAGAGTTGGGTATGGTTTTTCAGGCAGCTGAAGATAGCAATTGTGAGAGATACACCGAATGTATGCGTGCTTCATGATAGGCATCCAGGTATACTAAGCGCGATAAAGAAGCTCACACAGCCCACTCCTGATGAAGTAACTCCATGGCTGAACATGCAGAGTCGTTGGTGCATGCGGCATCTAGGGGCCAATTTTTTCTCACAATTCAGGAACAAGGCTCTTATGAACCTATTCAAGAAGCTTTGCAAGCAGAACCAAGAGTGTAAGTATATCAAGTGTCGTGGCTATCTTGATGACTTCACTAAAAAACATGTGACTCAGAGGAGAGCAGCTAGAGCAGCAGCGGTCGCGGCTCATGCAGCGGCGTTAGCTGCACAGGCAACAACAGGAGCAGCACCACAGGAGGAAGAACCCATTGCCCTTTGTGACTTGCCAGGATTTGACCAACCCGGTACTAGGAGAAGGCCTGGCGGAAGGATTAAAAATTTTCAGGAATGGATACAACACGAGCCTGTAGAGAGGTGGTCTCTGCTACATGACACTCATGGTGCTAGTTTTTGCGTCATGACTACAAATCTGGCTGAAACTTACAACTTTGTCTTGAGAGGAAGTAGGGCTCTACCATTAACAGCAATTGTGGAGTGTATTTTCACCGGAACTCTGAAGTATTTCAGAGACAGACTCCAGATGGCTCAGATGCATATCATGAACAACCCAAACACGAGGTATTGTTCAAAGATCATGCATTACATGGATGCCAAGATGGAGAAGGCTCGGTCCATGCATGTCATCGCCATCGGTAATCAGGAAAGAAGGTTCGAGGTACGCCTCCCTTCCAACCAGATTGGAACAGGAGATGAGGTAAAGACATAGGAGGTGAGGATAGGCAACGAAGCCTGGCCAACGTGTGAGTGCACGTGCAATAAACCCAAGCTGTTGCATCTGCCTTGCTCTCATGTACTAGCTGCATGCGGGCTGATGGGTATGGATGCGATCTCGTTTGTGTCTCCTTATTTCCTTAAGGACGCGGTGGTCAATACGTGGACAGGCGAGATGATGGGATATAGGGCATGGGGAAATTTCAATAAAGTAAATCCAGGTGAAAGGGTTTACATCCCAGATCCTGTACTGATGAGGACAGGAAGAGGAAGGCGACAATGTGTCCGCATCCGTAATGATATGGATGAATCTGAAGCCGGAGGCCCTACTAGGCAATGTTTTCTGTGTAATCAATTTGGTCATATAGACACCAGTTGCCACATCTTTGGTACTGGTGGAGCTGCTCCTCGTGGACGTGGCAGCCGAGGAAGAAGAGGCAGAGGAAGAAACTAGACGTGTGAAACTATGTCTTAAATTTGTAATATGTGTGGAACTATGTCTTAAATTTGTAATATGTGTGGAACTATGTCTTAAATTTGTAATATGTGTGGAACTATGTCTTAAATTTGTAATATGTGTGGAACTATGTCTTAAATTTGTAATATGTGTGGAACTATGTCTTAAATTTGTAATATGTGTGGAACTATGTCTTAAATTTGTAATATGTGTGGAACTATGTCTTAAATTTGTAATATGTGTGGAACTAATGTGCAGATGGCGGGATCTTTGCTGAATGCTGACATAGATAGAAAGCACCGATCAACGGTACTGGATGCTAACCCGGGGTCCTTGAAGCACCTAGTGACTCGCACTCCCATTTCGAACTGGTGCATACATCCTGATTGTCTTTAGAGGCATGTGACATTTATTTCTCTTGTTGTTGGGATATTTATGGGCTAATGTGACTAAACTGTTCTGCTTTCTTCTTATGTAGATTGAAGTGGGCTGGGCTCTTACCATTCGTTCGTTTGGTTGAGGCCACTCATATGGAGGAGATAGAAGGGCGACAACTTGGGTTCCAGACTAGTCGCTTACAGTACGACTCGTCTTTACTCACGTGCTTGGTGGATCAATGGAGGCCCGAGACTCACACTTTCCATTTTCGATGGGGAGAGATGGCTCCTACCCTTCAGGACGTCTCGTACTTGCTGGGACTTCCGTTGGCTGGCGTGCCCATAGGCCCAGTGGATCCACCGGAAAATTGGGCCCAAGAGATGGCCCAACGATTCTTTGGCATCCGCGATGGAGCTCTGGCCTTTGGCCATGACAATCATGGGCCAAAATTTGGATGGTTGGAGCAGTATCAGGTGTGTTTCATTTATTTGTTCTATTTTGTTGGAGAAGTATCATGTACTGAAAATTGTTCTATTTGCCAATGCAGATACAGAGGTTTGGGTTCCCGGCCACTCCGATGACTGCCCCACAGATTACACGCAGCCTGGAGGCATACCTTATGTGGCTGCTCGGAAAGGTGATGTTCACTGAGAACCACGTGTCGACCATTAGTGCGCGATACATCCATTTTGCTAGAGGGATCGCGGAGGCGACGTGCCAGGAAGAATGCACACAGTGGAGTTGGGGTTCAGCTGTCTTAGCAGCTACATACCGAGGTATGTGCAATGCTTGCCAGTTAACCAAGGACAGTTCTGCCTTGCTAGGATGCCCATTGTTGCTGCAACTGTGGTCGTGGGAGAGGTTCCCTATCGGCCGTCCAGAAGTAAGTGTCAACCAAATAGTCGGCAATCAGGAACATGAAACAATTGTCTACCAATCTGACCTGCTGTTCGACGAAGAGCAAATTGATTTGCCTACATTTGGCACTCACTGGACCCGTCGCAAGGTCAGTGTAATGTCTTAATAAATTGCACTTCTGGTACTACAATATGAAAGTTACTAACAACTATTTTTGTCATGCAGTGTCGTTTCGCGGGAGAGCAAGTCGTTAGATGATATCCATCGTTCAGCGAGCAGTTCGACACACTGAAAGAGGATGTCGTGATTTGGGAGCCGTACACCCTTTAGACACGACACGCACGATATCCTGGAGGCATATCTATTATGTGCACTAGAGATCGAGAGTACTGGCTGACTACATCCAAGATCATCTTTGATTGCCAAGTTGAGGAGATGTCTCAACAGAGGGTCATGCGACAGTTTGGTCTTTGCCAGATGGTAGATCCACCGCGTCCGGATGTTCCCCTTCCAGATGTCGTGCACGCGTAAGTAAATATATGTACATAAGGAATGCATCTTATACTTCATCTATGTTCTTTAATGATGGTCTAACAAATTCTAATGACAGGTACTCTCGGAGAAGTAGCAAGACTGCCACTCAATGGCTCCAACGGGTGGGGATTTACGTCAACGAGTGGCAGAATGCACCAACACAAGTGTGGCACGCTGGCCCGTTTGATATGGAGCTATTCCACGGATACATACAGAGGTACATGTCGATGACACGGCTACGTCCCATTCCACACGCACATGACGATGAGATATACCCTAGCCAGTCAACACTGGAGTCCAGACAGTCAGCGGTAAGTACTTTATTTAGAGCACAATAAACATGAGTGCCTATGTAGTGCATACCTAACTATGAGAAAAATGCAGGCCGACATGACGTGGGAGCTACAGACTGAGGTGGCTCAGTACGGACGATCGCTTTCGTCCGTTCCTCTTGTGCCCCGTCAGCAGGCTCAGTCCTTTGCCCGGCGGGTCGAGGAGAAGCTGCGGCGTATCTACGCGGCCATCACGTGCACCAGCGTCTCAGACGTCGTTCAACACCGAGAAGCACAACGCCCACCGCGTCACTCGGTGGAGGAGCGCGCCCCACGTCGATCCACACAGAAGCGCCCACCGCGTCACTCGGTGGAGGAGCGCGCCCCACGTCGATCCATGGAGCATCCACCTTCTCCAGACCATGCTGGAGGATCGGGACGACACGAGGAGCATATTTCTCCACCACTCCACCACGGGCCTCGTCCACGACTCTCACAGCAGGCGCCGCCGAGAGCACCACCTCCAGACCAGGCTGGAGGCTCGGGGTGGCAGCAATCACAGTTTACTTTCGAACAGTTGCACCAGAACCAGATTACTTTCGAACAATGGCAGCATCAGCAGCCGATCCCCTACATGGACTTTGCTTATCGACCACAATCTCATCATCAGGGTAAGCGTGTCCCTTCCTACTATTATTAGATGCAGTATGTCATTGTTCAGTACTTAATTTCTTGTACACTAGCAGGAGACTCCGTTACATGGGACAGTACTGACGACCGTCATCAGCAGACACAGCACGAGCAGGTAGACTGGTTTAGTCAGTATCAGCAAGGTACTCCACCACCTATCCCCACACAGAATACACAGGATCAAGGTGAAGGGTCAACTGCACCTCGCCGTGATGTGATTCCTGTTGGAGATATGCCCTAGAGGCAATAATAAATGTAGTTATTATTATATCTTTGTGTTTATGATAAATGTTTACAATCATGCTATAATAGTATTAACAAGGAAACATTGATTCTTGTGTGATCTGTTAACTTAATTTGAAGTCCCTAGTATAGCCTCTATACTTCACTAGCTTGTTGGTTGATTAATGATTGTGGTTTCCCTATCATGAACATTGAGATGTTATCAACAACAAGATCATATCGTTAGGAGAATGATATGGTGGACATACTCCTATAGATAAGCGTAGCATAAAGATCAAGTCATTTCAATAGTTCAATTGCTATATGCTTTCTGATACATAGTAACCTAATTCCTTCGACCATGAGATCATGCATATCACTTTTACCGGATGGATGCTTTGATGGCATCAAACACCACACCGTAACTGGGTGGTTATAAAGGTGGCATTGAGTGTTCGGAAAGTATTGGTTGAGACACATGGATCAAGAGTGGGATTTGTCCATCCATATGACGGATAGATATACTCTGGGCCCTCTCGGTGGAATGTCATCCAATTAGCTTGCAAGCATGTGACTTGGTCACAAGGGATCACATATCATGGGAACGAGAAAAGAGTACTTATCGGTAACGAGGTTGAACTAGGTATGCAGAGATACCGACGATCATAACCTCGGATAAGTAACATATCATGAGACAAAGGGAAATTGGTATCGTATGTAAGTGGTTCATTCGATCGCAAAGTAATCGTAGAAATATGTGGGAGCCATATGAATTTCCAGATTCCTCTATTGGTTATTGTTCGGAGAAGTGTCTCGAACATGTACGCATAATTCACGAACCGTAGGGAGACACACTTAAGGATTCGACGTTGTTTGAGTAGTTATGGTATTATGAGAAAGAGACCGAATGTTGTTCGGAGTCTCGGATGGGATCCGGGATATCACGAGGTGATCCGGAATGGTCCGGAGAATAAGATTCATATAAGGAAAGTCCCGTTTCGGAGTTGCGGAATGATTCCGGTGTTTTCATCGGGAATGTTCTAGAAGGTTCTGGAATGTCCGGCACTCCGGGGGGGAGGGTACATGAATGTGTTATATCAAAGTTGTTATGATTGCATCATGTACTAAGTGTCATCGCTGTCCGAAATAAAGGGTTAATTCAAATCCTAGTTTGAAAAGTCAAACGGCTAGTTTGAAAAGTCAAACTGCCAGTTTTCGGAAAGAGGAGAAGGAGGATTGGTGGAGGCCGAATTGGGGGAGGGTTCCTCCCTTGGCCGGCGCGCCTCCCAAGGCCGACTTGGGGAGGGACTCCTCCCCTTGGCCGCCGGCCCCTCCCATCTATATAAGGAGGGGCAGGGCTCCCCTCCTAGTACACACAAGTTCCTATCTTCTACCTCCGGTTTAGAGCCGTTTGGGTTTAGAGCTTCTAATTGCTTTAGCCTTCGGTTTAGAGCCTTCTAATTGGTTTAGAGCCTTCTAATTGGTGTGTCTAATTACTAGACCACTAATAGCCTCTCTCATACTCCACCATACTCGCATCGGCTTAAGGCGAAGCCCTGCGGGATTTCCCCTCTACTTCCGGTACCACGCCGTTGTGCTGTCGGAATCGCGAGGAGAGTGCTACAACCTCCACTGCCTGCTGGAACAAGGGAGAGGAAGGTCTTCGTCGAGTACCGAACGTGTGACCGACTGCGGGAGCGCTGCCGGAACGCAGCGCCGGAAGGATCGTCTACACGATCTTGAGATCGGGAAGAGTACGACTACATCACCCACGAGAATCCGCTCTCGTTAAACGCTTTGGAATCTTCGAGGGTAAGTTATTCCATCGACTCGTTGCTACAATCTAGTAGATAGATCTTGGCTTGTTTGTTTGTATGCGATAGAAATTTTTTGTTTTCCATGCTACGAACCCCTACAGTGGTATCAGAGCCGTGTCTATATGTAGATCTGTTGCACGAGTAGAACACAATGGTCATTATGGGCGTTGATGCTTTTATTGTCGATTGCTTCTTGTGTACTTTGCATCTTGCGGTATGTTGGGATGAAGCGGCCCGGGCTAACCTTACATGACATCGTTCATGAGACTTGCTCCACGCTTGACATGCAACTTGTATTGCATAAGTGGCTTTGTGGGTGCCTGTTTCTCCTAGCATAGTTAAGATCCAATTTACAACGGGTGATTAACAATACTAGTATCAATGTTGTGGTTCTTGTTCGTAAGTTAGAACGACACTTATTGAAAGCCCCAAACCACGTAAAACATGCAAAGAAAGTAGAGGCGTTTAACTTTGTTTTGCAGGGGTGTGCAGTGATGTGATATGGCCATGATTGTGATTATATTTGATGTATGCAATGTTCCTTATTGTAAGTCGGCAACCGGCAGGAGCCATATGGTTGTCTTTAATTATGTTAAGACCCGCGTGTCTATTCAAAGTAGTTGTAATAGTTGAAGCCGGTGGACGACAACCATGGAGTAGCGTCATTGACCTTGATGCAATGCCGGTGATGATGGAGATCATGTTCGTGCTTGAAGATGGAGATCAGAAGCACAAAGAAGAAAGGCCATATCATATCACATATATATTGAATTGCATGTGATGTTAATCCTTTATGCATCTTGTATTGCTTAGTAGACGACGGTAGCATTATAAGATGATCCCTCATGCACATGAATTTCAAGTCATAAAGTGTTCACCCTTAGTCAGCACCGTTGCTAAAGCTTGTTGTTTCGAAGCACCACGTGATGATCGGGTGTGTTAGATTCCGCAAGTGTATACAACGTGAGCAAGCCAGATTTGCTCATGCGGAAACTAAGGTTTGATCTTGACGAGCCTAGAATGTACAGACATGGTCTCGGAACACGGATCACCGAAAGGTAAAGCATGAATCATATAGTAGATATGATGAACATGACGATTGTTCGCCATTGAAACTATATCAACTCTCGTGATGATCGGTGTTGATGTAGTGGATTTGGTTCGTGTGATCACTAAAACAATGTGAGGGATATTGTTTTGAGTGGGAGTTCACCTAGTTTAATTACATTAATTAATTTGAACTCAATTTGTCATAAACATAGTCTAAACTATTGCAAATATGTTGTAGATCAATGGCAGCCCCTACCATCAATTTTAATGCGTTCCTAGAGAAAGAAAAGTTGAAAAACAATGGAAGCAACTTCGCGGATTGGTTCCGCAATTTGAGGATTGTCCTCACAGCTGGTAATTTGACCTATGTGCTGGATGCACCGCTGGGTGACCCACCTGCAGCTGATGCTCCCGATGAAGTAAAGAATGTTTACCTCGCTCGGAAGAATCAGTACTCCATAGTTCAGTGTGCTATCTTGTATGGTTTGGAATCGGAGCTTCAGAAAAGGTTTGAGGATTCAGACCCATATGATATTGTCGAGGATCTCAAATTGATTTTTGAGACTCATGCGGCAATTGAAAGCTATGAGGCTTCTGAAAAGTTCTTTAACTACAAGATGGAAGAGGGCAGCTCCGTCAGTGAGCATGTGCTTAAGATGTCTGGGCACGCAAACAAACTTCAAAGCTTGGGTATAGTGATTCCTAATGCTTTGGGGATTTACCGTGTCCTCCAATCACTACCACCAAGTTACAAGAACTTTGTGATGAACTACAACATGCAGAACATGAACAAGACGTTGCCAGAACTCTTTGCCATGTTGAAATCTGCAGAAGTGGAGATCAAGAAAGAGCACCAAGTGTTGTTGGTCAATAAGACCACCAAATTCAAGAAAGGCAAGTCTAAGCAAAAGGGACACTTCAAGAAGGGTGGTAAGAAAGTTACCACGCCGACGAAGAAGACCAAGGCTGGACCTAAGCCTGATACTGAGTGCTTTTACTGCAAGGGAGAAGGTCACTGGAAGCGGAATTGCCCAAAGTACTTGGCGGATTTGAAGAACGGCAACATCAAGAAGAAAGGTATATCTGATATACATGTTATTGATGTGTATCTCACTAGTACTCGTAGTAGTGCCTGGGTATTTGATACTGGTTCGGTTGCTCATATTTGTAACTCGAAACAGGTGCTGCAGAATAAATGGAAGCTAGCGAAGAACGAGGTGACGATGCGCGTGGGAAACGGATCAAAGGTTGATGTGATCGCGGTCGGCACGCTAACCCTTCATCTACCATCGGGATTAGTTTTATACTTAAATAATTGTTATTTGGTGCCTGTTGAGCATGAACATTATATCGGGATCATGTTTATTGCGAGACGGTTACTTGTTTAAGTCCGAGAATAATGGTTGTTCGATTTATATGAGTAATATGTTTTATGCACATGCACCTTTGATAGATGGTCTATTCTTATTGAATCTCGATAGTGGAAATACACATATCAACAACATTGAGGCTAAACGTTTGAAATCAAGCGATAATTCGACCTATATGTGGCACTGTCGTCTTGGTCACATTGGAGTGAAACGTATGAAGAAACTCCATTCCGATGGACTTCTTGAATCACTTGATTTTGAATCACTTGAAAGATGCGAAGCATGTCTGATGGGAAAAATGACTAAGACTCCATTTTCTGGTATGATGGAGCGAGCTACGGACTTATTGGAAATCATACATACCGATGTGTGTGGGCCAATGAGTGTAGCATCGCGCGGTGGTTATCGTTATGTTCTTACCTTCACGGATGACTTGAGTAGATATGGGTATATCTATTTCATGAAACATAAATCCGAAACTTTCGAGAAGTTTAAGGAGTTTCAAAGTGAGGTAGAGAATCAACGTAACAAGAAGATTAAATTTCTACGTTCTGATCGTGGAGGTGAATATCTAAGTTACGAGTTTGGCGAGCATTTGAAGAAATGCGGAATACTTTCACAATTGACACCGCCGGGAACACCACAGCGTAATGGTGTGTCCGAACGTCGTAATCGAACTCTCTTAGATATGGTTCGTTCTATGATGTCACTTACAGATTTACCGCTATCATTTTGGGGTTATGCATTAGAAACAGCCGCATTCACTTTAAATAGGGCACCATCTAAATCCGTTGAAACGACACCGTATGAATTATGGTTTGGGAAGAAACCTAAATTGTCGTTCCTTAAAGTTTGGGGATGCGAAGCCTATGTAAAAAAGTTACAGCCGGACAAGCTTGAACCCAAAGCGGAAAAATGCGTCTTCATAGGATACCCGAAGGAAACTATTGGGTATACCTTTTATCATAGATCCGAAGGCAAAATCTTTGTTGCCAAGAATGGATCCTTTCTAGAGAAGGAATTTCTCTCGAAAGAAGTGACTGGAAGGAAAGTAGAACTCGACGAGGTTGTCGAACCTTCTCTCGAAATTGCGAGTAGCGCAGCACCGGAAGAAGTTCATGTGGTGCCTGCACTAATAAGAGAGGAAGCTAATGATGGTGATCATGAAACTTTGGTTGAAGTTGCTACAGAGCCTCGGAGGTCAACGAGAACTCGTACCACTCCAGATTGGTATGATTCCGTTATGAATGTCATGTTGGTGGACAACACCGATGACCCCGAGACATATGAGGAAGCGATGATGAGCCCAGATTCCAATAAATGGCAAGAAGCCATGAAATCCGAGATTGGATCCATGTACGAAAACCAAGTATGGACTTTGGTGGACTTACCGAATGGCCGGAAGGCTGTCGAGAACAAATGGATTTTCAAGAAGAAAACAGATGCTGATGGTAATGTTACTGTCTATAAAGCTCGACTTGTCGCAAAAGGGTTTCGACAAATTCAAGGAGTTGACTACGATGAGACTTTCTCACCGGTAGCGAAGCTAAAGTCTGTGAGGATTATGTTAGCAATCGCTGCATATTATGATTATGAGATATGGCAGATGGATGTCAAAACAACATTCCTCAATGGAGACATTGATGAAGAGTTGTATATGATGCAACCCAAAGGTTTTGTCGATCCTAAAGATGCTAACAAGGTATGCAAACTTCAACGGTCCATCTATGGATTGAAGCAAGCATCCCGAAGTTGGAATCAACGTTTTGATAAGTTAATCAAAAGTTTTGGTTTTATACAAACTTATGGAGAAGCTTGTATTTACAAGAAAGTGAGTGGGAGCTCTGTAGCATTCTTAATACTATATGTGGATGACATATTGTTGATTGGGAATGATGTAGACCTTCTTAATAGTGTCAAAGAATATTTGAATAATAGTTTTTCAATGAAGGATCTTGGCGAAGCAGCTTACATATTAGGCATAAAGATTTATAGAGATAGATCGAAACGCCAAATATCATTGTCACAGAGTACATATTTGGACAAAGTTCTAAAGAGGTTTGGAATGGAAGAAAGCAAGAAAGGGTTCTTGCCCATGTTGCCCAATACGACCTTGAGTAAAACTCAAAGTCCGACATCGGCAGAAGATAGAGAAAGGATGAGTAAGACTCCCTATGCCTCAGCCATAGGATCTCTAATGTATGCCATGCTATGTACTAGACCCGACATTGCATATGCTGTTAGTTTAACTAGCAGATATCAAAGTGATCCAGGAGTGGATCATTGGACAGCGGTCAAAAACATCCTTAAGTACTTGAGAAGAACTAAGGATATGGTTCTTTCTTATGGAGGTGATGAACAGCTCGTTGTTAATGGTTACACCGATGCTAGTTGGAACACAGATCCGGATGATTCTAAATCACAATCCGGATACGTATTTATTTTGAATGGTGCAGCAGTTAGCTGGAGGAGTGCAAAGCAAAGCGTTGTGGCGAGATCTTCAACTGAATCGGAATACATGGCTGCTTCGGAGGCTTCACAAGAAGCGATATGGATGAAAGAGTTCATTACAGAGCTGGGTGTGGTTCCTAGTGCGCTGGACCCAATGTCTATCTACTGTGATAACATGGGCGCCATAGCCAATGCGCAAGAACCAAGGTCACACAAGAAGCTGAAGCATATCAAGCTACGTTTTCACGCTATTCGAGAACATATCCAGGATGGGGATATAAAGATTTGCAAAGTACACACAGATCTGAATGTGGCGGATCCGTTGACTAAACCTCTCCCGAGGGCAAAACATGACCAACACCAAACTGCCATGGGTGTTCGGTATATTACCATGTAATCTAGATTAGATGACTCTAGTGCAAGTGGGAGACTGTTGGAGATATGCCCTAGAGGCAATAATAAATGTAGTTATTATTATATCTTTGTGTTTATGATAAATGTTTACAATCATGCTATAATAGTATTAACAAGGAAACATTGATACTTGTGTGATCTGTAAACTTAATTTGAAGTCCCTAGTATAGCCTCTATACTTCACTAGCTTGTTGGTTGATTAATGATTGTGGTTTCCCTATCATGAACATTGAGATGTTATCAACAACAAGATCATATCGTTAGGAGAATGATATGGTGGACATACTCCTATAGATAAGCGTAGCATAAAGATCAAGTCATTTCAATAGTTCAATTGCTATATGCTTTCTGATACATAGTAACCTAATTCCTTCGACCATGAGATCATGCATATCACTTTTACCGGATGGATGCTTTGATGACATCAAACACCACACCGTAACTGGGTGGTTATAAAGGTGGCATTGAGTGTTCGGAAAGTATTGGTTGAGACACATGGATCAAGAGTGGGATTTGTCCATCCATATGACAGATAGATATACTCTGGGCCCTCTCGGTGGAATGTCATCCAATTAGCTTGCAAGCATGTGACTTGGTCACAAGGGATCACATATCACGGGAACGAGAAAAGAGTATTTATCGATAACGAGGTTGAACTAGGTATGCAGAGATACCGACGATCATAACCTCGGATAAGTAACATATCGTGAGACAAAGGGAAATTGGTATCGTATGTAAGTGGTTCATTCGATCGCAAAGTAATCGTAGAAATATGTGGGAGCCATATGAATTTCCATATTCCTCTATTGGTTATTGTTCGGAGAAGTGTCTCGATCATGTCCGCATAATTCACGAACCGTAGGGAGACACACTTAAGGATTCGACGTTGTTTGAGTAGTTATGGTATTATGAGAAAGATACCGAATGTTGTTCGGAGTCTCGGATGGGATCCGGGATATCACGAGGTGATCCGGAATGGTCCGGAGAATAAGATTCATATAAGGAAAGTCCCGTTTCGGAGTTGCGGAATGATTCCGGTGTTTTCATCGGGAATGTTCTAGAAGGTTCCGGAATGTCCGGCACTCTGGGGGGGGGGAGGGTACATGAATGTGTTATATCAAAGTTGGTATGATTGCATCATGTACTAAGTGTCATCGCTGTCCGAAATAAAGGGTTAATTCAAATCCTAGTTTGAAAAGTCAAACGGCTAGTTTGAAAAGTCAAACTGCCAGTTTTCGGAAAGAGGAGAAGGAGGATTGGTGGAGGCCGAATTGGGGGAGGGTTCCTCCCTTGGCCGGCGCGCCTCCCAAGGCTGACTTGGGGAGGGACTCCTCCCCTTGGCCGCCGGCCCCTCCCATCTATATAAGGAGGGGCAGGGCTCCCCTCCTAGTACACACAAGTTCCTATCTTCTACCTCCGGTTTAGAGCCGTTTGGGTTTAGAGCTTCTAATTGCTTTAGCCTTCGGTTTAGAGCCTTCTAATTGGTTTAGAGCCTTCTAATTGGTGTGTCTAATTACTAGACCACTAATAGCCTCTCTCATACTCCACCATACTCGCATCGGCTTAAGGCGAAGCCCTGCGGGATTTCCCCTCTACTTCCGGTACCACGCCGTTGTGCTGCCGGAATCGCGAGGAGAGTGCTACAACCTCCGCTGCCTGCTGGAACAAGGGAGAGGAAGGTCTTCGTCGAGTACCGAACGTGTGACCGACTGCGGGAGCGCTGCCGGAACGCAGCGCCGGAAGGATCGTCTACACGATCTTGAGATCGGGAAGAGTACGACTACATCACCCACGAGAATCCGCTCTCGTTAAACGCTTTGGAATCTTCGAGGGTAAGTTATTCCATCGACTCGTTGCTACAATCTAGTAGATAGATCTTGGCTTGTTTGTTTGTATGCGATAGAAATTTTTTGTTTTCCATGCTACGAACCCCTACAATTCCACCCCACAGATATGGATGGAGTACACCGAGGCCTCCGCCACCTCGTCGTCGACACCAGTGATATCTACTTATGTATCAGTCATTTACCTATCTATGTATGAGACATCGTTCTATTATTTCATGATTTTATTCGACAAACTACTCAACATAACTTGCAACATAGTTCAACATAACTTGCGGTACATAAATAAGAGTCCTATCTATCCCTAGCATGATGCCTTTCCCTTTCCCTTCGATGATGCCTCGCCCTTTCCCTTGGACGATCCCTCGCACTTGCTCTTCTTGGCCTGTGATTTCTTCTTCTCCTGCCTCTTGTCCCACTCAGCTCTTGCCTTGCTTCCAACGGGTGGCGGCATGAAGATATCATCCTCATCTTCACTCTCTTCTATCCAGGCCCTACGTGCCACAACCTGCTCCGTCATGTCAGCTTGACTCTTCTTGGCCTGCTCTTTCTTCTTCTCCTGTCTCTTGTCCCACTCAGCTCTTGCCTTGCTTCCAACCGGTGGCGGCATGAAGATATCATCCTCATCTTCGCTTTCTTTTATCTAGGACCAAGGTGTATTAGCCACCTCCATCATGCGAGCTTCACTCTTGAAGGTGAGCTTGTCCCACCTTGCCTTGATCCTGAGAAGCTTTGCTCGTACCTGATTTGGGGTCTTCAGTTTCCACCCTCTTAGATAAAGTGACTTACCAAGTGTAACGAGAGCATCATGGTTCGATACCAACGTATCCCAGTCGGCTGGTTTATGGCCTATCTCAATAGTTCTGGCTATGAAGAAAAGTCCAATGGACATATCTACAGGCCAGGGAGACGCGTCGGTCATAGTGGAGAGGAGTGGAGGAAAATGCGAGAGCAAAAGGAGAGAGGGAAATGAGAGAGTAAGAGAAGGAAGAGATGAACTGGGTTAAAGGATACATCCCGTTGCCCGGATTTATAGAGGCACCGAACCGAATAGGCGGGAAAAAAGGGCGGGAAGTCGTGGCGGGAAAAAGAGGGCGGGAAGTCGTGGCGGGAACAAAGGGCGGGGATTACTGGCGTGAAAAATTTGCCGGGAGTAACGGCGGGAAAAAATGGCGGGGAGTACCGGCGGGAAAAATCGGCGTGAAGGATTGCCGAGCGGACGATTATTTAGCGAAGATTATGCAGCGGCGGGAGCACTGGGGCGTCGGCTTCTCAAAGGACGACATGTCCTGTCGTCTGTTGAAGGGACGAATCCTTGTGTCGTCCACGCAACCAACGACGCACAGTGTCGTCCGTTGAACGAACGACGGACAGACAGATTTGAAAATTTTCAGTTTTGCGTATTATTTGTGAAAATGAATAAAAAAATGTATTATTTAAAAAAAATTAGCTTCCCACCACGTTTCCACGATGATAGCAATTTAGCATAGAGGTTCCACTGACATTTGGATATATTATTATACACCCACGCGCCACACGTTCCTCCAACAAAATATTAGCACACCCGCTCCCACTTTTTTTTTTTGAAGAGCACCCGCTCCCACTTGATAAAGTGCAAATAAAGTACAGCACACTCGACAAAACAGATCCTAGCTTATAGCCTTATACACTAGCCGAGAAAATAGAACCAATTGTCATGTGTGAGTGGTCTTGCCACATCTATATATTCTGGGCCTGCGTATATATTTTTATGGAAAAAGATATTTTTTGTGATCTGTGTAAAAAGGATAATTTTTTATGTTACAAAATAACTTTTCAAGACATGTTTGTTGTCTTTGTGCCTACGACATTACATATGTTTTTCCATCACAAAATGTTTGAGAAAATATAAAAGACATACTCCCTCTATTACAATGAGTAAGGCACGCGTTTTCTTCTTCAGTGTTTTCTTTAACCAAGAATTACTTCAAATATATTATTGGTATAAAATTAACATCATTAGAAAGTGTTTTTAGTAACTTACTAACTACATACAATTAAATAAATCCGTGACATCCTTGTTAGGACGGAGAGTGCATAGTTTATATGTGCTTGGGGCATACATGCCGCAGTTCTAGGCAACCCTCATAGCGAGCGAAACACCAGCGCTAACACCCACATAGTTTTACATATCACGCATCGAGTTGAAAAACTAATTTCAGCAGGAACGCCGTTAACTTCTATTTTTTCAAAAATATTTTCAAAATATTTAGAATCAAAATTTATTAAAATTTGAGAAGTTCAAATTTGGAAGTTGTTTTGATTTTTAAAATACTAGGAAACATGCCAATGCGTTGCACCGGAAGAGAAAAATCTATTTCGTGGAAATGCACAAACTTAGGTGTTCGTATGTATAGCCATGGCGTCTCGTACCGGCCAGCTTTAGCTTGTCCAGCGCTCTGCGGTCATGCATGCCGCCAACTGCCTCCTCTATTGCCGTTTTAGTGAGCCAACCATATAACTTGTATGCGGATGCATGGCGCTCACTCAATTATATACTCTACTCTTACACGGGTGACACCGAGGCTTTCGCCAAAAAATTACCGACAAACTTTTTTACCCACACGTAAAATTACAATCTTGTTAACTGGATGTGTATTTGAAAGGTTTTGAATGTAAAAAATGTGAGCATTGTTACATAGTTACATTTGTGGCCTACATATGCCGACTCAGAAATTTTTACTATCATTGATAGTGCCTACAAAGGTAAGAAAGCAACAATGCATGTTGCATAAGTCAGAAGATGTCATGTGGTACAACTTATTTAGAGCGGCTTAATTGGACTCCACTATAAAATTTATAAACATATCTTTAAGCAAATGATTAAATACTATTTAAAAAGTACTTCACCGCGCACACACACACCCACTTGCGCGTGCACTCGCGCGTGCGTGCACACAGAAGCAGAGGGTGCTGGTTGGAAATTTGGTTTGGGATACTTAATTTTAGAGTAAATTCTACCTTTTGCCCTCTAGTTTGAATTTTTTGACACTATTTACCCCATTTAGCAAGATTTCATCCTAATTACCCCATTTAGCAAAAGTTGTGCCAAATTTTACCCCTTCTAAAATTTTGTGAGCATTCCGATCTGGGGAGAGTCATCGGCGTGGCTGATCTATTTCGGTATGTACCTGCTTTTTTTTCAAGTTTTAATCCCTCCCATGTCATTGCATTTGATTTAACGCTTCAAAAGCACACACAGTATGCCAGTACGGAATGTCCATACTAACTGAGCTTGTTACTTGTGAAATATAGTCCATTATAGCTAGAAAATGTTAGATGAGGAACCTAGATAGGTACATACGTAGAGCTTGCAACAAGTGGAGTGTCTGAATCTAGCTCCTATATACCAGCATTTACTAGTAGTAGAATAATGTGCAAAATAAAGTACTACATGATCTGTTTCAAATCCCAAACGAGCTAGCCGAGGATCAAAATATTTAGCCCACAACTGCCAATCGCGTTGTATGTGCTTCACTCGCAAAGCGATGTACGACAAAGGTGAAAAAGAAGCGTCCATGCTGAGCTTGTGCATATAAATTTTGACCACTAGAAGAAAACCGCAAGATTCAGAAAAAACCGCAAGAAGAAAAACTGCCTAAGTTGTCGCCACATGTACCTAATTGCTAGAACCCACCAGTCAAAACACTCACAAAACTTTAAAAGGGGTAAAATTTGGCACAACTTTTGCTAAATGTGGTAATTAGAATGAAAACTTGATAAATGGGGGTAATTAGTGTCAAAAAAATCAAACTAGGGGGTTAAATGTGGAATTTACTCTTAATTTTAAGTGCGTGTAAAACTTCACAGTGGAACATTGTGGGTTGTCTTGAAAATAAAAGATAACTTGCTGCCGCTAGCTAAATCTGCCACTGCTATATATTTGTTATTCGTACCTTCTTAATTGTTTATTCTGCCAGCCCACTAGTTTTTGGAAGAGTTGGTGCTGACAACGAACTGCCTATATTGCATATTGTGGTGTGAAGATGTTTCTATTTTCTTTTACCTTATTGAGATGTTATCGTGTATGCTCATCGGTCCAGCATACACTAGGATGGATCAATGATAGTTCTAGTACCCTGTAGTTGTATCATTTCATTGCTTTCTTACTCACTTCATTGTGGTTAGTTAACTGATATACTCCATTTTAGTACCCAATAATTTCTGCAAGAAGATGCATTTTTTATTTTGTTCTATTGTTTGAATAGAAATGCATGAATTATAGCTTCTAAAAAGTAGTTGTTAGATGTGCTACTTGTGTAATGTAAACCACAATTCAACTTTGTGGTTTCTATAGCTATCAACTATTGAAACAAGCATCTAGGAACTTGATAGCTCTCCGTTGGCATATAGGACACTTGCTTACATGGAGATGGTTTCTCCAGGAGTATACCTGACTGCACTATCTATGTTAGTCGTTGTTCAATTTACATGTAGATGGTTTCTCTAGCTCAATTTATCTTATGATTATTTTTTCCAAACAAGCATCCTAGTTTTGATGTGGCATTGCTTTTCCAAACTACCAAAATCATGCTGAATTAGCTAAGATTTTATTATTAGTATATGCATCTCAATAATCTTAGAACTTATTTTTGACCATTCCTGGTTTGACATTTAGTTCATGTTACTGAACAAGATGTTTTAATAATCTGAAACATTTTTTTATTCTCAGGTATCTGAAGTGTCTGACCAAGGATGATTTAGGATGATATGAAGAAGCACAACAAAAAAATAAGCCAATTGTTTGTGTGCGGTGGCAAAGCCTTATCCTTCAAATTGTGAAATTGATACTGTACTTGAACTTTGTTTATATGCGACCAAAACTTAATTTTCCAATGTAATGCCGTTGTGATGAAGTGCTGCTAAGATTTTTCAGTGTGAGGTTGTTGAGGTTTATAATTCTGTTGTGATGAAGGCTAAAGTTCTGTTTCATTCCTATGTACTGTAAAGTTCGTGTAATGTTGTTGTGATGAAGTGATGCTGATACTGTGTGTCTAGGACCCTATAAAAATTGAATCTTTGTTGCTTAACTAGACAAGACTGGTTTTTCCAATGTAGCAATCCCTGCTTACAGGACAACATTTTTAAAGAGAGGATTAGAGGGGATTGGAGTGTCTTCACCTAGAACACACGGATTAATACTCTGCAATACTTGGTAATTCACTCGTACAAAACAATGCCTTATGGAGCGCAGCTGAGCTGCTCTTATACGTAGACACTTCGCTCGCCAGCTATATAAGAGTCCTAACAGATAGATGTAAACAACAATGGAGCTCCTTGCACTTCTCGTCCTTATTCTCTTGGCTTATCTGTCTTGATTCGGCGACGTAGCAACAATACTAGTCGGCATGGCGGTGCTCCTCCAGCTCCGGTGATCCTTGTCCATAAGATCGGCGACCCCGTCTTCATCCACTGTGCGCTCGTAGAGAACGCCAACGTCTTCTCGAACCGCCCGTCCGCTTGCTTGCACGTGGCCCTGGCCAGCAGGTGCCGCAGACGGCGGAACAAAAACCTGAACTCCATGCCACATAGCCCGCACTGGCGCGCTCTCCGATGCAACCTCACCGCTAATACCCTCCGCCCGTCGTGCCTCGGGCGTCTTGCACCGCTGCAGCGGGAGGCTGTCCAGGATCTCGTCGCCACCTTGTCCTTCAAAGGCGCCGTCAAGGAGTTACAGACGCACTTGTACGACAAGGTTTTGTAATTTAGTTTTTCTACACTCTATAATAGATGTGTACTGCCTCGGATCGAAGCATGTACTTGCTTAGACCGAAGTCATGTACTTTTAGGATGAAAATGTTGTACTTCACAAAAAAATGTTTGTCACTTTAGGATGAGATGTGTACTTCCCATACCAGAAGTTTCATGCTTCTTGATGTTGTTGCTATATAATTATTTATGTGTTGCTTTGGTATAAAGTTTGGTCAAACCATTTCTACCCTTTTAAAAATTATTTAACCTCTCATACGACCTTCAAATCGAGTGATTGTTGATGTGTTGGAAACATTTTTTACCTTTCATGTGACGTCTAATTTAGATTTAATTGTCTACACCATACTTCCTCTGGTACTTTATGCACTCGTATTTCTATACTTTCCGCAGTCATTATTAATATTGAATATTCGTACTTCTCGTCGTGGTGTGCACCTTTAGTTTTTTTTTATGTTGTACAGCATGCTCTCATATTATCTATAGTTCCTGCAGTCATTAGTGATACTTCTTAATATTGAATGCTCGTACTTCTCGTCATGGTATGCACCTCTAATTTGCTACACCAAACGTCATGTATGCATAGTATGTACTTCCCTTTTTTATACTCTCACGATGAAGAATGAACCAATGATACTTCCCATAATGATTTAATGGTACTTTCTGGTATTATTGACCAAACTGAATCACTTGTACTTCTCAAAATAAATCAATGGTACTATCCAAAATGATTCAATTGTACTTGCCCTAGAAAACAATTATTGAGATGGTTGTTTCAACCTTTTTTGGAATGATGCAAATGATATGGTATTGCAAATATAATGAAAAATTTCAAAATTTTTTTGTGTTTTATGTGTTTTCAAATTTGTCCCGGTTTTGAATAATTGTGAAAATATCAAAATTCAGAATTTTTTTGAAAACGACTGGCGGAATGTGTTTGGAAGATTTTCTTCAACTGTTTGTCGGAACGATGCAAATGATATATAACTAGTTGAATGCTCGTGCGTTGCTACGGCTCTATTAGTTTTTTGTCATTGTATATGTCTTCCGTCTAGAAACAATACCTCTGACACAGAAGATGTTAAACTTAAAGTAAAATCATGGCACGTAGGTTGAAAGGAAGAATTCATACATAAAAATATCATGTTTCTTGAACAATCGGGTTTCATCCTTGCTCAGCTCTTTGTTATGCATCGAGACTTTATAGATAGTACTTGGACAGGTATCAGAAATTCAAAACAAGAGGCACACCGTAGGAGCTTTAGGGTACTTTTAGAATAAAACACATGTTCATCTACAACGAATTAGAATAATAGGCACATCCAAGTGCCTTGAAAATTCAGAATTATCACGAGTCCTCTTATCTGGATACCTCTTCATCTATGCTTCTTGTGTGCATGAAAAAATAGGAAAGAAAAAATAAATAAAGTAGGGAAAATTATCTTTAGGCAAGCAGTAAGGTGTGTGTGGAGGAGCAGCTTGCTATAGCAAGCAACAAACACCTTTGGGCAGAAAGCACTACTTGTGTTTTTCTTAGATAGCCTAACTACAAAAGACTAAGAATTTGTTAACCTTTTACAGCATATACATCATGAAGTCGTTAGTGTGTCGTGATGTACTTGTGTAACACGACAATGCAGTCTAAAAAAGCCAGACACTATCTTAAATAGCAATGGACCTATACTAAATCGACAGATATTTAACCAGAAATCCTGCTAACAAAACAACGACCACCTACTGGAATGCGTGCTAGGACACACTGCCTGGCACAATCTATCTTATCCGTGTGCTCTTGTTCCTGTGGAAAAATTACATTAAATATCAAATGCATATCATATGAATATATAAATTAATTGTACAAAAACTGAAAGAAAACAGCATTAGCGCAAGTTTTAGGATCCTATTTCAACACCTACAAACACCAAATCAGGAAGCAAATGTCTCTACCTTTATTTTATCCTGATTTGTCCTCAATGTCCATTCCAGAAATCTCTATCAGTATATTTGTTGCCCAAGTAGATGAGAAATTTTACACTCGATTATCGTGATGCGTTCAGATTAATTCGTTTCACCATCAACATTGCATGTTTTTTAGCTGTATCTTCAGAGTTTAGAAAACAACAAAATGATCTGATTTATGGCTAGCTATATGGGTGCACATGCTATTCATTGTAAAAGCTCTCTGGGATTTAGGTAAAGATACAGAATGCTTTTCCACTCTGCTCTCGCCTGGTGTGCCTATGCATATCTACTACACAGTTTTTCATTTAGAAATATGCTAGTATCATCGGATCATCAATCACTTGAAAATGGATTTAATTAAATAAATTTGTTTTTTAATTCTAAATGAAACTATACCACGTCTCTGCATAAATGTTATGTCTAGTCAAGAATAGCGGCAACAATACAAATACCTAGGTCCTTGGTCTCTTCGTACCATATTATATAAAGCTTTCAAACCAAAATTGGAAGCCAAGATTAGGGCATCTCCACCAGGTCGACTCATCCGTCCGAGCGTGTCTGAACTCGTCTGCGCGGGACGAGCGTGGCGCCCTAGCAGCCCGACCCATCCGGACAAACACGTCCGGCTTGATCCATTCCATGCACCAAATCTGGGAAACAGGTGCGTCGGCCCGGACACGCGCGGACAGAAGGCGTGTCCTGCCCGTCGGCCCCTCGGGACCATATGTAAGTGAAACATTAGTACTTACAATAGCTATTCATTAGATTAAGTCCTGCTAGTTACAAAAAGACCGTTTGAACAAAATAGGGGGAATGCTACTGTAGCGGCTGCTACTATTGCTGGAGGAGGACGTCGCGGCGGCTACTCGCCGCCGTTGCCGCGACCACCATTGTTGTGGCCACAGTTGCCGCTACTGCCGGCCCTGTCGATAGACGCCCTAGCGGACCAGATGGCCCGCTGCTGGACGCTTTCGTGGTGACGGTCGCGCGCCAGGCCACGAGCCACCGACTTGCCCGCCGCCTTCCTGCGGTACTCTGCTGCCCGGTTCGCCAGGGCCTTGTCCATCTCAGCGGCCCAATGGTCCCTCGCCTCCTGGTCGGCTAACTCCCTCGCCGTAGCAATGGCGAACGCCTGGCGTTGGAGTTCTGTCTCAGCCACAAGCAACTCCGCTTGATAAAGAGCCGGAGCCGGAGCACCATTGGGGCCAAAGCCTAGCGTCTGCGCGATATGCACGGGGACGGTGATCGCCTCCCCCTCCTCCTCCTCTGGCCAATCCACCTCCTCCCCCTCCTTCTCATCGTCCTCTGCCACCTTCAGCGGCCATAGCCACGCGCTCCTCCTCCGCCGCCGAGTTGGCGACGTGCTCACGTTGTACCTCTTCCGCGTCACTACGCGCTTTGGCGGCGTGGCGAAGCTCGCGAACGGCGACCTTGGCGGTCTCCTTGGCCACCTCCTCCAGCGTGGTCATAGACGCCTCATTGCGGATCTCGCAGAGAGCCGCTGATGCAGCCTTTAAGGCCACAGCCTCCACTGCCTCCTTTGGAGGCGACATGGTGTATGTCGCGCACCGTCCATTGGGCGGCCACCGTGGAGGCCACCTCCACCACCCGCTCCAGCGCTGCCTCGGCCACATGGCCTTCCTTATCGAAGGCCAACACCTACGCCTCGCTCATGCGCCTAGCCAGCAACATGGCCTCGAGGTGGACCTCGTCGAACTCTACCTCCGGGAAGCGGGTGGAGCACGTCTCCTGGATCTTAGTCCAGTTGTCGATCTTGCGACGAGGCATGGCTACTGGTGGCTGGATATTTTTCGGCTGCTGATTTGCTCTTGTTTTAGGCTTGTTGTCTCCGCCACATCAGCGGCCGTATTTTATAGACCGATAGAAGGCGGGAAACGACCGGGGTGGCGCAGGAAGTTTTTTGGCCGCGGGAAGCGAGGCGCGTGCGGGAAATGGTGGCAGGAAACGCCGGCCGAGCGGGAAGTCGGTTGCGCTGATAGTCGATGTCTCATTGCCATTAACGTCCCATCGCGAGGGTGTTAGGCGGTGACATCGGGAGGGAGACAGACATATGGGTTAGGCCGCTGGGCGCGGCTTGCCGGATAGGACGGACCATGACCCCAAAAGGACCACGGCCTGACCCAAACGGATCGTTTGGGGAGACCGGATGGGTCGGTCCGGTGGAGATGCCCTTAGAAAAAATAGTTAAATGTTTGTGGGTTGCCACAACCCACTCAAGTTCTTTCTTTGCCTCATATATAAACAAAATACACCTGAATTACACTTGAAATCGTTTTTATGTATGTTTTTCACAAGTCCTTATGTTAAGGTTATGTTTCCAGGGCTCAACAAACTTAGACTAATCAAATAATTTTTTTGAAATGTTTATAGTTATGCTTTCTTATGCAGTAACAAGAGATTTTCTATACCAAACTGCTGAAGTGAGAATATGACAGTTTACCAGCTGACATAAGAAGAGAATTTTTGCATCCATGAAAACTCAGCTCATAAAGGATGCATAACACACGAGTTTACCAACTGATGTGACATTTTTCTAGATCTTGTTTTGTTGTCCACCGGTTGGACAAGATAATCATGATTAATTGAATCCATTCAGTCATGCCCAAATCTTTCTTTTCAAAACAAGAAACACACCATGTGGTCACATATACACCAATATAATTTACCGTCTACATGTATTTAAAAATAAATAACACATTGTTTTTCTGAAACATGACGTTGGTTCCTATCACCTATACCCTTGGCAAAATAGTCTGCAGTATGACACAAGAAGGTCCTAAGAAACAAGGTATGCATACCTTTGTAGTTGGACAAGAATCATATTCAAAGAATGCATGGAACTTGGCTCAACTCCATCTTTTCTAAAACATAATGATTGAAATGGTTGCACGCATCGTAGAAAAACCAGCAAGAGTAAGAAGAATATATTGCTGGCATGATCCTGCTCAATATCATTCCATAGTCATCCAAGTGTCGCCTCTTCCCTGTGCAAGCCCACATAAAACAGTTGTACAAGGGAACAAAATTGTAATCTCACCTAATTGTGTATGCGGGTGGTCACTTGCTTTATATGTAAAAACCCATGGAAACTCTTGGAGTTTGGATCATATGCTCTAGATAACCAGAAATAGAAAGCTCTAGCAAACTTCCCGAGGCAAGTGAATCATTTCTTAACCCTGATATTAACTTGTCTTATATGATAAATTCCAGAACTACTATGGTAACGACATTCGCTTCCAACTACCAAGCATGAACCTACAAAAAGAACTATTTGTAAGCATAAACTTCAAATCAGAAGTATAAAAACGAAAGCATTTACAAATGTTAATAATCTTGCATCTTATCTTAGTATTGACTGTACTGAGAGGATTATATATTATATAAAGTATAATCTTATACCTCCTTCAGAAATACATGTAGTATGTGCAGTCATGGATGGATATGCCACTCCTACAGCCCGGGTCGCTGCCCAGGTTTGCCTAGGCGATACGACTTGCATTATCTTACATTGCATAGCAATTTTGTCTGAAAAAACATCAAGCATGTTCGCCCGGGCTTTTAAAAGTTTCTAGATCCACAGCCGTGCGCAACTTAGTTTTGTTTGAGACTTACACAAAAATGCCCATCTAGAAATATTTTATCTATTTTCCTTAAGTTGTTAGATTCATCTCGATACAACTTTCTCCATTCACGTTTTTACTAATAAAAAGAAACTCTGAACAGTTCTAGTATGGATCAATGAGGAAAGGAGATAAATTAAAATATATGAAAAAAGTAAAACCTATAACCATAAAAGTGCAATTATGAATATTTATTTACTAATAATCATAACTAATCTGTTTGTTTGAAATACATATTCAGAAAAATGGTCCACTGTCGATAATAATTACCTAATATTCATTGAATAACACATGTAAATTTGAATAGTTGTTATATAGAATTGGATACTTCTACTTTCTAGAGGTCGTATCAATTGGTTCAGCTTCATAAGTGTTCTACTACAGTCCCATGTACACATGCTAGGAAATGTGTTAGCCATTAGGCACAACATACTACAAAATCTCAGTAGCAGAAGCACTAAATGCTTGAAAGACATGCATTAGGTGGATTTTCTAGCTGCCGAGACATGTAAGAACACATAAGAAATGCAGAAACCGTAAATATCATGCAAACCTGCAATTGAAATAGCAAAAAAATAAAAAAATACATTAGTTCTGCAATAGAGGTCTAGTGGCGGCATCAAAGAGAGGATGTGGATAATGGAGAGATGTATAAAGAATAAGAATAGGGGCACGCCATGTATGTGTGGCATGCCCCGTAATCTATGTTAATTGCCGCTGCTGATTCATGCCTCAACAGGCTGTTGGTCTGCGGAATGAGGACTCGTTCTCAACGGCAAACACCCTCGGGCACAGGTCTTCGACTTGGACCAGCTTGATGGACGCCCGCTTTCAGCATCTTGACCATAATCACACTTGACGAAACATCAAAGAAGAGATGCATAAGAACACGATGGAAAAAGAATGTAGATGCTTTATTCAACTGAGAAGTCTCACCGGATACCGAGAATGAGCGGGATTCTAGCCTTGACCTTCTTCGCAGGTGTCGTGCCAACTGGGACAACGGGGCAAAGTCTAATAGTGAGGGTGATGCAAGAACGCGCACGCTGCATTCTCCGCGAGCATGCAGCGCATGCTCGATCAGGTCTTTCTGAACAAAGTATGGCTTCTCAGACCGAAGAACGCAAATTTTTTGGGATAACTGATTTAATTTTGTGTCAGAATCCTCTGTCATGAGAGCCACTGGGGCGGTGATGAAAAAATGTACTCTCAGTGGTGACGGCGCCATCATTATCCAGGTCGGCATGCACGACCTCCAGCCTTGAGATGGCAGTTCTTCACCATGTCGTCTGAAATCCAAAATCACAATGCCTAGAAGCTCAAGCCTGAAAGGAAAAGGAACAATAATTAGACTGAGAAGAGATCGAGGCTCAGAACCATTTTGACGATCGTCTTCAAGGCGTATCTCTTCTCCACACTGCCTCCGGTGATATATAAAAAATCTCCCTCACCAGTCGATATCAACTCCTTGTCCTGAGAGCACCAGGGTCGAGGCGGAGGCGCGAATCACTTCCCGCGGCTCCGGCGAGCTCCTTCAGGACGGCGGTTGTCCCTGCAGCGCGCCGGAATCTCATCCACGGGTTCGCTCCTCCTCTATTCTGCTCGAGGGGAATTTTGACCAGGCGAAGAAGGATGGATGGGTCGTGGGAGGGGTGGTTGGGTCACTTGTGCGGGATCATTGGAGGAGGAGACCCTGAGTGGGTTAACTTCTTCGTCGTGCGTTGTCCCAGTTAAACCGGGCCTTTTTCTCGATTTTGTTCCGATTTTTGCGTCGACGGGAGCGGAGCGCACGCGATGTGAGGGGTGGGTTTATTTTGCCGATTTTTTCTCGACGGGAGGCAGAAAGCCGACGTACCACCATCATGTCGTCTCCTGCTTTAAGAAATAGTAGAGATTGGAAAGAAAATAAAATTTCACAACCTTTTCATGTTATTATTATTTTTAAATTTGTAACGGTTTTTTAATAATTTTGGAAACACCAAAATTCAGTCTTTTTCAAAAACGATAGGCTGATAGTATCCGCGTGATTTTTTTCAACATCGACAATTAGGTATCCTACGCTGATTCCATATGCTCTCTAGTACTTTTCCTGCTCCCACTTTATTCTTATGTGCTTCTTTATGTTTTTAAGAAAGGGCTTCCCCGGTTCTACTTAAGAAACCATAATAATCATACATAGTTCAAGCACATTCTGGTGTATATCTTGCAGTTCTAGACAACCATCATTGCGAGAGCAAAACACCAATGCTAACACCCACATAGTTTTACACATCACACACATCATGTCGACAAACTAACTTCAGCACGAACACACATAATTTGTTTTATACTTGGGCAACATGTAGTGCCACGTGCTCTTCTACCAGCCGAAGAGAGTCCGCCTCCATGTTCTTCGCCAACTCTCTTGTGGTAGCCTCCCGATCATCATCACCAACATATTTCACCCAGGGACCATTCCACATGGCATCCAACTCCTTGAGCACCAGCTGGTGAACAGTGCTATCGATCTCCCTCAACCAGTTTCTGAGTGAAGGGCCTTTCGCTTGCTAGACGTTCCGGATCTCCACTCACACTATCCGGCTGACCTCTCACCAAATCCTCTAGTGAGCAAATGGTATAAGCCACCTTTAGATAAAGAACCTTCATCATAGACCAACTATTTATGTTAAAGCACAAATCATTACTCAATTTTCATATAGCCACCATAAAGCAGTCATATGAACAATATTTGAAACTTTGCCACTCCTATAAAAAATCCACCAACCGGTGATGGACAACATAGAAACCTGCCTAGTTAAACCATTGGGTGTTAAGTTCTTGCACATCTCTCTGGCTGCAACACATTCAAAATACAAATGTATGCATGTTTGAGACTCAAGACAAAATAAGCATGTATTGTCGAGGGGAGATTTAGTGCACAATGGCGTGAGTGCTTCCTTTGTTTTATAAAAACTAAATACGGTGCTTTTGAGTTTTCAATTATTTTTAAAAATCTGGGAAATGCAAGTACATGGTCCATATATTTGTGCCAATTTCAGTAAAAAAAGTAGTCACATTTTTGGCTAGGGAAAATAAATTTCTAACAGTAAATAAGACTAGAAATACGTATGTTCTGTTAGAAATTTGTGTTTTTTATGTAGCCCAAAATACAGCATATTTTCAAACAAAATTTCTACAGTACATTCTAGATGTATGTATCCAGTTATATATTTATATTCATAATTTTTGAAGACCTAAAAGGTAGAAGTTTCAAAAAATAAAAAACAGGAGCACCGGTGCCCATATGCCAAAAGACAGTTTTCGAGTAATGTCTGATAATTTTTGCCTCTTGCTCAAATTGTTTCTTGTAAGACGTTTATCAATAGCTAATAGCCACAGAAACACATGTAATTTTGAAGTGACAGATATTTTTAACACAGCTGGTATATGAACAGAACAACCCCCTAATTTTGATAGCAGAATATAGAGAACTAGTTGTTGTTTGTCGGCCATAAACGTTTCTCTCAATAGATTGCTAAGTGGCAGTGGTGATTGGAATGTTATAGTATTACACCCTAATCATTTAGCATGATCATGGTGGATCGATTTGTTATTTCAAAGCGATATGTGCGTCAGAACTCTCTAACGACTCTGAGTAATTATAGAGTACTAGGCCATCTCTATATAAAGACGACATAAGAGAGAGATGTAAACAGACAATAATGCCCTAAACCAGTAATGGAGCTCCTTGCGCTCCTCGCCCTAATTCTCTTGGGCTTATCCGTCTTGATTCGGCGACGACGTAGCAACAATACTAGTCGGCATGGCGGTGCTCCTCCCGCTCCGGCGGTCCTCGTCCATAATAAGATCGGCGACCCCGCCGTGGTCCACCGTGCGCTCGTAGAGAACGCCAACGCCTTCTCGAACCGCCCGCCGATGCGCTTGCACGTGGCCCTGGCCAGCAGGCGTCGCGGGCAGCGGAACGAGAACCTGAACTCTGTGCTGCACGGCCCGCACTGGCGCGCTCTCCGGCGCAACCTCACCGCCGAGACCCTCCACCCGTCGCGCCTCGGGTGTCTCGCGCCGCTGCAGCGGGAGGCCGTCCAGGATCTCGTCGCCACCTTGTCCTCCAAGGGCGCCGCCAAGGACTTACGGACGCACTTGTACGGCGCCGTGTTCTCCGTTGTTGCGCGCATGTGCTTCGGCTCCGGCGTCGACGGGCGCCATGTCCGGGCCTTGTGTCGGGGGACACTGGATTTCCAGCTTGCCATTGGGGTCGTCCGGCCCTTCTCGCGTGCAGGCTCCGTGACGGACAAGCTCGTGGAGTGGAGGCGGCTGCGCCGGCTGTTCGCCATCGATGCCCGGCTGAAGGAGATGTTCCTTCCCCTGATCGCGGCACGGGGCCCTCCTCCTAGAACGTGCGACGACGGTGGCCGTCGTCCATATGTGGACGCACTTGTCGACCTCCGCATCGCCAACGACGACGGGGACAAGCAGGCAGCAAGCAACACGGACGAGGGTGGGCGGCGCGCTCTTAGGGACGACGAGATGGTGAGCCTGATCCAAGAGTTTCTTGGCGCCGGCACGGGAACGGTGGCGGCGAGCCTGGAGTGGGCCCTGGCCCACCTCGTCGACAAGCCAGAGGTCCAGGAAAAGCTCCGTCGCGAGGTCGACGCCGAGGCCGCGGTCTCCCTACCTCGTGGAGGCGCAGCCAGCATGCCTTACCTGCAGGCCGTCGTGCTCGAGACCCTCCGCATGCACCCACCGCTGCCGGTCATCCCGCGCCATGTCCAGGCCGACACCGCCGCCGGGGTGCTCGGAGGAACAGGCGAACTGTACGTGAATTTCGCGGTGGCGGACATGGGCAGGGACAGCAGGACTTGGACGAATCCCGACGAGTTCCAGCCCGAGCGGTTCCTGGCCGGCGGCGAGGCGGCCGGCGTGGGCCCTCTGCCGGGGCCCAAGGAGATAAGGATGATGCCGTTCGGCGCCGGGAATAGGTTCTGCCCGGGCGTGGGCATGGCAATGGTGAACATGAAGTGCTTCCTGGCCGCCCTAGTGCGCGAGTTCGAGTGGGCGCCGTCGTCAGCTGATGCAACTGGGGTTGACTTGACGGAGCTGGATGGGTTCTTCAAGGAGATGAACACACCGCTTTCTGCCCGTGTCACGCGACGCAATCAATCCTACTGAAATCCACAAGGATGGCCTCCATTTAGAAATCCTTCATCGGATAATTGCATTCTGTTCTGTATCAGTGGTGGCTGGTGGGTGGAACTGCCGCTATATATGGATTGGCCACCGCAAGAAATTTGCCGAGGTGTTGATATGTGTGTTGTACGAAATGTTCGGTTGGATAAGGATTGCTCCATATGGAACCATATTTTAGATGCAGCCCTTCTGAATAATGGATTCTTAATTCACTCTTATATATAACTAGTAAGTTTGCACGTGCAATGCACGTCTCTACTAATATAAATGCACTATATAAGCCATGATTGATTCATTAATGGCCGTATGAGTCAACCATGACAAACATGAATTCACGGTTCACCAATGAAAGACTGAACTCATAAGGCATAAAGAGAAACAAAGCCATCATAGAAATCATATGCTGCTCACTATTCACATGTAAGTTGGCCACGAATGAAAAGTATTATCTAGAGTTCGACCATGGTGGGCATAGGTCCCAATGGTTGTTCATGGAACAAACTATGAGCACAATTTGAGGGGGATTACTGGTAGAAAAACTGGAACATTTGTAGCAATGCCCTACCATATAATGACTTGTAGAGTAAATTAAAATTTGACTGTCAGGTATCATATACTTGAAGTGAATATAATGCATAAAAATACATCAAAAAGGAAGTATAAACACTAAGAAAGGAAGTTTTCTATTCCCCTAGTACTGCAACACCTTCCGCTTCCCTTGAAATGTTCGTGTTTCTCTGCTCCTTCTTTAATCAGATTCATTACCGAAAAGGTACTTGAGCTGTTATTAGTTAATATCTAGTACACAATATCAATCATAATCTCGATGTAAAGCAGTAAATAGAAAATGCTGATATTTTGCCTAGAACTAAATACTGCTACGATAAAACAATGGTAATCTAACATTTAGTCATTTGTATTTTTAAAACAAACTTCTATCACCAAAATTATCAAAAGAATATTATGAAGTTGCGACCTGCTGTAATATGAATTTGATCCCATATGATCCTTCCTGATACCAGAAAGCCTGCCATTCATCTAAACCAACAAGATACTCATCCATATACAACCACTTCCATCAAATAGATAACTAAGTCAGCAAGATACCAAAAGGGGAAGCCATATATCAGAACTGAGTTCACGTGAACAGAAGAATTGAAAATGTATTGGCACTGCCCAAGTTTTGTTTGTATTCTGGTTGAACAATCGTTGTGTTGATTCATCAATCATAGAGATAATGTTTGGCTCACAAAAGCTCGCGGACAACATACAATAACTTCTGAAATTTTATGTTTTTTGTACTATGCCGGCCACTGGTTTCAGCCTGAGATTCAGATAGTCAATGCAGCTTGGGATGTAATCCAAATAAAAGTCATTCTCCTAGATACAATATGATGTCAACACAAAAATAATATTAATTGGCAATGACATATTGAGATACAAACTGTCCATGAATGAAATAGGATATAATAGTGTAGATACATCAAATTGTAATGATATCAAGATCAAAGACTCGGCGGCATGTAGGTTACAGCAGATTGAATTGCCAATAAGTTCTCATAAACTCTCATCACACTCGATCCATAGTGATATCCTTTTAGCTTCAGGTGTATTCTTCTACAGAATTTGTTCAGCATCATGAATCTAGGAATATCGAAAAAAGGCATGCACTATAATGAAAACTTGCTGAAAAATGAAAAATCACACATAATTCTATTACCTTGTTTGTTGATTTTGAGGTGAACCAGTCATTTGTATATTGTGCTTGCACATAAGGTTAGTCTGAAAAATAAAAGAAACAAATTAGCATCTAATTTATCGCGGAGAGGGATACACATTGATTGCCAAGATGTACTCAGTCCTTTTTATCTATGTTGTGGAGAACCGAAAATACCATGTTATAGGTAGGTTCTGTAATTAGGGACAAACAAAACTACTTCGCCGTTTCAAAATATAAAACATCTATAAAAACACTTTACACTGGAAGTATGGACATCATTATCTACATCAACGACCCTAAACTCTGGTTTTAAAATTTCTTATTTCATAAGATAGCTAACATCATCATACATCAAAGTAGTGATAAAAATACTGATCCAAAACGTAAACATTGATGAAACCAGGGGCATTCTTACCTTAACACCCTTGTTCTTGTGGCATCTATGTTCGTATAACACTCGGAAGGATCAAACAAATAGTTAGTCAATTGCCCGCATGCCCACGCTTCCAAAAAGAGTTGCTGCAAGCGCATCTATACACATGACAAAACACAAATTGAATCAAGGCGCACCAGTAAACTTCATATCTTCCCCGATTAAACTATCATTAGTGTGCTCAGTATAGTGTTTGTGTCAGTCACAGAGAACTAAAAGATGCAGACCTTCACCTGAGGGCTTAATCGGCCAGCAACAAGGCTCGCCCACGGTACAAGTGTGGGAGAGAAGATCATGCCATGCACATCACCTAGGGCACTGAAGCCCACAAAGTTCAGGACGTTGTTGTGCATGTCAGGGACGACCTCGCTGCCCACGAAAGCACAGGGCGTCGTCGTGGTCGCCTTCGGTCCACGACGAAAGAGGGTTTCTTTAGCCAGCGGCGAGACAGTGTCAAGCCCACACAGTTCAGGACGTTGTCGTGCACGCCAGGGATGACCTCGCTACACATGGAAGCACATGGCGCCGCCGTGGTCGCCTTCATGCATGCCATGGATGGCTTCTTCCTTGAGGCCATAGGCACCATGCACGACATAAAGCGCTTTATCCTTGAATACCAGGTAAAGAACATTTGTTTCTCACATCTAAACAAAATTGTAAAGAAAAGGCATCATATGGTGCGATAGTAGAAAAAAAAGATACATTAATGGTACTCTATTTGTATATGCCTTCTTACCCACCAAGATTATAGACAAAATGTCCTACCCACCAAGATTATAGACAAAATGTCCTGCACATCGTTCTCGTTCAGGTTATCAGCTATAAAAAATCTCATAATTCTATGGCCAAATGAATGTATACATGAATATCTAACCTGCCACATACGGTCTTCATTTTAACTCTTTGTCGTTCCTAATTGCTGGGATTTAACAAGCATTGTAGTCTAAAATTTCTGCAGCCGCTAAGTAAGACATTTTCTCGTTGCCGCAGAGTCATTTCTACAAACACCAAGCATGCACCATCCAAACAACAAGAAATTCAAGAAATGAAGGAAGAGAGACGAACCAAGACCAATCCACGGCGGAAGAGGATTTCTTCAGCCGGCGGCGAGGCGATGTCAAGTAGTAAAAGGAGGTCGACGTCGTCTGTGCTCTTATGGTTTCTCGCGCCGACAGAGAAGATGAGAAGGCGCCGTTGGGCATGCTTGGCGATATCATAAGGGGCTCGCCAGGCGCATCCGCTAGGGCGCCCTCACGCTGCAAGCAGCCTAAAAAATCCGCTCTTGCCGGCCGGCGGCCGCCTTGCTAGGTTCTGCAGTGTCAGGTGGGATGCGTCTCGCCTCCAAGCAACTCGCGGAGGACCAGCGTGGGCTGTGAGAGCGTCCTCAGCAGCCGTGGTTGTCGCGGTCGTCATCGTCCGATCTAGGCGTCGTGACACAGTGAATTTGTGTATGGAGAGACGGGATTAGGGGAACTATTTTTTCTTCTTCGATGATTTTAGGAGATCTGGGGCGGGGAGGTGCGTGAGCAGTCCGTTCGACAGAGTTTTTAGTCCGTCAAACATATTTGCTAAGTGCACCAAAGAAAAAATTAGGCTAATAAAATCTGTTAGATTGTGTTAAGACGGCCTGATCGTGCGGCTATGGTACATCCGTGTATATTTAATGGGGTGTGTATAGAGAAGTTTTTGTTTGCTCTTTTATAAGTAGTAGAGATGCATTTTACTTTGAGTAGAATAAATGCCGTTGATACATATGTGAACTTACCAGCGATGTTCAGTTTAGTACACAAACTTTCAAATCGATCAATTTTGTCCATTATTACCTACACCTTCTTTTTCAGACGGTAGCCTGGCGTTGATTTAACGTCGTCAAAATGATGGAGATTTCCCTAAAAAAAATAACGAAAAGATACATAGCGCTAAAACCAGCTTACACACAGAGCCTCCCACCCATCCACACAAGATCAAGTAAAAGCTTGTACTCCCTCTAACTCATATTAGTTGACTCAATGTTGTCGAAATACAATTGCATCTAGACTAGATACATATGAATCTAGATAAACTTGATTCAACTAATATGGGTCGGAAGGAATACAAAAAAAAACCGTAAAACAAGTCTAAACAAAGGCCAGAAAGATGGAGGAAAGGAACATCAACAAGCAACACCTAAGTAGACCTAGACGCCTACAACAAAGGACAAGCATGCCGGGCACTCCCCTAAGAACTCAAACCAATGGACTAACGAATGTCACAACCCGTCAAGGAGTGCATAAGACCTTAGTAGACTTTGTCTCCATCAAACACCATCGGTGCCGCCAACAAACTATGATCCAAATAGAAGCAAACTGTGGACTCATGGACAACGCCTTCAAGGGAATCGACACCAAAGTTTCGTAGCTACATGATTCAGAGGGATCAAGGGTTTTCACCCGGAGGTTCAGGAAGAACAAGGGGAAAGCCTAGTGGCGCCTTCAAAAAGGAAACAACTCGATGCCGCCAACCATGCACACGCTAGGCAAGTTGTCACCCCGGCCAATGATGGGATTCGTGGCATGGAAAACAAAAAATTCCTACGAAAGAGCATATGGAACCCAACACAGATCTGATTTATGAGATGCTAGCAACGCGAATTAGATCAGATCTACATACCCTCGAAGATCCAAAGCGTTTAACTAGAATTACTTCAACCATTGAAGTTCACATGCCTTTTAACACCCTTTGAATTAACAAAACCCTTTCGATTGTGTCATGTACACATCCTAGGTAACCATTCTATTTGAAAAACGTTGTTTTTTTGTTCAACTACCATATTCAAAAGTTGAAATATATAGTGGTTTCTACAATAATTCGTACATACTAAACATCTTTACGAAAGATCTAATCCTGCCATAAGAAAGTGATACTTGACATATACAAAAGCAATAGCAATCAAACTAAGTGACATGATCAATGCATATGTGAAAGAACATTTCATAATCCCTAGTGTTTTGTGTGTTAGATAACATTATCAATGATTATTTAATGTGTGTTGAAGTGTTGCATCTCTCTCTAAGGATAAAAGGAAAAGGAATCTGCCTTTGGGGGCGGATTATCCGCCCCACCCTTTTCCCAAATAGGCGCACACCCCAGAAGGGGGCGGAGTTTTGGCCGGATTTTTCGGCCCCGCCAGATAATCCGCCCCTCAGGGGGGCGGATAATCCGCCCCTCATGTTCACTGCCAAGGCGCAAGCCCTAGAGAGGGGGCGGAGTTTCGGTCGGACTTTTCGGCCACGCCGGATAATCCGCGCCTGGAGGGGGGCGGATAATCCGCCCCCCAAGGTCTTAATCAAGTTCTGTAGGCGCCAACCCCAGAGAGGGGGAGGATTTTCTCCCCGAAATATCCGGCCTGGGGGCGGAGTTTTCCCAGGGGGCGGATAGTCCGCCCCTAGTGGGGGGCGGATAATCCGCCCCCAAACTTGTTCAACGGCCAGATCTGGGCAGGGGGTATTTAAGCCAGCCTTCCCCCTCCTGCCAGACCTCTTGGTTCATTCGAAAAAGTCAAGATCTGATCTGCAACCTTCATCCAAGAGAGCTCCACCTAGATCCACCCAAAGGTCCCGTCCCTTGGGGAATCGAAGGAGGAGAACTCGATCTTTATCGTCAGCAATCAAGCGCTTCATCTCCTTTCCATTCATTTGGAGAATCACTGATCTAGTATTTCTTGCAAATACCTAGATCCTTGTTTTGTTTATATTGATAAACCTTGTTCTTGTGACAGCTTTTTGTCATCTCGGGAGCCCCCAATTCAGTTGTGGGTGTGTGCCCCGGTAGCGTTGTAAAAGGCACCGGTTCCCTCCTCGAAGGGTACCAATAGTGGAGAAGGTGGATCAGGCCTCTCGTGGCGAGATCCATCGGAGAATAGGGTGAGGCCTATTGTGGCGTGGTGGTCTTAGAACCGCCCACCCCTCCAACGCAGATGTACTTCCCTTAACAAGGAAGGAACTGCGGTAAAACAAATCATTGTGTCTCCGCGTGCTCCACTATGGTTCCCTCGCTCCTCTCTTTATGTGCTTAGTAGCTAGGTTTGCATATAGGGAAATTCTTGTAGCTACATATCTAGAGAATTTACTTTGTGTCAAGCCTAAAATTGAAAAAGAACTAAAAATTGAGTAGCACCTATTCACCCCCCCCCCCCTCTAGATTCCCATACGATCCATTTCAATTGGTATCAGAGCCCTGGCTCTTATTTTGGGCTTAACCGCCTAAGAGAAGTATGGGTTCCAAGGTAGATGGGAGTGATGCTCCGGAGGTAGTCACGATGAACGATCTCAAGACGTTGGAAACAACCTTGGTGAGTTCAATGGAGGCTAAGATGGAAGAGATGCGTCAATTGATAATGCGTCTCTCCACATCTGCAGCATCACCCCCATCTAACTCTGAGGATACCACTCTGTAATCCAAGGAAACGAGTAAAACCGATTCCAAAGATAACGAAGTGGTTGGTGATGGCACTAGCAAGATCTCCTCCTCAAAAAAGGATAGTGGTAAAGAAGGATATAATGAGGTTTCCCATGTGTATTTCTCCTGATCCACCTATCCCTCACCCACATATACATAATAGGGGTGATCCACCCAAACTTTCAGCATCTACTTTTACTCAATGGAAATTTTTGATGAAGTCTCATGTGTGTAGTTCCTCCATTGAGTTGTGGAAAATCATCGAGAATGGTCTTCATGTTGGAAATCCGAACAATCTCACAAGAAGAGAAGTTGTCGATAGTCAACTCAACGCTACAGCTCTACACATGATACAGCTTGGTGTGGGTGACAAAGATATGCCACACATTCAGCATCTTAGTACAACTAAGGAAGCTTGGGATGCTCTCACCGAGCTCTTCATCGGAAATGAAAGTATGAGAAGGAATAGATATGATGCTTTGAGAAATAAAGCTGAAGGATTTTATATGTTGGATGGAGAAAACCACGAGGACATGTATAGGAGGCTCAAGGCAATAGCCACAACTTTCAGGAATCATGGTGCATCTCACGTTGATGATTCATGGATCAAGCGCAAGTATGTTAGTGCTCTTATGCCATTTGAGCCCACAGATTTGAAAAGTCTTCAAGGCAGGCATAACTACCACCTTATGACATCCAATGAGGTAATGCAAGAAATGGCCGCTTTCAAAGTGGCTGCCAAGAATGCCGAAGATGCTCGTGCACGAGCTATGGGGATGCAAAAGGGGGTCAACATGGCCTTGAAGACTAGTGTGATTGATCATGATGAATATGCTATAGAAGGTATGGACTGTCGCGAGGATATAAAAAGTATCCACGAAAAATACCTAGCTCTTTATGCTAGAAACTTTTGGAAAGATCTGGCCAAGGCTAAAGCTGAACTAGAATGCAAGAGTGGAGCCTATGGAAGAAAGGAAAATGGTCCCAAGCTGAGAACATGTTTCAACTATGGTGACCGGCTGCACTTTGTAGCTGAGTGTCCATATCAAAGTAGGGAAGATAATGGAGGAAGACTTATTTTCAAAGATAAGTCAAAGGCTCCACGCAAGAAACAGTTTGTAAAGAAGAATGCTCCCTTCAAGAAGCAACCAAAGATTGTTCTAGTAGCTCAAGAAGAATATTCTTCGGGAAGTGAAGATGAGGACGAGGATGATAGCTCTCAAGAGGTGGCTGCTATAGCCACCACATCTACATCAACATCCCTCTTCGACTCCCCGAACAAAAACATCATCAACAAGAATGCTACTTGTCTCATGGCAAGAAGCTCCGAGGTAACTTCTTCTAACTCTTCTTTTCCTAAGGCTATGATTGACATGGATGATCCTACTAGTCTTAAGGTTAAAGAAGAGATTATTGCTTTGGACTATTTCTTCACTAACTTGCAAGGTGAGCACAAAATACGTTTTGAAGCTCTTATGGACCAGCTTGCTCAAAATGAAGCTCTCCTCGAAGAAAAGGGCAGAATTGAAAGGGAGTAAAAAATTCTCTTGAAGAAGAAGAGGCTCGGGTCTCCCTTGAAGAGAGGCTTGAGTCCCTTGAGGATTCACATGAAGAAATAGTGGCCAAACTTGTTAAGGAACGTGACAATGCAGTCACCAAAGCAAAGAAGCTAAAGAAGGAAAAGATTGATTTTGGGGCTGCTCATGATAGACTCTCTAAGGAATTGGAGAAACTTGACAACGCTCACAAGGAGTTGAAAAGCGACTTCTCCACTCTCATTGAGTCACACGATCAGATCCAAATTCGATCGGCCAAGTATGACGTTCCTAGCACTTCCAATTCAACATATAGTCACAAGGAAAATGCTAGTGTGGAAGAAGAATTGGTCAAGGACATCACTCCCAAGGATAAGGGTGTTCTTGATGAAGTTCTTGGCAAGCAAAGGTCAAATCATGGTAAAGAGGGACTTGGATATGTCACCAAGTCCAAGAAAAGGAAAAACAAGAAGAACAATACTAAGAATGTTCAATCAAAGACAAGCACCGCTGAGAAGAATGTCACTAAAGACAAAACTAACAATATTGGTTTTGCAGGGTCTCACAATCCAAATTATGAACTCTTTTGTGATGATTATGGCAATGTTTATGCTTATTATGTCGATCCCTTTGATGAATATATTGCTTGGTCTATTTGGGTTCCAAAGACCCTTGTTACTAACATGAAAGGACCCATTGAAAAATGGGTACCTAAAACCAAGAAGTAATTCTCTCGCAGGGCTATGCTTCCGGTGGGTCGAAATTGGTGTTGAATAGTGGATGCACTAGTCATATGACCGGGAGCAAGGAGATCATCACGGAGATGTGTCCAAATCATGATAATATTACAGTCTCCTATGATGATAAGTCTAAATCTCAGGTATTGGGTCTTGGCAAGGTTGCGGTTGCCCATGATATCTCTCTCGTGGACGTCATGCTTGTTGAGACCCTCGGTTACAACCTTATTTCTGCTCGTTCCCTTGGTACGATGGGTTTTGCTATTTTTATCGATGATGATTTGGTGGTACTCTTGTGGAGCAAGTCTCTAAAGGTTACTTTCGTTGGGTACGTCGAAAATGACCTGTATGTGGTGGACTTTTCCGAAAAAACCACTTTGGGTCCGATGTGCCTTTTTGGAAAGGCCGACGTGGGCTGGTTATGCCATCACCGTTTAGCCCATGTCAACATAAGAACTTTGCAAAGTATCCACAAGGGTGGCCACATCCTTGGACTAAAAGACAATGTCTCCTTTTCCAAAGATCGTGTTTGCAGGGCTTGTGTTGAAGGCAAAATGCATGACTCTCCCCACAAGAGGAAGACTATTGTGTCTTCAAAGAGGATCTTGGAATTAATTCATGTGGATTTATTTGGTCCTCCTTCTCATGCAAGTCTTGGTGGGAAGAAATATTGCTTGGTCATTGTCGATGAATACTCAAGATATACATGGGTCTATTGTAGGGGTTCGTAGCATGGAAAACAAAAAATTTCTACCGCATACAAACAAACAAGCCAAGATCTATATACTAGATTGTAGCAACGAGTCGATAGAGTAACTCACCCTCAAAGATTCCAAAGTGTTTAACGAGAGCAGATTCTCGTGGGTGATGTAGTCATACTCTTGCCGATCTCAAGATCGTATAGACGATCCTTCCGGTGCTGCGTTCCGGCAGCGCTTCCGCAGTCGGTCACACGTTCGGTACTCGATAAAGACCTTCCTCTCCCTTCTTCCAGCAGGCAGCGGAGTTTGTAGCACTCTCCTCACGATTCCGGCGGCACGACGGCGTGGTACCGGAAGTAGAGGGGAGATCTCGCAGGGCTTCGCCTTAAGCCGGAGCGAGTATGGTGGACTATGAGAGAGGCCTTGGCGACCTAGGGTTTAGAGGGCACCAAGGGGCGGAGATTGGCTGGCGGCTAGGGCTTGGGGAAACCCTAAGTTGGCGGCTAGGAGAAACCCTAGGGGCGGCGGCGACTTGTAGGAGGCCGGCGGCTAGGGTTAGGGTTCGGGTGGTGTTAGGTGTAGGGAAGAGGGGCATCCCTGCCCCTCCTTTTATAGGTGGGAGGGCGCGGCCAAGGGGGAGGGAGTCCTCCCGCAAGTCGGCCTCCTTGGCCGGCGGGTGGAGGGAGAGGAACTCCTCCCCAAGTAGGTTTTCTACTCTCCCTCCACCAAGCAAAACTGCCGTTTGACTTTTCAAATTGGCATTTGACTTTTCAAACTAGGATTTGATTTCTCCCTTTATTTTGCCCAGCCATGATACCTAGTACATGATGCAACCATTCCACATTGTCATGACACATTCATGTACCCTTCCCCTCCGGAGTGTCGGACCTTCCGAAACCTTCTAGAACATTCCCGATGAAAACACCGGAATCATTCCCCAACTCCAAAACAGGACTTTCCTTATATGAATCTTATTCTCCGGACCATTCCGGATATCCTCGTGATATCCCGGATCCCATCCGAGACTCCAAACAACATTCAGTCTCTTACTCATCATTCCATAACTACTCAACAACATCGAATTCTTAAGTGTGTCTCCCTACGGTTCGTGAATTATGCGGACATGATCGAGACACTTCTCCGATCAATAACCAATAGAGGAATCTGTAAATTCATATGGCTCCCACATATTTCTACGATTAATTTGCGATCGAATGAACCATTTACATACGGTACCAATTTCCCTTTGTATCACGATATTTTAATTATCCGAGGTTTTGATCGTCGATATCTCTGCATACCTAGTTCAACCTCGTTACTCATAAGTACTCTTTTCTCCTTCCCGTGGTATGTGATCCCTTGTGAGCCAGTCACATGCTTGCAAGCTAATTGGATGACATTCCACCGAGAGGGCCCAGAGTATATCTATTCGTCATATGGATGGACAAATCCCACTCTTGATCCATGTGTCTCAACCCATACTTTCCGAACACTCAATGCCACCTTTATAGCCACCCAATTACGGTGTGGTGTTTGATGTCATCAAAGCATCCTTCTGGTGATGGTGATAAGCATGATCTCATGGTCGAAGGAATTAGGTTACTATGTATCAGAAAGCTTATAGCAATTGAACTATTTAAAATGACTTGATCTTTATGCTACGCTTATCTATAGGAGTATGTCCACCATACCATTCTCCTAATGATATGATCTTGTTATTAACAACATCTCAAATGTTCATGATCGGGAAACCACAATCATTTATTAATCAACAAGCTAGTATTATGAAGAGGCTTTACTAGGGACTCTAATTTAGTTTACAAATCACACAAGTATTAATGTTTCCTTATTAATACTATTATAGCATGAAAGTAAACATTTACCATAAACACAAAGATATAATAATAACTACATTTATTATTGCCTCTAGGGCATATCTCCAATAGTCTCCCACTTGCACAAGAGTCAACTAATCTAGATTACATGGTAATATACCGAACACCCATGGCAGTTTGGTGTTGGTCATGTTTTTCCCTCGGGAGAGGTTTAGTCAATGGATCCGCCACATTCAGATCTGTGTGTACTTTGCAAATCTTTATGTCACCATCTTGGACATGTTCTCGAATAGCGTGAAAACGTAGCTTGATGTGCTTCAGCTTCTTGTGTGACCTTGGTTCTTGCGCATTGGCTATGGCGCCCATGTTATCACAGTAGATAGACATTGGGTCCAGCGCACTTGGAACCACACCGAGCTCTGTAATGAACTCCTTCATCCATATCGCTTCTTGTGAAGCCTCCGAAGCAGCTATGTATTCCGATTCAGTTGAAGATCTCGCCACAACGCTTTGCTTTGCACTCCTCCAGCTAACTGCTGCACCATTCAAAATAAATACGTATCCAGATTGAGATTTAGAATCGTCTGGATCGGTGTTCCAACTAGCATCGGTGTAACCATTAACAACGAGTTGTTCATCACCTTCATAAGAAAGAACCATATCCTTACTTCTTCTCAAGTACTTAAGGATGTTTTTGACCGCTGTCCAATGATCCACTCCTAGATCACTTTGATATCTGCTAGTCAAACTAACAGCATATGCAATGTCGGGTCTAGTACATAGCATGGCATACATTAGAGATCCTATGGCTGAGGCATAGGGAGTCTTACTCATCCTTTCTCTATCTTCTGCCGTTGCTGGACTTTGAGTTTTACTCAAGGTCGTATTGGGCAACATGGGCAAGAACCCTTTCTTGCTATCTTCCGTTCCAAATCTCTTTAGAACTTTGTCCAAATATGTACTTTGTGACAATGATATTAGGCGTCTCGATCTATCTCTATAAATCTTTATGCCTAATATGTAAGCTGCTTCGCCAAGATCTTTCATTGAAAAACTATTATTCAAATATTCTTTGACACTATTAAGAAGGTCTACATCATTCCCAATCAACAATATGTCATCTACATATAGTATTAAGAATGCTACAGAGCTCCCACTCACTTTCTTGTAAATACAAGCTTCTCCATAAGTTTGTATAAAACCAAAACTTTTGATTACCTTATCAAAACGTTGATTCCAACTTCGGGATGCTTGCTTCAATCCATATATGGACTGTTGAAGTTTGCATACCTTGTTAGCATATTTAGGATCGACAAAACCTTTGGGTTGCATCATATACAACTCTTCATAAATGTCTCCATTGAGGAACGCTGTTTTGACATCCATCTACCATATCTCATAATCGTAATATGCAGCGATTGCTAACAAAATCCTCACAGACTTTAGCTTCGCTATTGGTGAGAAAGTCTCATCATAGTAAACTCCTTGAATTTGTCGAAACCCTTTTGCGACAAGTCGAGCTTTATAGACAGTAACATTACCATCAGCATCTATTTTCTTCTTGAAAATCCATTTGTTCTCGACAACCTTTCGGCCATCCGGTAAGTCCACCAAAGTCCATACTTGGTTTTCGTACATGGATCCAATCTCGGATTTCATGGCTTCTTGCCATTTATTGGCATCTGGGCTCGTCATCGCTTCCTCATATGTCGCAGGGTCATCGGTGTTATCAACCAACATGACACTCATAACGGGATCATACCAATCAGGAGTGGTACGAGTTCTCGTTGACCTGCGAGGCTCTGTAGCAACTTCAGCCGAAGTTTCATGATCATCATCATTAGCTTCCTCTCTTATTGGTGCAGGCACCACAGGAACTTCTTCCGGTGTTGCGCTACTCGTAGGTTCGAGAGAAGGTTCGACAACCTCGTCGAGTTCTACTTTCCTTCCAGTCACTTCTTTCGAGAGAAATTCCTTCTCTAGAAAGGATCCATTCTTGGCAACGAAGATTTTGCCTTCGGATCTGTGATTGAAGGTATACCCAATAGTTTCCTTCGGGTATCCTACGAAGACGCATTTTTCTGCTTTGGGTTCAAGCTTGTCCGGCTGTAACTTCTTTACATAGGCTTCGCAACCCCAAACTTTAAGGAACGACAATTTAGGTTTCTTCCCAAACCATAATTCATACGGTGTCGTGCAACAGATTTAGATGATGCCCTATTTAAAGTGAATGCGGCTGTTTCTAATGCATAACCCCAAAATGATAGCGGTAAATCTGTAAGTGACATCATAGAACGAACCATATCTAAAAGAGTTCGATTACGATGTTCGGACACACCATTACGCTGTGGTGTTCCCGGCGGTGTCAATTGTTAAAGTATTCCGCATTTCTTCAAATGCTTGCCAAACTCGTAACTTAAATATTCACCTCCACGATCAGAACGTAGAAATTTAATCTTCTTGTTACGTTGATTCTCTACCTCACTTTGAAATTCCTTAAACTTCTCGAAAGTTTCGGACTTATGTTTCATGAAATAGATATACCCATATCTACTCAAGTCATCCGTGAAGGTAAGAACATAACGATAACCACCGCGCGATGCTACACTCATTGGACCACACACATCGGTATGTATGATTTCCAACAAGTCCGTAGCTCGCTCCATCATACCAAAAAATGGAGTCTTAGTCATTTTACCCATCAGACATGCTTCGCATCTTTAAAGTGATTAAAAATCAAGTGATTCAAGAAGTCCATCGGAATGGAGTTTCTTCATACGCTTCACTCCAATGTGACCAAGACGACAGTGCCACATATAGGTCAAGTTATAGCTCAATTTCAAATGTTTAGCTTCAATGTTATTAATATGTGTATTTCCACTATCGAGATTCAATAAGAATATACCATCTATCAAAGGTGCATGTGCATAAAACATATTACTCATATAAATCGAACAACCATTATTCTCGGACTTAAACAAGTAACCGTCTCGCAATAAACAAGATCCTGATATAATGTTCATGCTCAACGCGGGCACCAAATAAAAATTATTTAAGTATAAAACTAATCCTGATGGTAGATGAAGAGGTAGCGTGCCGACCGCGATCACATCAACCCTTGATCCATTTCCAACGCACATCGTCACCTCGTTCTTCGCTAGCTTCCGTTTACTCTACAGCACCTGTTTCGAGTACAAATATGAGCAACCGAACCAGTATCAAATACCCAGGCACTAATACGAGTACTAGTGAGATACACATCAATAACATGTATATCGGATATACCTTTCTTCTTGATGTTGCTGTTCTTCAAATCCGCCAAGTACTTTGGTCAATTCCGCTTCAAGTGACCTTCTCCCTTGCAGTAAAAGCACTCAGTATCAGGCTTAGGTCCAGCCTTGGTCTTCTTCGTCGGTGCGGCAACTTTCTTACCACCCTTCTTGAAGTGTCCCTTTTGCTTAGACTTGTCTTTCTTGAATTTTGTGGTCTTATTGACCATCAACACTTGGTGCTCTTTCTTGATCTCCACTTCTGTAGATTTTAACATGGAGAAGAGTTCTGGCAACTTCTTGTTCATGCTTTGCATATTGTAGTTCATCACAAAGTTCTTGTAACTTGGTGGCAGTGATTGGAGGACACGGTAAATCCCCAAAGCATTAGGAATCACTATACCCAAGCTTTGGAGTTTGTTTGCGTGCCCAGACATCTTAAGCACATGCTCACTAACAGAGCCGCCCTCTTCCATCTTGCAGTTAAAGAACTTTTCAGAAGCCTCATAACTCTCAACTGTCGCGCGAGTCTCAAATATCAATTTGAGTTCACAGACAATATCATGTGGGTCTGAGTTCTCAAACCTTTTCTGAAGCTCCGATTCCAAACCATACAAGATAGCACACTGAACTATGGAGTACTGATTCTTCCGAGTGAGGTAAACATTCTTTACTTCATCGGTAGCATCAGCTGCAGGCGGGTCACCCAGCGGTGCATCCAGCACATAGGTCAAATTACCAGCATTAAGGACAATCCTCAAATTGCGGAACCAATCCGCGAAGTTGCTTCCATTGTTTTTCAACTTTTCTTTCTCTAGGAACGCATTAAAATTGATGGTAGGGGCCGCCATTGATCTACAACATATTTGCAATAGTTTAGACTAAGTTTATGACAAATTGAGTTCTAATTAATAGTTAAATTAATCTAGGTGAACTTCCACTCAAAACAATATCCCTCATATTGTTTTAGTGATCACACGAACCAAATCCACCACATCAAAACCGATCATCACGAGAGTTGATGTAGCTTCAATGGCGAACAATCGACATGTTCATCATATCTACTATATGATTCATGCTTTACCTTTCGGTGATCCGTGTTCCGAGACCATGTATGTACATGCTAGGCTCGTCAAGATCAAACCTTAGCTTCCGCATGAGCAAATCTGGCTTGCTCACGTTGTATACACTTGCAGAATCTAACACACCTGATCATCACGTGGTGCTTCGAAACAACAAGCTTTAGCAACGGTGCTTCCTAAGGATGAACACTTTAAAACTTGAAATTAATGTGCATGAGGGATCATCTTATAATGCTACCGTCGTTAACTAAGCAATACAAGATGCATAAAGGATTAACATCACATGCAATTCATAATATGTGATATGATATGGCCTTTCTTCTTGTGCTTCTGATCTCCATCTTCAAGCACGAACATGATCTCCATCATCACCGGCATTGCATCAAGGTCAATGACGCCGCTTCATGGTTGCCGTTCACCAGCTTAAACTATTACAACTACTTTGAATAGACACGCGAGTCTTAACAGAAATTAAAGACAACCATATGGCTCTTCCCGGTTGCCAACTTACAATAAGGATCATTGCATACATCAAATAAAATCGCAATCATAGCCATATCACATCACAGCACACCCCTGCAAAACAAAGTTAGACGCCTCTAATTTCTTTGCATATTTTACGTGGTTTGGGGCTTTCAATAAGTGTCGATCTAACTTACGAACAAGAACCACAACGTTGATGTTTGAACTATCAATTGCCCGTTGTAAATTGGATCTATACTATAATGGGAGAGACACACACCCGCAAAGCCACTTATGCAATACAAGTTGCATGTTCGGCGTGGAGCAAGTCTCATGAACGATGTCATGTAAGGTTAGCCCGAGCCGCTTCATCCCATCATACCGCAAGATGAAAAGTACACAAGAAGCAATTGATAATAAAAGCACCACCGTACACAATGACCATTATGTTCTACTCGTGCAACAGATCTACATATAGACACGACTCTGATACCACTGTAGGGGTTCGTAGCATGGAAAACAAAAAAATTCTACCGCATACAAACAAACAAGCCAAGATCTATCTACTAGATTGTAGCAACGAGTCGATAGAATAACTCACCCTCAAAGATTCCAAAGTGTTTAACGAGAGCAGATTCTCGTGGGTGATGTAGTCGTACTCTTGACGGTGCTGCGTTTCGGCAGCGCTTCCGCAGTCGGTCACACGTTCGGTACTTGATGAAGACCTTCCTCTCCCTTGTTCCAGCAGGCAGCGGAGGTTGTAGCACTCTCCTCGCGATTCCAGCAGCACGACGGCGTGGTACCGAAAGTAGAGGGGAGATCTCGCAGGGCTTCGCCTTAAGCCAGAGCGAGTATGGTGGACTATGAGAGAGGCCTTGGCGATCTAGGGTTTAGAGGGCACCAAGGGGAGGAGATTGGCCGGAGGCTAGGGCTTGGGGAAGCCCTAAGTCGGCGGCTAGGATAAACCCTAGGGGCGGCGGCGACTTGCAGGATGCCGGCAGCTAGGGTTAGGGTTTGGGTGGTGTTGGGTGTCGTGGGAATGACCATGGCAGATGCTGCAATCGGCAGCGAGTAGTAGAACATGGGGCAAGGGCGGCCAGCCATCTGCGGTGCGAGATGAGGGCGGAGACACGAGGATTTACCCAGGTTTGGCCCCACGGAGGGTAAAGACCTACTCCTGCTAGATTGTATTATGGTGGAAGTACAATGGGGCGAGCTCGGCGGCTAGGCAGCGAGTTGCTTGGGTGTATGATGGAACGTATCCTCTACACGCCCTCTAGGGAGGTTTATATAGACTCACCCCCCTAGGGTTTACAGATCTCAACCGAATCAGTTAAGGTTTCAGCAATCGTTTAACCTAATCTGACTGGGCCTATCTACGCTGCTGGGCCTTCAGCTTCCAGTCGCTTGAGTCCTCGCCAGGTCTTGATCCAGTCGCCGTTACTGCAGGCCCACTCGCTGGTACCTGGGCCAGTCAGAAACGTCCTGCTGGGTATACCTCGGTAGGCATATCCCCATCATTGGGTGTAGGGAAGAGGGGCAGCCCTGCCCCTCCTTTGATAGGTGGGAGGGCGCGGCCAAGGGGGAGGGAGTCCTCCCCCAAGTCGGCCTCCTTGGCTGGCGGGTGGAGGGAGAGGAACTCCTCCCCAAGTAGGTTTCCTACTCTCCCTCCACCAAGCAAAACTGTCGTTTGACTTTTCAAATTGGCGTTTGACTTTTCAAACTAGGATTTGATTTCTCCCTTTATTTTGCCCAACCATGATACCTAGTACATGATGCAACCATTCCACATTGTCATGACACATTCATGTACCCTTCCCCTCCGGAGTGCCGGACCTTCCGGAACCTTCTAGAACATTCCCGATGAAAACACCGGAATCATTCCCCAACTCCGAAACATGACTTTCCTTATATGAATCTTATTATCCGGACCATTCCGGATCTCCTCGTGATATCCCATATCCCATCCGAGACTCCAAACAACATTCAGTCTCTTACTCATCATTCCATAACTACTCAACAACATCGAATCCTTAAGTGTGTCTCCCTACGGTTCGTGAATTATGCGGACATGATCGAGACACTTCTCCGATCAATAACCAATAGAGGAATCTAGAAATTCATATGGCTACCACATATTTCTACGATTACTTTGCGATCGAATGAACCATTTACATACGATACCAATTTCCCTTTGTCTCACGATAGTTTACTTATCCGAGGTTTTGATCGTCGGTATCTCTGCATACCTAGTTCAACCTCGTTACTGATAAGTACTCTTTTCTCCTTCCCATGGTATGTGATCCCTTGTGAGCCAGTCACATGCTTGCAAGCTAATTGGATGACATTCCACCGAGAGGGCCCAGAGTATATCTATCCGTCATATGGATGGAAAAATCCCACTCTTGATCCATGTGTCTCAACCCATACTTTCCGAACACTCAATGCCACCTTTATAGCCACCCAGTTACGGTGTGGTGTTTGATGTAATCAAAGCATCCTTCCGGTGATGGTGATAAGCATGATCTCATGGTCGAAGAAATTAGGTTACTATGTATCAGAAAGCTTATAGCAATTGAACTATTTAAAATGACTTGATCTTTATGCTACGATTATCTATAGGAGTATGTACACCATACCATTCTCCTAATGATATGATATTGTTATTAACAACATCTCAAATGTTCATGATCGGGAAACCACAATCATTTATTAATCAACAAGCTAGTATTATGAAGAGGCTTTACTAGGGACTCTAATTTAGTTTACAAATCACACAAGTATTAATGTTTCCTTGTTAATACTATTATAGCATGAATGTAAACATTTATCATAAACACAAAGATATAATAATAACTACATTTATTATTGCCTCTAGGGAATATCTCCAACATCTATTTCTTCAAGCTAAAGAGTGAGACTCAACAAACAGTCATTGACTTTGCCAATGAAGTTCAACGTCAACACAATGTTACTATACTGGCAATAAGAAGTGACAACGGCTCCGAATTCAAGAACTACACTTTGAATGAGTTTCTTAGCGAAGAGGGGATTAGACAGCAATATTCTGTTGCGTACACCCCTCAACAAAATGGTGTAGCCGAGAGTAAGAACCGGACTTTGATGGATATGGCAAGATCAATGTTGGCTGAATTCAAGTCTCCTTATAATTTTTGGGCTGAAGCCATATCCACTGCTTGTCACTCATCGAACCGGCTCTACCTCCGAAAGATTTTGGACAAGACTCCGTATGAAATTCTTACCGGTAACAAGCCCAACATCTCATATTTCAGGGTATTCGGGTGTAAGTGTTTCTTTCTTATTAAAGGTGTCCGCTTATCTAAATTTGAGTCCAAGGCTTTAGAAGGTACTTTTTTTGGTTACGGTGCTGAATCCCACACTTATAGAGTCTACAACAAGCTCACTGGGATTGTTGTAGAATCTTGTAGTGTGGAGTTCGATGAAAATAACGGCTCCTATTTGGGCAAGTTGATATTTGTGATGCAGATGTTGAAATACCCCAAGATGCCATAAGAATAATGGGCGTGGGATTTTTCCGCCCCATTTAGGAACCCCTTGTGGCGGATCAGGAAGGACAATGCTCCACTCAAGTGGAGCCCTCATCTACACAAGATCAACAAGCTCCTACTGTTGGAGAAAACTCTGCACCGACACCGACACCTACTGAAGATCATCAGTCTCCTAGGCAAAATGGTAGTCCCAGGCCGGACTATCTGCCCCCTCTAAGGGGCGGACAATCCGCCCCTAGCACTCCAACTTGTCCCAGGGGATCCGAAGAAGAAGACAACAGCCAAGAAGACTCCAGGCCGGATTCTCCAGCCCCCGAGGGCGGATTATCCGGCTCTGGATCTCCCAGCTCTGTCAGGCATTCTCAGGAAGAGGAAACTGGTGCCTCATCTCCCAGGCCGGATAGTCCGGCCCCACCAAGGGGCGGATTATCCGGCCCTAAAGAACAAGTTCAGCAGCAAGCTCCTGTTGTCAACTCAAATCAAGATCGAGGGCAAGGTAGTGGACAAGACAAGGATACAAATATTGAATCAACTCCTTCTAGAAACAATAAGGACATTGAGGCTCGTCGCAAGGCTCGTGCTGATCGGAACCTTTAACTAAGGGGTCACACTCTTGACAAGGTTGTTGGTGATCTACGAAGAAGGGTGTCTACTAGAAGAGAACTTGCAAGCTTCTATGATCATCAAGCTCACATTTCCATGGTTGAACCGAAGAAGGTTTTTGATGCTCTTGAAGATCCCGATTGGGTTGTTGCAATGCATGAAGAATTAAATAACTTCGAGCACAACAAAGTTTGGAAGCTCGTAGAGAAACCCAAGGATTGCCGCAATGTTATCGGCACCAAGTGGATTTTCAAGAACAAACAAGATAAAAATGGCATTGTTGTGAGGAATAAAGCAAGACTCGTGGCTCAAGGATTCTCTCAAGTGGAAGGAATTGATTTTGGCGAGACTTATGCTCCTGTGACTCGTCTTGAGTCCATCTGTATCCTTCTTGCCTATGCCGCCCATCATAATTTTAAATTACAGCAAATGGATGTTAAGAGTGCGTTTCTTAATGGTCCACTACATGAGTTGGTATACGTCAAGCAGCCCCTGGGTTTTGAGGACCCCCAAATTTCCGAACCATGTCTACAAACTCGATAAGGCGCTCTATGGCCTTAAACAAGCCCCATGTGCGTGGTATGAGCACCTTAACGAGCTTTTGTTAGATCGTGGATTCGATGTTGGGCAAATAGATCCCACTCTTTTTACTAAGAAGGTCAATGGGGAGCTTTTTGTATGCCAACTTTATGTAGATGATATTATTTTTGGCTCCACTAACCAAGCTTTTAACGATGAATTTTCAAAGCTTATGGCTGACAGGTTTGAGATGTCGATGATGGGTGAGTTGAGGTTCTTTCTTGGATTCGAGATCAAACAACTTAGAGAGGGAACCTTTATTAATCAAGCTAAGTACATCCAAGACATGCTCAAAAGGTTCAAGATGACGGATCTCAATGGCGTTGCTACTCCAATGCAAACAAAGTGTCATCTTGAGCTCAATCCCAAGGGTAAAGACGTGGACCAAAAGGTATACCGATCCATGATCGGCTCTATCCTTTACCTTTGCACATCTAGGCCCGATATCGTGTTAAGTGTAGGAGTGCGTGAAAGGTACCAAGCCGCTCCTAAAGAAAGCCACTTAGTGGCGGTCAAACGAATCTTCAGATATTTGGTTCATTCCCCGAATTTTGGGTTATGGTATCCCAAGGGTTCAAGTTTCTCTCTATGTGGTTACACTGATTCAGATTGGGCTGGTGACAAAGATGATAGAAAATCAACTTCTGGTGCATGTCAATTCTTGGGCAGGTCTCTCGTGTGTTGGTCTTCAAAGAAACAGAATTGTATTTCACTCTCAACCGCCGAAGCTGAATATGTTGCTGCTGCAAGTGCTTGTACACAGTTATTATGGATGAGGCAAACTTTAAAGGAATATGGTGTCAATTTTGACAAAGTGCCTCTATTATGTGACAATGAAAGTGCTATCAAAATTGCTTACAATCCCGTGCAGCATACAGGAACAAAACATATTGAGATTCGCAACCATTTCATTCGGGATCATGTTGCTCGTGGCGATATTGCCCTATCCTTTGTGAGCACGAAGAACCAACTTGCTGATATTTTCATGAAGCCCCTTGATGAAGCAAGATTTTGTTATTTGAGGAATGAGCTAAATATCATAGATTCAAGGAGTTTGGCTTGACTACCCTTTCACACTCACTTGCTCTTATTCATGTATTTGGTTTAGATGCGGTCATAAACATAGGGGGAGTGTGGTCCTAATTGATTGGGCTACCCCCCCCCCATAATGCCAAAAGCAAGAAAAATCATTTCCCTTAATATCATTTTGTGATATGTGGGTCATCGATGAGCATTGGTTTTGAACTCAAGATACATCTTCGCGGTGTCATGCCATGCGCTCCAACATGGTGGCTTCGGCCACCGCCCTCTTCCTTGAGAAGAGTTGGTTTCTAATGGCTCTCTTTGGATTTTCTTGCATATTTCTTGTTCTTATGGAAAACACACTCAACTTTTGTTTTTGTTTCATTTGGTTCTTGCAAATTTGGGTGTGTAGTACCATCTCAGTTTGTTGCTCTAAACCCAAGCCTTCTTTCCCTTCTTGAACCATCTATTCTAGCACACAAGTCCTATATACACCAGCAAGGGGTTTTGCAAGGGTGCTCCGGCCTGAATCTGTTTTTAACAGAAAATTCAGAGGGGGGCGGACTATCCGCCCTAAGTGGGGGGCGGATTATCCGCCCCGGGAGATTGCTGCCTCTTAAAGGCTTGGTCGGGGAGGCCAGGCTCAAACAAAGCAGCCAGCCCTCCCCCAACCCTAGCTCAGCCCCCCAGCCGCCGCCGGAGCCTCCGCCCCTCCCGGAGTCGATTTGACCATCGGATTCTCCGGGCCCTCCCCGGATCTTCTTCACCTCGCCTCCGGGTATCTTCTCCTCCGCGATTTTCCTCCAATGAGTGAGGGTAACTCCCTCATCTCTCTCCTTTTGTATGGGATGCATTTTTGGTGGAAATCTCATTGTAGAAGATTCTTGGTGTTTCCCTTGCTTGCTAGAATCAGTAGGATTGCAACCCTAGTGCCCGATCTATTTTGCTATGCTAAATCTAGGCCGTTCCAAAAAATTTCTGCGGGAGACGGATTATCCGCCCCTGCCAGGTCCGGATAATCCGGCCTGGAGATTTTCATCTGGTCTGGTTTGGTCCTGATTCCTGCAATGCAAATCTTTGGCTTATGGATTGTTTCTCTACTATTTCTACCATTTCTCCTGGACTTGTGTGTGTGCTTATCTCCATGCTATACCTCTGATGCTTTTCACAGGTGGTTCCAAGCCTACCAAGACCTTCTCTCGTCGTCCTCGTGCCCGTTATCTCAAGCCCACTGCAGAAGGGACGTTCATTGACGAAACCGAAGTTAGCAGAGAAGCAAGAGATGCTGAACGGATGGCAGAGGCAGGAAAGAAACCAAAGAGGATCGCATCTCGCATGGGCAAATAGTCTCGGTCCAACTACAAGGCTATGGACAGTCTTCAGTATGCCTCCATTCGCCAGACTGATTACTATGATGAGGCTGACAGTGATGGTCCCCCAAAGGACTCCATGTTTTGGAATGCCCACTTTCAGGCTATTCACGATGATGTGTATGCCACTCTCAAGCTTCGCCCCATGCACCCCATCAATTTGACTGAGGCTCAATCCAAGGCAAGGCTCCTTGAGGCATTGGATGTGACCAACAAGATGGGGCTTCACCACCTTATGACTATCCAATGCAACTATCATTCCTCCGTGGTGAGGCCGTTTTTCTCAACACTTGTGATTTGCGATGATGAGCGCCATACTATGAAGTGGATGACCGGGACAACAATGATTTAGTCGGACTTCCGCATTTTTGGGAAGGTTCCTGGATATGCCTTCCATGGCCATGACACCCCTTCTGGCCACCGTATCATTTCTCCACTGAAGCCATCCAAGGATATTGTGCTTGCTCCTTGCCTTTCTCCTGATGGTATTGCTGGTACTTTCGCTGGACTCTCTCCCTTGTATGCCTCCCTCGTTGGCATATTTAGGAATTTCATATCTCTGAGTGGTGGCAACAATGATAAGATCCGTGGCCATCTAGTTCCTCTCCTTGCTTTTGCTCACGAGTGTGCCACCAACTCTGGTTCAGCTACAGGTTATAAATTGGATGTCATGGACTACATATATCATGAGATGACGGATGCTATGATCAACAGGCTCTCTATTCCATATGCTCCTTTCATTATGATGCTCATCAAGCATATGTTGCCTCATGAGGACTTTGGCACTGCTTTAGATGTGGTTCACAAGCCCAAGAAAATCTACAACAAGGCTCAGAAGACCCATCAACCTTCCACTACCCCTGAGTCCTTCATGCGTGATGCACGGGCTAGTGGTCGTCGTTCTGCGGTGTCCCCAATGGCACACGAGGTTAAACATCTCACTTGGTTCCAGCGGCACATCCTTTGCATGGGAATTGATACTCACAAGGGCCAGTATGAGGCGTACCGGAGGGACCATGAGAGGGATCGCACTCACCAGCTTATTTTTCACCATTTCTCAGGTGCCACTGGCCATCCACCTCCCACTGCTCCGGAACCGTATGCTCAGTGGAACACTTCAGGGATCAACTATGGTGAGCTCGAGAGTTGCCTCTTTCCTCCACCTCCGAGGGCACCCACTCCTCTAGCTGATGACGATGATGATGAGTATGATGAAGAGGAAGGGGACGGGGATGACTACGACGAGGATGAGGAGGCATGATCTTTAGGGGCATTAGCATCGCTCTTCTTCCTTTTTGGCGTTTCGATGCCAAAGGGGGAGAAGTAGTTCTATTAGGTCTCGTGGATTTGCAAGGGTCGGGCGCAAGCACTTGTCTTTCTGTCGTTTTATTTGCTTTCTTGTGCTATTTTTAGCGTGAACTTATTTGCTATTTGTGCTTGGATTATGTAAGACTATGTCGTGGTCTACTCTGTTTGGTTTTCTGGAATTCCGGATTTATATTGTGGGTCTACTCTCATGGAATTCTGGATTTATCTATGGAGTCTGTTTGATGGCATATGGAATCATGGGATTATCTAGTGTATGCATCAATATTGTGGGATGTGCTTGGAGTCTAACAATCTCATTATTTTCTTTGGCTATAATCATATCCCGGTGGTATGACCTTGTTTCCCAACCCACCTTGTTTCAATTATCTTTGCTTTGAAAGTTGTGTTCTCTCTAGGGTGTGTATTTGTATTCAAATGCAAATTGTAAATATGCACACATCTAGGGGAGCTTCTTTCATTTTTATTAAGGTGGCGTTAGTCGGTTTCATTGCAAATCCTAGTATTGTCATCTAGCACCAAAAAGGGGGAGATTGAAAGAACATTTCATAATCCCTAGTGTTTTGTGTGTTCGATAACAATATCAAGGATTATTTAATGTGTGTTGAAGTGATGCAGCTCTCTCTAAGGATAAAAGGAAAAGGAATCTGCCTTTGGGGGCGGATAATCCACCCCCACCAGGGGCGGATTATCCGCCCCACCCTTTTCCCAAATAGGCGCAGGCCCTAGAAGGGGGGCGGAGTTTCGGCCGGATTTTTAGGCCCTGCCGGATAATTCGCCCCTCATGTTCACTGCCAAGGCGCACGCCCCAGAGAGGGGGCGGAGTTTCGGCCGGACTTTCCGGCCACGCTGGATAATCCTCCCCTAGAGGGGTCCGGATAATCCCCCCCCAAGGTCTTCATCAAGTTCTGCAGGCGCCAGCCCTAGAGAGGGGGCAGATTTTCTCCCCGAAATATCCGCCCTAGGGGCGGAGTTTTCCCAGGGGCGGATAGTCCGCCCCTAGTGGGGGCGGATAATCCGCCCCCAAACTTGTTCAACGGCCAGATCTGCGCAGGGGGTATTTAAGCCAGTCTTCCCCCTCCTGCCAGACCTCTTGGTTCATTCGAAAAAGTCAAGATCTGATATGCAACCTTCATCCAAGAGGGCTCCACCTAGATCCACCCAAAGGCCCCGTTCCTTGGGGAATCGAAGGAGGATAACTCGATCTTCATCATCAGCAATCAAGCGCTTCATCTCCTCTCCATTCATTTGGAGAATCACTGATCTAGTATTTCTTGCAAATACCTAGATCCTTGTTTTGTTTATATTGATAAACCTTGTTCTGTGATAGCTTGTTGTCATCTCGGGAGCCCCCAATTCAGTTGTGGGTGTGTGCCCCGGTAGCGTTGTAAAAGACACCGGTTCCCGCCTCGAAGGGTACCAATAGTGGAGAAGGTGGATCATGCCTCTCGTGGCGAGATCCATCGGAGAATAGGGTGAGGCCTATTGTGGCGTGGTGGTCTTAGAACTGCCCACCCCTCCAACGCAGATGTACTTTCCTTAACAAGGAAGGAACTGCGGTAAAACAAATCCCTGTGTCTCCACGTGCTCCACTACGGTTCCCTCGCTCCTCTCTTTACGTGCTTAGTAGCTAGGTTTGCATATAGAGAAATTCTCGTAGTTACATATCTAGAGAATTTACTTTGTGTCAAGCCTAAAATTGAAAAAGTACTAAAAATTGGGCAGCACCTATTTACCCCCCTCTAGGTGCCCATACGATCCATTTCAATATGCCTATTACTGGGCATGTCCATCACATCATTCTCGTAATGATATGATCCATTATCAAATGATATTACATGTCCATGGTTAGGAAATCTTAACCATCACTTGACTAACGAACTAGTCAGCAAAGGCTCACTATAGGGACATTGTGTTATTTATATTGTTTATATTATTCACAAATGTATTTAGTTTCCAATTAATACAATTATACATGAAGAAAAACACTTATCATGAACAAGGAAATATGATAATAAAAAATTTATTATTGCCTCTTAGGGCATATTTCCAACAGCCAAAAGGACCTCCCTTACATATTCGAATGTGGCCAGCCGCCGAGAAAACAACTGTACCACCTCCACCGCATGCCACTCGTAGGTTATCATGCTGTCCACACGGCCATAACCACCTGCTAGCGCTAAACCATGATCCCCGCCCAGGCGTCATGATCCGCTTCATCTAGGTTTGCCACCTCATCATACTGATAACTGCAATAGGACATGTTGTATGTAGCTAGTTTCAAAGTAAGAGTATAGAACCACAAAGAGCTACTGGTAAAGGTCTCAATGCCTCTTGTTACTATTCACCAAAGAGTACTTGTCAGATGCCTTTGATTCCAAGCAAGATAATACAAACGGAGAGAGTGAGAGTTGCGATGTAGGTAATATGAAACTACAATATGGCTAAAGCATTCTCAGGGAGTGTTGGATCCACCGTTAGCAATTGGATTAATCATTATTAGGATATATGTATGTCTTTCTTTATGTATATGTATGAGAGGAGTTCCAAATAATATGATCACAGATAACCATCTGCTATCTAATTCCTCATAAACATAACAGCGATCGTAGACCAATCACATTGATCCACTAGCAATTAAGGGTCAACCCCATGCATGGTCAGCAAAATAGAAATCTCGATCACAAATCCATAGAATAGAAGTGCAAAATAACACGAAGCAAAGTGCATCAACAAAATAAGAAGCTCATCGGTTCATAGAACAACACCACAGATAAAAGTTCATCGGTGTATCACACTATCAGACGCCGCCACGACCACCACCATTGCCATCACCGTCAACGTCGTCATCACCGCCATTGCCTCTCACAAGCCCTCTAGCCATTCCGTTGAACGCCATGGGTGCGCCGACATTGGAGGAAGTTGGCGTCGCTAGCTGCTCCACATTTGGCGACAAAGGTCGGGGGAGGAGGGATGACAGAAGATGGCACAGCTTGAGGACGAGCAAGGGGCATCCTCACCCAGGGCTACCCGCGACGCCTTCTCCGTCGCGGATGGCGGTAATGGCCGGGTTCACCAGATCACGTTTGCAGAACGCCTTTGCTCCCGGGGTAGGGCGCGAGCCCTAGGATCCTCGCAACCCGAGGCGACGGTGAGAGGGGCAGGGGCGGGGTTGGGGTGAGATCCAGGAGGGCGTCCATAGCGGGGGTGGTGCCCAGAGCGCCGGGGGGGGGGGGGGGGGGGGGGGGGGCGACGACGGGTTGTACGGGCCTGCGTGCTTGCATGACTTCCACGGCGACGGCTTCTTTTGTGTGTGTGCCTAGGACCAGTTATGAGTAAATTCTTGGAACCACATGGTATATGTGGCAAGCAACCTAAACAAATCAAAATGAGTAAATTCTTGGAGGTGTTTTTTTTTAGCTCTTACCCATATTTCTTGAGCTAATGGGAGATGTTCTAAAGCCTCAGTCGCAGGTCGTCGTAGCCCGTTCTCCAGCACCGGCCGGTCCTCATCGCCTTGCTAGGCTGAGCCGAGCGAGGGAGCAGAGCAGAGCAGAAGGAAACGAAGAGGTTCGAGGGAGGGACCACAGAAGAAGTGATTCGTTGCGTGACGCGCGACCAGGAACTGCCCACCCACTTTGCCTGTGCCCACCTGGCCGGGTCTCAAGTCTCAAGTGCCGTGCACCGCATCTCATCGCGGTGGCCATCCGATCCGATCCGATCCGATGGGGATCGCAACCCGCACAAGACAGACCGCGCGCACCGGTCAGAGTCAGACCCACCCACAACACCAGCGCCGAAATTAACAGCCGCGATCGATCATCGATGGCGCGCGGCCGGGTCCCGGGTCCCCCCCCTCCCGCTTGGCACCGTGGCTCGTAAATGGGCGGTCGCCTCGGGAGTATAGGGCGGCGTTGGCGATCTTGACGAGATCACACACACCGTCGACGCCACCCATCGGCCTGCTCAGTCTCGGTTGTAGTATATTATTACGCGGCCGATATATGCTCCGCTCGTCCCCTCCAACGCAGCCCGATCCTGACACCTCCGCCCGCTCGTCTCCTCCCAAGCCAGGCCGACGCTGACACCGCCTCCGGTTCCTACATAGATAATCCCCGCAACCGCAACCCCCTTCCGCCCCCCACAACTCCTCGGCGCACGTTCCTCTCTCTCTACCAGGAAAGAAAAGAAGCCGGCGGCGGATCGATCGACCGGGGAGCAGGCAGGCAGCCATGGGGAACGCGTCGTCGATGCTCACGCAGTACGACATCGAGGAGGTGCAGGAGCACTGCGGCTACCTATGTGAGTTGAATCTCCGCCCTGCCAATTCTGCTGCCCATCGATTCCTGAACCCTGATCGATCGGAGTTCTATTCTTGACGTTGCTGCCTTTTTTCTCGTCTCGTCGGAAGTCTCGCAGCAGGAGATCGTGTCGCTCTACGAGCGCTTCTGCCAGCTCGACCGCAGCGCCAAGGGCTTCGTCTCCGAGGACGAGTTCCTCTCCATCCCAGAGTTCTCCACTAACCCGCTCTCACAGGTCCGTCCCCCCCAAACCCCTGCCGTCGCCCCTTCTCTTCATCTTCTTTCTAGGGTCTCTGTTCCCATCGGAGCGGATTTTTTTATTATTGGTGCTTGTTGTCCGAACCGATTGACTGCACGTGCAGATGAAGCCATCCTGTACTGTCCTTGGATTATCCTGTTTGCTGCGGCAGTACTTTCCTGTACCGATTCCCTAGGTTTCGCCTACAGTTCTGCAACCCAGAGTACCGATTTTACATAGCGTACTGTACTAGTGTTCCTCTGAAAATAGTACTAGGACCAGTAAATTTCGATCCTTCAGTCCATCCAGGGTTGTATTGGATGATCTAACACTATTTTTCTCCCAGACATGTAGCCCCAAACACCAAACCCAACTGACAGACATCGAGTGACCGCTACTAGTACTGCAGTACCTTGATGGTCATGGTTAATCTCAGTACTTTGACCTTCAACGGTGGCATCAGCGTGATAGTATGTCTCTGTAGTACTAGTACTAATCATGTTTCATTTGTGTGCTTAAGACACGTGGATTATGCTCTTTGCTGCTACAGTACTCGTCTGTTACTGATTCCGCTAGGTTTCGTTTACAGTTCTGCAACCCAGAGTGCTGATTAGTTAGTACTGTACTGGTACTCTTGGTGTTCCTCTGAAAATAGTAGGATCCTCCAGTCCATCTAGGGGTTGTATTGGATGATTTAACACTATTTTTATCCCAGACATGTAGCCCCAAACACCCAACCCAACTGTCAGACATGTCTGATGTGTGTCACTGAGACATCGAGTGACCACTAGTAGTACTACAGTGAGCGGTAATACTACCAAGCTGCTCAATCAGATTCAGTTCAGTGATTGTCCCAACCTCTGAAATGCCAATTATTCGCTGAATACCTTCTGTGTTGATGGTCATGGTCTACCTCAGTACTAGTCAATTTGACCTATACGGTGGCATCAGCATAATAGTATGTCTCAGTAGTCTACTAGTACTCATGCTTCATCTGTGTGCTCATGACACGTGGAACCTCAAACTACTATCTCCTAAACATCACTACTATGTTTTTTCTCTGAACATTACTATGTAAACTCTCTTGCTGAGACTAGCTTGAGTAGGTATGAAAGGCATCATAGTTTTTAGTATGGGGACTAAATCAGTGTCACGTCTCAGTAGTAGAAAAAAGTAATTTCAGCAGCCCGTGGAAGATTGGTGACTCATATGATATAATGCTCGGTGTTTCATAATTAATATCTCAAGCAGTTTTACCAAAACAGTAGACTAACTGTACTGTCAAATTTCCTTACTCCAAGTTTGAACTGCCAAATCTATATTTTGGAAGATTCAGCAGTGTCCGTTATAGCCATAAGGCTCAAACTATTTGTCTCATTTCGTGCAGAGGTTGCTACGCATGGTTGATGGATTGAACTTTAAGGAGTTTGTTTCCTTTCTCTCTACCTTCAGCGCAAAGGCCAGCCTTCAGCAAAAGATTGAGTGTAATGCTTAATCATGTTTGAATTCAGATATTTCCTCCTTTTCCAATAGGACTATATATATCCTGGTTATGGACTCCTTGTTGGTCCTCAAGACAACTCATTTGCTGGTATTGATTTGGTTTTATGTTTCATGGACCAGTGATCTTTAAGATGTATGATATTGATGGCAAGGGAAAAGTAACCTTCAAGGACCTGGTGGAGGTTTTACGGGACCTAACAGGGTCATCCATGTCAGAGCAACAAAGAGAGGTTCTCATTTCGTACAACCTGTATTTCTTTGCATAGTACATTCACTTGCAAGTACATTTATTAAAACAACGATGAAAAATGCATTTCCTTGTTTCCTCTTAAATGACTTGGCATCCTTCCATCATAATTGAAGACATTAAGGCTGTGTTCGTTTGTCTCAGTTTCAATCCAGACGTGGAACTGTTCCAGTCATGGATTGGGTGAATTCAGTCTTATCACCCAATCCCCACTAACCCCACTCAACCCCTTTCTCATTATTCCTTGTATATAATCTAGTTGTTCGGTTGATCCTGGCTAGGCTAAGCATGACTGGGCCATCTTCTTCGTGCGCTAGCTTTCTCCTCCTGGAAATTATTCCACACGTCCGGTGGGGATAATATTTTTCCAGCCCAAGATAGTGGAAGGTGGGCGGGGTGGGCTGGGCTAGATACCCGTCGTGGTCTAAATGAACACCGTAATTTCTGTGGGCTGGATAATTTACCAAGGAGAGCTGGAAAACCAGGATCGGTCAGCGATCCATGCCAATCCCTGCCTTCCTGGGATTAAACGAACGAGGCCTAAGTGAGCTTAACTTTTCCGAATGAGGCTATGTCACTAAATTATAGGTTTGTTTAGAGCTATAAATGTTTATGTTGTACAAATACAGTACTCCTACACAGTTTAAAACGTTTGTTTACGATTCGTTCAAAAAAATATTCTTATTTGGGAACTCATCAAAATAGATGATATCCTGCCTGTACGTCCTTAGGTCTTATAACCAATAATAACTGTTCTCTTTGACAATTTTTAGTGAAGAGTTTTTACTGTCATCTTCTACTACCTCTTTCTGCATTTCCTTTTTATTTCTAGTTATGAGCAGAAGTAGGATCTGAAACTAACACGATTTCAATTGATGCCTTGCAGCAAGTACTAACAAAGGTATTGGAAGAAGCTGGGTATGCAAAGGATTGCACGCTATCATTAGAAGATTTTGTGACGGTACACATATATACTATTAACCAATGTGTCTAGTACGACTAGTTTGCCAAATTAAGTTTAAAATCTTATATTAGCTAGGATCCAGCAGAATTGGCATATCTGAACTGTATCTTGCCCCCTCTGTTTTGTACTGCTTGACTTGTTCCGCATTGCCGTCTGCTATGTTATACTCTGGACTTATTCTGTAAACTACTTCGGTGATGTGGTTTCAGATCATCGACCACCCTGGCCTGAAGATGGAGGTGGAGGTACCGATCGACTGATGAACAGTGCAAGCAGATTTCAGCAGATAAGGATGTTCATGCTGTGTCTGCTGAGAACAAACTGTCCATAGTTAATAGAGCGTTAAACAGAAGAGAGTGGGCGCTCACTGTTGCTTTTCTTGTGTATTTGTCCACATGCGTACTGGTAGTCTGTTAAGATGCAGTGTCAGTGTAGTCTTTTTTTCTGTCTCTTTTAAGGAAACCGATGCAGTGCCGATGTAGTCAACCTTGATATAATTCCAGAACTTTACTCAGATTATTCACAACACATTTTATTTCTTCCAGATTATCTCTTTAGAATGATGTATGTTTCAGTTATTTTGGTAGAATACTGAAATAGTTGTGTTTCGGTTATACATTCCAAGCATTACTGTAGTGTCCACACATATTCAGTAAATTTCCAAGTTCTTCTCAAAATTTTGAAATATCTGGTTGGGTCTAATGGAATTCATGTAAGAATTTCAGTCCTTTGGCCGAAATGAAAACTGAGATTCACTGAAATTTGGTGACTCGGCTATGGGAGAAATATTTCTGAAACTGAGATTCTAAGCCATCAGACAGGCCCAATTCGTTCTGCTATGTTGAATTATTCGCTCTGTCTCAGATTTTCAGTCTTGCTGCGCTTATGCGAGATGCAGGGTGGTGGCCGCCGGTGGTTAAAAAGCCCGGCGACCGTCCAGCCTCGTGGAGTCGTGACTGGCAGGTATTCACGTGAGGCCCGCGACGAGGTCGCTGTAGAACGCGCGGAACGCCTCCATCTCCCCGCGCGGCAGCGCCACTCCGACCTCGATGCCGCCGGCGCCGTCCTCCGCCAGCGCCAGCGCACCCGTCTGCTCCACGGAGAGTATCTCCACCTTTCTTGGCCGGCCCCACGGCACGCCCATGTCCGCGGCCGCGTACATGCCAAGCTTGGGCGACCCGGCCACCGTCACCGCGCGCGCCGCCGCGCTATCCGTCACGAGCCGCACCCACCCGCGCGCGTCCTGCAGCGCCCGCCCATGCTCCGTGAGTCCCTCGATCACCTTCCAGATGGCCGCTGAGGCCGACGCCGCCGTGAGCTCGGTGGTCTCGTCCACCTCCACGCCGCAGAGACCCAGGCAGTTGCCGAAGTAGTTCCCCGGCACGGGTGGGCTCAACCGGGCCCTGCACCCCGTCACAAACCCGAACCGGTGCGCCTGGCCGTCGTTGCCGTTTCCGCCGCCGCGCGCGTGCACGATGCCGGCCCACGCGGCGCCGCACGCCAGCGCGTACGGCGAGCACCCGCGCGCCGAGCTCTCCGACTCGGCGCGCCGCCCCAGCCCGCGGAGCACCTCGTCCGTGAACCGGAACGTCGCGAGCAGAACGGTGTCGCCCCTGCTGCTGAGGTCCCAGTCGCCGGCTGCCGCGAGGGCGCGGTGGTCACGGACGAACGCCTCGCGGAGCCCGGCGTCGTCGCGCACGACGCCGCGGTCGAACAGCGGCGGCGGCGGCACCTCCGCCTCGTGGCGGTGGATGGACGCCCAGGTCTTGACGAAGTGCGCGTAGCTGGAGCCGTCGGCCACGGCGTGGTGCAGCGTCGTGCCGACGCAGATGCCGGCGCCAGGGAACACCGTGACCTGAACGGAGAAGACGCCGTGCTTGGGAAGCGGGGGCAGCAGCGGCCGGAGCGTTGCGGTGTCTCGCGGGTTGTCGCCGGCGAGGTCGCTGAAGTCGTGTCCGCACAGCGCCAGTGTCAGCTGAACAGAGTCGCCATCCGTGCACACGACCTCGGGCGGCCCCGCGCCCTCGGCCGGTAGCTCGCGCTCGAGCCTCCCTGCCAACGGGTAGAAGCGGTGCAGCGCGGCGGCCAGGGACGCCTTGAACAGAGGCAGCTCGCGGCGCAGTAAGCTCGGGACGTCGAGCTTGGCGCTGTGGTGGTGGTCGTAGAAGAAGACGCGCTGCACGGGCGGGAAGCCCCAGAAAGCGAGGTCAAAGAACGTGAGCGGAAGAGAGCGCGGCTGCCCAAGCGCCGGCGACGGCGAGACCTGGCACCGGTCCAGGACGGTCACGTGCTGGTGCCGGCGCTGGAGTGGTGTCGGCGTCGACATCGGTGGCCGATGTTGAGTGGCAATAACCTAATGATTGGCTTTCTTGAATAAATCATAGTATCAGTCACCATTGCTCTGCTAGCTAGCTAGTACTACGCATGCGACAGCGAGAAGGCCGACCAGCAGAGCACCAATGACAGGTCGTCACGAAAATGATGGCTTCTTTGTTTCTTGGCGCCACCACTACAATAATCTGTTGTGAGACTATCTAGCCACCCAATTGTTGGAAAAATCAGCAGTTTACCACAAGATTAGATAAAAACAGTAGATAAAAGATGTGGAATATTGTAGCCATGGATAATTTCATAAAGAAATTATGTGAAATTATCCAAATAGACAGATAATTTCACAAAGAAATTATGTGAAATTATCCAAATAGACAGAGGGTAAAACAAGACTATACAAAGCAAACTAATGGAGTAATTTAATAGAGATAAACAACACATATCTAGGCCAAAGACTAAAAGTACAAACTACAATAGGGTCTCAAAGAAAAGTAAGAGAGACACATAAGGTGCAGAGGAGGGACCACTCGTGTTGTTGATGTTGTCAGTCATGTTGCCGAGGATGTCGTCGACCTCCGGGACGAACTCATCGTTTGTCGTCGGTGTCCACAACGTCCATGACAAAGAGGAAGAAGTCAGTAGTCATGCGGTAGCGCTCTCCAAAAACTTTATCGCCCTTCTCCCGTACAGGACTCAAAGAGACGGAGTTTCGGAGGCCTACTGTCCCGACTAGCAGTGCACGCCGCGAGATGGGACGGGAAAGACCTTGTAGATATCGCAGTTCTCTCAAACTAGAGTGCAAAGGTGTGTGTTGTTAAGAGAAGCGACCTCTCTTATATAGGCACAGAGGAAAGGCGAACATGCTGCATGGGAGATGAAACGAAGAGACGGAAGCTGAAGAAAATAGGCGATAGCCGAAACCGGACACCATCCACTAAGTTCGCATTCATTTTCCACTTAGCTCGTATTAAAAATCCACTCGAGCAAAAAGTTTCAGCTTCTATACATTTGTCCATATACCAATCATGTGTGGAAAAATAAAGCTCGGCTCGGCGGCGAGGCAAGCGAGGAGGAGCGCGCGTGTATATGTCTTCTCTTCTCAAGCTCATACAAGTGGTGAAAGAGCTCATCTTATAAGCTGGTCCAATTTCCACTCAGCTAGCAATGACTAAACTTTTGCCCCATCTCTTGCGATGCATGAATGGGCCACATGGGCCTCTAGGATTTTTAGGAATTATTGAAATGGAAATATGGGCTGGGCCATTTAGAAAAAAAATTCTACAATCCCCCACCCGATCCCAGAGGCACATGCAGCTTGCCTTTGGTTTCATAACATTATATATATCGGTATTGAAGTGGAGACTGTTAAGTTGAACTTCCACCTAGAACTTTATGCTACACTAGGCCGCAAGTTGTACAGTGGACTATGCCTTGAACTGCAAGTTTGCTACGAACCTAGATTCACACAAATTCTTAACCGATACTAGGCTACCGCGGGACTTCCCCGTGGATGGATCTTATGCATCATACTCCATGGCCTTTCATAAGTTTATTAAAGAGAAACCTACTCTTATAGACTGTGAAGTTTAACAGTCGGACTCATATAGGTGTGTTCTTCAAAAGATGTTTTGTGGGACAACATCTCTACTTAAGATAAGCCACTTAGAACACATTAAGATAATAAATCAAATTGTCGTGCAGAAGAGGAAAGTATTGCATCTTTATGGAGTGGTGTTTATTAAAGTAGGGATACTTTTCTCTGAGTTAACCAACAGCTTGTCTCCCACTTCTAATTCATAGAATCTTCGATCACATAGAGTGGTTTACCACAGTGGCCAACTCATGATGTGGGTCTCATACCCATCTCCTTCGATGCATTATCTATCATATTGCGTGATAGACCCTTTTAGAAAGGATCTGCCAATTTTTTAGATACTTGGATATAATCCAATGCAATAACTTTGAAGTTTCTCATTTTTCTGACAGATTTTAATCTCCTCTTCACATGTATTGATGACTTTATATTATCCTTAGAACTATTTACTTTGAAAATCATAGTTTGATTATCGCAGTTCATAAGGATTACGGGTATTGGTTTTTCAACCACAGGTAAGCTCATCAAGAGTACATGAAGCCACTCTACTTCAACATTGGCTATGTCTAATGATGTGAGTTCTACTTCCATAGTTGACCTTGTTAAGATGGTATACTTGCAAGACTTTCAAGAAACAACGCCACCACCAAGTGTGAATACATATCCACTTGTGGCCTTTATCTCGTTAGCATTAGATACCCAATTTGAATCACTATAATATTCTAGTACCCTTGGATACCTAATATAGTGAATGCCATAGATCGCAGTGCCTTTTAGATAGCGCATAACTCTCTCAAGAGCATGCCAGTGATCATCTCCTGGATTTGAAACAAATCGGTTGAGTTTGCTTACAACAAAAGCGATGTCAAACCTCGTGGTGCTAGCTAAATACATAAGCGAGCCAATAATTTGAGAGTATCTTAGTTGGTCTCTAGCATTTCCTTGATTCTTTCGAAGCAACACACTAGGATCATATGGGGTAGGAGAAGACTTGTAGTCGCTATAACTGAAACGACTCAAGACTTTTTCCACGTAATAAAACTAAAGCAACGTAATCCCACCATCATCATATCTCAATAGGCTAATGTTTAGGATAACATCAGCTACTCATAGATCCTTCATCTTAAAAAAAACGAGATAAGAAAATCTTGACCTCCTTAATTTCATTAAGGTTGGTTCCAAAAATAAGTATGTCATCAAAATACAAACAAAGTATGACTCCCTTGCCCCCACCATGGCGATGGTACACACATTTGTCAGCTTCATTTAAAACAAAGCCTTTAGCAGCTAAAGTTTCTTCAAACTTCTCATGCCACTGCTTAGGAGCTTGTTTTAGGCCATATAAAGACTTCAAAACCTTGCACACTTTCCTTCTTGAACACTTACCACAAAACCATCTGGCTGATCCATGTAAATTTCCTCATCCAACCCTCCATTTAGGAAAGTTGTCTTAATGTACATTTGATGAATGAGAAGACCATGCGAGGCAGCCAATGAAATTAGTACTCGAGTGGTGGTCAATCTGGCAACAGGCGAGTAAATGTCAAAGAAGTCTTCACCTTATTTTTGAGTGTAACCCTTGGCCACAAGTAGTGCCTTGTACTTATCAATAGTAACATCATGCCTAAGCCTTTCTTAAACACCCACTTGCATCCTACAGGTTTGCACCTATAAGGGCGATTAGTGATCTCCCATGTTCCATTATTTAAGATGGAATCCATCTTACTACGTGTGGCATCCTGCAAAACCACTACTAGAAAATCGCGTTGATTTTGTGCATTGCATCATCATGACAGCATGCTCATGTCATCATGCCACATTGCATTTGAGCATAGTCATCGTCTTGCATCTGCTTGCATCAAACTATTTTCGGAAAGACCTAATTTGTTTTCCAAACGCCCCGTCTTAATTCAAATGCAAAACCCGGGTCCCCGGATTAATTTGTTTTGTCTGCTATCGGTTTGCAAAAGTCCTGTTGGAAATGAATAAAATATTAAATTATTTTAGAGGGGGCAGTCGAACGGGCCGATTCGACCCGAACGACCACCCCCAGGATTTTAAAACGGTCCACCAAACCCTTTTCTACCAACCTATCTACCCACACCCTCCGGCCACCTCACCCGGACCAGTCCCACGCCGCCACCTCACCCCAACTCTCTCCCTCACCCATTCCCCATCTGCCACCTAATCCTACCCCTCTCCCCACCTCTCCCTCTCACCCCCACTCCCTCACAACACACCCAACATCACACACCACGGCACCCACGCACGCACCCAGCCCAACACCCTCCCTTCCCACCGACACCTGGGACCCATCACCAACCGCCCCACACCCGATCTGGCCCCACCCCCTGACCCCACCGGGCCCACCACTCCTCTCTCCTCCCCCACGTGCCTTCTCTCCCTCCCCCGCGTCTTCCCCCAGGCACCCGACGCCGCCGCTCCCTCGCCTCTGCCCACCAACCGCCGGCCGCCGTCCCTCTCTCCTCCCTCTAGCCCACCAGCTCCCCGCCGCCTCCGCGCGTCAACGCCCCGCCTCGCCGCACTCGCCCGCCTGCCTCCTCCCTCCTCTCCAAGCTTCCCCCACCGCCGCTCCCTTCCGTCGCCGGCCGGGCCGCGCGCAGCCCTCACGCCCCGGCGCCGCCTTCCCCGCCGCCGCTCCCCTGGCCGCCTCCGCTCGCCGCTCCACCCCTTCTCCCCACCTCGCCGCCGCCGCGTGCTCCCTCCACCGCCTCCTGGCCCGTGCCGCTCTCCCCGCCGCCAGCTCCGGCCGCGCTCGCCTCTCCTCCAGCGCGCGTCCGCCGCCCTCTCCTTCCCCAACGCGGCCGCTCGAGCTCACCGTCGCTACCGCTCCCCGCATCCCCGCGTTCCCCCGAGCCCCGGCGCCTCCACCGCTCCTTCCCCCTGCCGCGGCGTCGCCCTGCTCAACCGTCGCCCGGCCCCGTCCGTCCTGCCCCGCCGCGCCTCTCTCTCCCCTTCCTGCAGGCTGCTGCCGCCTCTCGCGTTCAGCCGCCGGCGCCCTGCTCGTGCTCTGCCGCCAGGAGCCCGACGCCCGCCTTGTCCGCGAGCCGCGAGCGCCCTGCCGCTCGTCTCCCCCGTGGTCGCGTCTCCCTCTTCCGTCGCTGTCGGCTCTCCCTTGCAGCGTCGTGTGCCTCGTACTCGCCTCCCCTGGTATTCCTCGCCGCCGACCACCATGCTTCGGGCCGCCGTCGACCTTCTCCGCGTGGATAGTTGCTGCCACGTGACGCTAAGAACTGCCTCAGTGATGTTCTTGCTTTGACGATATCTCTGGCGGACAACCAGCCCGAGGAACCATCGGCAGGACCTTCCTCAGGGCACGCTAAGGCCTCCTCTGCAGATTCGAAGACCACCCCCCCAAAGATCCGACCTCGGTTCCGAAGTCCGAACCCTGGCAACGGCTTCATGCTCTCCTTCATGGACACCAGGGCCGTCCCCGAAGACCGATCCCCGCCGAACGCCAAGATCGCCTTCCCGAAGACCGACCCCGGCGCCGAAGCCGAGAACCCCGACAAGAACCACGACACGGATGCTCCGAGTTCTCCATCGAGGAAACCAAGGTCGTCGACATGGAACCGTAGGATGCCAAGAACTTCACCTCGAATGCCAGAACCGACCCGATACGTGGACCCGACAAGTTCTTCTCGACGACAAGATCATCGACAGGGAACCCGAAGACCACATGTGCGACAAGTACTCCCTCGAGAACGCCGAGTACCTCGCCCCGGACACCGACACCCTGGACGACAAGTTCTTCCCCGGAAGCATTGACGCTCGTGCGACAAGATCTACCCCGTTACCCGAGAACGAACCCGTCGAACCCTGGACCCTGTCGAACCCCGAATCCCCCGGAACCCCAAGATCGCCGAACCCTAATGTGTGACCCTTATCCGAACCCATATTTTCATAAATGCGGAACATAAAACCTGTTGCATATTAACCATTCATCTTGCATACATATTTGTGTGGTTTGGGGGCCTTATGCCGATTCACCCTATAATTAAATATGGGGCCCATATGCGGGCAAATCTAGTCTCATATTGGCCTCATTTAAACTTGTGTAGCGAACAGGTGCTATCTTTTGCCATAATAATCCAATATTTAAATTGCGGGGTAGTTAAAAAACATGGACCATCTAATTAATTGTCGGGACCCCGGTTCCACTTAATATGACCTAATTGCATCGCACCTTTGCCATGTCATACATCATACATGCATCATGCCCGATCTTTTGCCGTAGTATTAAATATTGCATCCGGTGTTTCTTCTAGCGTTTTGCTTCTTCGCGGATAAGGCCGTTGAGTTGATGTGAGCTTCGACCCGACCTTCGGTTGAACCCTTCGGCAATGTTTTCAGGCGAGCATCTCCCCCTTTCTACCTATCTTACTTTTATAGTATTTATTCCCTCCTGTTGATCTATTGCTATCTGTGTTGCGATGCTCTAGTTTCGTACCCGTGATATCCCTTGCAGCCATATATTGCCATGGCCACCTCCCAATACCTGTTGTTTGGTAGATAGTTGGACTTGCGCGTCGTAGTCGCTTGCTCAAGTGCTGTTGCGTGTCGCCATGTACCACTGTTGTTGGAGTATTGCCACATGTTTGATGTTGGAGATGATCTTGGCTTTACTTTCCGTTCACTTTAATTCCTGTTTAACAACTAAAATTGAAGTAAGTAAGCAGAGGCATCGGTGGGTGATAGATAATATTTGGTTTCCGACCGCCCACTTGTGTCCCGTAGGACCCCGAGTACTTGATACATGTTCCTTGATTTATCGCGCTATCCACATACGGGGAATTATGGGCCCCCCTTAGCCAGAGCTTGATTCCGTCTTATTTCTTGGGGCCACAAACTAGTTTGAGGTTTTATTTACGATCCTGTACTTATGCCATGCTACTGCTTTATTTACGATTGTGCGAGGAGCACACTGTACTGTTTAGGTAAGCGGAATGTTTTCGCGGTATCGATAAGCCCAGTCACACTTTCGGGTTCCCAGTCGTTTACAGCCATTGACGCAAACCTTGAGTCCGTCTCGGAGCTAGCTTACTTCGTTGCGGATCTACTCAATGGGGTGGCCCCCTGAAATATTTTTGAATCTTGTGATTGCTCTGTCGTGAAGACCTCGTTGGGTTTTGTTTTGGTTTTTCCGAGGTTGATCGTGTGTGTGTTGCTATTTGTGCACCCCGGCCGGGTTAAAACTTTCTGAAAGCCGTGTCCGCGGTTATGGACGACTTGGAGCACAGTATCTCGACCATAGACAAGCATAACTAAAGTTTATGGCTATAAATTTGACTTTATAATGACTAGTAATCAGCTTCACTATAATGGAATGGCTAATTAATACTGCCCACAATTGCTTGTTTGGAGTGTCGCTTGTGACCATTGTACCTGACTAGTAAGTATTGCAACTACAACGGAATGGCTAAATAAAAGTACCAACAACTGCTGGGTTTTGGGTCATCTCATGCTAATTGTATTTGATTAGTAAGTGTTGCAACTATAACGGAATGGTTAACTAAAACGGCCCACTGCTTATTTTATCAGGACGATTATCTATACTTGACTAGTAATTGCTGCAACGCTAACTGAATAAATAAAACTGCCACTATGTGAGTTCCTCGGTTAACTTCCTCGTTGGTCTCGAGGGGGAAAACGCCAGGATGGGTTTGTTTGGTGGTAGTATCAGGCTGGTTCTGAATAGGTTTTTCTCGCCCCTCTCTGATTGCCGCCAGTTGTATCGAGTCTCTATAGGTTGTTTAGTGCATGCTGCCGCTGCCGCTCAGTCCACCATACCTATGTAGGCGAGGACCGCCGAATTCGAGCCTCGCCGTGTACTGGCCTCAGTACTGACGCTCCTCTTTTTCCTTTGCCCTTTGTCGGCACCCCTTTTGTTTGAGCAGGTTTTGAGATCGACGTCGTTAGCAGGGTTACCCTTCCGGCTTGGTCTGGGCAGGGTTATGGACGCCATTGGTTATTCTTCAGGGCTCTTAGCCCCATTTGCATCTTGTTCGTAGTCGGACGCCCTATCATTTTCAAGGTGATTTGGATCTTTGTATTTTATATCTGTATTCTTGACTCTTTGAGTCGCTGTTGTATATATCTGTTATGTGGGTCCCATCGAGGACTGTTGTGTAATGTTATTACTTCGTTTTCCACCCGCACGAAAGTGCCTGGTGGGCACCTTTGAATCGTTTCTATGCAGGTTTGGCAGGTTTTGCTAAAACTTGCATATGGTCGATTCTGAGGGTGTTACAGAGTGGTATCAGAGCTCAGCAGTTGCGATACCCCACAAGTCCAGCCTGTAGGATAACCTAGCTAACGGCCGAAGTAGAGTGTCAAAAACTAAATTGCAAAATCGGTTGGATAGTTCTGATTAGGTCTGATTTTACTCCTTACCCTCTGCTGCTCTCCTCTCACCTCTGCGTGTTTTGAATCTACTCGCTTATCTCTCTTCGAGTCCAGGATTTCTCGTGGTTGGTTTTCCGTCGTACCTTCAGGGTTTCGCTTTCTCCCTTTTTTAACGGAGGTGCTACGATCATCAACCTGCAACTTGTCTGTTGTACCCTTCATCCAATCTTTTGTTCTTGAGCTCTTTATCTATATGTGTTCCTTGCTGGATATCCGTGTCGTTGAAAAACATATGAGAAGGACGAGCATTGGTGAAGTTGGAGTATACCTTGAGCATGTGTTGTTCATGCCAATGGAACCATCGTGGAACCTAATCGTTGTGTCTTTCATACGATTTCTGTTGTATCTTCCGGTGTTTCCCGGTGTGATGAACTCATCTACATCAGATCCAACGCAGAGCTGGCATCTTCCCTTTATTCCGAATACCGCTTGTGAAGATCTTCATTCTAAAATCTCGAGAGTTGAGTTGCCTGATTTTTCCTATTCATGTATAGAGTTGATAGTTTGGGTACGGGATGGATTGATCACCCTACCCGACTCTTACTGTTCGCTCCGTACATCGAACTGGTGGATCAATGTAACTCTTCCTCTTCTAATGGAAGTTAGAGGTGGCCTTATCGTTTGATACCTCTACCTTCGTCCTTTGTTTCTCCGGAGTGTTCTCTCGACGATCAGGAACAACGACCCCATGTTGGTGGTGTCGCCGATTTCCAGATGAAGAAGGAACCTTCGTTAGTGGTGTCGCGAGGATCTACACGAAGAAAGAAGACGCAGATCGCCGACCTTCTTTCCGGTACCATGAGGCGGATCTCGAGGGCGAGATCCCTTGTTAGTGGTGTCGAATTGTGGCATCCCGCAAAACCACTACTAGAAAATCGCGTTGATTTTGTGCATTGCATCATCATGACAGCATGCTCATGTCATCATGCCACATTGCATTTGAGCATAGTCATCGTCTTGCATCTCCTTGCATCAAACTATTTTCGGAAAGACCTAATTTGTTTTCCAAACGCCCCGTCTTAATTCAAATGCAAAACCCGGGTCCCCGGATTAATTTGTTTTGTCTGCTATCGGTTTGCAAAAGTCCTGTTGGAAATTAATAAAATATTAAATTATTTTAGAGGGGGCAGTCGAACGGGCCGATTCGACCCGAACGACCACCCCCAGGATTTTAAAACGGTCCACCAAACCCTTTTCTACCAACCTATCTACCCACACCCTCCGGCCACCTCACCCGGACCAGTCCCACGCCGCCACCTCACCCCAACTCTCTCCCTCACCCATTCGCCATCTGCCACCTAATCCTACCCCTCTCCCCACCTCTCCCTCTCACCCCCACTCCCTCACAACACACCCAACATCACACACCACGGCACCCACGCACGCACCCAGCCCAACACCCTCCCTTCCCACCGACACCTGGGACCCATCACCAACCGCCCCACACCCGATCTGGCCCCACCCCCTGACCCCACCGGGCCCACCACTCCTCTCTCCTCCCCCACGCGCCTTCTCTCCCTCCCCCGCGTCTTCCCCCAGGCACCCGACGCCGCCGCTCCCTCGCCTCTGCCCACCAACCGCCGGCCGCCGTCCCTCTCTCCTCCCTCTAGCCCACCAGCTCCCCGCCGCCTCCGCGCGTCAACGCCCCGCCTCGCCGCACTCGCCCGCCTGCCTCCTCCCTCCTCTCCAAGCTTCCCCCACCGCCGCTCCCTTCCGTCGCCGGCCGGGCCGCGCGCAGCCCTCACGCCCCGGCGCCGCCTTCCCCGCCGCCGCTCCCCTGGCCGCCTCCGCTCGCCGCTCCCCCCCTTCTCCCCACCTCGCCGCTGCCGCGTGCTCCCTCCACCGCCTCCTGGCCCGTGCCGCTCTCCCCGCCGCCAGCTCCGGTCGCGCTCGCCTCTCCTCCGGCGCGCATCCGCCGCCCTCTCCTTCCCCAGCGCGGCCGCTCGAGCTCACCGTCGCTACCGCTCCCCGCATCCCCGCGTTCCCCCGAGCCCCGGCGCCTCCACCGCTCCTTCCCCCTGCCGCGGCGTCGCCCTGCTCAACCGCCGCCCGGCCCCGTCCGTCCTGCCCCGCCGCGCCTCTCTCTCCCCTTCCTGCAGGCTGCTGCCGCCTCTCGCGTTCAGCCGCCGGCGCCCTGCTCGTGCTCTGCCGCCAGGAGCCCGACGCCCGCCTTGTCCGCGAGCCGCGAGCGCCCTGCCGCTCGTCTCCCCCGTGGCCGCGTCTCCCTCTTCCGTCGCTGTCGGCTCTCCCTTGCAGCGTCGTGTGCCTCGCACTCGCCTCCCCTGGTATTCCTCGCCGCCGACCACCATGCTTCGGGCCGCCGTCGACCTTCTCCGCGTGGATAGTTGCTGCCACGTGACGCTAAGAACTGCCTCAGTGATGTTCTTGCTTTGACGATATCTCTGGCGGACAACCAGCCCGAGGAACCATCGGCAGGACCTTCCTCAGGGCACGCTAAGGCCTCCTCTGCAGATTCGAAGACCACCCCCCCAAAGATCCGACCTCGGTTCCGAAGTCCGAACCCTGGCAACGGCTTCATGCTCTCCTTCATGGACACCAGGGCCGTCCCCGAAGACCGACCCCCGCCGAACGCCAAGATCGCCTTCCCGAAGACCGACCCCGGCGCCGAAGCCGAGAAGCCCGACAAGAACCACGACACGGATGCTCCGAGTTCTCCATCGAGGAAACCAAGGTCGTCGACATGGAACCGTAGGACGCCAAGAACTTCACCCCGAATGCCAGAACCGACCCGATACGCGGACCCGACAAGTTCTTCTCGACGACAAGATCATCGACAGGGAACCCGAAGACCACATGTGCGACAAGTACTCCCTCGAGAACGCCGAGTACCTCGCCCCGGACACCGACACCCTGGACGACAAGTTCTTCCCCGGAAGCATTGACGCTCGTGCGACAAGATCTACCCCGTTACCCGAGAACGAACCCGTCGAACCCTGGACCCTGTCGAACCCCGAATCCCCCGGAACCCCAAGATCGCCGAACCCTAATGTGTGACCCTTATCCGAACCCCTATTTTCATAAATGCGGAACATAAAACCTGTTGCATATTAACCATTCATCTTGCATACATATTTGTGTGGTTTGGGGGCCTTATGCCGATTCACCCTATAATTAAATATGGGGCCCATATGCGGGCAAATCTAGTCTCATATTGGCCTCATTTAAACTTGTGTAGCGAACATGTGCTATCTTTTGCCATAATAATCCAATATTTAAATTGCGGGGTAGTTAAAAAACATGGACCATCTAATTAATTGTCGGGACCCCGGTTCCACTTAATATGACCTAATTGCATCGCACCTTTGCCATGTCATACATCATACATGCATCATGCCCGATCTTTTGCCGTAGTATTAAATATTGCATCCGGTGTTTCTTCTAGCGTTTTGCTTCTTCACGGATAAGGCCGTTGAGTTGATGTGAGCTTCGACCCGACCTTCGGTTGAACCCTTCGGCAATGTTTTCAGGCGAGCATCTCCCCCTTTCTACCTATCTTACTTTTATAGTATTTATTCCCTCCTGTTGATCTATTGCTATCTGTGTTGCGATGCTCTAGTTTCGTACCCGTGATATCCCTTGCAGCCATATATTGCCATGGCCACCTCCCAATACCTGTTGTTTGGTAGATAGTTGGACTTGCGCGTCGTAGTCGCTTGCTCAAGTGCTGTTGCGTGTCGCCATGTACCACTGTTGTTGGAGTATTGCCACCTGTTTGATGTTGGAGATGATCTCGGCTTTACTTTCCGTTCACTTTAATTCCTGTTTAACAACTAAAATTGAAGTAAGCAGAGGCATCGGTGGGTGATAGATAATATTTGGTTTCCGACCGCCCACTTGTGTCCCGTAGGACCCCGAGTACTTGATACCTGTTCCTTGATTTATCGCGCTATCCACATACGGGGAATTATGGGCCCCCCTTAGCCAGAGCTTGATTCCGTCTTATTTCTTGGGGCCACAAACTAGTTTGAGGTTTTATTTACGATCCTGTACTTATGCCATGCTACTGCTTTATTTACGATTGTGCGAGGAGCACACTGTACTGTTTAGGTAAGCGGAATGTTTTCGCGGTATCGACAAGCCCAGTCACACTTTCGGGTTCCCAGTCGTTTACAGCCATTGACGCAAACCTTGAGTCCGTCTCGGAGCTAGCTTACTTTGTTGCGGATCTACTCAATGGGGTGGCCCCCTGAAATATCTTTGAATCTTGTGATTGCTCTGTCATGAAGACCTCGTTGGGTTTTGTTTTGGTTTTTCCGAGGTTGATCGTGTGTGTGTTGCTATTTGTGCACCCCGGCCGGGTTAAAACTTTCTGAAAGCCGTGTCCGCGGTTATGGACGACTTGGAGCACAGTATCTTGACCATAGACAAGCATAACTAAAGTTTATCGCTATAAATTTGACTTTATAATGACCAGTAATCAGCTTCACTATAATGGAATGGCTAATTAATACTGCCCACAATTGCTTGTTCGGAGTGTCGCTTGCGACCATTGTACCTGACTAGTAAGTATTGCAACTACAACGGAATGGCTAAATAAAAGTACCAACAACTGCTGGGTTTTGGGTCATCTCATGCTAATTGTATTTGATTAGTAAGTGTTGCAACTATAACGGAATGGTTAACTAAAACGGCCCACTGCTTATTTTATCAGGACGATTATCTATACTTGACTAGTAATTGCTGCAACGCTAACTGAATAAATAAAACTGCCACTGTGTGAGTTCCTCGGTTAACTTCCTCGTTGGTCTCGAGGGGGAAAACGCCAGGATGGGTTTGTTTGGTGGTAGTATCAGGCTGGTTCCGAATAGGTTTTTCTCGCCCCTCTCTGATTGCCGCCAGTTGTATCGAGTCTCTATAGGTTGTTTAGTGCATGCTGCCGCTGCCGCTCAGTCCACCATACCTATGTAGGCGAGGACCGCCGAATTCTAGCCTCGCCGTGTACTGGCCTCAGTACTGACGCTCCTCTTTTTCCTTTGCCCTTTGTCGGCACCCTTTTGTTTGAGCAGGTTTTGAGATCGACGTCGTTAGCAGGGTTACCCTTCCGGCTTGGCCTGGGCAGGGTTATGGACGCCATTGGTTATTCTTCAGGGCTCTTAGCCCCATTTGCATCTTGTCCGTAGTCGGACGCCCTATCATTTTCAAGGTGATTTGGATCTTTGTATTTTATATCTGTATTCTTGACTCTTTGAGTCGCTGTTGTATATATCTGTTCTGTGGGTCCCATCGAGGACTGTTGTGTAATGTTATTACTTCGTTTTCCACCCGCACGAAAGTGCCTGGTGGGCACCTTTGAATCGTTTCTATGCAGGTTTGGCAGGTTTCGCTAAAACTTGCATAGGGTCGATTCTGAGGGTGTTACACTACGAACGGCTTCCTTATATTAGTTAACATTAGGAGATAGATTATGAAATGAAAGCGGGAGTGTCATTCACAAGATACACAATGAAATCATCACCAAAGGATTTTGCAGTACTCTGTCTCTTGCTCCTTTTAGGAATTTCATTATCCTCCTCCTTAGGACTTTCAAAGTGTTCAATTGGAATGTAGGTTCAGAAATTTTAGCAAATTCATGATTAGATCAACTAGGTATCTCTGGATTTGATGAGTTAGGTTTATCGTGCATAGGAAAGATCCTCAAAGAAAGTCGCATCAGTCGACTCCATGATTGTACCAACATGTGTGTCAGGTACTTCAGATTTTACTACTAAGAATCTATAACCAATGGTATAGAAAGCATAGCCCATAAGAATACAATCAATGGTTCTTGGTCCAACCTTGTGCTTCTTGGGGATTAGCATATTAACCTTTGCCAAACAACCCCAAGTTTGTAAGTAAGAGAGTTTTAACCTTTTCTTATACCATTGTTCGAATGGAGTAATTTATTTGTTCTTTGTGGGAACTCGGGTTAGGACATGACACACACTCAATAGTGCCTCCCCCACCATTCCTTGAAGAGACCCGATGTGTCTAACATGGTGTTAACCAAATCTGTTAGAGTATGGAGTAATTTCATGAGGGGTGGACGAAAAGGTTTGAGATATCCCGGTTAGTACATTGTTCATGCAAGGTGGTCTACTATTTTTGAAAATGGGGTGGAATCATTTGAAACTTTCATTTGGTGCCTGCTTCACAAAACACCCCCTTTTTGCACTCAAAAAATGAAAAAAAGTTTTTTGGTGCGACGAAAAGGAAAACTTCCTCCTGCAAAATTATTCACCATGCCATGATACACATGCGTGCACAGTATGAACACATTATCGCAAACTATGCCACAATTCTGGCCATAATATTGGTCATTTGACCTGAAAGTCAGGAAAGCTCGATTTAGATAGGTCATTTTGTGAAGATTTTTTTGAGACACAATCAATATACCAAGTTTGATATTTTTCCTTGCAACTATGTCATATAATATGACACTACGCGAAGGTTTTGCATTGTTTCTACCATTTCTTAATTTTTATGCCCGTTTTAAACAATCGTGAAACTTTCTAAATTGTCGGGCATGAAGATTTCTAACTCGAGGCTGAGCCTCGCTAAACTTGCATTAGATCTATGATGAAATAGCATATTATGAACCTAAAAGTAATTTTTATAAAACATCATGAGCATCAGATCATGTACCTGTAGTTCTAATCTGACTCACTTCCTTCCGATTCGACAGGAATTTGTCTTTTTCACGAGGGATGGACGGAAAGGTTTTAAATACCCCGGTTGATATATTGTTCATTCAAGATGGTCTACTATTTTTGAAAAATGGGGTGGTGTCATTTTGAAACTTTCATTTGGTGGGTGCTTCACAAAATACCCATTTTGCACTCAAAAATAAAAAAAATGGTTTTTTGGTGCGACGAAGAGGAAAACTTTCACCTGCAATATTGTTCGTTATCCCATGATACACATGCGTGCAAAATATGGGCATATGATCACAAACTATGTCGTAGCCATAACATTGGTCATTTTACCTAAAAGTCAAGAAACCTCGATTGAGATAGGTCATTTTGTGAAGGTTTTTTAAGACACAGCCAATATACCAATCAATATACCAAGTTTGGTATTTTTCCTTGCAACTATATCACATAATATGACACCACGCAAAGGTTTTGCATTCTTTTGACCGTTTTTGAATTTTTATGCTCGTTTTAAACTATAATCAAACTTTCTAAATCGGCAGGCATGAAGATTCTTAGCTCGGGGCTGAGCCTTGCTAAACTTGCATTGGATCTTCGATGAAATAGCATATTGTGAACCTAAAAATAATTTTTCCAAAAAATTTATGAGCATCAGATCATGTACTTGTAGTTCAAATCCAACTCACTTCCTACCGATTCGGCAGGAATTTGTCTTTTTCATGAGGATAGACGGAAAGGTGTGAGATACCCCGATTGGTACACTGCCTATTAAAGATGGTCTACTATTTTAAAAAATTAGGATGGTATCATTTTGAAACTTTCGTTTGGTGGTTGCTTCACAAACGCCCGGGTTTTGCACTTGAAAAATGAAAAATATGTTATACGAAAGTATTTGTATTTTTATATATTTTTAGTAAAAATATGTAATATTTGAGTTTATATAGATAGATCTTATTTTTCTGCAAATTTTGATATATTATATGTATTTTTCTAAATTGAAATGATTTAGTTATGATTTTTCTAAGATTAATGTGGAAAAAAGGAAAAATAGCTACGCCGAAAGCCGTCGGCGTAGGTGTGAAACCTTGTCGTCGGCGTAAACTTGACGTCGTCGCTTTGCCGTTAGCCTAATCGCATATGCCGACGGTTCTTTTTACGCCGACGGCTGCTGTCGGCCTATCCATCCTACACCGACGGTAAAACTGGGTCGACGGCCGCGTAGCCTTGCTGCCGAGCCCGTCAAGCTGCACCGACGACCTTGATATTTCGCCTTCGGCGTATACTGCAGCCGTCGGTGTATAAAGTTAGTTCGTCAGCACCAGGCGAGCTGCTGATGACATAAACCTCCCCTGCCAGGGTCGACACGGTGCCCTACCATTCCAACCAGCCCTTCCTAATCTGCAATGGTTAGCTTCCTATAGGCTATAGCAAACCCAAGATAGGTGTTCAAGATGCTGCTCTGTTTCATGTACACATGCTCGTTGTCAGAGATGAGAAAAGGAGGACGAAGACGTGACAAGCCAGCACCTTCTTGTAGTGGCGGACAAATAAGGCATGGAGCAGCTGAAGCTGATCTGCGAGGAGAAGCTGTGCGAGTACAGATTTGGGCTCGGCGGCAGAGCAAGACATTTGTGAGGGGCTGAAGAAGGTGTGCTTCAATTTTCTTGCCGCTCTGGTGAATTTGAGGGTGGCCATGACAACCGACGGCTTCCAGAATCTGAGCAGGAGTTGCATGCCCTTCTCTCATGGTGGAGCTCATGGGCATGTCCTTGGTGTATTAGCTGAGAGATGGGTGCACGTGATATAAGCAATGGTGAATCATGGTTTCTAGACTAATGTAATATCATGTACTCCCTCCGTTTTAAAATATAAGATATTTTAGCTTTGTGAAAAAAATGTATTTAGAATTGTTTTAGTGTATAGATCCATTCTAAAACTGAGTGAACCTAGATACTAAAATAAGTCTAGATATATTTACTTCACAAAGCTAAAACATCTTATATTTTGAAACGGAGGAAGTAGCTGTCTTTAGTAGTACATGGTTTATATGTCCTAATTAGCCATCGAGATGCAAAAGGTAGCCTGTCCAGAAATCCAATTTGGCTTATGGCTGTGTATGAAAATATAAAAAATTCATAAAATATTCTCATGTTCATCTGGACATTCTATGCTAGGCACAAGTTTTCCGCAACAAAGAATATTTTCCGTGTCCTTTGTAAAATGGAAAATTTTGACCCTCCAACACGACTATTCATGGACATTTTTTTTGTCTTTTTACACAAACAAATAAATAAAATGATACCTTTCCCGAAAACTTTTGTATAAACATAGAATGTCCGTATATCGAGGAGAAATTTTCTTTCAGAATTTTTTGACAATATTTCTTTACTTCACAAGTGGGTCCCGCATGATATTAAAAAATTCTGCCACTTATTTCTTTTCCTCACAAATGGTTATGTATGATTATCAATGACAATTTAGATGCACCACAATATTGATTCATCATGTATTACGACAGAGGAGGGCACCCCATCCGAGAGGGTAATAGGTGTGTTTTAGCAATGACAATTAACGGAACGGTCGTGCATTAATGTACATATGTGATGCCAAAGGAAAACCGTCACCTATTAAGACATATATGTGATGGTTCACAACTTTGTCATGTAGCCATTTTGTCACAAAAAATGATGTCTGTTGTAGTGGTGGTCGTGTGGACGATGTAGTGGTCGGTTCTTGAGATGGTGACGGCCTTTAGCTTCCGACGTCGCCACGTCGGTAGCGCTATGGGATGCCCGCCCTGCGCCTCCATAGCTTCGATCCTGCTCATAGGTGCTAGCACATGTCTTTTACGGATACGCCAAGTCATGCCTACTGGCAAGTGATACAAACACGATCCCATGTGAAGGTGCGAAATCATGCGTGTTGCCGACAATAGACAGGTGCTAATGTATCTTGTAGAACCGTCAAGTCATGCATGTTTCTGCTGGATTGAATGTGGTGCGACAGTGACTGGAAGCGGGGTGGCACATGGGACGTCATGACTTCCAGTATCTCATGCATTGGTATCTACTAGCTGGGTGTCGTTAGCCAGTCAAATGATTGTAGAGGCGGTTTCGATAAAGAGTGTGCACATTTTGGTGGAAACACAAGATGTTAACATCCCTGATTAGGCAATTTCGACGAACCGCTATATGTGTCCTTGTTCGGACCCCCCCCCCCCCTCCCGCGTGTCGCACCCCAGGGCGACACCGGGGGCACCGCCAAAGCCCCACCTGCCGATGTTGCTCCTCATGCCGCCGCTGTCGCCAGCCTCGCCGCGGTGGCGGCAGGCCCAACCGCTGAAGGTGGTCTAGGGTGGGTGGAGGCTGGAGTTGGTCGCCATGGCTGTTGAGGGAGAGATGGCCGGATTAACGACGACTAGCGACCAGGGCGGTGCCTCTGGTTTGGGGTGGCGGAGGTCCCTCCCGACGGCGCCATGACCGGCGGTGGAAGTCCAGGGCCAAGCCGGCTGGTGCTGGAAACCCTAGATCTTGAGATCTAGAGCTCCGACGCCGCCTTGCCGGACCTATTCGCTGCTGGTAGGGCCGGTACTGGTGGGCGTCGACCCTGATCTGCTGCCATCTCTCTTGTTACTAGCCTAGCCGCAGGGTTGCTGGTAGGGTTTGGTGCGGACGAACTTGCAGGTTGCCGGCGGGTGGCGAGGGGGCTGCCGTCTCGGTTTGAATAAAGGGGGTGGTCCTTGGATTCCTCTCGCACCAAGACGAATATCTACTTGATGCGTGTCTCCATTGATCTGGCCGGAGTGGCTGGTTCCAGAAGGCTCCGCCGACGAACTCCCATGGGTGCATATGCTTGGAGCTTGCTGGATCGGAGGGAATTCGGTCATGCACACCTGTATTTTTTGATGGCCATTTGGTTTCAGTGGAAGCGTGGTGAAGCTCTGCTACCTATTACCATCATGTGACATGTCTTTGATGATACATATGGTGAATTCAATTGCGGAGAATGTCATAAAGTTAGACATGTGGGCAAGGTATGGTGGAAAGAGTCTTTATGGCGATGAGGATCTGGCTTGGTTATCTGTGACTCGCACTAGCGTCTGTTAGAGGGGGCGACATCACAGGAGGACTTCACAGTCTTACCTTGCAGGGTAAAACCAAAAGTCTTGCCTTTATTGGTTGTGCCTAGCAATGGTCTTATAGAAGGCATTGTTTTGCGAGCAAGAACTTTCTCCAGGGCGAAAACCTAAGATCTTTGATCGGGCGATGACATCGCGTGTGCACTGTTTCCTTCTTGGAGGCGTCGCTTTTGGAGGGGTTGGACCTCTAGTGTTGTTTTTGGTGATGGTAGTGTCGCTGCTGCTAAGGATCAGATTACTATAGCATGATATTTCTTTTTTGTAATTCTTTTTTTTTCAGCTGTGTGCATCCGTATTACCAATAGGTTATGCGTTTTTTTTGGAAAAGAGTATATATTAATATCACAGGGATACCAATTACACCCAGCCTCTACAACAACGCATGCCCTAGCGGCTCTACGGATGCACATAACCCAGAAAAAATAAAGAAGAATTACAAAAAAAGAGAAAAGTCCCGCTACAAAGAACTAATCCTGAAAGTAACAACAGTGACACCATCAGAACAACACTAATAGTCCTCCACTCCAATAACAACGCCTTCAAGAAGGAAACAATGCCCAAGCGCCATCGTTGCCCGATCAAAGATCATAGGTTTTCACCCTAGAGAAAGTCCTTGCTCACAAAACAATGACTTCAACAAGGTCATTGCCAGGCACAACCAGTTAAGGCCAGACCTTAGATTTTCACCCTGCAAGATAAGACTGCGAACTCCCCTGTGTTGTCTCCCGCACCAACAGTCGGTGCAACGAGTCCCAGATCATGCAACCAGTTCTCCGTCGCCACAAGAACAAAAATCACCATCGCTACCCTCATGTTTCCGCTTTCCTGACTCTCCGCATCTGACTTTACCATGGCTCTAAGATGGCACTTTGTGGGAACAAACAACAGAGCTTCGCAACGCTCCCGCTGAAACCAAACGGCCAGAAAAACAAGGTGCGCACGACTGAATACCTTCCGATCCAGCAATCTTCAGGCATGATACGCCCATGAGAGTTCGCCGGCGGAGCCTTCCGGAACCCGCCTCTCCAAACCAGATTAATGATGGCAGACATCAAGTAGATCTCCGTCTTCGTGCGAAAGAAACCAAAGGACCACCACCTTTATTCGAGCAGCGCAAATCTAAGAGATGGCAATCCAGAGTGATGTTTTGCCGGCGTGGCCAAGCCAACAGCAATACTCACAACTCCCTATATGGAACACTCCGACCAAGATCTTGGCGCAAAATCCCATCTTGACCGACAACCCAGATCGCCACAGATCGGATCCAAGTCCGAACCGGTGGTTCACCGCCGTCTCCACGAGGTCGCTCCGCCCGTGAGCGCCGGCTAGACCAGCGCCCTAGCTGCGCCGCCCACCACCCGCTCGCGTTGCCAGGAAGACAGCTGGTCTAGGCGGGCCGCCTAGACCCATGACGAACCACCTCCCGAGAAGCCGAAGCCAGGTAAGATTGCCGCCGCCAGGCCGGGGAACGCCGCCCCGACCACCGACCACGTCCATCCCCGACGACCCAGCCCCAGCCGCACCGATGGGGATGTACGCCGCGCCCACCTCCCCTAGCACCGTTCCGTGGCCGGCGCCGGCGGCAACGACGGAGAGGAGGGGATCAGGGAGAGGGAAGGTTAGACGGCGGGAGGGGATCCCCCGGCGGCGCCCTGGGGGTGCGCCACGGGAGGAGGTTATGCGTTGTTACAGAGGCTGGTTGTAGTTGGTATCCATGTGTTAATATATACTCATTTCCAAAAAAAAAGTGTGTCCTTGTTGATGGTGGTGGCTTGAAGCTTGGCGTTCGGGATGAGATCTGGAAATTGACGGTGGTGCCATTCTTGCATAGCCTCTGAGTCCAACATAAGGACACTGTCCCGACCTGCAGGATGTGTAATGTATCATCTAAACCTGCAACCAACTGGCTAAACATATTCGACACTCTATCTTGAGTGGAACTCAGATAAAATCATCCACTCACCGCTATGGCAGAAAACACGTTGCTACACACTACACCACAGACGATTATTTGGGGCACAAAAAAGTGCCTTAGAAAATACGAATAATGCCTTAAAAAATCTTTAAAGACAATAAAAAAATTGCCGAATCAAATAGGGTAGGAAAAAATCATTAAAGGCACTATTGAAAAGTGCCTTAGAAAATTGATTTTTTGAGGCAGTTTTAGAAATGCCTTAAAAGATAGATTTTTTGAGGCACTTTAAAATGTGCCTCAAAAAATATTCTAGGCACTTCTCAAAATGCCTCAAAAAAGAAAGGCAATATATAATAGTGCCTCAAAAATAATTGAAGGCAATAATTTTCACGTACTTTTCAACGTGAATTCAAGCTATTGTAGTCTCATTTCATATATATTATGATGAACAAATAATGATTCAAAATAGGACGTATCATTTTAGTTAATCCATTGACATCACTTAAGTTCCATCGTTTGTTCAATAAAATTTACATAATTGAATTCAGTCATTTGGAACTACATAATTCTAAACTGTTGCGATTGCACATGCTTGTACATGCTACACGATAGCATCCATCAACATATTGGCGTAGTAGCCTTGCTCCATCCTTTCCTCGTGCCGCTTCTTCTCATGCTGGAAACATAAAGCTCAAAAGGTCACTACAATATGACATTGGTCAAACACGGTACCATATTTTGAACCATGCTGATATCACATTCACAGATCAAATAAGACAATAACACACTTAGCAAAGCATGTTCGTAACAGTTTCAGAAAGCACGTTAACTAAACTGAACATGTGAGGCTCAATATAGGAGTTTCACATTGTATAAATATTTTTCTTAATTAATTAAACATGTTCATTCATAGTAATTGCAACAGATCCATAGCCACATCCATATTTCTTTCATAGTTATTGCAATAGTCAGATCATGTATATGACGACACCATGCATGACCTATAGTAGCATAGCCAAGAAAAACCCTAGGAATAACTGCCAAATGCTTACTCTCTTTTATCCAAGAAGTCGCATGTTGGACTTCAGAAGATATTCCTGTTAAAATGCTGGAAGTCAAAGTGGCATACGTGAACATTGCTTTCCACCATCAATATCTCTTTAGCTTTCTCACACAATACTCGCACCTGCACAAGAAGTATTTATAAGGATGACTGTAGTTTATATATGCAGTTAATTTGGTGTGCTGCAACTAAATTCATAAAGATGACCGTAGTATATACGCCTAAAAGGAAATGACCGAGCCATAAATATTGACAGCAAGCAAGCAAACTGTACAAGCTTATATTCACAACAAGCAAGATAAAGATGCAGTACTACTGTACAAGCTTATACTCACAACAAGCAAACGAGTGAACATAACAAATTGAACAGATTTTCCAGCAACTACTCCATTTCTATACACATAGTATCTTTAGTGGCACAAGTTGACCGTGAGCTTACTACAAAGTTTCAGACCTTCATTTGAGCTTACTACAAACCTTATTTACTTTTAGACCGAAATTTATGCTACAGAAATATTGATCAGCATTTCGATATGGAATAAGCTTAAACGAGTGTGTGTGCCCATACTCTCTTGCATGCTCAACAGAAACAATCATAAAGGAAAGTGAAACATGTGTTCAACCATCAGGATTCAATTAATTGCTTCTAACTGCCATTGCTACTTTTGCTAAATCTGGAAGTTGATTATTCAACGAGAAAGGGGTAAGAAGCAATACCTCCGCTACAAGAATTTTTTGCCTTCAATACGTCAACATTATCCCAAGATAATCCTGCTTGAGCTTTTGCGAAACTGAGTATATCACATACCCCTAGAAACATTTCAGATATCACTTCTCATCAGGCTATTGCACAAATTATCAGAAAATCAACCAGTAACAACTTTACTGGAATAGTGATTCAGTCCTGTGACTCAGAGATTAAAGTGACAGAACAACTAGTACTCCAAGAAATAATCTGCGGTAGTATCTGTATAACAACGGACTTACTGGTCACAGTGGTCGTGGTCCTTGTCGTGCTGGTCGAAGAAGAAGTTCAGGTTGACGGCGGCCCGAAGATCCTAGGGGCAGGCGACGTCCTCCCGCCACTCCGGTGCTGCAGGCCTCAGGGGTCGGCTTGCCGGCTTTGACGACGACACAGAGCACAGGCGGACAACGCGCAACATACATGCAAAAGGGAGCCAACATCATGAGTGCTTTGATCTAAAATTACAGTAAGAACATGATGTGGTTTGTAAATTAGATTGACTAATATCCAAGGAAAACAATTTAGTCAAGCTGCCTGTTCAATCTAGCGCTATTTCAGAACAAGTATCTACGCCTAAATAACCTACTGACCAAGACACAATGGAAAACTCCAATTGTCTCAACATAAACAGAGTTAGGCCTCAGTTGACGGCGTCCTCCTGCTACTCTGATGCTGCAGGCGCAGTCTTGGCGTCCTCCCGCTTCTCCAAGCCATTGCTAACCTTCGCCGCAGTAGAAGCAGCCGCGTCAACATCAGCCACCCCGCCCTCCATCGCCTTTGCCCCTAACTCGCCTCGATCGATCCGTACAGACCATCGGAACTCAGACCCGCCGTGCCACCTCGTGCCGTCGCGCGCGCAAACTGGATGGATTCCGATTAGGGAGGCGGAGCACTGACCTCTAAGCACGTGGAGGCGGCGGGCCGCACCTTGTCCGTGTCCTGGAGTTGAGGCCCCTTCTCCTAGCCGCGGCGAGGGCGGGAGCAGGGGTGGTGGGCGACGAAGCCTGGATAGCCTCCGTCGTGTCCATGAGATCGTCGGCCGAAGCAGTGGGAGCAGCAGCGTCGCCGCGGCGTCGGCAGACCGTGCCGCTACATGCCGCGGGGAGGGTGGAGAGAAGACGTCGTGGGGTGGCCGGATCTGGTAGCGGCTAACGGAGAGGGTACCGGCGGGAGGAGATTAGGCCGGCGGCGCCTCCGCATCGCCCATGGGCACCATGGTCGCGAGAGTTGTGCTTTTTTACTGGATCGTCCTCGCTCTGGCTTGTACGCGGATATGGTTTGACTCGATGGTTTGGCTTGTACTCGAAATGACTCACCAGGGGAGTTTTCGTAAAATGGGCACCCTATTTTCTCAGGCAATTTTCATAGTGCCTTAAAAGATCTATTTTTGCAGGCACTTTTAAAAGTGCCCCAATAAATCTTACTTTTCCAGGCAATTCTGAATAGTGCTGTTAAAAGTCGGTTTTTCCAGGCAATTTTCAAAAAATACTTTTTTAGGCATATTGTAAAAATGCCTCTAGCAAAGTGCCTTAAAAAATAGACCGTGACATAGTGACACTGCAAGTAAACGATTGACCTTGTCAAAAATATTATTGTTAGTGATCTACTACTTGCCAACATTGCCGGTCGTTCCGGGTCGTGTGGATCTGCCCTGTGCTGTGAATTGTACTACTACGCTAACAGATGATTATTACCTCATTCAAAAAAAAGAAAAAGAGAACAGGTGATCTACTTCTACTGTGACGTGTATATAAAAGCCATGCATCCGCTTTCTTCCCCCAAAACAGCAAACGAAGCAAGTAAGCTTACAGAGCCATGACTGTCGTCCGACGATCCTCGTTTTCTTCAATCCTGTTCCTTTGTTTCCCCCTTGTAGCTACATTAGGCCAAACAACCACCGATGATACGGGCTTTGACACCATGATTATTCAAGCCATCAGCTGTTCAACATCCGGGAACTACACCAGTGCGAGTGCCTACTATGCCAACCTGAGCCAATTCCTCGCCGCGCTTCCGGAGAATGCCGTGTCCAAGAATGGCGGCTTGGGAGCGGTCGGCGAAGGCACGGCGACGGTGTATGGTCTCGCCATGTGCGCCGCCGACTACTCCCGCGCTGACTGCAGCGACTGCATCGCGGCCACTTGTGGCAGCAAAGTCGGCGGTCTGCCGAATCGCTGCCCCGGGAGCACAACGGTGCTCGCCGTCTACGACAAGTGCCTCGTCCGCTACTCCGAGACCAACTTCCTTGGTACTCCTGAAACTGGTAAATAGCGTGTACTTCCTCGGATCTTTAATTCCACTGCACAGAGTTAGAGTGGCTATTGTCCTTGCCAACTTCTTTTTCATGCTTACATATACTCTTGAACGGGTGTCGGATACTCGGACATCACCTGGCTTGACTAGGTAGGGTCACACGCTACGCTATTCTAGCTACTTTCTCTCAGGCGCACTGCCAAAAGCAACCGAAGCCTAACAATTTCTTTGACAGTTCATAAATGTACATGTTTATTCTGTGAGGATAGGGATGAACATATTGTAGAACCAAAAATTGGTGTCAAGTTCATATTGTAGAACATCTATTCCTATCACACAAGTTTGCGTCGTTGTTGGCGCTAGCTAGTGACTCCTTAACAAAAGCTAGTTTCCTATGTGCAGACATAATGTACTCGTCAGGTGGCGCAGCGCCCTCCTCGGCCATGGACTACAGTGGCAAGGTGCAGGACCGACTGCAGCTGCTGACCGATGAGGCGGCGACCTCGCCGCAGCGGTTTGCTGCCAGCGCGACCACCGATCCTCCCTACGCGCTGATGCAGTGCACGTGGGACTTGCCGCCGGGCAAGTGCAAGGAGTGCCTGGACGTGCTCTCGGCCAACGCATCGGACTGGATTTCCATGACAGTAGAAGGTGAGCGCAAAACCTATAGCTGCACTCTTAGGTACAGCAACACGAGCTTCTCGGTAGTGCCGTTCAAGGAGGTTGATTCTTCAGGCTCATTGCCACCCCGGTCATCATCGGTGAATCGTACTACCACCAGATCATCAGCCCCTCCATCGAGCGCAAAAGGTGACTACTCCCTATATATATATGGTGCAAGTTCTATATATTAATTTGCAATTCTTTTTGTATATTTATGGTCCTATATTTTATGAAATGTGTAGGCATTTTTTGCTTCTTGAGAGCCCTACTGTAGATAGACCCTGATCCCTCGGTTGCACACTGTAATAACACTTGCTCAGGAAAATAAAGCAATGCGACCAAGACATAGAAAATAAAGCAGAAAAACTAAGTCAAACAAAAAAACCAGCACCATCATCAAATTCCAAAACTGGATCAGGCCCTGCTGGTGGCATCACCTACCCGGATGATTAAAGTCAACATCATTTGTTATATTCACTCTCGTCTAGTCATTACTCTGTGAACTTAAATTATTAACATTTGGAAGGAGACTCTACTAAGTTAAGATAATTAACCATGTAGTAGTCATTTTGATTGGTAAGTAGAGACATAATTAATTATGGGTTTCTGTATATATGACCAGAAATGTCAACAGCGACTCTGGGTGCTACTTGCTCCTCGATCTAATCAAATAAACTCACCATCACAACTTGTTTATATCTTTGTCATTAATTCTTATGACCTAAAGACATGGTCTCAGCAAGTAAGAAAATGCCTCAAGAGATAAAAAAGAAGTAAAGTGCCTAAAGTGGAATCTTTACAATTTGAAATATCTCAAAGATGTATGATCTAGGTGCAACTTGCTCCTCTATATAACCAAATATAATGTCAACTTCCATCATCACCTAATATCTTCTAATATAATCCATATGATTCACTTTAGAAGTCTACTTGCTAATACAAAGAAGAAGAAGCGTGGGCTAAGACCACTTGGCTAGGACAGTTCATTTACAATCCAATCACTCGTGTTAAGTACTCACACATGCTAAGTTGGATTCTTAATGTTTGTGAAATAAGAAGGTTTTTGCACCATCACTTTCTCTTTAGAATTTTAGGAACTCTTCACTAAATAATGCAGTTTTGAACTTGAATCTTCTCAATTTTAAAATTTCAGAATCTCTATTGGTTTGACATAAGCTGCTACCTGGAGCTAACACGATGATTCTTTGTTTATTGACAACTTGCACTTGAGTCAAATAAGTATTCTCCACCATTCAAATTTTGTATATGCAAGTACCTCAAGCGAACTATTTACATTTTTAAGTATTTCAATGGTGCCTCTAAGTGCAACTTGCTCCCCTCTAACCAAGTAAGCCCACATGACTACTTGCTCATGTTTATATTATTAATTATTGTTAGTTAAAGAGAAGGGTTTCAAGAAGTAAAAAAATCATCTAGTTGATAGTTAAGGATGACAATTTTACCCATGGGTACGGGTACCCGCATGGGTAGGGTATGAGCATACTTTTATACTCATGGGTAATACTTATATCCTACCCATTAAGTCACGGGTACAGAGAAGAGTATAGGGTTATACCCGTAGGTATACCCATACCCTGCCATTTAGGCTGACTTGTAAAACTTACATGTAGAGTTTTAACCTACGCGGTCGAGTAGCCTAGGACAAGTATAAAATTACAATTTCTAAATTTTGATAATTGCCATGTACTCGTCTACCTATTATTGAGTAGAGATACTTATTTTTTTTGTCAAATGTGTGATATTGATTAATATAAAATTGTGAATAACTTGTGTACTATTGAATAACACGTTGGGTACATAAAGGGTACGGGTACCCGTCGGGTATGAGCATGCGTAAAGATTTATACCCCACAGGTACGAGTATGGACAAATTTTTCTACCCATTGACTACACGCGTATGGATATGGTATTGCTCTACCCTGCCCATTGCCATCCTTATGGATAAATAGTAAAGTACCTCAAGTAAAGTATTTGCAATCTGAAGTATTTCAACACTGTGTCTAGGTCAACTTGATCTTCAGAAAGTCTAACCAAATAAAGCTCACATGTCTACTTGTTTATATATATATATATATCATTAAAGTTTATATAAATTCAATAAAAGGTCCCACCAAGCAAAGAATGTCTCTATAGAATAAAGTGTAAGGTACCATCCTCGAGTGAATTAATCTATACAATTTGAATTTGGCATTATTCATAGTTGAACTTGTATTTTTATTTCTCAATGGGTGGACTGTAAACTTCTGGACATGGTAAATATATCTTGTGTGAATGTCACCAAATTGTTTCCAAAAGATATTCTCTTCTTCGTTGCTCATTTGAACTCTTTATATAGATTAGATTCTACGGCTATTTTATATCAGTTGCATCCTACACAATTTCTCCCTACCTCAGGCTCTAGCCGTTTGTTGCCACGGCTCCTCACAACGATCCTTTGCAGGTTCTCGTACAGTTGTTATGGTGATCGGATCTGTCTCTGCGGTTGGTGTGGCGGCTTTGTTATTAGTTTGTTGTGTTTGGCGCGTAAGGTCATGGAGCAAGCATAAAAGACAAGGTATTGACATATTGTTTATCATTTGGGTGATATGTGCTGAACCACAAATTTGCAAAGCTTCGTATATTAAATCTGAGCAAATGTTTCGTACGGTCTGTGTTCTTAGATGAGGATATAAAGCCTACAAGCCAGAACCAAGCGACCAGGACACCCTCCGCCTCCAGTGAAACCATAGGAGAGGGTCAATGGATGAACGTAACCTCCACTGCAGCCACAGGTAAAATACACTTTTATTCTTCATTAGTAACACTTCTGTATCGTGTGGAGTTATTTTTTGCGACATTTATTACATCTTGTTATCCTTTTCTCAGCAAACCAAAGTGATCAAGGAAGTGATACCAAAGTGTATGTTCCAAGGCCATTCACTTATGTGCAATTGGTAAAAGCTACAAGTAACTTCGCCAAGAAAGAAGAGCTTGGGCATGGTGCTTTTGGTGCGGTCTATAAAGGTAGACTTCCGGGCTTAGATATGGCCGTGGCAATAAAAGAGATCATAGAAACGTCGACAGATCAAGCGAAAAAAGCATTTAACAATGAGATCAGAATCATGAGCAAGCTGCATCACCGGAACATCGTACGTCTTCTGGGTTGGTGCGACGAAGACAAGCATCTGCTGCTCATCTACGAAAAATAATGGAGAACGGTAACCTCGAGGACCGTCTCCACCCTAGGACGGGTACCACGGATTCGGCTGTTTACGGTGTATCAGGAGATGCCTCATCTTCCTCTTCACAGCTGAGTTGGATCGCGAGGTATATCTATATGCACAACAACACTTAATGAAATGATGACTAGTATTTACCACAAGCGTATGTGTTTACATCATCCATGCTAACTAGTACTCCTCCTACGTATGTGTTCGTGTTTCAGGCGCAACATACTCATGGGAATAGCCTCCGGTCTACAATACCTCCATATGGATTGTCCGGAGGCCATCCTGCACAGGGATATCAAGCCGGCTAACGTGATGCTGGACAAGAACTTCAACGCCAAACTGGCCGACTTTGGGCTGGTGACGCAACTCAGCCATACCCAAACCTCGCACCCTACGGACAACGTAATCGGGACTCGATCGTACATCGACCCGGCGTACATGGAGACCGGCAAGGCATCGGGGCAATCTGATGTGTACAGCCTAGGCGTGATGCTGCTTGAGATAGTCTGCGGCAAGAAACCAATCATCCTGCCTGACGGTAAGAACAGCCTCATCGAGGAGGTCCGGAAATGCAGAGCCGGTAGCGGGGAAAACAACATTCTGGAGGCCGCTGACAGAGGGCTCAGGGGCCAGTTTGATGGGGAGATCAAGACTGTGCTGGAGCTCGGGCTCAGCTGTGTCCGCACGGATCGTCATAACCGCCCACATACCGGACTAGTCAGGTATAAACTGGTGCAGCTGGCCGGTGGATTGCGTTCTATTCCGCCCTCAGCCTCCCGCATCCACCGACGAAGCAGAGAGGAGTTCCCTACGCATTCGCAAGGCGACCAAGAAGCTGGCGAATTCCCCCTTCTGACCCAAAACGGAGGTAATAAGATGTCGGCATCGACACGGTGAGCTCTACTCCAGTGGAAGGATCAAGGTGTAGGTGATGTGGTTTCAGATCATCGTCCATGTGGCCTGAAGATGGAGGTGGAGGTACCCTGTCGACTAATAATGATCCGGTCTGGGCAAACAAAATTTCAGCAGATGAAAATGCAAGCTATCTGCTGAAACAATTGTCCATATCCAATGAGCTTTAAACTTGCAGAAGAAAGTTTGAACTCACTGTTGGTTTCTTGTGTATTTGTCCACATGCCTGGATCTTACTAGTAGTTCGTTACAATGTAGTGTCGGTGTAGTCTCCTTGTGTTTTGAGGGAATTATATGGCAGTGCCAACGTGGTGAGCCCCTTGTTACAATTCCATAACTTTACTTAGTGCATTTTCAAGATCATCTCTCCTGAACCTTGATGGAGTGAGTGTATGCTTTGGTCCACCAAGGTCGTGTTCCCCGTGACCATTTATCATGCATTGGCATAGCGTACAAAAAGGTCCAACAAAATACTAGCGGTTCTCAATTTTCAGTGAAATCTCATTGAAATTTGAGTCATTTTGGTTGATACAAAAGTAAGGGTTCTCTCTGGTTGAAAGGATTTTCATAGTAACTTTGGAGGATACAAATCCTAAGACTTTTTTCCTACGTTGATTGTTTGATTTGTACGATTGGATCTCCTAGGAATGTTTCTTAAGGAATCATCTATACTAATACATTTTATTGGAAATCTAATATCAACTTAAAACTCTTTGTTAGAATCTTTTTATTTTTCGTGTGATGGAATCCAACATACATTTGAAATCATGTAGAATTGGAGTAGACATAACATTGCAATTGTTCGTTTTTTTCCTATTCTTGTGTTCTTAGGGTCTTTCCTTCAAATTACTTCAGCCATTGCAATAGTACACATATTTTGGCGTTCACTCCCTCCACGGTACTTGGGGGAACACTTTCACCCAGCAGGGGCGGAGCTTCAGCCCGGCATGCCCAGGCAGCTGCCCGGGCTCGGCTTCGTGTGGCAGGCGAGCGATTCATGCGAACATCGTGAGTCAGACCTAAAAACGTGATAAGCTGGCCGCTTGCCCAGGCAACAAACCACTATGGCCTTTTGTCGTTTCGTTTGCTGAGCCCAGTAAAATAATGCAACAATCTAGGTTAATTAGCTGGCCCAAGTTGCCAACAGGCCTAAGCGCTTAGCGTCATACGAACGGGAGTACCGACCCTCAAAAAAATGAACGGGAGTACCGAGAGTCGGGATGCCAGTTCCATCGTCTGGTCTGTTCGACTCAGAGCATGTCTAACAGACCCCTTAAATTTCTGCCGCGTAAAACGCGAGTAGAGGGCCCTGTATTCTATTTTCATCGGCCGAAAACCCGTGCGAGCTAGCAGACCCCGTATCCCCACCCCGTAAAACATCGCGAGATTCTGTTTTACGGGGTGGGGATACGGGGTCTGCTAGCTCGCACGGGTTTTCGGCCCCTCAAAACAGGGTTTTGGACAAATTGGATATTTGAACTAGTGCAACATTCTCACATCGAATAAAAGTTTTAAATCACACAATAATCATCTCAATTATTACAATAATATTTAAATAACAATCAAACAAATAACAAATGTTCCTCGAACAATCAAACAAATAAAACAAATGTTTCACACATACAACAATAGGAAATGAATGTTTTAACTCATTGGCCATGCAACTGCCAGTGGTGATCAATGAGATCTTGGGTGAGCTGGTGATGGGTCTCGGCATCTTCAATCTGGCGATGGGCTGCAAGGAAAGCTTCAATCTGATCAGGGTTCCTCTGGGGCTGCACTCGGGTGCCAACATTGTCATAGAAACATGGCAAATTCAACCCTCTCTCATCTTCAATGATCTGATCATGTTGTGAAGAATCACACAACATGTCATGATGTCAACAAGAGATTCCTTGTCCCAAAACCTTGTAGGACCCCGGACAATGGCAAACCTTGTTTGCAAAACACCAAAGGCTCTCTCAATGTCCTTGCGGCATGCCTCTTGATTTTTGGTGAAGCAAGCTTCCTTTCTTGTCAAGGGCATATGTCCTTTTTCTCTTTAATGGACTTGACAAGAGTTGCATAGTTAGGGTAAATACCATCTGTGAGATAGTACCCCAGGGTGTACTCATTATTCATAACTTTGTAGTTACAAGTAGGAGCTTCACCCTTCACTATTCTTGCAAACAAAGGGGATCTATTCAAGATGTTGATGTCGTTGAGTGTCCCCGGCAGTCCAAAAAAAGCATGCCAAATCCACAAGTCTTGGGAGGCCACAGCTTCAAGCACAATGGTAGCATCATGGCTTTTGCCACAATACATTCCATGCCATGCTTTTGGAAAAAATTTCCATGTCCAATGCATGCAATCCAAACTACCAAGCATGCCCGGCCACCCCCTCTTTTCGTTGATCTCCATGAGCCTTTTCGTGTCTTCCTCATTTGGAGCTCGGAGATACTCCTCACCATACAACTTGATCACCATCTTGGCAAACGTACGCACGCAATCCGTGGTAGTTTGTGCGCCAATGCGAAGGTACTCATAGGTATAGTCTGTCGGGACACCATATGCAATCACCCTCATGGCGGCAGATATTTTATGATATGGGCTAAATCCCATGACATGGGCAGCGTTCCTCCTTTGCTTGAAGTAATCGCAGTTTGCCTCACAATCTTTGACGATTCTCTCAAACAAAGACCTACGCATTCGATACCTTCTACGGAAGAGGTGGGGAGGATAGGTTGTTACCTCGGCAAAATAATCTTGCATCAGCTGTTCGTGGCCGAGCGCGCGGTTCCGCGGAATGGACATACGCCCCATGACGGAACCTCTCCTCTGATCCAGCAGCATCATCTGTGTGCTTCATGCCGAACAGGAGCAGCATCATCTCCGTGTCATCGTCGTTCAGCAGCTCGTCGAGATCCGAATCGTCGGAATCCCACGACGACCAATCGGACGACGAATCCTCCAAATCCGCCATATGCACATCCTCCGCAACCATCTACCACCGTCAAGCATACATCAACCGGCGAAAACGGTGGAGAAAACCAAGAGCACTGTGGCGGAATACTCACCGGCAAAAACGGCGGAGAAAACCAAGGCTGGGGTGCGGCGGCGCGCGCTGGATGTCCGGCGGGGGTGCGGCGGGCGTGGACGCAGCGCGGCGCGGCTTGGAAGGCGGCGGAGGGGGCCGGATCTGAGGCTTTGCGGCGGCGGCGCTCGGGTGGCTGTGGCGACGGCGCGGGGGAAGACGGGTGGGAAAACTGAATTGTCCGCGCGCGCTGGATACAGGGTTCGCCCTGTATTCCCCTCCCCACCCCGTAGAGATAGTGGGCGAAGGGCCGCCCCGTATCCAAAACCGGAAAAAATCGATGTGGGGCCCGTTTTTACGGGCCGTGCTAGACGGCCGGGTAGCGCCCAACCCCGTATTTCGGCGGCTATTTTACGGGGTTGGGCCTTTTACGGGGTCTGCTAGACATGCTCTCACATAGCGGCTTCATCAACGCGGTGACAGTGGCACGACGCTTGAACATCCCACCGCAAAACGCAGGTCAAGACGGCGACAAGCCAATAGGCGACTGACTCATGGCATCTGCTCTAGTCCTCATAGAGCAGCGGTATTGCAAATTGTGATCTGCGTCCTCTCAGGCTAATTGAGGGGAAAATCACTCTAATTATTTTACTTCTTAATCATTGTGCTGAATATTTAATTTCAGAAAATTTGGATTTTGGTGAAATGACTTTTATTTCTGACCTATTGTCTAGTGAGCTTGCTTATCATATTTAATTTTAGTTTCCGTGCTTTCAGAATATTAAAGGGCCTCTGATCCAGTACAACCCCCCAAACTCCAAACTCGTATAAATACGACAACGTATACATGTAAACTTGTATCCACGTATCCACATCCCGTCTAAACTTGTATACAAGTACGGCTCATGATATCTGGATACACGCACGGACGGACCCAACTCGTTGCAACGCTGACCTTTGCCTGCCGCCGCCGGTCAGTCGTCATCGTCGCTGCCGCCGGCCATCATCGTCGCCGCCGGCCATCATCGTCGTCGCTGCCGACCATCACCGCCGCCGGCCACCTCCGTCATCGTCAGCCATCTCACGACCGGCCATCTCGCATCCTCGTCGATCGTCGACGCCTCAGTACGTAAGAACCTACTTTTTTCGACCGCGGCGCTGCAGATCGCCGTGGTAGCTAGTCCGCCGGACTGTCCGACTACCATGGAGCCGGCCTGTCCGGCAGTGCCAGACTGTCCGGTGTATATTTAGCTGATTTGTCCGGTACAACGTTTTTTCTGCCTAAAAAATCCTCCCTTATGCCATCTTTTAATAAGCATAAGTCATTGTTTTTGAAATTACTATTCGCGTGTCTTGAATATAGATTTTTATTTGCTATGTCAAATTAGTTTATATTAGTTATTTGTTTTTTGATGATTAACTGTTGTGTACTTAGATGGGGGACTTTAGCTATACTTGGAATGACAACGATAACGGTTATACGGGCGATGAGGATTCTAGTTGGAGAACAGATCCAGAACCTATGAAAATGTATGTTGAATATTTTCATTATGTCGGCGGTTGCCGGTGGTCACGAATGGAACTAGTGAAATGACATCCTACATTCTCTGTTTTTCGTTATGTAGGTGATTGCCGGTGGTCAGGACGAGGAAGAATATTCAGAGTTGGAAGTTGGTTTTGATGAATATAGCGTCGAAACACTGTATCAGGACGAATCTAGCTTAGAAAAGAGGAGCGAGGTTTGTGCATATTTTTACTATGACAAGCAATGAATGTTAACAATGAAACGACATCTTATAGTGGTTATCTGTCTTTACCTTGTGTAGGTGATATCTGATGCTCACAATGAGCATGAACATCATGTGCATCCTGACACGGAATTTTTGAGTAACGAAGATAAGAAATTCTCACTGGAAAATATTGGACATGACATTTAATTCTGAACCGGCAGCTTCCGTCTGGTACAACAGCTATGCGAGAGAGCATGACTTCAGTATCAGAAAGGACATTTTGAGGCGAGGGAAGGGTCCTAGGAAAGAAATGCGGTTAAGACGGTATTTTTGTTCCAGGGCTGGGAAACGTCTGGAGCAACTCTTAACAGAGGAAGGTCGCAGCCGTAGGCTAAGACCCCAGACTCGCTCCTCCGGACGTGTCCAGCGCACTATATGCCAGCCTGTCCGGCGCTATACGCCGGACTGTCCGGCAATGTGTATTAACTTTCAATCAGTTTCCTTATTACCAGAATTTCATTGCCTTTTCTATCATACCATATGAAAAAAATATGTTTATGTTTCTGTGTTGATATACAGGATGGAAGATAATTTTGAAGTAATCCCTTGCTCAGTTGAAAAGTGGTGTGGTCTCGTAGGTCAAATGACGAATCGACAGCGAGATGCACTTTTAGGAACGCCACTATATGCTCGATATTCTGTTGATAAGGATGTGTGTTGGTCTGCTGCAGTATCTCATTAACGGATTTGATCCAGCAAAAGAAACATTCTTGGTAAATGATAAGAAGGATGAAATTTTCCTTACTAATGGAGATATATATAGCATATTTGGTTTGGAAGACGAGGGTTTGGACCCTGGATCCTAGTTGCTGAAGAGGGGATGGAAGCAAGGTTACAGGTACCAGTACACTGGCTAAATCCGAGAACAGAAAATCTCGTCATTGATGACTTAATAGATGATATCGTGGTTCGTGGAGCCCACGGTGACGAGTTTGTCCAGAAATCCATATTGGTGCTCATCGGCACGGTCATTGCACCGTTCTCTGGCACCATTATTCCAAAGTCCATGCACGCACTGGTACAAGATTTTGGACGAGTTCCAAAATTAAATTGGAACAACTTTACACTACGGTTTACTATGGAGGCCCTAAAGGCCTGTAAACATGGAAAAGCAATAAAACACTGGCCAAAGGGAAATTTAGCGGCACTACAGGTATATCATTATATTTAACTACTTTTTCACCGCAACTATTTCCTAACCAGATTTCATATATTTTTTCCTGCAATACATGTATTTCGAGAAAATACAACACGCTTCTGCTCCAGCCTTTGACCCAATGCTTTGTATGATCCCACTCATGAGGAATTGGACGGAGAAACAAGCGAAGAAAAGAGACGATGACGACATGAGATATGACCGTGGGAAGGGCAATGTAAGACATTTAGTATTGTCTGTATTTGTTTTAATATCTCATGTTCAACAACAATAAATTATTTTTATATATAGGTTGACAACGATAATACTCCTGAGCATAGACGCTCAAAAGTAAACATGGAGAATGGTTTCGAAAGAGAAACGACTAGTTCAAAAAAGGCTCTTCAAAACAAAAACAACCTTCTGGAACCTCTCCCGCACATATGGAACTACTTTTCGACCATCTTAACCGCCTTGTTGATGAGAATATTCTAATCCGTAAGCAGTTGGCTATCATGCCAGATTTATGCGCCGAGGTAAAATGCATGGGAGCTCAAATTTGCATGTATAATTTGTTTTCCATCGTGTCATGACATGTCAAGCCTTTTTTTATTGCAGAGACTTTTGGAAATGTTCAATAAGGAGGGTATCATTTACAAACCTCTCGCTAGAGGCGCGTCCGAAGGGGACAGCGGTAACAGCAGAAAGCGAGCTTATTCACGAAAAAAAATCACGTCTGTTGACGAAGAGGGTACTGCCGATAATGTTGTTAAGGAGAAGGATGTTGTTGAGGATGTTGCCAAGAAGGACAAGCTGGATGTTGCAAACGGCATCAAGGGTAGCAAAGACAATCCTTTTCTAGTTCCAAATAACGATCCTTCTCCTGCTAGACCATCGTCATCTTTATCGTCGGCTGCGTTTGAGACTGTGAGGTCAAAATTTCATACGAAGAGGAAGCGTTTGCCGAGAAAGCAGGTGCGGTCCCCTTTCTTGTCTGAAAAGGCAAGCAAGCGTCAAATCCGGGGGGGAGCGACAAAGTGTAAGTTTATACTTTAGGAAGTTTCGCTTGTAAATTTTTTAATGACGTTTGCATACTAAAGCCAACTCGTCACGCGTTGCATGCAGGTCTCTTCGATGCGAAAGATGCGCTGCTTATGGCAAATGATTTTACAGAAGAACATGTAGACGCAGTTGCGACGTTGGTAGCAGAATTATCGCAGTGTCCAGAGCGGCGTGTTAAAAAAATTCAGGTTTGAAGGACTCGTGTTGACTATAAAACAAGTTGTACCAATCATAGCCTATGACTGGCTCCAGGATGATGTACGCACAAGTCTTCATTGTTTTCAAACCCCCTCAATTACAAAACAACTATCTCGATTACATGCCTTATTAACATTAAGTACATATTATTTTTACATGTCATCAATGGTTATATACAACACTTGTCTCTTCGGCTGCATGATCGTTACTTGGCCACCACATGGATGTCGAAATGGCTCATAGATGGAAAGTGGAGGGGTGAAGATCATCATCCACCCGGTCACCCACAGATTGAAATAGAGAAAACCAATGCATTTAGAAGATGCGTTTTGGAGTATTTTTATAGACCGAAGGCAAGTACAAGCACATGCAATGCTACGTATGATTCACTTTATGTAATACGTACTAATATTTTATTTTTACGGCTCTACTTCGTCATAAATGTTTGTGGGAATCACTGGGTCAACGTCGTGATGCATATGCCAAAGGAAGGATTTCAAGTCCTAGATTCACTATATAAACTAGACACTTACATGAATACAGTTTAAGCTTTGGTATGTTCTTATCGTACTTTTCCATATTACATAAGGCTATTACTTAATGGGTTACACCCGTTCACTACTAAGTTTATATTATTTCAGAGATCCGAAATTACGTATGACATAGCAAAGGCAAGATCCGACGATAACGATTTTCCCGATCCTTCCAATTGGCCTATAAAACAATACGCCATGCCAAGACAAGAGGATGGGTGAGTAAAAAATCTAACTTCACATCATTGTGGTATTAGTATATAGTGAGTTGTTATTTTAAACCATTTTTTGTGACAGAAACTCGTGTGGACTTTAGGTCATCAAGTGTATGGAGAAATGTGACGGTGACAAGTTCAGAAACGCTATTACATAGGTACGTCAAAAAGATATCATACATGTCAAACAGCCATATCATATCAGCAACATCTTTATTCACAAGTGCAATTATTTTCCATACTGTCGTTGACTCGACCAGGGAAGTTGTGCTGGCGGAACTAATCTTATCACCTGCAAACGAGTTGGACAACGTCAAAGAAAATCTTCTTAAACTCAAGCGCCAGAAAGATGATTATTAGAACCAAGACCTTAGAATATGGTCGGGTTTTTGTCCCCAAGAAGGTTTCCGGGCCTTGTTTTACACTTGGTTCTTTTCATTTTCTATGTATCTTTTTCGCTAAACTATATAACGAGTGAGAGATCATACTTTATTTTTCTTTAGTACAATGCTGAATTCATCTGTATCGTGGTCTATCTATATTTGTCGTTGTTTTCTTGAAATTCACAATGTCAGTATTAAGCCTTTGATGTATTATGAAATTTTGCTAAGATCGACTCGTTTGATATAATATAAATCATGCCTTCCGTGGGTTTGGCCACATGTCGGTCCATGTCTATTATGTTTTGTATGTAAACCGGATATAAGTTACCGAACGTATTGAACAAGTCTCCGCACAAAAACATGCCTATGTAAATTTTTTAGCATCCCAAATTGTTTCATAGAGGTTTTTTCTCCACCGGACATGTTCGGCAACATGTCTGGCAACATGACCGTCCAACCCCATTAGCTCCTGTCAAAATTTCATACCTACGAACAGCTTCATCAGACTGTCTGTCTTTTAAGCCGGACAGTCCGGCGATTTTTTTTGTTATGAACGGACAAGTTGCCGTACACGACGTGTTGTGATGTTGCAAATTATTTTGCCAACGGACAAGTGCGGCACATTGTCCGGCGGCATGTCAGACGCCATGTCCGGCGGCATGTCCGACGCCATGTCCGGTGGCGCCCGTTTGCTTCTGTTAAAACTACATAAGCTAGAATTTTCTAGCTGGACAATGCGCCGAACTGGACGTCGGACGATAGTTTCGGACTGTCCGTGCACCTGACGGACAAGACGTCGGACTGTCCGGCAGGGCGCCGGACTTCTCCGCGGACTGTCCGGTTGTCCTCCCCAAGCTCCTCTTCGCACCACGGCCGCCGCCGCCGCCAGGATCTAGCGCTGCTCCACTTCTGCCGAGCCCTCCGCCGTGCTAGGCCTGTCGGCGCACACCTACAAGGCCAAGCCGAGGCGTGCGCCGGACATCACCGGTGTAACCGCACGGACACGGCCGTCGCCGGTGTACTCGGCCGGCAGCGGCGACGGTGACGACTGACCGGCCGCGGCTGTCAAAGGTCAGCGTTGCAACTAGTCGGGTCCGTCCGTACGTGTATCTCATGAGCTGTACTTGTATACAAGTTTAGACGAGATGTGGATACGTGGATACAAGTTTACATGTATATGTGGACGTATTTATACGAGTTTGGAGTTTGGGAGCTTGGGATCAGAAGCCATATTAAAAATGTACTATTCTACAATTTAGTACTTATATTCAAGTTATATATATATATATATATATATATATATATATATATCTAAATATCCGGTTGTGATTCCTTAAAAAAATGTTGCGACTCTCGCTTTTTTGCTTAACTTATGCTCTGCCCAGGCTTCTAATTTTTCTTGGCTCTGCCACTGGCCGCCAGCCCCTCCTCGACCTCCCCTCCCTTGTCGCCATTGGAGGAGGCCGCTCTCGTCGATGGCAGACGGCGGGGTGCCTCTACTCCCTTTTTCTTGAGCCCTTGCGGTCTCCATCTCCATCCGATATACCACCAAAGTCACCGGATCAACCAAGCTTGGCTGGTCTATTAATGTTGTGATCCAAATTCATAAAAGGAGACTAACTTCTGACGAGCAGAGTGAGGCCTATCGCCGGAGGCCTAGGCAGAGTGGAGAGGAACGTTGGTTCTATGTATTGATGATAACCTAGGGTTCCACCCCTATATATATCTCTTATAAGCCGGCATATGGGATAAGTCAAATCTGTGTAAATCACCTACGTTTTTTATACAAATACGACACTTTATTGATCAAAGCAAATCATTACAAATAGTCCGCCGAATGCAATCCGGGATAGAATTTCTAAAACAAATCGAAACAAACTGCTCCGCTGAGCGAGCTAGAGTGTGTGCCGCAATATTAGACTCACGGAAAATATGAGAAAAAGATACTGCAAGAAATTTAGTCGCCAGAAACTTGATATCCTGCACGACCACGCCAATGGGACTTCTGTCCATCTCTGAAGAGTTGATTCTCTGAATTAAAGACAAGCAATCAGAGACAACCATCAGTTTGTCGAAACCTTCGCCACCAGCAAGGGAAACAGCACGTCAAAGAGCAGGCGCTTCAGCCAATTCCAGCATTGTGACCTCCATCAGGAGCTCGCTGCAAGCAATCAAGCACTCACCAGTGTGGCTTCGGATCACAACGCCAATTCCCATCTGATGCGAAGATGTAAAGAGAACAGCATCTACATTAACAAACACTGTTCCTTCAGGCGGCGGAGACCATCTAGGTGCAGAAGATCTGGTATCACGTCTATTTGAAGTATCCGGCAAAAACAAATGATGTTCAATCATGTCGACATATGCTCTGCTTTGTTCTACAACAGTCTGCGGTGGCTTCATATTTTCACCATTACGTACACTGTTTCTGGCCAATCACAGGTGCCATATCACCACTGTAAGCACCATGCATTCCCTCTCTGTCGATCTAGCCAGGAAATCAAAGACCCAAGATTTTGGATTTGTGAAAAATTTCCTGCGCAGCTGGAACCATACAGGGGTTTTATCTCCCGCCACACTTCCTTGGCATACTGAGAGAATAAAAACGTATGTGCAGATGTCTCCTGTGCACAGACAACACACGCCATGGAAGCTGGAATGTGCCTACGGCAAAGTTGAACACCAGATGGAAGACAGCCATGGACAAAACGCCATAGGTTAATTTTCATTTTGCCCGGTGCTTTGATTGCCCAGAGTTTCTTCCATAGCAGGTTCTCGTCCTGCAAACTTGAGTGTGCTCCACCTCCCTGCTTACTTTGGTTAATGAAGAATTTCTCCTCACTAGCCAGATGATACGCAGATCAGACTAAGTACACACCATATTTTATGAAGGGCCAAGAAATAAAGTCATCTCCGCCCCGTCGACTGATAGGGATTTCAAGAACCCGGTTCGCAACATCTTCTTCAAAAATGGCATGCACCACCCCCGCGTCCCATGAACCATGGTCATCACTGAGTAGGCAGTCCACGGTTGCACCAATTGGGATTGGCGTCAGGGTCCGAAGCGTACATTGGTTTACATTAGGTATCCATCTATCAGTCAGTACCTTAATTATTTTCCCGTCTCCAACACTCCACCGAACCCCTTGCTTTACAAACTGCATCCCAAAACATATACTCCGCCATGTAAACGACCAGGATCGGGGTAGCGGCGCATCCCAGACATCACACTGAGGGAAGTAACGTCCTTTGAGCACCTTAGCACACAAAGAGGTTGGCTCGATAAGAAGCTTCCAGCACTGTCGGCCGAGCATGGCTTGGTTGAACAAGACGAGATCCCTAAAACCCATGCAACCAAAGTTTTTGGGTGTCGACAGCCAGTCCCAACTCTTCCGGTGCATCTTTTTCTTCCCTGCCTCAACTCCCCACCAATGATCAACAATCGCCTTCCGGAGGGCTTCACAAATTGAGACAGGAATTTGAAAGCAGCTCATGATGAATGTCGGTATAGCTTGAATGACTTCCTTCAACAACGTTTCTTTCCCTGACCGTGACATCGGTCGGCCCGACCATCCATTCATGTGCCTCCACGCTTTGTCCACAAGGAACTTAAATTGACCAGTTGGGGATCTCCCAATATCCGTAGGCATGCCAAGGTATTTATCTTGCAAAGCCTCATTGGACACTCCGAGCTGGTTCATAACTTGCTTCTTGACATTGTGTAAACACTCCCATATAGTGAAGTTTCGATGGCTAGCGTCCATGGTTTATTTTCCTCTCATTGTTCGAGAGGTTTTTCTATGTTAAAATCTTGTGTCCCCTATGAGTAGTTTCATTTTCATTCTTGTTTTGATTGTCGAGTTTATAACATGATCTGCATCCGTGGTCTCCAGCTTGACCTGGATCAGCCAATTCCCTGCCTGCTACGCATAGGGGCAAGATGGGTACCAAAAATTGGCGGCTTCCCATGGACGCACACCTAGTATTCAAGACGGTGGATCAAGTTTGTGGGCATCTTGCGTCGAGAGAGATCATCTCATCACATGCCTTAGGTGGTACGGTACATGGCAGGAATATTTGCAGGGGTCGGTGTGGCTCATCTCCTTGACCAGATCTCCATCCTAGCAGGCCAGCTGGATCTTCCATCAGGGCCCCACTATTATCGGCACCTTCTGGTTTCGCCAAGGCATCTTCAACTGTGTTTAGCATGGTAGTGACATTCATGAGTATTATAGAGATGGTTGTGCCTAATGAAAGTTGGATCTCGACGATCAGTTTAGTTCGAGATGAGAAGTGCTGAAGGTGAGTTTGGATGTGACTGGCTCCCCGAGCCAGGAGGGAAGACACGCTATATAGCAATAGCGCAAAAAAGTCCTTCCTATCTTAGGATCAATGGCTCAAACACCTAAGTATCATGCTCGGGGACTCGTCAAACATGAACCCGCACACATCCTAGGAAAACGCCAAGTACATGGGGTCCTTTGCGATCGCCACACGACTGGCTCCACGAGCCATGGAAAGTCGACCGATAGCTACTCGAACAGCTCACACACATACACCATAATCATTAGTCACGTGCGTGTAAATTCAAAACAAAATGCTCGGGGATTGGCCACCCCGACGCACCCAACTCGCAGAACAACTCCACGACAAACAAACAAAACACAAATCATCCTCAAATTTATGCAAAATATGATTCATTCATAATCGCTTCATGTTTTACAAAAGCCATTCGGCACTAAACCCTATTACACAAGTACACCTATCACTTTGCAGGCTTTGAGGCTGAAACACCACCCGTACCCTTGGCCACCTCAACAGGCTTGGTCGGATACATCGACAGCTTCTTCGCGATTGCTAACCAAAACGGACGCTCCGAAGGGAGATCGTGGTGCTCCGGATCAGTGTCGCCAGGCACCACCTGCGTTCCCTATTACGACAAGAGATCGTTCATCGCCAGCATGCGCTCTGCATACGGAGCAGCCTTCGCTTGCAGGGCAAGGATGCCAGTCGTCGACGGGTACCCACTTGTGACATTGTCGAGCTCAAAATGTTTATTTTTATTGAACTCTATTCTCGTAACATGTTTGAGGCAGGAAGAAAGGAAATAATTTATATGGATACTATGTTTGTCAGTTCATTCGCGAGATGACTTATGAGCAGGGCAAAATTTTACAATAACTTGTAGTACATCAACAATATTCACCATCTTATTTTATTACCATCTATTGTGTTGAGTTTCATTTATATATATATTGATCCCCTTCTTTAAATTAGATCGAACGGATGTGGGGCGGTCTTCTATTAAAGGATCTCGTATGAACAATTCAAGAGGAATTGTCGGAATTCTTAGTTAAGGAGGTAATATCTCCAACCGGAGAATACCATCGGCAATTTATATTTCGAGTACAATAGGGATCATAAGAGAAATTATATTGTATATGTATGAACGTGTAATGTATGTAATATGTTCGACCAAGCACGAAGAAATGTGTCACTTCGATCTCTATATTCATGATGATGTTGTGTAATGGTTCCTTCATTTCTATATGTATTAGCGTTGAGTTAAATGGAAAATACTAAATAAAAATGAAAACACTAAATGAAAAAGAATTGAATGATAAACACAAAATGAAAATAAAAACACAAAATAAAAAGGGAAACATAAAAGAAACAGGGCTCCTACGCTCCACAGGTGGAGCCCCTCCAGCGCAAGCGCTCGATCCCAGCCACGTGGAGACTCTTTAGTCCTGGTTCGCGACACAACCAGGACTAAAGGGAGGGTCTTTAGTCCCGACTGCAGTCCCGGTTACGCAATTGGAACTAAAGGAAGCTATGAACCTGGACTAATGTGCCTTTTTCCACTAGTGTCACCTCGAATCATCAGTCTCATAAAGTATTGATTCTTATTTTCACTATCACAATCACTATCATGTAAGTAGTAAGGGTGATCGAACGGTGGAGGCTCATCAACATTGAAATTATCCGCATGAAATTAGGAAACACATCTCAAATCATCTGTCATCTCAATGGTGGGATCAGCTCCATGCATGTTCAGTTCAAATTGTTTTGTGCATTAGTTATGTGTTATAAGAGGGACAAGTCACGGATTACAAGGTAAGAGGGACATATTAGAAATTACTTTTTCCCTAAACCAAGCCAAAAAAATCCGGGGGAACCCTCTTTTAGAAGAGTGTCCATCTCCGCAACATCGGGATCCATCGTTCTCGGCCACTGTTCATCCTTGAATTGGCTAAAACGAGAAAATACATATTAGACAGAAACCGAGTTACTAGCTGGAAAGTAATTTGTTCACCATTTTATCTCACGAAACTGAACACTTGTTCCTTCATGTTAATAAGCACATAAGCATTATGCAATCTTTCTCTTCCTTGGAAAATTTGTACTTTTTTTCGGATCCAGCCTTGCCACCGGGACAATGGAAGAGCGGGAGCTTGGGGTCTTGTTTGGGCTCGTCGACATTGTACCGAGAGACCTGGTTATGTAGAGTGGGAACATCATCGGCATAGTACTCTGTCGTGGTGTCTGCCATATCCTCGAATATAGTTGCCTCAGTTATGCATGCTTTAATCTTAGCTTTGTTTCCACATTTCACTCGAATATATTTAAACTCTCTCTTCATACAAAACGGCACCGGTCCAACCAAGAGTGCCTCGTTCACGAGATGCATAATGAGATGTGCCATCAGAGTAATGAAGCTTGGCGGAAAGATCATCTCTAACTTGTAGAACAACTCCGACGCTAGATCACGCAGCCTCTCAATCACCTGGGGAGATATCTGCTTAGCGCAGAGCATGCAGAAGGAATGGCACAACTTCGCAAGCACTCGCCAGACATGCTCGGGGAGATACCCTCGAACCATCACCGGCATCAGCCGCTCAATCCATAAATGATAGTCGTGACTCTTGACCCCGGTGACTTTTCCCGTTCCAAGATTGACTCTCTTATTGATATTCGAACAATAACCATCAGGGAACATCACAACGTATTTGGGACACTAGAATGCTTCCTTATTTTGGAGAATATCAAGAAGTTGGCATGCGTCTTAAATAAGTTTCTTCGATTGCGGTAAGGATGTTGCATGTGTTGTTTCTTCCTATCACGTAGCTTCTCAACATCAATTCTAGCCATGATATTCTTTGTTGGCTTCTCAAGAATGTTCAGGACTGTAAAAGAGGAACTCTCTGACATCCTTTTCAGTGTACATCACATCAATGTCATGGGGAAGTTCGATGTTCTTGTAATACTCGAGCTTCGTTAATCCTGTCACGTGAGTCCAGTTGTGTGTTTCATCATATCCCTCAAATTGTGGGCCAGGAACCTTGCTAGGCATGAGAGCACGTAGCTCGGCATCAACGACTGTACCATCGAACATTGGTATCTCTACTTCTTCATGCATGACTATGCCCTTCATGAAGTTCTTTTATCTTCTCTAAACTATGCCCTCTTTTGAGGAACGGTCAACTTGTGTCAAAATAGGAATACTTGTGACCAACGTTTAGCCAAAGGAACTCAAGTCGGTGTCTGAGCATGGCCACTTACCAGTTGTACACCATCCGCAAAATAGGGTGTACCTGAGTAGGTCGTGTATGGAATAATGGAACCAAACTTTTATGATGAAGTTTTTATTTGATGCTCGGTCGTATGTCAACGTCCCATGGTGCCAAGAGTGGTTCAAATCATCCACAAACGGCTGCATATAGACAATGAAAATCTTTCCCGGGTATTCAGGTCTTAGAATGACCATCGATAGGAATATGATATTCCTTTGCATTATGACTATGGGAGGGAGATTGAGTAAAATAAAAATATGGGCTATAAGCTATACGAGGTGGTCGACATGCCATATAGATTGAATCCATCGGTTGCTATCGCAATTCTAACATTCCGAGCCCCTTTTCTCTTATCGGGGTGTTCTTATCAAAGTTCTTTCATGCCTTACCATAGATGGATGTCCCATCATTTTCCGTCCATGCTTGTCCTCGTATCTCTTCCCCTACTTGTGCCACGTCATCTATGTGGCAGACTTCTAGATCATATAAAGCCGATATATTATTTTTATAAATGGGAGATAATGAAGAATCTTTACGGCGACTTTTGTCTACGTCATCTGATCATCGGCTTCCTTTACCTCATGATACCTAGAAGCCCCACACTTTCTACGGTATCTGTCATCCATCCTAAAACAAAGGGGAACATGTTGGACAACAATCTATCCTTTCATAATCCATGTTGAGCCCTCTCAATATTTTCTTCGTTTCCATATGTTTTTAGAGGAGCTTCAAGTATGCTCGTCAGTTGGCATACTGGCCTTGTCGGCTAGTACTTGCGAGATGGCAAAGTTGTCGACGTACCTAACACCGTTCTATGCGCTGTAACATTGGCCGTTGTAGCCGATAGTCGAGATACGCCCACGGATGCCCTCGGCCCAGACTTCCCTATGCCGACGGCACAATCCACGCAGACGGTTGTCCTCGGTACAGACTTTCCGACGCCGATGGCTGCCCTCGGCACAGACTTTCCTATGCCGACAGCTTTCTTGGGCCGACCGTTGGCCCGGCCTGGGGTCTACGCCGGCAGCCCCGACAAATTGTACACCCTAGTCGTCGGCACCTTGAGGCGTTCCTGTAGTGAAACTTCGACATCTAATTCAAGACACATGGAATATCATAAATTCCAAAGGTGAAATAAGTGTCTATAGTTGTCTGGAAAATTTTACATATCTCTGTTTGATAAATGGGATGTTTTGTTTTCGTATCTATCTATGTTGATATCCGTCACTACGGCACACAGGCTCTTTGCCGTGTTGGCAAAAGACACGACAAAGGCCTTTCAGAACACGGCAAAGGCTTTGTCGTGTGTATACACACGGCAAATGCCACACGACAACGTTCGCCACGGCAAAGGCCCTTTGCCGTGTGTTTTCTAAATAAGACACGGCAAAGGCTTTGCCGTGTGTCTCATGCGTAGACACGGCAAAGTAAAGTAAGATAACGGTTCCCGCGGAGATGACGGTGTCTATTCTTTGCCGTGTGTCTTCTCGAAAAGTACACGGCAAAGAAGTTGTCTTTGCCATGTGTCTCCTTAAAAAGTACACGGCAAAGAAGTTGTCTTTGTCGTGTGTCTCGTGGAAAAAGTACACGGCAAAGAAACTGCCTTTTTTAAAAAAATAAAAAATAATAATTTTGTTTCAAACTTTTTTGAATATTATTTACTTAATAATCTCATATAGAATATTTTAACCCTTTGTATGTTAAATATTAGGTCAAATTGCACTCATAATCAAACTTCCTCTGTGATCACCCATCCTAACATTACTCTAGGCCTAGCACGCTTAACTTCTTCGTTCCATCCGAATGAGCTACCGAGAAAGAAATCATACCTTGTGTAACTACCTCGGTGAACTACGCTCCTAGATACAAGCCTGGATGAGTGGTAGTGGTTGAAATAGTACGGTGGGGCCCCAAAAACCACTCACTGGTAGTCCTTTCAGACGTCCTAACCACTACCCTCTCAACGGGACCTGTACGGGCGGCGTAGTCGGCAGGCGAAGGGATTAACTACGTACACAAGTGGGTATGTACGCAAGCCACCATACAAGAGTACATCAGAGCCATACCATCTAGAAAGAAAGGAAATATAGCAACGCCATACGGCAAGATTCAAATGTACTAGATAGATCTATATTTTAGGATACTTCCTCATACAACACACATCAGAGTATCATGCGGAAGCGGCAAACAAAATCCGAGTACGGATAAGAAGCAAATCGGCATAAGATGCCATAGAAAATAAGCACATCCCAACTACAGGTCTCACGGATCCCCGTGCCCGGAATCTCTACACCGAACGATCGTTGCCCACATCATCAGCTTCTTCCATCCAGTATCCGTCCTGCGGGGGTACCTGTCCATCTGAACCAATAATTTATCGTGTGAGACCCTAAGGGTACTCAGCAAGTCTTAATGCCTATAAAGGGGGACACAACCTGGGGTGACGCAATTGCAGCGAAAGATAAACCCTAGCAGTTCTACAGATAAACGCTAACCATCCGCCTAACCAATGATAGACGGATGTCCGTGAATTAAGGACAACAGTTATAATGGTAATCTCATCCGATCCATCCTCCTCCCTGCTTACCAACAAGGAAGCGGACGAACAACCCCCCATCCGTTGGCAATTTTATTAACCATTCCATGAGTATTGCACTATTTACTAGTCAAGTTACTTAGTCAGATTAAGGCGGTACTTTAGTTATGCTTGTATATGATCGAGAAACTGTGCTCCAAGTCGTCCATATCCGCGGACACGGCTTTCAGAAAGTTTTACCCGGCCGGGGTGCACCAATAGCAACACACACTCGATCAACCTCGGAAAAACCAAATCAAAACCCAACGAGGCCTTCACGACAAAGCAATCACAAGATTCAGAAATATTTCAGGGGGCCACCCCTTTGAGTAGATCCCGCAACGAAGTAAGCTAGCTCCGAGACGGACTCAAGGTCTGGGTGGACGGCTGTGAGCGACTGGGAACCCCAAACGGGGCTTGTCGACACCGCGTAAACGTGTCCCGATCCTAAACAGTACAGGTGCTATCTGTCGCACAATCGTAATTAAAGCGGTAAAACATGGCATAAGTACAGGATCGTAAATAAAACCTCAAACTAGTTTGTGGCTCCAAGAAATAAGACGGAATCAAGCTCTGGCTCAGGGGGGTCCCATATACCTCCCGGATGTGGATAGCGCGATAAATCAAGGAACAGGAATCAAGTACTCGGGGTCTTACGGGACGCAAGTGAGCAGGAAAAACCAAATAGCAGATGTTGCTCACCGGTGCCACTTTCTTTAGTTATCCCAGAACTACTCAGGTTAAGTTGTTTAGGTACCTCATTATCCATCAGACTCTCACATACCCTACACATGCTGTTCTACGACTCGCATGGCTCAAACAACTCCTATAGTAATGGCTCATGGGATGGAGGAACAAGCTTGGTGGGGTTTAAAAGTAAAGGCTATGCATACTTGGGATTCAATTTAATGCAATCGCGACTCAATGATGCAAGAATAAGATAGAGGCAATAGGTACTGTATGTATGCAAGCATGTGGAAGTGCTTGCCTGTTAACTCAGTTGAAGCGAGGGACGGATCTGGGTAGTGCTCCTGGTTCTCTTGATATAACCCCTGCTCAGTGTCTATCCGAGAAAAACCAAACAAACAAGGCCAACATGAATATAGAGCACAAGCATATGAATAAGATGCGTCAAACAAACAATCATGCCATGATGAATGATGCACAATTTACATGGCAAGAAAGGTAGCATGGCATGGTGAGGTGTGGTGGACAAGTAACAACATTTTAATGGGGTTTTGGAATCACATTTGTTGTCATAACATTGCTGTACCCTATATTTTTATTTGATGCATGCTGCAATTAAAGTCATGGATAGCATAAACAGAAAGGTCTCGTCGAGCTGATCATTTTAGACATATCATTTGCTTAATTTGGAATTATAAAACAAAAGTTATTAATTATTGAAAATCCAGTGGCATTGGTGGTAATTAAATAAACTTGGAATTTTAATTGTGCAAAAGTCAAATTGGATGGTATATTTGAAATCCTCTCATTTTTCTGATATCCAAACATATATTACTTGTCAAATTTGGATTTAGTATGGAAAAATTATTTGAAACTGAATTGAATTTGAATTCTTAAATAATTTAAACTATATTTGAATTCTAAACAGGCTCTGGGACGTTTTATACTCAGACTAATCCAGCTCTGGTCACTGACAGGCGGGGCCAGGGGTTCTGCGGCCCACGCGCCAATGGCTGAGGCAACCAAGGACCGCGGGTTGAATCTAGAAAACGACAGGAGCCTTTTTGCAAAACTACCAAGACACAGACAAATGGGCCAGGCTGGACCGCGGGTTGGGGCAAGAAAGGGGTTAGGGGTTTTTTCGCAAAACGGCCACGCGTACTGTGGATCTTCCCTAACTCTGAACCGAGCGTGCGCGTCAGTCGCTCGCGCGACGCGCGCGGCGCGGTGGGGGTTCGAACCTGCGCCCTCAGGCGCGCTAGCGGGGCGGCTACCGCTGCGGCGGTGCGTGGTTATTGACAGGGAACGCGCAGGGGTCTAGGTAGGGTTTACGCGAGCGGCAGAGCAGACGACGTCGACGTTACACCGTGCACCGAGGGTGTTCGTCGCCGTGCCACGCTCAACCAGGAAGCGATCAAGGGGGGGACGGTGTCTAGGAGGACCAGTGGCTTACCGCGAGGCTGATGGCGTGCTTGGATCGGGTCGGGGCGGTCGTGAACGGCGGCGAAGCAGACGCTCTGCTTGCTAGGGTTTACGGTGGCGTTCCGGCGTGCAGCGACAGGGCAGGCCGTCTCCTCCTCGCGTCTGGGTCCAGGGCGTCGCAGACGAGCCTCCAAGGCTTCCTCGACACCCTCTACTCCGCGCCCGCCTCCTGGAAGTGTGTGTGCTGGCGAGGTGGACGGCGTGGCCGGCGAGAAGGAGCTGAGCGGTGGAGAAGGAGGCCAGAGGAGGGGAGCGAGGCAGGGCCTCTGGGATGGGATCTGGGGAGGCCAGAGAGGGGAAGGAAGAGGATAAGAACGAGGCGAGGTGGGGGCTTGCATGGGGGAGGGGCAGGTCGGCTCGGCCACCTTTTTGCCCTCCCTCACGTGCTCGGCATGGGGGGCCAGGGGCGTGGCAGAGCTAGGAAGGAGAGGGTGAGGCTGGCAGGTGGGGTAGGCGAGTCCAGGGGGCAGGTAGCTGCGGGGTGGGGCTGCTGCGGCAGGGAGGAAAGAGGGAAGAAAGGGATCGGTTGGGGGGGGTAGCCTCGGCTAGGGTTAGGTTGGGGGGCCCTGGTCGTGTTGGGGAAGGGGAGCTGGTAGAGGGGGCTGGGGTGGTCCTTCATGGCAGGTAGAGAGAGGGGCCGAGAGAGAGGGAAGGGCATGGGCTTGAGCCTAGGGTTTTGGTTTAGGAAAAAGGTGTAGATTAGGGGCATGCTAGCTAGGAAGGAGAGTGGGCATGGGGGAGGTTTAGGGTTTTTTTTTTTGCTAAGAGAGGTAAGAAAGAGGGAGGTGGTACTAGGTTGATCAAGCAAACTCCAAGCAAGCCCTAAGCAAGATCAAGCAAGAAAAAGAGGGTGAGGGAGAGAGAGATGGCCATGTGATGATGTGGATTTGAATCATGCATGTTCCATTCAAAGAACAAGCAAAATCCAAGCAAGGGTGGTTTGGTTGGTGTATGCCACATTAGCACATGTGTGTGCATGGAGCAAGGGATAGAGGTTTAGATGATTTGGGTGAAGATAAGCTACTAGCCAACACAAGATTTAAACCAAGGGAGAGGTGATCCACTGAGAAAACAAACAAAAACCAAATACTAGAAAAGGTGGCACTTGCATGGCCCATGCAACATAATTAATGCCAAATGGTTATATTGTGAAAACAACATTATTTCATGTGGCTTTAATCCTTGCATTCCCAAAAGGTGGGCAAAGGCCAAGCAAAGATTATGGGTGGGTTCCAACCAACTTATCATGAGCCAGAGATAAATCAACAAAATGCCAAGCTCAGAATAGTTGGATGGTGGAATTATAAGGTGGTGATAGAAAAGGTGGTGGAGTCAAAAAGAGAGATGCCCCCAACTCAACTTGGGCATTTAACAATTTATTAAGACCCAAATACAATATCAAGAGGCAAAATACAATTAATCATGCACATGAGATAAGAACCAAACAAGAAAGGGTTTTATATGATGCTCAAATGCAAGGGGACATGATGACATGAGCATGATATGATGATGATGCAACAATTATATGTTGGAAGTGGCCCATTTTATTATTATAACCAGTAGCATTACAGGGGTTAGACAACTGGGATGCTACAACTCTCCCCCACTAAACAGGAATCTCGCCCCGAGATTCTAGGAAGAAGAAGAAGATACAAAGAGAGAAGGATGGTTGGCACGGAGTTCATCTTCACGCTCCCATGTTGCTTCATCAACAGAATGGTGTGACCACTGCACCTTGCAAAACTTGATGGACTTGTTGCGCGTCCTTCGTTCTGCGGTCTCAAGGATTTTGGTGGGGTGTTCTTGATAAGACAGGTCTTCTTGGAGGTCGATTAGCTCATGATCCACGGTCCTGCCGGGATCTTTGAAGCACTTCTTGAGCTGAGAGATGTGGAAAACATCATGGACTTTGAGTTTTCCCGGAAGCTCCAGTGCATAAGCAACTTCTCCTCTCCTACCACGTATCTTGAAAGGACCGATGTACCTAGGAGCCAACTTTCCTTTGATACCGAAGCGGTGTGTTCCTCTCATGGAAGTGACACGAAGGTAGACGAGAGCACCAGGGGCATATACCATATCTGTGTGCTTCCTGTCATAGTTGCTCTTCTGACGACTTTGAGCAATCTTCAGGTTCTCCAGAATGATATGCACCTTCTCCTCTGCCTGAGTTACAATGTCAGGGCCAAACCAGATTCTTTCTCCTGCACCTGACCAACCAATCGGAGTTCTGCACTTGCGACCATAGAGAGCCTCGAATGGTGCCATCTTCAGACTCTTCTGGAAGCTGTTGTTGTAGGAGAATTCAGCATATGGAAGACATTCCTCCCACTTCATGCCAAACGAGATGACGCAAGCTCGAAGCATATCCTCCAGAATCTGATTGATTCTTTCCACTTGTCCTTGCGACTGAGGGTGGTAAGCAGTGCTGAAGTTCAACTTTGTTCCCAAAGCTTTTTGGAAACTCTCCCAGAACTTTGAGGTGAAGATGCTCCCACGGTCTGAACTGATTTCAAGTGGAACCCCATACAGAGAGACAATTCTGTTGATATAGAGCTCAGCCAACTGAATTCCAGAAATTGTTTCCTTGACGGGGAAGAAATGAGCCACTTTAGAAAGCCTGTCGATGACAACAAAGATTGCATTGTTGCCCTTCTGCGACCTTGGAAAACCAGTGATGAAGTCCATCTCTACTTTCTCCCATTTCCATTCCGGAGGTTTCAATGGCTGTAGAAGACCAAATGGTTTCTGATGGACAGCCTTGACTCTGCGGCATACATCACACTCTGAGACGTACTTGGCACAATACCTTTTTAACCCAGGCCACCAGTATTGTGTTTTCAAGTCCATGTACATCTTTGTGCTGCCAGGATGGATAGAAAGAACCGAATCATGTGCCTCCTTGAGAACTTGGTCTCTCAGACCCGGGTAGTTTGGAACAAACATCCGGTGTTCAAAGAAGAGCGTGCCTTGATCATCAACATGGAAGGATTCATACTTCGGAAGGCCAAGCTTAGAGATGAGCTTTTTGGTGTGCGGATCACCAAGCTGACGGGAACGAATCTGTTCTTCCAAGAGAGGAGTAGCCAGAAGGTTCAGGAGATGCCCTTGTTCCACAATTTCCAGGTTGAGCTGACGGAATTCCTCGCACAAGAGAGGCTGCTGCTCTTCTACCATGAGGTTGTTGACATAAGCTTTACGGCTAAGCGCATCTGCCATGACGTTTGCTTTGCCTGGGGTGTAGTTGATGGTCACATCAAAGTCATTGATTGCTTCAATCCATCTCCTCTGCCGAAGGTTGAGATCAGGCTGAGTGAAGATATACTTCAAACTCTTGTGGTCCGAGAAGATCTCACAACGGTTACCAAGCAAGTAGTGCCTCCATAGCTTCAAAGCAAAGACAACTGCTGCTAGCTCGAGGTCATGTGTGGGTTAGTTGATCTCATGCGTCTTCAACTGACGAGAAGCATAAGCAACCACCTGTCTCTCTTGCATAAGGACCGCACCCAATCCTTGCAAAGAGGCGTCGCAGAATATCTGGAAAGGCTTAGATGTATCCGGAGGGACCAAAACTGGTGTTGAAGTGAGCTTCTCTTTGAGTGTCTCAAAACTTTCTTGACAAGCAGGAGTCCACAGGTACTTCTTGCCTTTCTTGAGGAGATCGGTAAGAGGCTTTGCTATCTTCGAGAAGTTCTGCACAAAGCGACGGCAATAGCTAGCCAGACCAAGAAAACTCCGCACTTCCTTGACATTAGCAGGAGGAAGCCATTCGACAATTGTCTTCACCGTTTCCGGGTTGACTGCAATGCCCTTGGCAGAGATAACATGACCCAGATATGTTACTTCAGGCAGCCAAAACTCACACTTTGAGAACTTTGCATACAAGCGGTTCTCACGAAGCTTGTTTAAGACACACCGCAGGTGTTCTTCATGCTCCTCCTTAGACTTGGAATAGACCAGAATGTCATCCAGATATACCACAACAAACTTGTCCAGGTACTCCATGAAAACGGAGTTCATCAGCCTCGAGAAGGTAGCAGGTGCGTTGGTGAGACCGAAAGACATGACCGTGTACTCATACAGGCCATAGCGGGTGGTGAAAGCTGTTTTGGGCACATCTTCTTTGCGAATTTTTATTTGGTGATAACCACTTCTCAAGTCCAGCTTAGAGAACACCACAGCTCCTGCCAGCTGATCAAATAGATCATTTATCCGAGGAAGAGGATATTTGTTCTTGATGGTTTTAGCATTGAGAGCCCGGTAGTCAACACAGAGTCTATCGGTTCTGTCACGCTTCTTCACAAAGATTGTTGGGCTACCCCAAGACGAAGTGCTATGTTGAATGAAACCCAACTTCTCTTGTTCATCAAGTTGTCGTTTGAGTTCAGCCAACTCAGAAGGACCCATTTTGTATGGCCGCTTGGAGATAGGAGCCGTTCCAGGTTCAAGCTCAATCACGAATTCAACCTCGCGATCCGGAGGCATACCTGGCAACTCTTCAGGAAAGACATCTGGAAACTCACAGACCACTGGTACCCTCTGAATAGCTTCCATAGCATCATTATTCAGAGCCGCCAAGGAATAGAGCTGGACAGCAGGAGTCAGACTTGGAGAAAAGACTATATGGCCTTCAGGAATCTTCAGAGACACTGAGCGTTCAGCACAATCAATCACAGCTGCATTTGCTGTCAACCAATCCATGCCCAAAATGACATCAATGTCAGAGTTGCCCAGAACAATCAAAGAAGCCAAGAATGAAGAACCACCAATCTCAATCTTATTGCCATGACTGATATGCTCAGCCCTCATGTTTGAACCAGGTGATTGTACCACCAACCGCTTAGAGAGAGGAACCAAGACTAACTCATTCTCTCCTGCAAACTTGTGTGACACAAAAGAATGCGATGCACCAGAATCGAACAAAACTCGTGCAGGGACTGAGTTCACGGAAAGCATACCCATCACGACTCCAGTGCTTGCTCAGCTTGAGCGGCGCTGACACAATTGGCCCGAACAACCGCAGACCCGGGCTTGGTGTTGATGTTGAGAGCCCGAGGCGGTGGTGCACGAACCGAAGGAGAGCTTGTTGCAGATCTTGGCGGGGGTTGAGGGAGAGCTTTGTTCTTCATTGGACAGTTCCAGTGGGGATGTCCAGGATCTCCACACGTGAAGCAGGCACCAGCTGGACGTGGAGCAGAGTAGCCAGGGACTCCGCCAGGCGCTCCAGGGTAGTGGTTGTTGTAGCCCCTGGGAGCCGCAGTGGTGAAGTTTGGTGGCCTTGGCGCGAAACTTGCAGGTCTTGGTGGAGCCGGGAGCGACGGTGGGGTGTTAGGAACCCAGACACGCCGCTTAGGAGGAGCTGCCATAAGCGAAGAGCTTGATGCATCCCAGTTATGTTTCTTGGACTCCTCAAACATCTGCCTGCTTGCCTCCTCTTGCAGTGCTGTGTGCTGTAGTTCCAGGAAGGTTGCCGGTCTTGCATGCGTGATTGCATACTTGATCGACGCATTGAGCCCTTGCCTGAACCTTTTCTGCTTCTTCTTGTCATCAGATACCTCATCACCACCAGAACGGGATAGATTCATGAAGTTCCTGATATAGGTGTTGACGTTATCATTCCCTTGCTTCAGGTTGAGAAAAGCCTCCTTCATCCTTTCCATTTCAATCTCTGAGAGAAACTGCTCCTTGAAAGCTGCAGTGAACCTTTCCCAAGTTGGCTGGAAACCAGTGCAGCTTGCCTTCAAGTAGTTCTCCCACCAGAGAGCTGCATCTCCCTTGAGAAGGTGAGTAGCGCACTTGACCCACTCCTGTTCCGGAACATCAGCAGTCTCGAGCAACCTTGAGATCTCACGCAGCCAATCATCCGCGTCCAGAGGTCGGTCAGACACATCAAACTGACGAGGGTTGAACTTGAGGAAGCTCTTGATGTCTCCACGCCTGGGAGGTGGAGGAAGTGGAGCAAACTCGTTTCTTCTGACGCTCTCCTCAAAGCGCTGCTGGTTCTCTTGCATAGCTGCCAAAGCATTAGCAATGTTTGACAGCGCTGAGCCCAGTTCCGGAGGTATGTCCTCATCATTCCGGCGTGGTGGAGCCATCCTGTCATTGATATAAAACTCAAGTCAGTACTATAATGGAGAATGATAATAATCCAAAATAGTACCAAGATGGAATTAACCAAGATTAAAGGATACAATTTACTGAGATGATATTAAAATATCAACAAAGTTCAAAGCACCTAGAAGATATTAAGCATATCGCACACGACTGAAAAGGAGTGTGGTACACAAATATATCAAAGAAAAATTTTCCACAAATTTCGGCATTACAATACCAATAGATGCGCAAAATTACTTAACGAATCAAGATTAGTGACTCTACCGATCCAATATACAAAAGCGAATGATACGAGTAGTGGTATGGTCGCGACTCCATCCTGCACTCAAATCATTACTCCGCACATGAACAAGTGGAACACATATCCTAACCCCTTCTTCTCACGACGAAACCTAAAGATTGGTAACTACGGAAACGAACACCCCAAACAAGATAGCGTCGGATACAAGAGGAAGATAGATTGCGTCGGTTTACAAAAGCCTGTCGGTATGGAATGTACCAACAGTGGATAACCAAAGGCAGATAAGATAACAACTTGGATGCAACAGATAGACAAGGGATTACACACACATACACACACACAACCTATGGTACTACGGAAACCCAGAACACGTGAATCCTAGTTTGAACTTTGAGAAGAGAATTGAAAACGTTGCACTTCCTTACCAGAAAAGGGTGGGTGGGAGGGTAAGAAGAAAAGTGGAAGCAGTCCTACTCTCGCGTTTTGTTTTTCCCTAATATACATAACTACCAAAATATTTGCTAGACTGACAACGACCGTTTGGCTGAAACCCTGAAGGTCGGGATGGCTCTGATACCAATTGTAACTACCTCGGTGAACTACGCTCCTAGATACAAGCCTGGATGAGTGGTAGTGGTTGAAATAGTACGGTGGGGCCCCAAAAGCCACTCACTGGTAGTCCTTTCAGACGTCCCAACCACTACCCTCTCAACGGGACCTGTACGGGCGGCATAGTCGGCAGGCGAAGGGATCAACTACGTACACAAGTGGGTATGTACGCAAGCCACCATACAAGAGTACATCAGAGCCATACCATCTAGAAAGAAAGGAAATATAGCAACGCCATACGGCAAGATTCAAATGTACTAGATAGATCTATATTTTAGGATACTTCCTCATACAACACACATCAGAGTATCATGCGGAAGCGGCAAACAAAATCCGAGTACGGATAAGAAGCAAATCGGCATAAGATGCCATAGAAAATAAGCACATCCCAACTACAGGTCTCACGGATCCCCGTGCCCGGAATCTCTACACCGAACGAACGTTGCCCACATCATCAGCTTCTTCCACCCAGTATCCGTCCTGCGGGGGTACCTGTCCATCTGAACCAATAATTTATCGTGTGAGACCCTAAGGGTACTCAGCAAGTCTTAATGCCTATAAAGGGGGACACAACCTGGGGTGACGCAATTGCAGCGAAAGATAAACCCTAGCAGTTCTACAGATAAACGCTAACCATCCGCCTAACCAATGATAGACGGATGTCCGTGAATTAAGGACAACAGTTATAATGGTAATCTCATCCGATCCATCCTCCTCCCTGCTTACCAACAAGGAAGCGGACGAACAACCCCCCATCCGTTGGCAATTTTATTAACCATTCCATGAGTATTGCACTATTTACTAGTCAAGTTACTTAGTCAGATTAAGGCGGTACTTTAGTTATGCTTGTCTATGATCGAGAAACTGTGCTCCAAGTCGTCCATATCCGCGGACACGGCTTTCAGAAAGTTTTACCCGGCCGGGGTGCACCAATAGCAACACACACTCGATCAACCTCGGAAAAACCAAATCAAAACCCAACGAGGCCTTCACGACAAAGCAATCACAAGATTCAGAAATATTTCAGGGGGCCACCCCTTTGAGTAGATCCCGCAACGAAGTAAGCTAGCTCCGAGACGGACTCAAGGTCTGGGTGGACGGCTGTGAGCGACTGGGAACCCCAAACGGGGCTTGTCGACACCGCGTAAACGTGTCCCGATCCTAAACAGTACAGGCGCTATCTGTCGCACAATCGTAATTAAAGCGGTAAAACATGGCATAAGTACAGGATCGTAAATAAAACCTCAAACTAGTTTGTGGCCCCAAGAAATAAGACGGAATCAAGCTCTGGCTCAGGGGGGTCCCATATACCTCCCGGATGTGGATAGCGCGATAAATCAAGGAACAGGAATCAAGTACTCGGGGTCTTACGGGACGCAAGTGAGCAGGAAAAACCAAATAGCAGATGTTGCTCACCGGTGCCACTTTCTTTAGTTATCCCAGAACTACTCAGGTTAAGTTGTTTAGGTACCTCATTATCCATCAGACTCTCACATACCCTACACATGCTGTTCTACGACTCGCATGGCTCAAACAACTCCTATAGTAATGGCTCATGGGATGGAGGAACAAGCTTGGTGGGGTTTAAAAGTAAAGGCTATGTATACTTGGGATTCAATTTAATGCAATCGCGACTCAATGATGCAAGAATAAGATAGAGGCAATAGGTACTGTATGTATGCAAGCATGTGGAAGTGCTTGCCTGTTAACTCAGTTGAAGCGAGGGACGGATCTGGGTAGTGCTCCTGGTTCTCTTGATATAACCCCTGCTCAGTGTCTATCCGAGAAAAACCAAACAAACAAGGCCAACATGAATATAGAGCACAAGCATATGAATAAGATGCGTCAAACAAACAATCATGCCATGATGAATGATGCACAATTTACATGGCAAGAAAGGTAGCATGGCATGGTGAGGTGTGGTGGACAAGTAACAACATTTTAATGGGGTTTTGGAATCACATTTGTTGTCATAACATTGCTGTACCCTATATTTTTATTTGATGCATGCTGCAATTAAAGTCATGGATAGCATAAACAGAAAGGTCTCGTCGAGCTGATCATTTTAGACATATCATTTGCTTAATTTGGAATTATAAAACAAAAGTTATTAATTATTGAAAATCCAGTGGCATTGGTGGTAATTAAATAAACTTGGAATTTTAATTGTGCAAAAGTCAAATTGGATGGTATATTTGAAATCCTCTCATTTTTCTGATATCCAAACATATATTACTTGTCAAATTTGGATTTAGTATGGAAAAATTATTTGAAACTAAATTGAATTTGAATTCTTAAATAATTTAAACTATATTTGAATTCTAAACATGCTCTGGGACGTTTTATACTCAGACTAATACAGCTCTGGTCACTGACAGGCGGGGCCAGGGGTTCTGCGGCCCACGCGCCAGCGGCTGAGGCAACCAAGGACCGCGGGTTGAATCTAGAAAACGACAGGAGCCTTTTTGCAAAACTACCAAGACACAGACAAATGGGCCAGGCTGGACCGCGGGTTGGGGCAAGAAAGGGGTTAGGGGGTTTTTCGCAAAACGGCCACGCGTACTGTGGATCTTCCCTAACTCTGAACCGAGCGTGCGCGTCAGTCGCTCGCGCGACGCGCGCGGCGCGGTGGGGGTTCGAACCTGCGCCCTCAGGCGCGCTAGCGGGGCGGCTACCGCTGCGGCGGTGCGTGGTTGTTGACAGGGAACGCGCAGGGGTCTAGGTAGGGTTTACGCGAGCGGCAGAGCAGACGACGTCGACGTTACACCGTGCACCGAGGGTGTTCGTCGCCGTGCCACGCTCAACCAGGAAGCGATCAAGGGGGGGGGCGGTGTCTAGGAGGACCAGTGGCTTACCGCGAGGCTGATGGCGTGCTTGGATCGGGTCGGGGCGGTCGTGAACGGCGGCGAAGCAGACGCTCTGCTTGCTAGGGTTTACGGTGGCGTTCCGGCGTGCAGCGACAGGGCAGGCCGTCTCCTCCTCGCGTCTGGGTCCAGGGCGTCGCAGACGAGCCTCCAAGGCTTCCTCGACACCCTCTACTCCGCGCCCGCCTCCTGGAAGTGTGTGTGCTGGCGAGGTGGACGGCGTGGCCGGCGAGAAGGAGCTGAGCGGTGGAGAAGGAGGCCAGAGGAGGGGAGCGAGGCAGGGCCTCTGGGATGGGATCTGGGGAGGCCAGAGAGGGGAAGGAAGAGGATAAGAACGAGGCGAGGTGGGGGCTTGCGTGGGGGAGGGGCAGGTCGGCTCGGCCACCTTTTTGCCCTCCCTCACGTGCTCGGCATGGGGGGCCAGGGGCGCGGCAGAGCTAGGAAGGAGAGGGTGAGGCTGGCAGGTGGGGTAGGCGAGTCCAGGGGGCAGGTAGCTGCGGGGTGGGGCTGCTGCGGCAGGGAGGAAAGAGGGAAGAAAGGGATCGGTTGGGGGGGTGGTAGCCTCGGCTAGGGTTAGGTTGGGGGGCCCTGGTCGTGTTGGGGAAGGGGAGCTGGTAGAGGGGGCTGGGGTGGTCCTTCATGGCAGGTAGAGAGAGGGGCCGAGAGAGAGGGAAGGGCATGGGCTTGAGCCTAGGGTTTTGGTTTAGGAAAAAGGTGTAGATTAGGGGCATGCTAGCTAGGAAGGAGAGTGGGCATGGGGGAGGTTTAGGTTTTTTTTTGCTAAGAGAGGTAAGAAAGAGGGAGGTGGTACTAGGTTGATCAAGCAAACTCCAAGCAAGCCCTAAGCAAGATCAAGCAAGAAAAAGAGGGTGAGGGAGAGAGAGATGGCCATGTGATGATGTGGATTTGAATCATGCATGTTCCATTCAAAGAACAAGCAAAATCCAAGCAAGGGTGGTTTGGTTGGTGTATGCCACATTAGCACATGTGTGTGCATGGAGCAAGGGATAGAGGTTTAGATGATTTGGGTGAAGATAAGCTACTAGCCAACACAAGATTTAAACCAAGGGAGAGGTGATCCACTGAGAAAACAAACAAAAACCAAATACTAGAAAAGGTGGCACTTGCATGGCCCATGCAACATAATTAATGCCAAATGGTTATATTGTGAAAACAACATTATTTCATGTGGCTTTAATCCTTGCATTCCCAAAAGGTGGGCAAAGGCCAAGCAAAGATTATGGGTGGGTTCCAACCAACTTATCATGAGCCAGAGATAAATCAACAAAATGCCAAGCTCAGAATAGTTGGATGGTGGAATTATAAGGTGGTGATAGAAAAGGTGGTGGAGTCAAAAAGAGAGATGCCCCCAACTCAACTTGGGCATTTAACAATTTATTAAGACCCAAATACAATATCAAGAGGCAAAATACAATTAATCATGCACATGAGATAAGAACCAAACAAGAAAGGGTTTTATATGATGCTCAAATGCAAGGGGACATGATGACATGAGCATGATATGATGATGATGCAACAATTATATGTTGGAAGTGGCCTATTTTATTATTATAACCAGTAGCATTACAGGGGTTAGACAACTGGGATGCTACACCTTGTTGCTAATACTTCCATATCAATGATATTAACTCTTGGGCCATGATGTCACACATCTCAGTTTTAGATTCCAAACAATTATTTAAGTAAACAATAATGAAAAATAATACTCCCTCCGTCATAGAGTGTAAGTCACAATCCTCTAATATCTTGGCCCAAGGTTTAACGTGATTGGGGATGAAATTGTGACTAATTAGGCCGGACTGTGATGCTTCGTATTTGGTACAGCCAATAAAAACAGTCCCATAATTACTGCATGCATGATAGATTTGTCAAACCGATACACGTGGAGGAGAGAAAGGTGCAGGCTGCATGTGCTAATTAACTCCAATTAATGCAAATTGTGTCTTATTTGCTTCATATGCGGGACAATCTGAAAATAAGATTGTGACTTACACTCTAGGAAGGAGGGACTAATAATCTTGAATCCAAATAAAAAATAAAATAATTTTATTTTATTTCCTTTTTCTATTTAATATGGAATAATTCATATATTTAAATCCGTAAATCGGAATTTGACAAATAAAATGTCTAAATCAATCAGAAAAATGTGAGGAATCCAAATATGACATCCATATAATCTCGTGAAAATGGGGTGGTATCATTTTGAATTATCCATTTGGTGGTTGCTTCATAAAACCCCCCGTTTTTGTGCCCGGAAAATGGAAAAATGGCTTTTTGGTGCGAGGAAAAGGAAAACTTCCTCCAGCAACATTATTCGCCATTCCATAGTGCACACGCATGCACGATATTGGCACATTATCACAAACTATGCCTTGATTCTAGCCATAATATTGGTCATTTGACCCGAAAGCTAGGAAACCTCGAATGAGATAGGTCATTTTGTGAAGGTTTTTTTGAGACATATTCAATATAACAAGTTTGATATTTTTACTTCCAACCAAGTCACATAATATGACACCACGCGAAGGTTTCGCATTGTTTCGATCGTTTTTGAATTTTTTATGACTCTTTAAAACTATGAACAAACTTTGTCGAACAACGGGTATGAAGATTCTTAGCTTGGAGCTGAGCCTCTCTAAACTGTCACTGGATCTCTGATAAAATAGCATATTGTGAACCTAAAAATTATTTTTGTGAAAATCATGCCCATCAGATCATGTACCTGTAGTTCATATCTGACCCACTTCCTACCGTTTCGGCAGGAATTTGTCTTTTTCACCTGGAGTGGACAGAAAGGTTTGAGATCCCCTCCATTGGGACATTGTCCATTTAAGGTGGTCTAGTATTTTTGAAAAATAGGGTGGTAGCATTTTAAATTAGCCATTTGGTGGTTGCTTCATAAAATCTCTCATTTTTTTCGCTCAGAAAATGGAAAATGGCCTTTTGGTGCGAGGAAAAGGAAAACTTCCTCCTGCAACATTGTTCACCATTCCATGAGGCACATGCATGCAAATATGGGCAGATTATCATAAACTATGCCTTGATTCTAGCCATAGCATTGGTCATTTCACCCGAAAGCCAGGAAACCTCGAATGAGATAGGTCATTTTGTGAAGGTTTTTCTAGACATATTCAATATAACAAGTTTGATATTTTTCCTTGCAACCATGTCACATAATATGACACCACACGAAGGTTTCGCATTGTTTCGATCGTTTTTGAATTTTTTATGACTCTTTAAAACTATCACCAAACTTTGTCGAACGACAGGTATGAAGATTCTTAGCTCGGAGCTGAGCCTCTCTAAACTTTCACTGGATCTCTGATAAAATAGCATATTGTGAACCTAAAAATTATTTTTGTAAAAAATCATGCCCATCAGATCATGTACCTGTAGTTCATATCTGACCCACTTCCAGCCGTTTCGGCAGGAATTTGTCTTTTTCACCTGGAGTGGACATAAAGGTTTGAGATCCCCTCGTTGGGACATTGTCCATTTAAGGTGGTCTAGTATTTTTGAAAAATAGGGTGATAGCATTTTAAATTAGCCATTTGGTGGTTGCTTCATAAAATCTCTCGTTTTTTTTCTCAGAAAATGGAAAATGGCTTTTTAGTGCGACGAAAAGAAAAACTTCCACCTGCAACATTGTTCACCATTCCATGAGGCACATGCATGCACAATATAGGCAGATTATGTTAAACTATGCCTTGATTCTAGCCATAACATTGGTCATTTGACCCGAAAGCCAGGAAACCTCGAATGAGATGGGTCATTTTGTGAAGGTTTTTTTAGACATATTCAATATAACAAGTTTGATATTTTTCCTTGCAACCATGTCACATAATATGACACCACGCGAAGGTTCCGCATTGTTTCGATCGTTTTTGAATTTTTTATGCCTTTTTAAAACTATCGACAAACTCTGTCGAACGACGGGTATGAAGATTCTTAGGTCGGAGCTGAGCCCCTCTAAACTTTCACTGGATCTCTGATGAAATAGCATATTGTGAATCTAAAAATGATTTTTTTAAAAAATCATGCCTATCCGGTCATGTACTTGTAGTTCATATCTAACCCACTTCCTCCCGATTCAGCAGGAATTTGTCTTTTTCACCTGGAATGGACGGAAAAGTTTGAGATCCCCCCATTGGGACATTGTACATTTAAGGTGGTCTAGTATTTTTGAAAAATAGGGTGGTAGAATTTTGAATTAGCCATTTGGTGGTTGTTTCATAAAATTCCTTGTTTTTTACGCTCGTAAAATGGAAAATGGCTTTTTGGTGCGACGAAAAGGAAAACTTCCTCCTGCAACATTATTCGCCATTTTATAATGCACATGCATGCACAATATGCGCACATTATCACAAACTATGCCTTGATTCTAGCCATAATATTGGTCATTTGACCCGAAAGCCAGTAAACCTCGAATGAGATAGGTCATTTTATGAAGGTTTTTTTGAGACATATTCAATATAACAAGTTTGATATTTTTACTTCCAACCAAGTCACATAATATGACACCACGCGAAGGTTTCGCATTGTTTTGATCGTTTTTGAATTTTTTTATGACTCTTTTAAACTATCGACAAACTTTGTCGAACGACGGGTATGAAGATTCTTCGCTCGAAGCTGAGCCCCTCTAAACTTTCACTGGATCTCTGATGAAATAGCATATTGTGAACTTAAAAATAATTTTTGTAAAAATCATGCCCATCAGATCATGTACCTGTAGTTCATGTCTGACCCACTTCCTGTCGTTTCGGCAGAAATTTATCTTTTTCACCTGGAGGGGGCAGAAAGGTTTGATATTCCCCTGTTGGGACATTGTCCATTTAAGGTGGTTTAGTATTTTTTTTAAAATAGGGTGGTATCATTTTAAATTATCCATTTGGTGGTTGCTTCATAAAATCTCTCATTTTTTTCGCTCAGAAAATGGAAAATGGCTTTTTTTGTGCGACGAAAATAAAAACTTCCTCCTGCAACATTGTTCACCATTCCATGAGGCACATGCATGCATAATATGGGCAGATTATCACAAACTATGCATTGATTCTAGCCATAACATTGGTCATTTGACCCGAAAGCTAGGAAACCTCGAATGAGATAGGTCATTTTATGAAGGGTTTTCTGAGACATATTCAATATAACAAGTTTGATATTTTTCCTTGCAACCATGTCACATAATATGACACCACGCGAAGGTTTCGCATTGTTTCGATCGTTTTTGATTTTTTTATGACTCTTTAAAACTATCGACAAACTTTGTCGAACGACGGGTATGAAGATTCTTAGCTCGGAGTTGAGCCTCTCTAAACTTTCACTGGATCTCTGATGAAATAGCATATTGTGAATCTAAATATGATTTTTGTAAAAAAATATGCCCATCCGATCATGTACCTGTAGTTTATATCTGACCCACTTCCTGCCGATTCGGCAGGAATTTTTCTTTTTCACCTAGAGTAGACGGAAAGGTTTGAGATCCCCCCGTTGGAACATTGCACATTTAAGGTGGTCTAGTATTTTTGAAAAATGGGGTGGTAGAATTTTGAATTAACCATTTGGTGGTTGCTTCATAAAATTCCCCGTTTTTTACGCTCGTAAAATGAAAAATGGATTTTTGGTGCGACGAAAAGGAAAACTTCCTCCTGCAACATTATTTGCAATTTCATAATGCACATGCATGCACAATATGGATAGATTATCACAAACTATGCATTGATTCTAGCCATAACATTGGTCATTTGACCCGAAAGCCAGAACACCTCGAATGAGATAGGTCATTTTGTGAAGGTTTTTCCTTGCAACCATGTCACATATATAACACCACACGAAGGTTTCGCATTGTTTCGATCGTTTTTGAATTTTTTATGCATGTTTAAAACTATGGTCAAAACGGCGAGCGTGAAGATTCTTATTCAATATAAATATCTAATTTTTGAGAGTATATAGATAGATCTTATTTTTCTGCAAATTTTGATATATTATTTGTATTTTTCTGAATTAGAATGATTTTTTTATGATTTTCCTAAGAGTAATGTGATAAAAGGCAAAAAAAAAAGAAAAAAAGACTTTGCCGTGTGTACTGCGAAATACACACGGCAAAGGGCTTTTGCGTGTATACTGCATAATACACACGGCAAAGGACCGGCGAGGGCACACGGCAAAGAGACCATCATCTGCGGCCGTTAGCTCCTCCCGTTAAATGGACTTGTGGGATCACGGGTCGCACCTCGTTGCCGTGATAACACCTATGTCGTGTGCCGTTGTCAACTTTGCCGAGTGTATTTTCTTTGTCGTGTTCCTTTATGGGTCTTTACCGTGTATATTTCTTTGCCGTGTTCTTTTCAGAAATGTACCGTGTTCACGTACTTTGCCGTGTATTTTCTAAGTTACACACGGCAAAGATTGTCTTTGCCGTGTTTCGGTGCGTTTGGCACACGGCAAAGACGTGTCTACACGGCAGCGATATTTTTTCCCGTAGTGCGTTCTGTATTGGAGAGTCCTCGTGGTTCCGCTTTCAAACCCGCCGCCTTTAGATGAAGCAGATTGGTTGGCGTGGAAGATTGGAGTAAACCCTCGTTTCTTTCCCCATTAGGCGCTGCGCAAAACCCCAATCTAGGAGAGTTGCCAGCTTCAAATTCCGCGGGGAAGGTCGGCAATGTCGTGGTCGGGGTCCACCATCGTGGCCGACGCGTCGAGCGGACACCACCTTATCACCATCCGCGGCTACTCCCGCACCAAGCAGGGCCTTCCCACGGGAGAGTACGTCAGGTCGGGCCCGTTCACCATCGGCGGCCATCGCTGGCGCATCTGGTACTACCCCAACGGCATAAGCTCCGAGGTCGCGGAATACATAACCCTCGCCTTGTTTCTCGACGAAGATGTCGCGACGGTGGTGAAGGCGCAGTGGGACTTCTGCTTCACCGACGAGGAGGAGGAGGAGGAGGAGCGGAAGCAAGTGTTGTGGCTGCCATCGAAGTCGGTTGACGAATTCACCTCCGAATACTGATGGAACTACGAAACCTTCGCCAAAAAGGAGGTACTGGAGAGCTCCGGGCATCTGAGGAACGATTCGTTCACCGTCCGCTGCGACATCGTCGTCGTCCAAGGTTGCCGCGCGGCGGACTTCGTCTCCGTGCCCCCATGCGACTTAGGCCGGCATCTGGGCGAGCTCTTGGAGACCGAGAAGGGCGCCGACGTGGCGTTCGAGGTCGGCGGCGAGACCGTCAATGCGCACCGGTCTGTTCTGGCGGCCCGCTCGTCGGTCTTTGCCGCTGAGCTCTTCGGACCAATGAAGGAAGGCAACGCCGACTCTGGCGCTGTCGTGCGCGTGGAAGACATGGAGGTGGAGGTGTTCAAGATGCTGCTCCGTTTCGCGTACACCGGCTCGTTGCCGGAGATGAGAAAGGAGGACGAAGAAGCGACATGCCAGCACCTGCTCGTCGCGGCGGACAGATACGGCATGGAGCGGCTGAAGCTGGTCTGCGAGGAGAAGCTGTGCGAGTACATCGATGTGGGCTCGGCGGCGACTATCTTGGCGCTAGCTGAGCAGCACCACTGTGAGGGCCTGAAGAAGGCGTGCTTCAGTTTTCTCGCCCCGCCGGCGATTCTGAGGGCGGTCATGGCCACCAGCGGCTTCCGGCATCTAAGACAGAGCTGCCCTTCAGTCACGCTGGAGGTCATGGCCATGTCCTTGCGGCTTTAGCTCAGCGCGCGCTCGATGTTGAGTGATATAGCAATTAATGGTGGTTCTTGGTCTCTGCTAGATCTATCGAATCTGGTGTGGTTTGTCTTAGACTTTTAGTATATCGCTGCACCTATCCTAATTGATGCAAAAATACTTATCGCCTTATTTTGCCGCTGTTTTGTCAATTCATTCATTTCTGCAACTGTGCTAATTGACCAGGACGAGTGCACTGGAATCAGAGAGCATAGATTGCTCAGGTTCTTGGGCTATGGTAGGTGTTTGCCATGAGATATTTGGTCCTGTTTTAGCAATGGGTTCTACATGTTTTCTGAACTTTATTAACTTCAACATGGTTCTACTGTTAATATTGTTTATTACCATGCATATATATATAGTGTAATGCTTTGAACCAGCAATGCAAAATACTTGTGCTTTCTCGTTCCCATGTAGATGTCAAAATAGTGTCTGATCTATTCTGCATCTTAATCAATTAGTACTTTGTTACCAGATAGCTTGATCATAGCACCTACCATTTAAATTTCTTGCCTTTTCTTTCTCTCTGTGCGTCAAAAGTCAGGTTTGCCACTCGCTGGAAGTGAAGAATAAGAAGAGATATTGTTACCAAAAAATTCTGCAGGCTATGCTATAGAAACCCATACCTTCGAGGATGGTAGCTCTTTGGGAACAGGGAATGTCATGATTCTTTTTTGTGAAATCATGAATTATTAATTTTGTAGACAAATGTCTAATGGTTCACCGATCTCAAGACAGTCATTGTAGGGTGTATGTGGACTGGTACATAGATCGCCGCGTGTTCGACTATCGAAACCGTGAACATAAGCATGTAGATTGAATGGTAGTATTAGGGCTCTTAACTAGTACTGTTCTTGAGAAATGGCAGGGTCTGGCCCATTCCTCAAAAGATATTTTTACGGGATCATCAATAATTTTAACTTCTGGTTCATTCCAATAATTTTAACTCCTCGTTCCAGTGAAGCAATAATTTTAACTTCTGGTTCCAGCGAAGCAATATCATCAAGTATTCCTCTTTCCAGACAAGACATACAAAAAGACAAGTCTATAGAAAAATACCAACACCCAATTTTAAAAAAGTTGTTTGAATTTACGCTAAGTTTGACTTATGACAAATAAAATTTATGTTACTTTGGAAGAGAGTAGATCTTAAGTGCCTTTAGGTATTTTTCAGCAAAAATAGGAAATTTGCTTCAACAAGTAGACTCGTGAGGGACCTGGTGCTAGGGTTTTTGGTGGATCTTCAAGAGGAAGCCATCTGCTTCATCTCGCTCCGTTCCTCTCCCCTTCTTCCTCTGCGCAAACCCCTCGCCCAAAGCAGCAGCATCGCCCAAAAAGAAATAGGCCCCTACGCCGACGGCGTGCGCTAGGCCGACAGCAGAGACGTCGGCGTATCTTCGTGCCCTAACACCATCTCATGCTCGGCAAAACGGTGAAGGTTAGCCTGGGCCACATGGCTCGCTACGCCGACGGCGAAACTAACGCCGATGGGCACTGCCGGTTCGCTGTCGTGATATGCCTGTTGTCGGCCCCTTTTCCCTACGCCGAAGGGGTTTTTTACACCGACAGCCGTGTAGCCCCGCTGACGAGCCCGCGCACCCGCGCCGACAGGCCTGACATTTTGCCGTCCGCGTAGGATGCGTGTACAGTTATTCCCGTAGTGCAACGCCCATGGAACAAAACTATTTGCCGTGATAATGCCTCTACTTGGCTGGCCTTCTATTTATATATTAAATCGAGGGGATCAGATCAACATACAAGTTGTTACAAGAGATCAGTATCAATCTACAAACTACCACCGATCAGATAGATCGTCCGGCCATACTGCTAACTGTACTTATATATACGGTAGTTAGTCTAAACACGCCCCATCAAGGCCAGCGATGTCCGCCGGCGCCGGCGCCAAGCCGTCGAGATCCTCCATCGTGGCCGAGAAGGCGAGCGGGCACCACTATCTCACGATCCACGGTTACTCCTACACGAAGGGCATTATTTCCACCGGAGAGTGCGTCAGGTCCCTCCCCTTCACCGTCGGCGGCCATCGATGGCGCATCCACTACTACCCCAACGGCGCATGCTACGAGTTCGCGGATTGCGTGTGCGTCGCCCTGATACTCGACGAAGTTGTTGCGGTGGCAGTGAAGGCGAAGTGGGACGTCTGCCTCGCCGGCGAGGAGGAGAGGGAGGCGAAGCAAGTGGCGTCGCTGTCGTCGAGGCCGCTGGACGATTTCGCCTCCAGGAAAGGCTGGTGGTACAGGTCCTTCGTCAAAAGGGAGGAGCTGGAGAGCTCCAGGTATCTCAGGGACGACTCGTTCACCGTCCGCTGCGACATCGTCGTCGTCCAAGGTTGCCTCGCGGTGGAGGAGCCCGCGGTGGCCTTCGTCTCCGTGCCGCGGTGCGACCTGCGCCGGCATATGGGCGAGCTCCTCGGGAGCGGGAAGGGCGCCGACGTGGTCTTTGAGGTGGGCGGCGAGACCATCGCCGCGCACCGCTGCGTGCTTGCCGCACGCTCCTCGGTCTTCAGCGCCGAGCTCTTCGGACCGATGATGGAGGGCGATGCCACAGGTGTGGTGCGCATTGAAGACATGGATGCAGAGGTGTTCAAGGCATTGCTCCACTTCGCGTACACGGGCTCGTTGCCGGAGCTGACGAAGGAAGACGAGAACGTGACGTCCCAGCACCTGCTCGTCGCGGCGGACAGGTACGGCATGGAGCGGCTGAAGCTTATCTGCGAGGAGAAGCTTTGCGGGAACATCGACGTGGGCTCGGCGGCCACCATCTGTGCGCTAGCCGAGCAGCACCATTGTGAGGGGCTGAAGAAGGCGTGCTTTGATTTTCTAGGCTCTCCAGCAAATATGAAGGCGGTCATCACCACCGATGGATTCCAGCATCTGAGCAGGAGCTGCCCTTCCCTTATGGTCGAGATCGTTGCCATTGCGCTTGGCACCTTAGCTGCGACATAGGTTGTTCCCCATTGTTACTGCCAATCATGGTTTCTAGACTTTTGTAATCAGGTAGTTGTCTTAATCTTTAGTATATTGCTGCACCTATCCTACTTGCCCGTTGAGATGCAAAAGATCGCCCAATTTTACCCCTGCTTTGTCAGTTCATCGTATCTCAACCATAGTTAACCTGGAAGTGCATTTGAATCAGGGACAGTGTTTTAAAGAGCCTCACGGTCTTTGAAAAATGTTATAGCGGGCTAATACACTTAGCAGCAGACTGTGAAAAAGGTTATAGCCGGCTATTTAAAACTATGATGAGGACCCATAGATTAGTGAGTTTCTAGGCAATGATAGCTCACGGTTTGTAGGTGTTTGTCATGAGATATTGTTCCTGTTTTAGCAATGGTTGATCTATGGCTTCTGAACCTTATTGACTATTGACTTATGTTAATACTTCTTTGTTCGTATTTAGTACTCCCTCTGATCCATATTACTTGTCACAAAAATGGATGTATCTAGACATGTTTTAGTGCTAGGTACATCCAATCTAATGACAAATAATATGGATCGGAGGGAGTATCACTTTAATTCTTGTGGTACATGATTTCTTCAGTGCTAACTTTCCAAGGAGATACAAAGTAGTATCACACGGTTTTCACCCATGGATTCTGAACCTTATTGACTTATGTTATTATTACTAGTTCTTGTGGTACATGGTTTCGTTGTAAATCTCTCTGAAACCTAAAACTGTGGGCAATAGATCATAAAAACGGCCATAAAACGCAAAAAAAACGAGTTTTGGTCATATCTCTCAAGACATGTAAGGGTTCTTACGGGGCATGCAAATCCACCTGAAATCAAAAAACCGTGGGCAATAACTCATAAAAACGACCATAAAACACGAAAACGATAAATTTTTGGTCATAACTCTCAAACATGCATCAGGTCTTAAGGTTGATGTAAATCGCCCTAGAACCATAAAACTGTGGGCAATAGCTCATGAAAACGGCCATAAAATGTGAAAAACGTGAGTTTTGGGTCATATCTCTCCAACATGTATCGTGTCTTATGGTCGTTGTAAATCGCCCTGGAACCCAAAAATCTTGGCAATATCCCATGAAAATGGCCAAAAACACGAAAACGACGAGTTTTTGGCCATAACTCTCAAACATGTATCGGGTCTTAAGGTCGTTGTAAATTACCCTAAAACCCCAAAACAATGGACAATAGCTCATGAAAATGGCCATAAAACACGAAAACGACAATGAAAACGACGAGTTTCTTGTCATATCTCTCAGACATGTAAGGGGTCTTACAAGGCATGCAAATCCACATCTACCCCGTCTTTTGCAAAGTAGTATTTCGTCATTTTAGAAGTGACACCCTTTCCAATGTATCATGGATGACTAATTTACAGTTAGCTATGATAATTGGACATCTCCGGCGACTACTAGCTATCTATTTATATTTTTCCCATGCATAGCTTTGGATGAGTAGTGCAAAACCCTTGTGTTCTCTTTTTTCCAAAAGAGATGTCAAGATAGTGTCTCATCTACTTTGTATCTTAATCGACAAGTAATTCTCTATCAAATAGATAGCTTATACATATCATAACATCTCATTTTCTGGCCGGTGATGAGTTTTGGAAGGCTCCACCGGCGATCTCTTTTGCGCACAAGTTTCTTGCAGATTGCTGGATCAGATGAAATTCGGTCATGTGTTCCCATATCAGAAAGGAGTGACGCTAATCTTAGCTTTTTGTTGCCATTGTTGGCGCTCTGTCAACGTGGGAGCACTTCGTTGGAAAACCCCAAGAGCAAGGTGTGAAGAGTACAACAGCAATTTTTCCCTTAGTAAGAAACTGAGGTTATCGAACCAGTAGGAGGAAGGAAACGTCTCAAAGGTGTTACAAGCAACTTGGAAACCTGCACAACACAAACTCAAGACTTTGCCCCCAACAAACAGTGAGGTTATCAATCTCACTGGTGTGCTGTAACAAAGGACTAACTATATGGTGCGGAAGGTAATAGTGGTTTGCAGCAAGTAAACAGTAACAGTGGAAGATGTATCAATGGTAAAGATTGGACCGGTGTCCATAGTTCACTAGAGGTGTTCTCCTTAGATAAACAAACATGGCATGCTGGGTAAAAAATTACAATAGGGCAATTGATAGGACTGAGCAAGGCAAAACAATGCAATACTAGACATCATGATCCTATGAGATTCGATTGGGCAATACAACAAGATACATAGACCACCATCCAACTGCACCTATGACTAGAAGTCCACCTTTGGGTTATCATCCGAATCCCCTCCAGTATTAAGTTGCAAGCAACAGACAACTGCTTTAAGCAAAGTATGTAAGGTAAACAATCCACTTGTTCCATGAACAAGAGACCGTTGTTTTCTCCCTAGTGGTAACATCACATCTACAACCTTAGAGATTTCTGTCACTTCCCTTAAATTAAATAGAGGCATGAACCCACTATCGAGCATAAATACCCCCTCTTGAAGTCACTAGCAACTACTTGGCCAAGATAAGCACTAACAACGGAGAGCATGGAAGATCACAAACAACACAGACATGACAGAATTAATAAGACAAAACCATTAATCAATCTGACATAGTAATCTCAGTATCCATCGGATCCCCACAAACACAACATGCATGATTACAAATAGATGAGATCTTAATCATGAACGAAGTTCACAACCATCTAGCAACTATATGGACCCGTAGTCCAAGGTGGAACTACTCACACTTCATACCGAAGGCTGGCATGATGAAGAAGAAAGCCTCTGGGATGATCTCTCCTCCGGCAGGGTGCCGGGAAGAGCTTCAAACCCCCTCCCTCCGATCTAGGGACGATGGTGGCGGCGGCTACAGACGGTTTTGTGGAATATTGATCGGGTACTTAGGGTTTGGGCATCAGGGGCTTCTTATAGGCGAAGAGGCAAGGCAGGAGGGCGGCCACGGGGCCCACACCCTGCCCAGGCGCGACCTAGGGTGGGCCCCTGCCTGGGGGGTGCGGCCGCCCTGTTGTTCCCCTACGTCTCTCCTCTGGACTCTGTGTTCTTCTCGGTGAAATAAAAGCTTTTTGTCCCGTCCAATTCCAAGAATGTTTTCTTACTAGCTTTTCTGAAACCAAAAACAGAAGAAAACATACAACTGGTACTGTAGCATCTTGTTAATAGGTTAGTACCAGAAAACATATAAAAACACCTCAAAGTGTAGACAAAGCAAAGTAAAGTAGATACTAAACAAGCATGGAATATCAAAAATTATAGATACGTTTCCGACATAACAGCCATCATGGGACATGTCGGTTTTTTTCATGGAGGAGAAAGTGGCAGAGAATGTCAGGCAGCTAAGGCATGAGGCTACTGATGGCGGGCTATGTTTTCGTGGTGATAGTACCTTGCTTGGTGATTATTGACTTGTAGCAGCGACAAGGGCAAGCGGGGGCGAAAGCATAGGAGGAGTACATGATTTTATCTTTTAGGATTAAAATCCAAGGTCTGACATTAATTGTTGGTTGTGCTTGAAAGCAACCTTATTTGAAGGCATTGTTTTGAGAGGTCAGACTTGCTCCAGGGTGAAAATCCAAGGTCTGATCTTAATTGATTGTGCCTGGCAATGACCTTGTTTAAATCATTGTTTTGTGAGCGTGGACTTTGGGTGTTGTCTTGACGGAGTTTTGTTTTGCAGCTACAATGTCTTGATCATCCTAGCAAAATCTTTTGTTTGTTTCTTCTGATTCTTTTATAATAGAGTTGTGTGCATCCGTTATATCTTTAGGACATTTTGTTGTTCCAGAGGTTGGATGCAGTTGGTATTTTCATGATATTAATATATTTATTTTATAAAAAATCCCCATAACTTAGAGGGTGTCATGAAAATTCTGTGTCAAATCATGAAAATAAATTTGCTTCTAGGACTGTCATTGTTGCTAGTAAGTGTTAAGTACTTCCTAAGGCACTTATTTGCTTCTGTTTATCAGTCGAGCTGCCACAATGGTTAAGGGTATTACAAGGAATTTGCATGTGGATCATTGGATGTTCTCTCAGTGTATAAATTAAAATCATCCAACATTGCTAATTAATTTTCATGTTCTACGTGTGGCAAGGCGCCATAGGAATTGTAAGTCAATCTTGAGTGGCGTAAGACAATTATTTGCACGAGATTCTAGCTACTATTATACAATTTATTTACTACTAAAACCAGAGCAAGTTCTGCGTTCAAAAAGAAAAAAAGGAACATGTGTTCGGTGTTGGTGGTAGGCGGTGTCAAGAAAAATACACTTCGCCCTTCCCCAACCATCAACGATGACCAGTTCGTGTTCCTCACCGCCATGCCGTCTGGGCGTGAGGCCTCCACCCTCCAATGTGAAAGTTAAACTGAATGCACGCCGTTTCCATTTGTCATTATTTCCGGCCATAGCATCAAGTTGTCAGTGAATTCTATTGATATGTCATATGTAAATCCGATTGGTATGCAGTTCCAACAGTTCATCATGTGGTCGACTAGCAGTTTGATGACCAGTTGAATTATATGGGATGTGTGAGATTAGAGTTGGGGAACGGTAGTGTTGGACTGTTCACAAATACAATTTCCACAAACCTCCCTTTAGTACATACGACTATATGTTTAGTTCAGTCGTGACCATTATATCCGCCTCTCTCCCTCCCCACCATCAGATCTCATGCCCGATGCTCTATTTTATAGCATCTAAAAATTTGCTACTGCCGTCGTATCTCCCTCACCGTCGTCGGATCTCATGCCCGGTGCTCTATTTTACAATATCTGGAAATTTGCTACTGCCCAATTTTACATCATCCGGAACCGGTGCCCTAAATTTTGTGCCTTAAACTCAAAAGGTGGTGCCCTATTTTATGGCATATGTTGTAGATTCTCTTAGGATAGATATAAAAGGAGAGAGAGAGAGAGAGAGAGAGAGAGAGAGGATGCATGCCATTAGATCTTAGAGGATCCAATTGCTTTGCCAAGTTTCCTATAAAAACAATCAACACTTTTTTGACCATATTTTGAAAACTGGAGATGAAATTCAAAAAAAAATCAAGAAAAGGTAAAACTTGTGCCTTAGATCCTTTTATGCGTAACAATTTTTTTGCCAAATGTTTTGTAGAAGACATTTGGCAAAGATTTTATTTCCTGACTTTCGGTATAAATACACTCAGCAAATAGCTGCATACACGGAAAAATTGAGTTGAGGGTGTGGATGAATCTTTGTTTCGCTTCGCATGCAAAGTGCTTGGTTCGGCGTCGTCGTCTAGGCCTTTTCCTTTTCTTTTTGCAATTGTCGTCTAGGCTATTCAAAAGTGGAGGGGCGAGCTTGACAAGCTTGGGGCACAAACCCGCCAATGTTCGATCTGTGTTGTCTTTGTGACGTTCCTTCGTGGGAGCTTTGATTGCGTTCATCATAAACCAGGAAATATTTAGAGTTTTGTTTGATGATTTTTAATGTCAGTTCTTTTTTTTTTGGACCGTTGGTTACTTCTAAGTTTCAGTCATAATAGTTACCACTCCCTCCATTCTAATGAATAAAAGAATTTCTAAGATCTACTTTACCCGAGAATTAATCCAAACATGTGAGGACTATTTGTTAAAAAATTGGTATCATTAAAAATTGTTTTAAATACGAATCCAGCTAAATCAAATTTGTAAAACATAATCAACATATTATTGATCACAACTTTGGCTAAAAATTCTTCTCGAAAAAATTGTGCGCGGAAGTATCAAATAAAACGCCCTAACAATAATTGTCTTCTTAACCTGAATCAGATTTGAAGTGCCATTGATATTTCATTTATATAGTAGAAAATTCGATACAGCCAGTATACACAAAGACTCTGACTTGGGGGACCTGGAGCTGGCGATTTCGGTGAATCTTCCAAAGGAAAGCCATCTGGTTCATCCCCTTCCTCTGTTCTTCCCCTTTTAGCCAGCTGCGCCAAACCCTAGTCAAAGCAGCAGCAAGCAACGCCCCCGAGCTCCCAATTCCGCTGTGCAAGTCGGAAATGTCATCCTCCGGCACCGGCGGCGAGCCGTCGAGGTCCGCCATCGTGGTCGACACGGAGAGCGGGCACCACCTGCTCACGATCCACGGCTACTCCCGCACCAAGAGCGTCCCTACCGGAGAGCGCGTCAAGTCAAGCTCTTTCATCATTGGCGGCCATCGCTGGCGCATCTACTACTACCCCAACGGTATAAGCTCCGATGTCGCGGAATACATATCGGTCGAATTAATCCTCGGCGAAGATGTCGCGGAGGCGGTGAAGGCGCAGTGGGACATCTGCCTCAGCGGCGAGGAGGAGGAGGTGGAGCAGGTGGCGTCTCTGCCATCGAAATCGGTGGACGAATTCGCCTCCCGAAGCGGCTGGTCGTACAGGACCTTCGCCAAAAGGGCGGAACTGGAGAGATCCAAGCATCTCAGGAACGATTCGTTCACCGTACGCTGCGACATCGTCGTCGTCCACGGTTGCCGCGCCGAGGAGAACGCGGCGGCCTTCGTCTCCGTGCCCCCATGCGACCTGCGCCAGCATCTGAGCGAACTCCTCGAGACTGAGAAGGGCTCCGACGTCGTGTTCGAGGTCGGTGGTCAGACTGTCGCAGCACACCGGTGCGTGCTTGCCGCCCGCTCGTCGGTCTTCAGTGCCGAGCTCTTCGGACCGATGAAGGAGGGCAGTGCCGCCGGCGTGGTCGTGCGAATAGAAGACATGGATGCAGGGGTGTTCAAGGCGTTGCTCCATTTCGCATATACGGGCTCATTGCCAGAGACACCGAAGGAAGATGAAGATGTGATGTTCCAGCATCTGCTCGTCGCGGCAGACAGGTATGGCTTGGAGCGGCTGAAGCTGATCTGCGAGGAGAAGCTGTGCGAGTACATAAACGTGGGCTCGGTGGCGACCATCTTGGCCCTAGCAGAGCAACACCATTGCAAGGGGCTGAAGAAGGCGTGCTTCAATTTTCTTGCTGCACCAGTGACTCTGAGGGCGGTTATGGCCACAGACGGCTTCCAGCATCTGAGCCAGAGCTGCCCTTCTCTCATGGTCGAGCTCATGGCCATGTCCTTGGCACATTAGCCAAGAGATCGGTGCCGAAGATAAAGCAATGGTGAATCATGGTTTCTAGAGTAATATAATCAGTTAGCTGTTTTAGCAGTACAGTATATGGCTGCATCTAGTCTTATTAGCAACTGAGATGCAAAAATTAGCCTCATTTTCCCCCTGTCTTGTCAGTTCATTGCATCTCTTCAAATATGCCAATTAACCAGGAGGCTCTTTAGAACTAGAGGGCATATAATGCTCAGGTTTTGGGCAATGGTATCCCTGGGTTTGTAGATCTTTGTCATAAGAAATTGCTCCTGTATTAACAATGGGTACTCCATGGTTTCTGAAACTTATTTACTTGTGTTATCAACTCATCATCACAGTGTTTCACCAATGTCACCCTTTCCATTGTTTCATGGATGACTAATTTTCAGGTAGACGTGCTGATTGAACTGCAACTGGGCATGCTACTGTTACTTTTCTGGTTGTATTATTTTCCATCCATATTATTGCAAATCACTTATGCTTTCGCTTTTGTTAGGAGATGTCAAAACAGTCTCTTATGTTCTCTGCGTGTTGAGCAATGGGAACTTTGTTATCAGATACCATAGCATCGTCACTAGTCCTGCATTTTTTTTCTTTTGCAATATAGTATCACATCGTTCAGTAATGACAGTAGCCAATTTATCATGGATGACTTATTTGCATGTAATGTAGCTGTGATGATCGAACTTCCTCTGGCAACTGCTAGGTGAGTAATGCAAAACACTTGTGCTTTCTCTTTCCCAAGCAGATGTCAAAACAGTGTCTCATTTACTCTGCATGTTAATCAACACAAGTACTTTGTTCTCTGATAGCTTGATCATACCATCTACACTGGCCCTGTATCTTTCTTGCTTTGCTTTGTCCTTGTGCGTCAAATGTCAAAACTCAGGTTTGTCACTAGTTGAAAATGAACAAGAGATATTTTTACCAAAAAGTTCTGAGGATATGATATAACAATCAGTACCCATACCTTTGAGGATGTGGTGATTTGGGAACAGGGAGTGTCATGAAATTTCTTTGTCAAATCATGAAAATAAGTTTACTTCTAGGGTTGTCATTATCCCCAATACGTGTTATGTACCTGTTAAGTAAACACTTTGCTTTTGTTTACCAGTAGAGTTGCCACATTGGTTAAGCGCAATCATATTACGAGGAATTTGCATGGGGGTCATTGGATGTTATCTTAGTTTAGAAAATAAAAATCATCCAAGACTTTCTTTTCATGTTCTGCATGTGGTGCCTGAGGAATTGTAAGTCAATCTTCTGTGGCCAGCTGTAAGCCAATCAATTTTTGTTAATAGCAATGTATAAGCCTGATTTTCTCTCAGTTTCCTATGACGGAAAATGTCTACAACTGTACAACTTACTTTTTCCTATATCATATTGAGAATAGAGAAAGTGTTGTGTTCGTTAAAAAAAGGAACATGTGTTCGGTGCTGGTGATTAGTCAGTGCCAAGAAAAAAACTAAAGTTAGTCCTTTAATTAAATCCTGAATGTTTGAATGCCAAATCTATGTTTCTTTTCTCTCTACCTTCAGCGCAAGGGCCAGCCTTCAGCAAAAGAATGAGTGTTATCCTTATGTCTGAATTTCACTATTTCCTTCTATCTTCAGTACTATTGTAGTTTGTTATGGACTCCTTGGTCCTTATGATAACTCATTTGTTGGTATTGATTTGGTTGTTTGTTTTATTGAGCAGTGATATTTAAGGTGTATGACACTGATGGCATCGGAAAAGTAATCTTCAGGGATATAGTTCAGGTTCAACGGGGCCTAACAGTGTCATCCATGTCAGAGCAACAAAGAGAGGTTCTAGTTTCATGCAAATCCTATAAATAATTGCAAGTATGTGACAGTTTCCTAATTTCCTAATCAAATAATTGTTATCTGTAAATCATAAACACATCAAGTGAGCATAACCCCTTTTCTGAAGGGTACCCTGAAACTGAATTGTAGGTTTATTCAGAGCTACTGATGCTCGATGTACCATTATTTGCAGTATAAATTCATATGCTGTACAAATACAATACACAGTTTAACACATCTTTTTACTATTAGTCTGAAATATAGAACTATTGAGAACTCATCCGTCAGTAGTGAATAGTTCATTATCCAGATGATATGCTGTGTGTTTATTATTGGGCCTTTGTTATCCTTAACCATTTTTTATAGGAAGGTTATACTGTTATTTTCACCCCGCATTATTGCCTTTACTTCAAGTTATGAACTGGAAGCAGGATCTAAAAAGTACAAGTTTAGTTGATGCCTTTCAGAAAGTATTAACAAAGTTATTGGAAGAAGCCATGTATGCAAGGATTCCATGCTATCATGAGATGATCCTATGAAGCGATACGTAATACTTGCTTAACGTATCGCATCATAGATACTCCCTGGCTGTTTCTGGAGTATAAACAAACCCAAATAGCTTATGTGGTTATACTGTTAACCAATGTGTCCTCCACTCATTTATAAATTATATTTACTGGCTGGCTAGTGTTGATCATTGCTGGACTGCTGAGAGGTTGTCTTTCCGTGGCCTTGATCATGTGCCGGCGTGGCGTCCTGTGTAATCAGGCTTTTGAGACCATGCATCACTTGCTGGTCGACTGCACCTTCGAGCGTGAGGTCTGGCATGAAGTCCTTCGCTGGATCCGTGCTACTTGCAACCCTCCAGAATTTGGCGACATGTTCTTGGATTGGTGGATTCAAGGCCAAGCGGCAGTCGGCAGAGGCAACGCGGAAGGGTCTTGCTATGCTAGCATGGTGTTCCTGACTGTTTGGATGCTTTGGAATCACTGGAATGGCTATATCTTCAATAGGGCGCAGCCGAGCGTATCTTCGTTGCTGCTGTTGACCAAAACTGAAGCGCGAGATTGGGCTCGTACGGGTGTGAATGGTGTTTGCGTGTTGTACTCCTGGATGTTTGGAGGGTTCACTGATCTTTTCTCTATCTTTGAGTTGAGCTTGTGCTGTACCCTGTTTGGTAAACATCTGTTCCTTTTCCCTTTTCAATACAACGAGACAAAAATCTTTGAAAAGAAGCAGTATTGTATTGGGCATTCCTGAACTATATATTGTTTGTGTTATGTACTGCCGGACTTGTTATGCATTACTACCCTCTGTTACTCTTTGGACTGATTTATTAACTGTTATTTTGTGGTGTGCTTTCAGATCATCGACTACCCTGGCCAGACGATGGAGTTGGAAGTACCGATCGATAACTTCGACGAACGACGCAGGTAGATTTCAGCAAATTTGAGGACTGGATGCAAAGCTCATTCTGGCTTTGTCTCCCAAAAAACAACTGTCCATAGCCAATGGAGCGTGAACAGATGAGAGTGGGCACCCAGTGTTGCTTTCTTGTGTATTTCTCCACATGCCCAAATCCTAGTTTGCTGCAATGCAGTGTCAGTATAGTCTTTTTTCTTTCTGTTTTGAGAGAATGCGCTGAACCTTTGTTACAATTTCCAGACTTGATTAAACATTCTAAACATCGATTTATAATTGGATCACAAAAATGTGAAATGTGTCCTAGCCTATTCACGGGGTAAATGTGTAATTAAACAATTTGTATTACAACTATGTACTAAATCGTTATGGATCGAGGGAGTACCGATTTTCACATTTTGGTGCTTCTTCCATGATTGTTTTGACAATATTTTGCAACTAAGTTGATACCAGTTTGATTGTTAGAAGCGTAGTTGTACCCAGCGTGTCAAAGTTCAAATAGCAGGTTTGACGTCTTGTGGGTCTTTCATGGCCCTTATAGCGAGGTCCCCACCCGCACATGTTTACTCCCTTCATTTTAAAATATAAGATGTTTTAGATTTGTGAAGAAAATGTATCTAGACTTGTTTTAATATGTAGACTTACTTTAAACCCAAGTAAACCTACATACTAAAAGAAGTTTAGATACATTTATTTTACAAACCTAAAACATCTTATATTTTAAAACGGAGGGAGTATATACTTGGTGCTTCTTAAAAAAAAGTTCATACTTTTTTGAAAAGCCTATTCACATGTACTCTTGTTTAAGAAACTGTGTTACATCTTTCTCTGCCCGCCGAAACTTCCATTACAAGGAGGTTTCCTCTTCTTTTCGGATTCCGGAGGACAAGAGCATCTCCACCCCCATCCCCATCCCCACCCCCTGCCCCAAGCTCCCTTAAATCCTGTATTGGGGGCAAAAGGCAAAAAACGATCACCCAGTCGGCCTCCCAAAAACAACAATAACCGCCGGCAAATGATACATCTCAAATGTATCAAATTTTCCAAATATTTTGATCATAAATTTTGTCTGAATCTCACTAAACTTGGATAAAAACTATTGGAACTGAAGTTGTTTTAGAAAAAACACCTCTCTGTCTTTTTTGCGCAAGAAACAAAGAAAATAAATTTGGAAAAAATACATGTGAGGTTTTTATGGGAAAGAAGCCCATGAGACCAAAGGGAGGAGCCAAGAGGCGCCGAGGAGGGGGCGTGGTGCACTTCCTTGGGCAGAGCCCCATCTCCCGGCAATCGACTAAGCAAAAGACCGTCGCCCTTTCGTCTCGTGAGGTGGAATATGTCGCCGCTATGGCCGCGGCATGCCAGGGCGTCTGGTTCAAGAGGCTCCATGGCAAGCTACTCGGGCTCGACGACCACGCAATCGAGCTACGCGTCGACAACAAGTGAGTGATTCGCTGATGAAGAACCCAGTCTTCCATGATCAAAGCAAGCATATCTAGACCCAGCTTGTGCGCATTAAGGATCAACTCTCTGACATCATGATGAAGATACACAGTCGCGTGCAATTCCAGGAGTTGTGTCGCTACATCGACATCGTTAAGGATACATAGATTAGGGGGAGTTTGTCAGTTAATCTAGTGTGTCAGGTGTCGAGTTTCAGTTTCATCAATTAGGAAGTTTAGCGATCAAAGCGTTGTAATATCGGTAGCCCGGATGTGGGATGGCACATTCACTTGTGGGCATCGTGTGGCAGGCACGATCGATCTCCTTTTGAGAATAAAGGAAAGAACCAAAAAAGTTGCAAGTTTTGCATGTCGCACAAATCCTGTGTTTGCTCTTTTTCGTTTTCTCTAAACCTAGTCCGTGAGCGAGATCGACATACTACCTCGTAGGCAATATCACCCGTAGAGACCATATAAATTTAGGTAGGAGTGTTTTTCCAGGTTTTATAAATTTGAGGGGGTTAAGTGTATTAGTTTAGACTTGAGGGGTGCTGCGTCCAAACTCTGAAATTATTGGGGTTATATGAACTTCCTTTCCTCATTTGTTTTCCCCATCCGTCGGCTGCGCTAAACCCTAGTCCAAACAACCACAAGCACCTCCGAGCTCCCAATTTCACAGAGGAGGTCGCCATGTTGATCCTCTCGGTAAGTATTCCCGTCCCGGATCCATGCCATGGATGCGTCCACAACAACGGCGAACACTGAGTTTGGGAAGAGAGTGGTGCCGAGAAGAAGAACGGGGAAGGGAATGGATGTGAGCGCCAACGGTGCTCTGTCTACATTGTATCCCAGATGGCAACGGAATAACGCTAAAAACTGACAAACAGGACTAATTTGACGGGTGTGACGATGATTTTTAAGTTCAATATTTCGATTCAATTCATGCCGAAATAGCTAAACAACTGTCCATAGTCAATGGAGCGTGAACAGAAGAGAGAGTGGGCACTCACTCTTGCTTTCTTTTGTATTTTTCCATATGCCTAAATCCTAGTTTGCTGCAATGCAGTGTCAGTATAGTCTTTTTATTTCTGTTTTGAGAGAATACGCTGAACCATTTGTTACAATTTCTAGACTTAATTAAACATTTTTAATACCGATCCAACAAAATTCCCTTAACCGCCCTCTACCTATTCCGTCCTCTCCTCCCACCCCCTTTTCCTGAGTGTTGACCACGCCTTGTCGGGCCGATCCCGAGCCTTCTCTGCCGGTTTTGACGGTCGAAGATGGAGGAGGAGAGGCGCCAGGTAGCTTTTATATTTAGTTGTAGTGTTCTCGGCTGTTTGCCGGTAGATTGGAGTAGGGCACCTGCGTTTTCGGACCGAACCTGGTGCATCATGTGGTGGTTCTGCCTCGGCGCCGATCTTCGATGGTCGGAGGTGGTGACGAGCTCCTATGCAGCAAGGATCTCCGCAAATAAGGTCTTCATGTGCCCCTCTCCTGCCCAGGATATATCTCTGCTCTGTTCTCCTCCTCCAGTCGTCCGTGGTGGTGAGGGGAGGAAGAGGACTAGTGGAGATTCCAGTGGTGAGAGAGGTGGCTGGGGGTCTTCCATTCTGCCACATCGGCGCAGCGGCAGGTGGTCGCTGATGGGATGCTCCCCCGTGCTTCCAAGGTGGAAGACGTTGCTGGAGCTTCTTGAGGCGAGGCCCCTTTTCAATAAATTGTGCTGCTGTTATTCATGTTTGAAGCGAGGTGCTGCAAAGCATTTGTTCCTGGCCGGTCGTGGAGGCACGAGGGGGGATGGCGGCATGACACAGTATGCAGTGTGGTGATTCCGCTCCTGGTGCGGTGACCCATCATACCACTGCATGATGTAGTACACTATAGTCGTTGATATAACATCAATGAAACACTGTTCACTAGTATTACATCCCTCAGAGTGGCACAACAGAAACACAGCAGGTCCAATACATGGCTTAAGGTTATAACTCACTCTATACACAAGATCCAGAGAGCACTCTAGGTTCAAGAGAGAGAGAGAGAATATTCTTACAAATAAGAATCAGAAATAAACAACTCCAATATTATCATACTATTTAGACTAGTATGCTAATTAATTGTTTGGCATTGCTTCTATTGCAATATGCTACAGAGATAGGTTCTTTGGCTAGAGAGTATATTCCTATTTAATCAGTATCTTCGTCTTCACTTGAGTTATTGTATATGTTGACTTCCTTGTCTTTGTTGAAGACTCTTAGCTTTGGATGATGAATTCTGGAGCATAACCTGATGTAGATGTTGTCTGCACTCGCTTCATAATCTAGCAAGGGTTAAGAAGATACGTTGAGTACGAGCGTACTCAGCAAGTTCAGTAGAAAATGAGTGTTTGATGCACTATATCTACAGCCGCAGACCATAGGTCGTAGGCAATGCAGGTTTTCGTAAACATTTCTTCAAAGATTGCTTTTATTCTAAAAAGCTGTGTCCTTCAGCCTTCACGGGTTTACCAGAATTTTTATAGAGTTCCTTTCCCACCGCTTTCGCAGCTCCTTCCTGGAACAGGGAGTAACAAGTTATACTTCTTACACTCTGCAGAGGTGCGTTACTTTTCCCATGAGGGATCAACTCCTTGTTGCACAACCGGGCATCTTACCCGTCCACAATTCCATGTTGTGGGGCCCAGTAGTTGGTCCAAGCCAATCACTGCCCTCTTCACGACCTCATATGTCTGCACGATCCTTCGGGCTGGCTCATCTTCGTTAATCCCCCTTTCGGGCAGGCTAAAACCCTTATGAGTTCCCGAAGACTCTATGACCTGGTGTTGTCTTGGCAAGTGCCATAGTAAATGGTCCATCCACTAAACACCATCCATAGATAATCTAGACACCAAAAGTGTGGGGCGTAAGGGTGCCCACCCATATGTTGGATCCGCACAAGGAATCACAACATCACGTTAAGGTCGTCTTGCCTCCATACAAGAGGAAAAGGATACAGCTGACTTCTCCGTCCCATTCCAAATCTCATGGTTAACGCGTAATATACGGCACAAGAATCACTGGCGACATTGGTTGTTAAGTCCTAGGTAATATGTTCCTTTACCACCAGAACTTTCATAGTAGGTTATTAACCTATAATCATATTATTATGAAAATAGTGTTTTCTGACCTTTTTGAAATGCAGGTGATGACAACACTAGATTTGTAAAATACTTTACTGAAAATAATCAAAGGACATGAGCAAGTGTGAACTTGCCTTTTGTGATTGCAATATTATGCACTCACGGTCTTCAAGTCAATGTAAGATCCAATATCTGAAATCGGCATCATTGGTCCGGTAAGGACTAATGTTTAAAGAAGCAATATGCTCTTATGCATAATTAATGTGATGCATTTTGTCAACGCGAATCCCGGGGATAACGTTGTTCTAGGGTTTGGATTCCGGAAATGTTACTTTAGAATGTGTTGTCTCTTTTAGATAAGTTTCATACTTGTGCTTCTTATTAAGGCTTGTGAGTGTGTGTGAGACAATCATAAAACTACAATATCATAAAACAATGGGACATACACAAAAGGTGAAATGCTACTCAAGATTGCTTATATAAGAGTTCTTGTTTGAAGTGGCAAAAAGAATAACATTTGAAGAAAAGATTTCTTTTTTGAGGTCTAATCAATCTGTGTGGTTAGTTGAGTCTGGTCGATATTATTTATACTTGCTTGAATAGTTTGGGCTTGAGATACTTTATGACTTAACTATATGAGACCAAATTTAACTATAAAACATATAATAATGCTTATAGTATTATATTTAGATTCTTGTAGACTAAAATTAACTTTAAAACATACATAGTTTGGAAGTATAATGCTTATAACATTTGTACCTTGTGTACTTGGTAATGTTGCCTTAAGGTTACTTTAAGAATGGTTATATTTTTAATTGTTGTAGTGGTTTTCTTGATTTTATAATTAGATAGTATCATTACCTTTTTAAGGATGAGTGGTTATATTATGCAAACAAGGAAATAATATTACTTAACTTCTTATGGATTCACCATAGTGTTGTGATAGTTTTGTAATCTGGTGGCTGAAGTATATGGAAAAGATTGGATTTAGTTACAATTATTCTTGGGGTTTTACAATTGTTTAGGACCCTTTTAGAAAATAATTACTCATTTGGTTGAAGGATAATTTATCAAAATTGTATTTATAATGTTTTTAACTATTATGACTTCATGATATGAATATTTAAGACTAATACTTATTTATTAGACTTAATTGACTAATTTTTTAGAAATATTAGCAATTTTTTATTTACCCTTATATGAATTATTAATTAAGTAAATAAGTTTAAATTTGAGTTATTAAAGTATTTGAATTTTTTTATTTAACTCAATAGTGTAATATTATATTTTTATCATGTAGGTATTATTTTTGTGATCATTTTGGTATATTACATTTATTTTTATAATTTATAAATAATAAGATATGATTTTGACAATATTTATTACTTTATAAATACTTCATAAATAATAAATACTTATTTAAGTGAAGTAATAATGCATGATTATAGTTTTAAAGTATTGTTTTTATTTTTCCAAGATTTTTGGTATTTTATTTATATTTTTAACATTTACCATTATTAAAATATGAATTATCAAAGTTTCATTACTTATAAAATTCTTATTAAATAATAATTATTAAGATAACTATTACAATAATATTTGATAATAGTTTAATGTTATAGATTTTATTTTTCTAAAAAAATTCATATATAATACATATTTTTTTGAATTTTAAAACAAAAGTTATTGATTTAAGAAGATTTAATCATTTTATTTTATTTCTGGAATATGTATATTTGGATTTATACTTTCTATTCTTTCTTAAACAGGAAATAACTTTTTACACCGCACCCATACTTATCCCTAGTCGTTGACCAGTGGGCCAGTGGCCACCTCAGCTTCTCAGATTTAGTAAATGTGTTTGTTACCGACCCTAGTTCTACTCCTAGACAATGACATATGGGCCCTAGGCCATGTCATCTTGCCATGCAAGACGAAGACTGGGTCAAACACGATGACATGTCCATGATGATCTCACCCTGACGTCACCTTGTCGGTGGCATGGCAGACGACAGCGAGAAGGGTAATAGCGGGCGAGTGAGCGGGTGTGCACGGGCTCGTTCAAACCATAACAACAAGGCGAGTAAGATAGTGGTGGCGCCGCTGGTTTTTGGTCATCGGAGGACAACTAGCGACGAGCTCATGCGGTGGTGCTTGCGGGTGATCATGGTGGCTTGGATTTAGGAAGCAAACAAAACATCTACGCATGCGAGGAGACTCGGTGACTCACCAGGAACACGATGGTGTGGTCGATAAGGCGAGGCGAGGTTGGAGACGTCGGTGAGGTCGACGAACAGCACCGGGAACCGAGGGTGCGATCGGGTTGACTTGCGCCTCCTCCGCTAGTGCGAGTTGGGGCAATCGAACGAGAAGAGCATGGCGATCTCCACCGTGGTCTTATCTGGCCAAGGAGAGCATGGAATCGCCGGCACCGGCTCACCTCCGAGCTAGGGTTCTCGGTGAGGAAAAAGGAAAACAAAGTAGAGAGGGTTTTAGAGGGGGGAAATGGGGATGAGGATGAGCAGAGGCATCGCGATGGCCTCCTTATCCTCTCCTGGAAACAGCGGCGTGGATCTTGGCGCAAGGACAACGGCGAACGGCCTCGGCATCGCCACAGAGCTGCTTCCAGCTGGAGGAAGACGAAGACGTGTTGTTTTGCATATAACCCCCTGACACTTCTTTCCTCTCAACCTGGATCCTTCTTTGGTCCCACCTATCAGTCATAGAGGAGAACGCGCTGGGCTGGCTGCTGGGCTTTTGTGGGCTACACATGGGCGACAGATACGAAAAGCGGAGTTGGGCCACGGCCAGGAAATGTTTTTTATTTGTTTTCCTTTTTTCAATTTTCTGTTTTACTTTCAGATTTGAATTTTCCTTATTTGATTTGAATTATTCTTATAGAATTGATTTACTGAGTGATTGCAGCATTAATAAAGTATATTAATGGTCTTTCATGAGTTTGTCATATAGTGGTATTATTTCTTTATTTGTTTTCTATCAAAACCCTTTTTATATTATGTAGAAGCCTTTATTATTAATTTTTCTTTCTACATTAAACCATGGCTGTATTATATGATATTTTCTTATTTGTTTATAAAACTTAACTCTAGTTGGCTCATAGTTTGAATAGAAATTTTTATATGTATAATGATCCTATATCATTATTTGATGCATGAAATACAGAATAAATTAATATGGTTATTACTACTTCCATTAACTTAGAAAATGGCAATGTATAAATTCTATTATGATAAACAAAGAAGTTTAGGATTTGAATTGTGAATATGTACCCTAGGGTTTAGATTTTTAATATACTTAGGTTCCTTTGTGGATGTGAGTACAAATTTAATAACTAAGCATATTGTCTTATGTTTGTGATATTTGATGACATCAACTTTTAAAATAGAAAGTTATATCTAAAATGTTTTATAGAAAGGAATTGATAAAGATACTCCTAAGCACATATAATTATGATAAATAGAATTGACAGAGATGTGCTTGTGTGATTTGCTAAATAACTATTCCTATACAATATTGTGGAGATAAAATAATTTATCCAACAGATGAGCTGGATGTTTAAGCTTGATCATAGATTTAGGATTTAGAGTTTTACTAAGAATTCTTATCCTCCTTAATTCATAAGTATGGACTTCTGATTAAGGAATTCCTTTCCTAGATATACTACTTCTTCCTATCCATCATCATGGTTAACATGATAAGCTTTACTTCACAACAATATTCTTATTCACCTATTATTCTTCTAAACTCATTGATGAATCCAATGAGTTTGACACTAAATCATTTCATGATCTTCATCTATCCAGACCTGGCTATATTAACTACTCTTCTGCTGATAATCTTCAATCCAAAATTAGTTCCTTCAAATTCCACTCATAATCATCCATCACTAATATTTCTTCATTAGATGTATTCATCCAGCAACCTTTCTCTAAAGCTTACCATCCTTTAAGATGAATAACATTACTTTCATAACTCTATGCCATACTAGCTTCAATTTAATCATGCTATCCTAAATTTACTTTACTCTAACAACACATAATCCAACCTCACATTATATTAATGTGACTTATAATAACTACTCTAGGATAACTTACCTATACTAGGGTTTCAATCATGTTCTACCCACCAATGTCACTTATACTTGATATAAGTATTCAATCTTGGTGAGCAAGGTATGATCATTTTAATACTTTAATCATTTATAGCTTAGATTTTTAGTTGCCTAAGCAAGGCTTTATCAATACAACCTTACAATTGTATTGGAATTATCTTCTTAGTATATTTAATTGGATTAAGGCTGTTATTCATGGACTATGCCCACTTGATCCAATAGAATTACTACTGGTAACTATCTTCAGGGTTCATCCTTATACTCTTCTTTGCTACCACATGTATCTTATTTCAAATAACTCTTCTATCCATCCAGGAGCGAGTTTAACTCCATCAATTTAACACAATGATTTTATTCTTTCTCAATCACTCCCATCCTATAAATGATATCTAAAACTAGCATTAATATTTACCTCTTCTTAGTTGTTTCTTTATAGGCACTTAAATGTATACTATGATATGGTCAAAAGTTGATAGATTGAGATTTGGAGAATCAATAGTTGATTTATCAATTGATGAACAATAGATATTGGGATATAAATCAATAGAGATAATAAGGATTGATATGGAAGAAAGATATATGGTGAATGATCTAAACTTAGTTTCTTTCTTACTCAATCTTACTTAAGAAGTAGGGTTAGGTATTACCATGAGACTCATGGTATAAGTAGATGATATTAAGATATAGTTGTTTCATTCTTTTTATTTGTGTTATATCCTTAACTTGGTACTCATGAATGATTATAATGAATACTATGATATGATCACCTAAGGATCAAATATAAATCATAATGTATTAGGGTTTAACTTTTATTACATTTGATCTACCCTTAGATCAAATCTCCCTTACCCAAAATAAGGTTTTAGCAAAGTTCATATTGAAACTTATCACAGTCAACTTGATGATCTACTTCAATTCCATCAAGGTAAGAGAAGCTTCAATCACTTTGACAAGTTTTGTTTAAAAGCGCGAAAATTATTCGGATTTTCTATGCATGAATGCAATGCACACATCTGGGTTCAGCTTATTTCTAGGCTCTAATGCTGGGGTGTTACAGACTCTCCCCCTTAAATTAAACTTCGTCCTCGAAGTTCGCAAACTCTCACGTCTCGGAGTAAGGAATTGCCTTATAGTGGTTGTTATATTACTCCACTCTATGGTGACCTTAAATGAAAATAATTTTAGAATTCTATATCCTGGTTAGGTATCCTAATCCAACTCTTCTTATTTAATTATTGAGCTTTCTTACTATATTATATAAGGTCTAGGAAGTCTCACTACATAGTGTTCCAAATTTTATTAAACAATATTTGTGATCAAAGAACTAATCTTTGATTTGTTATTATATGAGTTGTACTGGTACTCCTTCCAAGATTGGATTTGAACTCATTTAGTCCATACCCATTGGAATTTCTTGTTCCTCAATACTTGTCCAATTGGGTGTTCCCTATTACTTCTTAAGGGTTACTTAAGAGTTGTTTCTTCTAGAATTAGTCAGTTAGGATTAACCTTTTATCACCTTCAAGCTTTTACCTTCTTAGGCTTTAGATAATCTTTCATTATTACCTATAACACTTTTTCAACTTTCATTTATAATGTTTGCTCTCTCCCTTAGGGTTTACTAATAGTCTTTAAATTGTCTATATATCATTTATTGGCTTTATAACTAGAATGTTGGTTTTTGTTCAGTTTATACTTTACCTAATTTGGGTCTTATGAAAGATTGTACGGTGTATCTACACAATTGTGGTTCTCCGAAGAAAATCTTTCAGCATTATATGTCGTACTTACTAGTGGACATTTTCGCTGGAATAAGTCTGACTTTGTGAAGCATATCGAGAGACGATCGCCTTTAAATTTTATACTTCTTTAGGTCTCACTTAGCTTAGGCAAAATTTTATGCTCTTTATGCAACCATTAAGATTATCTGGTTAACTATGTCAACCAACACCGGCTGCGAACAAGATACCAACTATGGATCGGAATACCGATTATGGATCAAATTACCAGCTGCGAATAATCCTTGGTTGTATGTATTACCCTACGGTTTCTGACCTACTACTGGCATTCTTTCTGAACTGTCAAAGCTTAAATACCATTTTGCTCCAAAGCTTCTTCTTTGTACTAGTTCATGACGCTTCCATGAACTAGGTATTACTACTTTATTAACTTCGTAGCAATGCTACCTACTTTGAATGGGCCTTAAGTTTATTACTTCTTGTTGCTCCATACATCTTCTACACTAATATTCCTTCTCATAGCTGGCTAAGAATATCATAAAGTTGATCTATCCTTCAAATGGTGTTAATACTCCTTACACTTGGCTTTAATAAGTTTTCATCTTGATCCTTGAAACTCGTCACTCCCTTACACGAATTCCCATTTCTATCTAGGTCTATAACATCAAGTAATAACTGGGTGTTACATCATGCATTTGCATACCAAATTAAAATTCATTTACAGATCTAGGCAATCAAGAAGATTCAAGAAAATCCAAAAAGTTGATAAACAACAAAACATATACCATGTATTATACATAGGTTTTAAATAATTTACAAATGTACTAGATGTTCCAACGGTTTGCTCCACACCTATTTACACAACTATCTTACAAGAACTTCTTGTTCTTGTGAGTATATCCTCACTTATTTCGGCAAACCTTTCAAACTACAATACGCATTACCCTTTATGTACATTATTCAAGCACTCATCCCTTGCGATGTCGTTCCTTTCTTAATTTCATCTTTCTCTAGTGCTTCCTGGAGTTCCGTCCATGATGACATGAAGTCGTACGGCTGCCTTCTGGAGCGTAAGAGCATCCAGGAGGTGCGTATTCTTGATTAGAAGTATCAAGACTGAGATTTGTCATTGAAAAATGACTAGAGTTGGCGTAATCTTCTACCGAATATTCCTGGTTTTCCGGCAACGCTTCCTCAAAGTAAGTTGGCTCCTTAGCCTTTTCTTGGATCCAGTCGTACATATTGGTATAGTAGCTATCGGAATACTCTTCTAAGTTGATTGGATTAGTATCACCCCCATATGGTCCATAAGGCTCTCTATGGTTATAGTGGGTCTCTTCTCCAATACCTGCATCACACGGTATAGGATTTCCTATGGTTCCACCTTGAGATTCTACTCCCCATCCATACTTGTTTGGCTCAGGGTTGGTTGGAATAACTCCATTCCATTCCTGTTGTTTGGAGTTGTACTTGTTCCATAGATCTTCAGGTGACTGGGTTTTAGTTTGGTAGTAGGCATAATTTTTCGAGTTTGGATCATCAAACTCAGTTTCCTCATACACATCTCCTGAAGGTATGTATTTGGGATGCCTAGCTTCTTTATCTAACTTCTTCCTACGTGCCATTCCTTTATAAGGATCAGTAAAGTCCTCAATGACCGTATCCAGTTCCTGAACTAGGACTTGGTGAGTGTTATGATAAGTGTTTAACAAAGACCGATAATGATCCATATACTATATAGCTAGAGTAGGCTCAGTTTGGACTAAAGTAGAGTGATCTAACTCATGCTCTGGGTTTGTGGTGTCATGGGGAATAATGGTATGAGTACTACCTTCTAGAGCTTGGGATTTCTGTTCTCGGATCATGATTATGGCTGCTGCTACGGCAATCTGATATGCAGATGCCATGCACCTTGCCTCTCCTGATGGCATTTCTCCCTTAAGTCCTAACTTCTTGGGTAACATGATCATGACACGGTATTTAGCTAATACCTGCCCATCATAATAACTGTAAATCTTGACCAAAAGTCTCGATTCACATTCTAAACTCCATAAAAGTTGTCGGAGATTATCTGTCCAATCCCCTCCGTAGTCATTCAACGTCCTGTTCATCACTTGAATATTCCGAGGTGGATATCGAGGTGCCATGTGGAACTGTAGATCAGAAATTATGATCAGTCACATAGAGTTAAAACTCCTGGGTAATGATCGGAATTGCAAACATACTAAAGAGTTATCGCACTAGTAATATGACAGGATTATTTCTCAAGTGAATATCCCTTATATCACTAGATAAATCTTTATTGTTGCATGTATAAGTCCTACAGGTTCTACCCATTTACTAGGTTTCCAACCTAAGGTCAAAGCATATGCTCTGATACCAACTGCGGTGACCCAACATACCACTGCATGATGTAGTACACTATAGTCGTTGATATAACACTAATGAAACACCGTTCACTAGTATTACATCCCTCAGAGTGGCACAACAGAAACACAGCAGGTCCAATACATGGCTTAAGGTTATAACTCACTCTATACACAAGATCCAGAGAGCACTCTAGGTTCAAGAGAGAGAGAGAGAATATTCTTACAAATAAGAATCAGAAATAAACAACTCCAATATTATCATACTATTTAGACTAGTATGCTAATTAATTGTTTGGCATTGCTTCTATTGCAATATGCTACAAAGATAGGTTCTTTGGCTAGAGAGTATATTCCTATTTAATCAGTATCTTCGTCTTCACTTGAGTTATTGTATATGTTGACTTCCTTGTCTTTGTTGAAGACTCTTAGCTTTGGATGATGAATTCTGGAGCATAACCTGATGTAGATGTTGTCTGCACTGGCTTCATAATCTAGCAAGGGTTAAGAAGATACGTTGAGTACGAGCGTACTCAGCAAGTTCAGTAGAAAAGGAGTGTTTGATGCACTATATCTATAGCCGCAGACCAGAGGTCGTAGGCACTGCAGGTTTTCGTAAACATTTCTTCAAAGTTTGCTTTTATTCTGAAAAGCTGTGTCCGTCATCCTTCACGGGTTTATCAGAGCTTTCATGGAGTTCCTTTCCCGCCGCGTTCGCAGCTCCTTCCCGGAACAGGGAGTAACAAGTTACAGTTCTTACACTCTGTAGAGGTGCGTTACTTTTCCCATGAGGGATCAACTCCTTGTTGCACAACCGGGCATCTTACCCGTCCACAATTCCATGTTGTGGGGCCCAGTAGTTGGTCCAAGCCAATCACTGCCCTCTTCACGACCTCATATGTCTGCACGATCCTTCGGGCTGGCTCATCTTCGTTAATCCCCCTTTCGGGCTGGCTAAAACCCTGATGAGTTCCCGAAGACTCTATGACCTGGTGTTGCCCTGGCAAGTGCCATAGTAAATGGTCTATCCACTAAACACCATCCATAGATAATCTAGACACCAAAAGTGTGGGGCATAAGGGTAACCACCCATATGTTCGATCCGCACAAGGAATCACAACGTCACGTTAAGGTCGTCTTGCCTCCATACAAGAGGAAAAGGATGCAGCTGACTTCTCCGCCCCGTTCCAAATCTCATGGTTAACGCGTAATATACGGCCCAACAATCACTAGCGACATTGGTTGTTAAGTCCTAGGTAATATGTTCCTTTACCACCAAAACTTTCATAGTAGGTTATTAACCTATAATCATATTATTATGAAAATAGTGTTTTCTGACCTTTTTGAAATGCAGGTGATGACAACACTAGATTTGTAAAATACTTTACTGAAAATAATCAAAGGACATGAGCAAGTGTGAACTTGCATTTTGTGATTGCAATATTATGCACTCACGGTCTTCAAGTCAATGTAAGATCCAATATCTGAAATCGGCATCATTGGTCCGGTAAGGACTAATGTTTAAAGAAGCAATATGCTCTTATGCATAAGTAATGTGATGCATTTTGTCAACGCGAATCCCGGGGATAACGTTGTTCTAGGGTTTGGATTCCGGAAATGTTACTTTAGAATGTGTTGTCTCTTTTAGATAAGTTTCATACTTGTGCTTCTTATTAAGGCTTGTGAGTGTGTGTGAGACAATCATAAAACTACAATATCATAAAACAATGGGACATACACAAAAGGTGAAATGCTACTCAAGATTGCTTATATAAGAGTTCTTGTTTGAAGTGGCAAAAAGAATAACATTTGAAGAAAAGATTTCTTTTCTGAGGTCTAATCAATCTGTGTGGTTAGTTGAGTCTGGTCGATATTATTTATACTTGCTTGAATAGTTTGGGCTTGAGATACTTTATGACTTAACTATATGAGACCAAATTTAACTATAAAACATATAATAATGCTTATAGTATTATATTTAGATTCTTGTAGACTAAAATTAACTTTAAAACATAGATAGTTTGGAAGTATAATGCTTATAACATTTGTACCTTGTGTACTTGGTAATGTTGCCTTAAGGTTACTTTAAGAATGGTTATATTTTTAATTGTTGTAGTGGTTTTCTTGATTTTATAATTAGATAGTATCATTACCTTTTTAAGGATGAGTGGTTATATTATGCAAACAAGGAAATAATATTACTTAACTTCTTATGGATTCACCATAGTGTTGTGATAGTTTTGTAATCTGGTGGCTGAAGTATATGGAAAAGATTGGATTTAGTTACAATTATTCTTGGGGTTTTACAATTGTTTAGGACCCTTTTAGAAAATAATTACTCATTTGGTTGAAGGATAATTTATCAAAATTGTATTTATAATGTTTTTAACTATTATAACTTCATGATATGAATATTTAAGACTAATACTTATTTATTAGACTTAATTGACTAATTTTTTAGAAATATTAGCAATTTTTATTTACCCTTATATGAATTATTAATTAAGTAAATAAGTTTAAATTTGAGTTATTAAAGTATTTGAATTTTTTTTATTTAACTCAATAGTGTAATATTATATTTTTATCATGTAGGTATTATTTTTGTGATCATTTTGGTATATTACATTTATTTTTATAATTTATAAATAATAAGATATGATTTTGACAATATTTATTACTTTATAAATACTTCATAAATAATAAATACTTATTTAAGTGAAGTAATAATGCATGATTATAATTTTAAAGTATTGTTTTTATTTTTCCAAGATTTTTGGTATTTTATTTATATTTTTAACATTTACCATTATTAAAATATGAATTATCAAAGTTTCATTACTTATAAAATTCTTATTAAATAATAATTATTAAGATAACTATTACAATAATATTTGATAATAGTTTAATGTTATAGATTTTATTTTTCTAAAAAAATTCATATATAATACATATTTTTCTGAATTATAAAACAAAAGTTATTGATTTAAGAAGATTTAATCATTTTATTTTATTTCTGGGATATGTATATTTGGATTTATACTTTCTATTCTTTCTTAAACATGAAATAACTTTTTACACCGCACCCATACCTATCCCTAGTCGCTGACCAGTAGGCCAGTGGCCACCTCAGCTTCTCAGATTTAGTAAATGTGTTTGTTACCGACCCTAGTTCTACTCCTAGACAATGACATATGGGCCCTAGGCCATGTCATCTTGCCACGCAAGACAAAGACTGGGTCAAACACGATGACATGGCCATGATGATCTCACCCTGACGTCACCTTGCCGGTGGCATGGCAGACGACAGCGAGGAGGGCAATAGCGGGCGAGTGAGCGGGTGTGCACGGGCTCGTTCGAACCAGAACAACAAGGCGAGAAAGATAGTGGTGGCGTCGCTGGTTTTTGGTCATCGGAGGACAACTAGCGACGAGCTCATGCGGTGGTGCTTGCGGGTGATCATGGTGGCTTGGATTTAGGAAGCAAACAAAACATCTACGCATGCGAGGAGACTCAGTGACTCACCAGGAACACGATGGTGTGGTCGATAAGGCGAGGCGAGGTTGGAGACGTCGGTGAGGTCGACGAACAGCACCGGGAACCGAGGGTGCGATCGGGTTGACTTGCGCCTCCTCCGCTAGTGAGAGTTGGGGCAATCAAACGAGAAGAGCATGGCGATCTCCACCGTGGTCTTATCTGGCCAAGGAGAGCATGGAATCGCCGGCACCGGCTCACCTCCGAGCTAGGGTTCTCGGTGAGGAAAAAGGAAAACAAAGTAGAGAGGGTTTTAGAGGGGGGAAATGGGGATGAGGATGAGCAGAGGCATCGCGATGGCCTCCTTATCCTCTCCTGGAAACAGCGGCGTGGATATTGGCGCAAGGACAACGGCGGACGGCCTCGGCATCGCCACAGAGCTGCTTCCAGCTGGAGGAAGACGACGACGTGTTGTTTTGCATATAACCCCCTGACACTTCTTTCCTCTCAACCTGGATCCTTCTTTGGCCCCACCTATCATTCATAGAAGAGAACGTGCTGGGTTGGCTGCTGGGCTTTTGTGGGCTGCACATGGGCGACAGATACGAAAAGCGGAGTTGGGCCACGGCCAAGAAATGTTTTTTATTTGTTTTCCTTTTTTCAATTTTCTGTTTTACTTTCAGATTTGAATTTTCCTTATTTGATTTGAATTATTCTTATAGAATTGATTTGCTGAGTGATTGCAGCATTAATAAAGTATATTAATGGTCTTTCATGAGTTTGTCATATAGTGGTATTATTTCTTTATTTGTTTTCTATCAAAACCCTTTTTATATTATGTAGAAGCCTTTATTATTAATTTTTCTTTCTACATTAAACCATGGCTGTATTATATGATATTTTCTTATTTGTTTATAAAACTTAACTCTAGTTGGCTCATAGTTTGAATAGAAATTTTTATATGTATAATGATCCTATATCATTATTTGATGCATGAAATACAGAATAAATTAATATGGTTATTACTACTTCCATTAACTTAGAAAATGGCAATGTATAAATTCTATTATGATAAACAAAGAAGTTTAGGATTTGAATTGTGAATATGTACCCTAGGGTTTAGATTTTTAATATACTTAGGTTCCTTTGTGGATGTGAGTAAAGATTTAATAACTAAGCATATTGTCTTATGTTTGTGATATTTGATGACATCAACTTTTAAAATAGAAAGTTATATCTAAAATGTTTTATAGAAAGGAATTGATAAAGATACTCCTAAGCACATATAATTATGATAAATAGAATTGACAGAGATGTGCTTGTGTGATTTGCTAAATAACTATTCCTATACAATATTGTGGAGATAAAATAATTTATCCAACAGATGAGCTGGATGTTTAAGCTTGATCATAGATTTAGGATTTAGAGTTTTACTAAGAATTCTTATCCTCCTTAATTCATAAGTATGGACTTCTGATTAAGGAATTCCTTTCCTAGATATACTACTTCTTCCTATCCATCATCATGGTTAACATGATAAGATTTACTTCACAACAATATTCTTATTCACCTATTATTCTTCTAAACTCATTGATGAATCCAATGAGTTTGACACTAAATCATTTCATGATCTTCATCTATCCAGACCTAGCTATATTAACTACTCTTCTGCTGATAATCTTCAATCCAAAATTAGTTCCTTCAAATTCCACTCATAATCATCCATCACTAATATTTCTTCATTAGATGTATTCATCCAACAACCTTTCTCTAAAGCTTACCATCCTTTAAGATGAATAACATTACTTTAATAACTCTATGCCATACTAGCTTCAATTTAATCATACTATCCTACATTTACTTTACTCTAACAACACATAATCCAACCTCACATTATATTAATGTGACCTATAATAACTACTCTAGGATAACTTACCTATACTAGGGTTTCAATCATGTTCTACCCACCAATGTCACTTATACTTGATATAAGTATTCAATCTTGGTGAGCAAGGTATGATCATTTTAATACTTTAATCATTTATAGCTTAGATTTTTAGTTGCCTAAGCAAGGCTTTATCAATACAACCTTACAATTGTATTGGAATTATCTTCTTAGTATCTTTAATTGGATTAAGGCTGTTATTCATGGACTATGCCCACTTGATCCAATAGAATTACTACTGGTAACTATCTTCAGGGTTCATCCTTATACTCTTCTTTGCTACCACATGTATCTTATTTCAAATAACTCTTCTATCCATCCAGGAGCGAGTTTAACTCCATCAATTTAACACAATGATTTTATTCTTTCTCAATCACTCCCATCCTATAAATGATATCTAAAACTAGCATTAATATTTACCTCTTCTTAGTTGTTTCTTTATAGGCACTTAAATGTATACTATGATATGGTCAAAAGTTGATAGATTGAGATTTGGAGAATCAATAGTTGATTTATCAATTGATGAACAATAGATATTGGGATATAAAACAATAGAGATAATAAGGATTGATATGGAAGAAAGATATATGGTGAATGATCTAAACTTAGTTTCTTTCTTACTCAATCTTACTTAAGAAGTAGGGTTAGGTATTACCATGAGACTCATGGTATAAGTAGATGATATTAAGATATAGTTGTTTCATTCTTTTTATTTGTGTTATATCCTTAACTTGGTACTCATGAATGATTATAATGAATACTATGATATGATCACCTAAGGATCAAATATAAATCATAATGTATTAGGGTTTAACTTTTATTACATTTGATCTACCCTTAGATCAAATCTCCCTTACCCAAAATAAGGTTTTAGCAAAGTTCATATTGAAACTTATCACAGTCAACTTGATGATCTACTTCAATTCCATCAAGGTAAGAGAAGCTTCAATCACTTTGACAAGTTTTGTTTAAAAGCGCGAAAATTATTCGGATTTTCTATGCATGAATGCAATGCACACATCTGGGTTCAGCTTATTTCTAGGCTCTAATGCTAGGGTGTTACAGACTCTCCCCCTTAAATTAAACTTCGTCCTCGAAGTTCGCAAACTCTCACGTCTCGGAGTAAGGAATTGCCTTATAGTGGTTGTTATATTACTCCACTCTATGGTGACCTTAAATGAAAATAATTTTAGAATTCTATATCCTGGTTAGGTATCCTAATACAACTCTTCTTATTTAATTATTGAGCTTTCTTACTATATTATATAAGGTCTAGGAAGTCTCACTACATAGTGTTCCAAATTTTATTAGACAATATTTGTGATCAAAGAACTAATCTTTGATTTGTTATTATATGAGTTGTACTGGTACTCCTTCCAAGATTGGATTTGAACTCATTTAGTCCATACCCATTGGAATTTCTTGTTCCTCAATACTTGTCCAATTGGGTGTTCCCTATTACTTCTTAAGGGTTACTTAAGAGTTGTTTCTTCTAGAATTAGTCAGTTAGGATTAACCTTTTATCACCTTCAAGCTTTTACCTTCTTAGGCTTTAGATAATCTTTCATTATTACCTATAACACTTTTTCAACTTTCATTTATAATGTTTGCTCTCTCCCTTAGGGTTTACTAATAGTCTTTAAATTGTCTATATATCATTTATTGGCTTTATAACTAGAATGTTGGTTTTTGTTCAGTTTATACTTTACCTAATTTGGGTATTATGAAAGATTGTACGGTGTATCTACACAGTTGTGGTTCTCCGAAGCAAATCTTTCAGCATTATATGTCGTACTTACTAGTGGACATTTTCGCTGGAATAAGTCTGACTTTGTGAAGCATATCGAGAGACGATCGCCTTTAAATTTTATACTTCTTTAGGTCTCACTTAGCTTAGGCAAAATTTTATGCTCTTTATGCAACCATTAAGATTATCTGGTTAACTATGTCAACCAACACCGGCTGCGAACAAGATACCAACTATGGATCGGAATACCGATTATGGATCAAATTACTAGCTGCGGATAATCCTTGGTTGTATGTATTACCCTACGGTTTCTGACCTACTACTGGCATTCTTTCTGAACTGTCAGAGCTTAAATACCATTTTGCTCCAAAGCTTCTTCCTTGTACTAGTTCATGACGCTTCCATGAACTAGGTATTACTACTTTATTAACTTCGTAGCAATGCTACCTACTTTGAATGGGCCTTAAGTTTATTACTTCTTGTTGCTCCATACATCTTCTACACTAATCTTCCTTCTCATAGCTGGCTAAGAATATCATAAAGTTGATCTATCCTTCAAATGGTGTTAATACTCCTTACACTTGGCTTTAATAAGTTTTCATCTTGATCCTTGAAACTCGTCACTCCCTTACACAAATTCCCATTTCTATCTAGGTCTATAACATCAAGTAATAACTGGGTGTTACATCATGCATTTGCATACCAAATTAAACTTCATTTACAGATCTAGGCAATCAAGAAGATTCAAGAAAATCCAAAAAGTTGATAAACAACAAAACATATACCATGTATTATACATAGGTTTTAAATAATTTACAAATGTACTAGATGTTCCAACGGTTTGCTCCACACCTATTTACACAACTATCTTACAAGAACTTCTTGTTCTTGTGAGTATATCCTCACTTATTTCGGCAAACCTTTCAAACTACAATACGCATTACCCTTTATGTACATTATTCAAGCACTCATCCCTTGCGATGTCGTTCCTTTCTTAATTTCATCTTTCTCTAGTGCTTCCTGGAGTTCCGTCCATGATGACATGAAGTCGTACGGCTGCCTTCTGGAGCGTAAGAGCATCCAGGAGGTGCGTATTCTTGATTAGAAGTATCAAGACTGAGATTTGTCATTGAAAAATGACTAGAGTTGGCGTAATCTTCTACCGAATATTCCTGGTTTTCCGGCAACGCTTCCTCAAAGTAAGTTGGCTCCTTAGCCTTTTCTTGGATCCAGTCGTACATATTGGTATAGTAGCTATCGGAATACTCTTCTAAGTTGATTGGATTAGTATCACCCCCATATGGTCCATAAGGCTCTCTATGGTTATAGTGGGTCTCTTCTCCAATACCTGCATCACACGGTATAGGATTTCCTATGGTTCCACCTTGAGATTCTACTCCCCATCCATACTTGTTTGGCTCAGGGTTGGTTGGAATAACTCCATTCCATTCCTGTTGTTTGGAGTTGTACTTGTTCCATAGATCTTCAGGTGACTGGGTTTTAGTTTGGTAGTAGGCATAATTTTTCGAGTTTGGATCATCAAACTCAGTTTCCTCATACACATCTCCTGAAGGTATGTATTTGGGATGCCTAGCTTCTTTATCTAACTTCTTCCTACGTGCCATTCCTTTATAAGGATCAGTAAAGTCCTCAATGACCGTATCCAGTTCCTGAACTAGGACTTGGTGAGTGTTATGATAAGTGTTTAACAAAGACCGATAATGATCCATATACTATATAGCTAGAGTAGGCTCAGTTTGGACTAAAGTAGAGTGATCTAACTCATGCTCTGGGTTTGTGGTGTCATGGGGAATAATGGTATGAGTACTACCTTCTAGAGCTTGGGATTTCTGTTCTCGGATCATGATTATGGCTGCTGCTACGGCAATCTGATATGCAGATGCCATGCACCTTGCCTCTCCTGATGGCATTTCTCCCTTAAGTCCTAACTTCTTGGGTAACATGATCATGACACGGTATTTAGCTAATACCTGCCCATCATAATAACTGTAAATCTTGACCAAAAGTCTCGATTCACATTCTAAACTCCATAAAAGTTGTCGGAGATTATCTGTCCAATCCCCTCCGTAGTCATTCAACGTCCTGTTCATCACTTGAATATTCCGAGGTGGATATCGAGGTGCCATGTGGAACTGTAGATCAAAAATTATGATCAGTCACATAGAGTTAAAACTCCTGGGTAATGATCGGAATTGCAAACATACTAAAGAGTTATCGCACTAGTAATATGACATGATTATTTCTCAAGTGAATATCCCTTATATCACTAGAGAAATCTTTATTGTTGCATGTATAAGTCCTACAGGTTCTACCCATTTACTAGGTTTCCAACCTAAGGTCAAAGCATATGCTCTGATACCAACTGCGGTGACCCAACATACCACTGCATGATGTAGTACACTATAGTCGTTGATATAACACCAATGAAACACCGTTCACTAGTATTACATCCCTCAGAGTGGCACAACAGAAACACAGCAGGTCCAATACATGGCTTAAGGTTACAACTCACTCTATACACAAGATCCAGAGAACACTCTAGGTTCAAGAGAGAGAAAGAATCTTCTTACAAAGAAGAATCAGAAATAAACAACTCCAATATTATCATACTATTTAGAATAGTATGCTAATTAATGGTTTGGCATTGCGTCTATTGCAATATGCTATAGAGATAGGTTCTTTGGCTAGAGAGTATATTCCTATTTAATCAATATCTTCGTCTTCACTTGAGTTATTGTATATGTTGACTTCCTTGTTTTTGTTGAAGACTCTTAGCTTTGGATGATGAATTCTGGAGCATAACCTGATGTAGATGTTGTCTGCACTGGCTTCATAATCTAGCAAGGGTTAAGAAGATACGTTGAGTACGAGCGTACTCAGCAAGTTCAGTATAAAAGGAGTGTTTGATGCACTATATCTATAGCCGCAGGCCATAGGTCATAGGCACTGCTGGTTTTCCTAAACATTTCTTCAAAGTTTGCTTTTACTCTGAAAAGCTGTGTCCGTCATCCTTCACGGGTTTATCAGAGCTTTCATGGAGTTCCTTTCCCGCCGCGTTCGCAGCTCCTTCCCGGAACAGGGAGTAACAAGTTACAGTTCTTACACTCTATAGAGGTGCGTTACTTTTCCCATGAGGGATCAACTCCTTGTTGCACAACCGGGCATCTTACCCGTCCACAATTCCATGTTGTGGGGCCCAGTAGTTGGTCCAAGCCAATCACTGCCCTCTTCACGACCTCATATGTCTGCACGATCCTTCGGGCTGGCTCATCTTCGTTAATCCCCCTTTCGGGCTGGCTAAAACCCTGATGAGTTCCCGAAGACTCTATGACCTGGTGTTGCCCTGGAAAGTGCCATAGTAAATGGTCTATCCACTAAACACCATCCATAGATAATCTAGACACCAAAAGTGTGGGGCATAAGGGTAACCACCCATATGTTGGATCCGCACAAGGAATCACAACGTCACGTTAAGGTCGTCTTGCCTCCATACAAGAGGAAAAGGATGCAGCTGACTTCTCCGTCCCGTTCCAAATCTCATGGTTAACGCGTAATATACGGCCCAACAATCACTGGCGACATTGGTTGTTAAGTCCTAGGTAATATGTTCCTTTACCACCAAAACTTTCATATTAGGTTATTAACCTATAATCATATTATTATGAAAATAGTGTTTTCTGACCTTTTTGAAATGCAGGTGATGACAACACTAGATTTGTAAAATAATTTACTGAAAATAATCAAAGGACATGAGCAAGTGTGAACTTGCCTTTTGTGATTGCAATATTATGAACTCACGGTCTTCAAGTCAATGTAAGATCCAATATCTGAAATCGGCATCATTGGTCCGGTAAGGACTAATGTTTAAATAAGCAATATGCTCTTATGCATAAGTAATGTGATGCATTTTGTCAACGCGAATCCTGGGGATAACGTTGTTCTAGGGTTTGGATTCCGGAAATGTTACTTTAGAATGTGTTGTCTCTTTTAGATAAGTTTCATACTTGTGCTTCTTATTAAGGCTTGTGAGTGTGTGTGAGACAATCATAAAACTACAATATCATAAAACAATGGGACATACACAAAAGGTGAAATGCTACTCAAGATTGCTTATATAAGAGTTCTTGTTTGAAGTGGCAAAAAGAATAACATTTGAAGAAAAGATTTCTTTTCTGAGGTCTAATCAATCTGTGTGGTTAGTTGAGTCTGGTCGATATTATTTATACTTGCTTGAATAGTTTGGGCTTGAGATACTTTATGACTTAACTATATGAGACCAAATTTAACTATAAAACATATAATAATGCTTATAGTATTATATTTAGATTCTTGTAGACTAAAATTAACTTTAAAACATAGATAGTTTGGAAGTATAATGCTTATAACATTTGTACCTTGTGTACTTGGTAATGTTGCCTTAAGGTTACTTTAAGAATGGTTATATTTTTAATTGTTGTAGTGGTTTTCTTGATTTTATAATTAGATAGTATCATTACCTTTTTAAGGATGAGTGGTTATATTATGCAAACAAGGAAATAATATTACTTAACTTCTTATGGATTCACCATAGTGTTGTGATAGTTTTGTAATCTGGTGGCTGAAGTATATGGAAAAGATTGGATTTAGTTACAATTATTCTTGGGGTTTTACAATTGTTTAGGACCCTTTTAGAAAATAATTACTCATTTGGTTGAAGGATAATTTATCAAAATTGTATTTATAATGTTTTTAACTATTATGACTTCATGATATGAATATTTAAGACTAATACTTATTTATTAGACTTAATTGACTAATTTTTTAGAAATATTAGCAATTTTTTATTTACCCTTATATGAATTATTAATTAAGTAAATAAGTTTAAATTTGAGTTATTAAAGTATTTGAATTTTTTTATTTAACTCAATAGTGTAATATTATATTTTTATCATGTAGGTATTATTTTTGTGATCATTTTGGTATATTACATTTATTTTTATAATTTATAAATAATAAGATATGATTTTGACAATATTTATTACTTCATAAATACTTCATAAATAATAAATACTTATTTAAGTGAAGTAATAATGCATGATTATAGTTTTAAAGTATTGTTTTTATTTTTCCAAGATTTTTGGTATTTTATTTATATTTTTAAGATTTACCATTATTAAAATATGAATTATCAAAGTTTCATTACTTATAAAATTCTTATTAAATAATAATTATTAAGATAACTATTACAATAATATTTGATAATAGTTTAATGTTATAGATTTTATTTTTCTAAAAAAATTCATATATAATACATATTTTTCTGAATTATAAAACAAAAGTTATTGATTTAAGAAGATTTAATCATTTTATTTTATTTCTGGGATATGTATATTTGGATTTATACTTTCTATTCTTTCTTAAACATGAAATAACTTTTTACACCGCACCCATACCTATCCCTAGTCGCTGACCAGTGGGCCAGTGGCCACCTCAGCTTCTCAGATTTAGTAAATGTGTTTGTTACCGACCCTAGTTCTACTCCTAGACAATGACATATGGGCCCTAGGCCATGTCATCTTGCCACGCAAGGCAAAGACTGGGTCAAACACGATGACATGGCCATGATGATCTCACCTTGACGTCACCTTGCCAGTGGCATGGCAGACGACAGCGAGGAGGGCAATAGCGGGCGAGTGAGCGGGTGTGCACGGGCTCGTTCGAAACAGAACAACAAGGCGAGAAAGATAGTGGTGCCGCCGCTGGTTTTTGGTCATCGGAGGACAACTAGCGACGAGCTCATATGGTGGTGCTTGCGGGTGATCATGGTGGCTTGGATTTAGGAAGCAAACAAAACATCTACGCATGCGAGGAGACTCGGTGACTCACCAGGAACACGATGGTGTGGTCGATAAGGCGAGGCGAGGTTGGAGACGTCGGTGAGGTCGACGAACAACACCGGGAACCGAGGGTGCGATCGGGTTGACTTGCGCCTCCTCCGCTAGTGCGAGTTGGGGCAATCGAACAAGAATAGCATGGCGGTCTCCACCGTGGTCTTATCTGGCCAAGGAGAGCATGGAATCGCCGGCACCGGCTCACCTCCGAGCTAGGGTTCTCGGTGAGGAAAAAGGAAAACAAAGTAGAGAGGGTTTTAGAGGGGGAAATGGGGATGAGGATGAGCAGAGGCATCGCGATGGCCTCCTTATCCTCTCCTGGAAACGGCGGCGTGGATCTTGGCGCAAGGACGACGGCGGACGGCCTCGGCATCGCCACAGAGCTGCTTCCAGCTGGAGGAAGACGACAACGTGTTGTTTTGCAGATAACCCCCTGACACTTCTTTCCTCTCAACCTGGATCCTTCTTTGGCCCCACCTATCAGTCATAGAAGAGAACGTGCTGGGCTGGCTGCTGGGCTTTTGTGGGCTGCACATGGGCGACAGATACGAAAAGCGGAGTTGGGCCACGGCCAAGAAATGTTTTTTATTTGTTTTCCTTTTTTCAATTTTCTGTTTTACTTTCAGATTTGAATTTTCCTTATTTGATTTGAATTATTCTTATAGAATTGATTTGCTGAGTGATTGCAGCATTAATAAAGTATATTAATGGTCTTTCATGAGTTTGTCATATAGTGGTATTATTTCTTTATTTGTTTTCTATCAAAACCCTTTTTATATTATGTAGAAGCCTTTATTATTAATTTTTCTTTCTACATTAAACCATGGCTGTATTATATGATATTTTCTTATTTGTTTATAAAACTTAACTCTAGTTGGCTCATAGTTTGAATAGAAATTTTTATATGTATAATGATCCTATATCATTATTTGATGCATGAAATACAGAATAAATTAATATGGTTATTACTACTTCCATTAACTTAGAAAATGGCAATGTATAAATTCTATTATGATAAACAAAGAAGTTTAGGATTTGAATTGTGAGTACCCTAGGGTTTAGATTTTTAATATACTTAGGTTCCTTTGTGGATGTGAGTAAAGATTTAATAACTAAGCATATTGTCTTATGTTTGTGATATTTGATGACATCAACTTTTAAAATAGAAAGTTATATCTAAAATGTTTTATAGAAAGGAATTGATAAAGATACTCCTAAGCACATATAATTATGATAAATAGAATTGACAGAGATGTGCTTGTGTGATTTTCTAAATAACTATTCCTATACAATATTGTGGAGATAAAATAATTTATCCAACAGATGAGCTGGATGTTTAAGCTTGATCATAGATTTAGGATTTAGAGTTTTACTAAGAATTCTTATCCTCCTTAATTCATAAGTATGGACTTCTGATTAAGGAATTCCTTTCCTAGATATACTACTTCTTCCTATCCATCATCATGGTTAACATGATAAGCTTTACTTCACAACAATATTCTTATTCACCTATTATTCTTCTAAACTCATTGATGAATCCAATGAGTTTGACACTAAATCATTTCATGATCTTCATCTATCCAGACCTAGCTATATTAACTACTCTTCTGCTGATAATCTTCAATCCAAAATTAGTTCCTTCAAATTCCACTCATAATCATCCATCACTAATATTTCTTCATTAGATGTATTCATCCAACAACCTTTCTCTAAAGCTTACCATCCTTTAAGATGAATAACATTACTTTCATAACTCTATGCCATACTAGCTTCAATTTAATCATACTATCCTACATTTACTTTACTCTAACAACACATAATCCAACCTCACATTATATTAATGTGACCTATAATAACTACTCTAGGATAACTTACCTATACTAGGGTTTCAATCATGTTCTACCCACCAATGTCACTTATACTTGATATAAGTATTCAATCTTGGTGAGCAAGGTATGATCATTTTAATACTTTAATCATTTATAGCTTAGATTTTTAGTTGCCTAAGCAAGGCTTTATCAATACAACCTTACAATTGTATTGTAATTATCTTCTTAGTATCTTTAATTGGATTAAGGCTGTTATTCATGGACTATGCCCACTTGATCCAATAGAATTACTACTGGTAACTATCTTCAGGGTTCATCCTTATACTCTTCTTTGCTACCACATGTATCTTATTTCAAATAACTTTTCTATCCATCCAGGAGCGAGTTTAACTCCATCAATTTAACACAATGATTTTATTCTTTCTCAATCACTCCCATCCTATAAATGATATCTAAAACTAGCATTAATATTTACCTCTTCTTAGTTGTTTCTTTATAGGCACTTAAATGTATACTATGATACGGTCAAAAGTTGATAGATTGAGATTTGGAGAATCAATATTTGATTTATCAATTGATGAACAATAGATATTGGGATATAAAACAATAGAGATAATAAGGATTGATATGGAAGAAATATATATGGTGAATGATCTAAACTTAGTTTCTTTCTTACTCAATCTTACTTAAGAAGTAGGGTTAGGTATTACCATGAGACTCATGGTATAAGTAGATGATATTAAGATATATGTATAATGATCCTATATCATTATTTGATGCATGAAATACAGAATAAATTAATATGGTTATTACTACTTCCATTAACTTAGAAAATGGCAATGTATAAATTCTATTATGATAAACAAAGAAGTTTAGGATTTGAATTGTGAATATGTACCCTAGGGTTTAGATTTTTAATATACTTAGGTTCCTTTGTGGATGTGAGTACAAATTTAATAACTAAGCATATTGTCTTATGTTTGTGATATTTGATGACATCAACTTTTAAAATAGAAAGTTATATCTAAAATGTTTTATAGAAAGGAATTGATAAAGATACTCCTAAGCACATATAATTATGATAATTAGAATTGACAGAGATGTGCTTGTGTGATTTGCTAAATAACTATTCCTATACAATATTGTGGAGATAAAATAATTTATCCAACAGATGAGCTGGATGTTTAAGCTTGATCATAGATTTAGGATTTAGGGTTTTACTAAGAATTCTTATCCTCCTTAATTCATAAGTATGGACTTCTGATTAAGGAATTCCTTTCCTAGATATACTACTTCTTCCTATCCATCATCATGTTTAACATGATAAGCTTTACTTCACAATAATATTCTTATTCACCTATTATTCTTCTAAACTCATTGATGAATCCAATGAGTTTGACACTAAAGCATTTCATGATCTTCATCTATCCAGACCTGGCTATATTAACTACTCTTCTGCTGATAATCTTCAATCTAAAAGTAGTTCCTTCAAATTCCACTCATAATCATCGTTAATCATCCATCACTAATATTTCTTCATTAGTTGTATTCATCCAACAACCTTTCTCTAAAGCTTACTATCCTTTAAGATGAATAACATTACTTCCATAACTCTATGTCATACTAGCTTCAATTTTGTCATACTATCCTACATTTACTTTACTCTAACAACACATTCTCCAACCTCACATTATATTAATGTGACCTATAATAACTGTAGGGTTCGCAGCATAGAAAACAAAAAATTCCTACGATGGGAACATCTATGTACCAAGATCTATCTACTAGATACAAGCAACGGGTGGATATACATCCATAGAATACATACCCTCGAAGACCGAATAGCTTAACGAGGTTGTACTCCTGGATGATGTAGACGAACGATTGCCGATCTCAAGATCGTGATGAAGTCCATCTGGTCCAGCCGGTCCAGCACAATCAAGTCCAGCACCTCAAAGCAGTGGTGCATCCGTGATTGCACACACGTACGGGTACCCCGACAACCTCCGCGCCTTCGCTCCAGCGAAGCACCGGAAGCAACAAATCCTTCCAGAAAAAGCCACCGGGAACATGTATCTCGCTGATCCGAGACCATGGGGAAATTCTAAAGGGGGAGAGAGATCCTTCGCGAGGAGGTGTGTGAGACAAGTGAGAGGAGGGGGTCCTTTTATAGGGGAGGGGGCATCCCAAGGGGGCATGGCCTCCGGCCATGGAGGGTGCCCCCACCTCTCCCTCATTCATGTGGTGGAAGCTCCACTCACATAAAAACCTCTCCACTCACAATTCCACTCACATGCATTAATTTTCCACCAAAATTAATGCAAGCTCTCATTTAAATAAAACTCTTTTATTTATTTATTCAGAATTTTGTTAATTACTTTAATTAACAAACATTCACATAAAACCCCTTGCTAGTATTCCATTTCACATGCAGAACCAGTTTCAGTAATTTTAACCGAAACAGTTCCGGTGTCTAGTGAAATAAATTCATGCGCTTTCCTTTTCTTTTTCTGGCATATCATTTGATCCGAATGGTGTCGATATCCCTTAAGTGTGTCACCCTACGGTTCGTGAATAATGTGGACATGATCGAGACCCTTCTCCGATCAATAATCAGTAGCGGGACCTGGAGATCCATACTGACTCCCACACATTCAACGATGACTTCTGTGATCGTGTGAACCTTTTACGCTAGTATCTTAATCCCTTTGTTTCACGATATATTACATGTCTGAGATTCGATCATCGGTATCTCCATACCTAGTTTTATCTCGTTACCGACATGCACTCTTTTCTCGTTCCCGTGATATAACATTCTAGTGATCAAATCACTTGCTTGCAAGCTAATCAATGTGATAACACCGAGAGGGCCCAGAGCATATCTATCCGTCATCGGGATGAACAAATTCCACTCTCTATCCATGGGTCTCAACATAACACTTTAGTAGTTCTGAAGCCATCTTTATAATCACCCAGTTACAGTGTGACGTTTGATGTCATCGAGAAACTGTTCCGGTGTTAGTGATTGACATGATCTCATGGTCTAAGGATTAGGATCACCTTGTAAGTTGTTATAGCAATATAAACTCAATGACTTTGATCGTAATGCTATACTTCGGATGAATGTTCATCACATCATTACACTAATGTTGTGACCTCGTTATTAACAACATCCAATGTTCATGATCAGGAAACTTTGATCATCATGTTAATCAACGAGCTAGTTTATAAGAGAGGCATAACTAGGAACTTCCTTTTTGTTTATTGAACACACATGTATTAACGTTTCCGTATTAATACAATTATAGCATGTAAAATAAACATTTATTGGATTTGTCGAAACGCCTTGAATTTGTCGAAACGCCTTTGCGACAAGTCAAGCTTTATAGACGGTTATATTACCATCAGCATCAGTTTTCCTTTTGAAAATCCATTTGTTCTCCACGGCCTTTCGGTCGTGAGGTAATTCCACCAAGTTCCAAACTTGATTTTCATACATGGATTCCATATCGGATTTCATGGCTTCTAACCATTTGTTGGAATCCAGGCGCATCATCGCTTCTTCATACGTCGCAGGGTCATCATTTTCATCAACCATGAAATTCATGACAGGATTTCCGTACAGCTCGGGAGCTGCATGCGTCCTGCTAGACCTGCGAGGTTCGGTAGTACTCTCTTTCGGAGTTTCATGATCATTATCATTAGTTCCCTCTTCAACAGGTGAAGCCAACTCCGGAACAACTTCCGGCGCTGCGCTACTCGCCATACTTTGAAGAGAAGGTTCAATAACCTCTTCGAGTTCTACCTTCCGACTACTCACACCTTTCGCGAGAAACTTTTTCTCTAGAAAGGATCCATTCTTGGAAACAAAAACCTTGCCCTCGGATCTGTGATAGAAGGAATACCCAATAGTTTACTTAGGGTATCCTATGAAGACACATTTTTCCGCTTTGGGTTCGAGTTTATCCGATTGAAGTTTCTTCACATAAACATCGCATCCCCAAACTTTAAGAAATGACAGCTTAGGTTTGTTTCCAAACCACAATTCATACGGTGTCTTTTTAACGGATTTAGATGGTGCCCAATTTAAAGTGAATGCAGCAGTTTCTAGTGCATAGCCCCAAAATGACAACGGCAAGTCCGTCAGAGACATCATAGATCGAACCATATCTAATAAAGTACGATTACGATGTTCCGACACACCATTTCTCTGTGGTGTTCCGGCAGGTGTGAGTTGTGAAACAATTCCACACTCTTTCATGTGAGTGCTAAACTCGTAACTTAGATACTCACCTCCACGGTCGGACCATAGACATTTGATCTTTCTATTACGATGATTTTCCACTTCATTCTGAAATTCCTTGAACTTTTCAAAGGTTTCAGACTTGTGTTTCATCAAATAGATATAACCGTATCTACTCAAATCATCCATGAAAGTAACAAAATAATGATATCCACCTCGCGCTGACACACTCGTTGGACCACATACATCAGAATGTATGATTTCCAATAAATCTGTCGCCCGTTCCATTGAACCGGAAAACGGCGTTCTAGTCATCTTACCCATAAGGCATGGCTCACATGTATCAAATTATTCATAATCAAGTGATTCCAAAAGTCCATCTGAATGGATCTTCTTCATGCGTTTAATGCCAATATGACCTAGACGGCAGTGCCACATATATGCGGATATATCATCATTTAGTTTAATCCTTTTAGCATCAACATTATGAATATGTGTAACATTATTATCGAGATCTAAAAGAAATAAACCATCCATCATCGGTGCATGACCATAAAAGATTTCATTCATATAAATGGAACAACCATTGTTCTCGGATTTAAATGAATAACCACTTCGCATCAAACACGATCCAGATACAATGTTCATGCTCAGTGCAGGCACCAGATAACAATTATTCAAGTTTATTACTAATCCTGACGGCAAGTGGAGAGGCAGCGTTCCGACGGCGATCACATCAACAGTTGATCCATTGCCGACACGCATCTTGACCTCACCCCTTGCTAGCGGTCGCTTTTTCCGCAGCCCCTGATTCGAGTTACAAATATTAGCAATTGAACCGGTATCAAATACCCAGGTGCTACTGCGAGCACTAGTCAAGTACACATCAATAACATGTATATCATATATACCTTTGTTTGCCTTGCCGGCCTTCTTGTCTGCCAAATACTTGGAGCAATTGCGCTTCCAGTGGCCAGTCCCCTTACAATAGTAGCACTCGGTATCCGACTTAGGTCCAACTCGGGGTTTCTTTTCAGGCACGGCAACCGGCTTGCCGCCCTTACTTCCCTTCCGTTTTCCCTTCTTGTCTTTCTTGAAACCAGTGTTCCTATTGATCATCAAAACTTGATGTTCCTTTTTGATCTCCACTTCTGCAGTTTTAAGCATTGCCAGAAGCTCGGGGAGAGACTTCTCCATGCCTTGCATATTATAGTTCATCACGAAGCTCTTATAGCTAGGTGGCAGAGACTGCAGAACACGATGGATGCCTAAGTCAATGGGAATCGTTATTCCCAAGGACACAAGCTTATCGTCGTAACCCGACATCTTGAGTACATGCTCACTAACGGAGCTATGCTCTTCCATCATGCAGCTAAAGAACTTTTCTGAAGCGTTGTAGCTCTCTACAGCAGCATGTGTGTCGAAAATCATTTTCAACTCACGCATTGTATCAAATGCATTGCCATTTTCGAAACGCTTTCGAAGTTCCGGCTCTAGCCCATACAATATGCCGCAATGAACTAAGTTGTTGTCCTCCTGACGAGTCTGATAGACATTCTTCTCCTCGTCAAGGGCATCCTCTAAAGGTGGGGGGCCTAGTGGCGCTTCTAGCACATATTGCTTTTGTGCAGCAGAGAGGAGAATCCTCAAATTCATGGCCCATTCGGTAAAGTTGCTACAGTTCGTTGCAAGTTTCTCTTTCTCCATGAACACATTGAAATTAAAAGCAGGTGGTGCCATCCACAACCGAATTTATAAAGTTTAGACTAAGTTTATGATAGATTGAGTTCAACTAATCCATATTACGAATGAACTCTCACTCAAAAACGACATCCCTCGTGCCTTTTTGGTGATTACATGAACCAAATCCACTACACCAAGTCCGATCATCACGTGAGTCGGTGTAGCTTCAAAGGCGAGCATCAAATGGGCATGATATCTACTATATGACTCATGCTTAACCTTTCGGTCCGTGTTCCGAGGCCATGTCTGTACATGCTAGGCTCGCCAAGTTAGAACCTTAGTATTCACGTGTGTAACTGTTTTACACCCGAAATATGGTCGTGGATCCAAGAACACCCGATCATCACGTGATGTCTTGGAGCGACGAAAACATAATCGGTGCATACTAAAGGAAGAACACATTCTTATCTTGATATTTAAATGAGGGATCATCTTATTATGCTAACAAAGCGCTAAACAAGCAATATAAGATGCTATCAAACATCACATGTTTATTAGTGAAATGATATGGTTCCCACATATGATCTTATCATGTGCATCGTGGTATGATCACTATCATACCTATATGTGTAAGTCCAAGGTCTATGGTCATTACACGTTATGTATGTTGTAAGAGTATCATCTCATACTTCTACTTACAACATCACCATATCATAACACTAGCCCAGCAATAATCTAAACTAGACGCCTCTAATTTATCCATTGCAAGTTTTACGTGGCTTAGGGATTTCGAGATAGAACCGTTCTTACCTACGAACATGAACCACAACGAGGATAACCAAATTGTTGACAACTCGTTGCAAAATAGATATTGACTATAGTAGGAGAGACAGACACCCGCTAGCCACTTATGCAAACTAGTTGCATGTCAAGCGTGGAACAGGTCTCATGTGCGAGGACATGTAAAGTTTGTTCGGGCCGCTTCATCCCACTATGCCACCAATTTCCAAAATTAAAAACTAAGGAGCAACAACATGATCATCATTGCCCACATACTCATATGTGTACTACCCGTGTAAAGCATCTACGCATAGATCCGGCTCTGATACCACTGTAGGGTTCGCAGCATAGAAAACAAAAATTTTCCTACGATGGGAACTATGTAGCAAGATCTATCTACTAGATACAAACAACGGGCGGATGTATATCCATAGAGAACATACCCTTGAAGAACGACAAAGCTTAACGATTTCAACTCGTGGTTGATGTAGACGATCTCTTGTCGATCTCAAGATCGAGAGGAAGTCCTAGCGCCGCAAAGCAGCAGCGCATCCGTGCTCGCACACACGTACAAGACACCGAGCAACCTCCGCCTCCTCGCTCCAGCGATACAGCGGAAGCACAACCCTTTCTTGCCGAATAGCCACCGGGAACATGTATCTCGCTAGTCCGAGACCATGGGGGATAAATTCTAGAGGGGGAGAGAGATCCTTCACGAGGAGGTGTGAGAGACAAGTGAGAGGAGGGGCTCCTTTTATAGGAGGAGGGGGAACCCAAGGGGGTGGCCGCCGGCCATGGGGGCTGCCCCCTCCCCTCCTTCATTCATGTGGGTGGACACTCCACTCACAAAATGGCCCTTCAATTTTCTCCACTCAAAAATCCACTCAAATTCCCATTAAATTTTCACCAAATTTAATGCAAACTCTCATTAAATAAAACTCTTTTATTTTTATTCAGAATTTTGTCAATTACTTTAATGACAAACATTCACAAATAATCCCTTGCTAGAATTCCATTTCACATGCATAACCTCTTTATGCAATTTCACCTGAAAACCTGTTTCGGTATCTAGTGAAATAAATTCCTGCGCTTGTTTATTCTTTCGGCATGAAACATTTGCTCCAACTGGATGCCAGTGTCCCTTAAGTGTGTCACCCTATGATTCACGAATAATGCGGACATGATCGAGACCCTTCTCCAATCAATAATCAGTAGCGGGACCTGGAGATCCATACTGACTCCCACACATTCAACGATGACTTTTCCTGTGATCGTCGAAACCTTTTATGCTTGTATCTTAATCTCTTTGTTTCACGATATATTACATGTCCGATATTCGATCATCGGTATCTCCATACCTAGTTTGATGTCGTTACTAACATGCACTCTTTTCTCGTTCCCGTGATATAACATTCTAGTGATCAAATCACTTGCTTGCAAGCTAACCAATGTGATATCATCGAGAGGTGTAACACCCTCAGAATCGGACCTATGCAAGTTTCAGCGATTCCCGCCAAACTCGCATAGAAACGATTCAAAGGTGCCCACCAGGCACTTTCGTGCGGGTGGAAAACGAAGTAATAACATTACACAACAGTCCTCGATGGGACCCACAAAACAGATATATATACAACACGACTCCATGAGTCAAGAATACAGATATACGGTACAAAGATCCAAATCACCTTGAAAAGATGGAGCGTCCGACTACGGACAAGATGCAAATGGGGCTAAGAGCCCTGAAGAATAACCAATGGCGTCCATAACCCTGCCCAGGCCAAGCCGGAAGGGTAACCTTGCTAACGACGTCGATCTCAAAACCTGCTTAAACAAAAGGGGTGCCGACAAAGGGCAAAGGAAAAAGAGGAGCGTCAGTACTGAGGCCAGTACACGGCGAGGCTAGAATTCAGCGGTCCTCGCCTACATAGGTATGGTGGACTGAAGCGGCAGCGGCAGCATGCACTAAACAACCTATAGAGACTCGACACAACTGGCGACTATCAGAGAGGGGTGAGAAAGACCTATTCGGAACCGACCTGATACTACCATCAAACAACCCATCCTGGTGTTTCCCCCTCGAACCCAAACGAGGAAGTCAACCGAGGAACTCACACCGTTGGCAGTTTTATTTATTCAGTTATCGTTGCAGCAATTACTAGTCAGATATAGATAATCATCCTGATAAAATAAGCAGTGGGTTATTTTTAGTTAACCATTCCGTTATAGTTACAACACTTACTAATCAGGTATAGATAGCATGAGCTAACCCAAAAACCCAGCAGTTGTTGGTACTTTTATTTAGCATTCCGTTGTAGTTGCAATACTTACTAGTCAGGTACAATGGTCGCAAGCGACAATCCAAACAAGCAATTGTGGGCAGTATTAATTAGCCATTCCATTATAGTGAAGCTGATTACTAGTCATTTTATAAAGTCAAATTTATAGCAATAAACTTTAGTTATGCTTGTCTATGGTCGAGATACTGTGCTCCAAGTCGTCCATAACCGCGGACACGGCTTTCAGAAAGTTTTAACCCGGCCGGGGTGCACAAATAGCAACACACACACGATCAACCTCGGAAAAACCAAATCAAAACCCAACGAGGTCTTCACGACAGAGCAATCACAAGATTCAGAAATATTTCAGGGGGCCACCCCATTGAGTAGATCCGCAACGAAGCTAGCTGACTCCGAGACGGACTCAAGGTTTACGACAATGGCTGTAAACGACTGGGAACCCGAAAGTGTGACTGGGCTTGTCGATACCGCGAAAACATTCCGCTTACCTAAACAGTACAGTGTGCTCCTCGCACAATCGTAAATAAAGCAGTAGCATGGCATAAGTACAGGATCGTAAATAAAACCTCAAACTAGTTTGTGGCCCCAAGAAATAAGACGGAATCAAGCTCTGGCTAAGGGGGGCCCATAATTCCCCATATGTGGATAGCGCGATAAAATCAAGGAACAGGTATCAAGCACTCGGGGTCCTACGGGACACAAGTGGGCGGTCGGAAACCAAATGTTATCTATCACCCACCGATGCCTCTGCTTACTTACTTCAATTTTAGTTGTTAAACAGGAATTAAAGTGAACGATAAATAAAGTCGAGTTCACCTCCAACATCAAACATGTGGCAATACACCAACAACTGTGGCACTTGACGACACGCAACAACACTTGAGCAAGCGACTACGACGCGCAAGTCCAGCTATCTACCAAACAACAGGTAATAGGATGTGTCCAAGGCAATATATGGCTGCAAGGGAATATCACGGGTACGGAAATAGAGCATCGCAACACAGATAGCAATAGATCAACAGGAGGGAATAAATACTATAAAAGTAAGATAGGTAGAAAGGGGGAGATGCTCGCCTGAAAACATTGCCGAAGGTTCAACCGAAGATCGGGGCGAAGCTCACATCAACTCAACGGCCTTATCCGCGAAGAAGCAAAACACTAGAAGAAACACCGGATGCAATATTTAATACTACGGCAAAAGATCGGCATGATGCATGTATGATGCATGGCATGACAAAGGTGCGATGCAATCAGGTCATATTAAGCGGAACCGGGGTCCCGGCAATTAATTAATAGGTTCATGTTGTTTAGATCCCCCGCATTTTAAATGTTGCATTATCAAGACAAAAGATGGCACCGGTTCGCTACACAATTTAAATGAGGCCAATATAAGACTAGATTTGTCCGCATATGGGCCCCATATTTAATTATATGGTGAATCGGCATAAGGCCCCCAACCCACACAAGATGCATGCAAGATGAGCAATTAAGTATGCAACAATTCATATAGTTGACCATTTATAAAAATAGGGTTCTCGGAAAGGGGTTCACACATTAGGGGTCTCGACGGTCTTGGGGTTCCGGGGTTCGGGGTCCGGTCTCAGGGTTCGACGGGGTCGGTCTCGGCGGAATCGTTCTCGAACAACGGGGCAGATCTTGGCGCATTCGAGGTGGTCGGGCCATGTTGGCGGTCATGGCGTTCGGGATGAAGTACTTGGTCTGGCGTCGGGGCATCGGACTCGCCCTGGTTGCTGTCGCTCTTGTCATCGTGCAGATCTTATCGGGTCCCACGGTGCCGATCTTGCCGTTGCGAGGGTCTTGTCGGGCCCGCGCCACCGAGTCGGTGTTAGCGTTCGGGAGCGTTCTCGTGGCAATCTTGGCGTCTGCGGGTTCGGTCCAACGCCGGGATCGGTCTTCGGGTCTTGGTCGGGTCGACGGTAGTTCTTGGTGTCCAGGGAAGCTCCGGGTCCGAGGTTCGCCGCTCCGTGAGGTAGATCTTGTCAACTCGGATCCTTCGCCCCTAGTTCCCACGACGAAGTACTCGGGATCTCAATCGATTGCCGGTGCCGAGCTTGTTGTCACAAATATCTTGAAGGGTTCCTGTCCTCAACGGGAACGGTCTTGTGTGGACTTTGGTTCTCATCCCGTGTCGACCTTGGCATCTTGAACGGCACCACGTGACCGAAGAAAAGCGATGGCGTGCGTGAGGCGGGTGCTGGCGGTCAGAGCCACGAGGCGACAGGGGTCCTGGCCAGGGGGCCCTAGGACGGCGCCGGGCGGCCTGGCTCGAGCGGGGAGGAGGTCCGGTAGAGGGCGCGGAGGGCCGAGGCGGCGCTGGCGGGGAGGATGGCCTGGAGGGCGGCGCCGGGCGGCCTGGCGAGGTGCGAGGCGGACGGGGAGGTGGTCGCAGCGAGCTAGGGGAGAGAGAGGAGGAGAAGCCGCCGGCGCGGGGGGGCGGGGAGGCGAGGCCGGGCGCGGCCGGACGCGGGGTTCGCGGGAGGATGAGGAGGGCGCTCGCGGGGAGGCGGAGAAGGAGCGGGGATACGGGGCGGTGGCCGGAGGTTGGGACGGAGCCGGAGGAGGCGGAGGACGGCGCGGGGGGGAATAGAGCTGGAGGCCGGTGCTGCGGGGCTCGAAGACGGAGGCGGGGAGGTGGTGTGGGCAGCGCGCGGCGGCGGAGGCTGGCGCAGGACGGTGAGGCGAGCAGGGGCGGAGGACGGAGGGCCGCGGCGAGCTCGGGGGAGAGGGGTCGCCGGGGCGCGCGAGAGAGAGGCCGGGGGAGGGACTGCGGGCGGCGCGCGACCGGGGCGGGGTCGCGGCGGTCGCCGGGGAGAGGAGAGGCGGGTGGAGCGGCGGCGCTGGGAGAGAGAGGGAGGAGGAAGGAGGAGCGGGCGAGCGGGGAAGGTTCCAGGAGGGTGGGACGCGTGCGGGGAGGAGGAGGGAGGTGGGGCGCGCCAGGGTGGGGCCGGGGGCGTGGGACCCAGGGTGTCAGGGGCGGGGCTGCTGGCCGGCTGCGTGTGTGTGGGTCGTGTGGCGTGTGCTGGGGTGTGTGGGGCTGGGTTGAGAGGAGAGAGAGGGGGTGAGGTGGCAGTTTGGGGTTGGTTAGGGGGAGGGAGAGGGTGAGGTGTCAGGAGGCCATTGGTGGGGGTGATGTGGAGGGGGGGGTGGGTAGATAGGTTGGTCGGTTTAGCAATTAGAGGTGGACCGTTTATAATTCTGGGGGTGGTCGTTCGGGTCATTCGGCCCGTTCGACTGCCCCCACTAAAATAATTAAACATTTTATTTGTTTTAAACGGGCCGTTTGCAAACCGATAGCAGCCAAAACAAAATAGTCCGGAGACCCGGGTTTTGCGTTTGAATTAAGATGGGGCGTTTGGAAAACAAATCGGGCTTTGCGAAAATAGTTTTAGACAAACAACATATGATGATGACGATGCAATGCACAAATTCAACGCGATTTTCTAGTAGTGGTTTTGCGGGATGCCACAAGAGGGCCCAGAGCATATCTATCCGTCATCGGGATGAACAAATTCCACTCTTGATCCATGATTCTCAACATAACACTTTAGTAGCTTTGAAGCCATCTTTATAATCACCCAGTTACGGAGTGACGTTTGATGTCAACAAGAAACTCTTCCGGTGTTAGTGATTGCCATGATCTCATGGTCTAAGAATTAGGATTACTTCGTAGGTTGTTTATAGCAATATAAACTCAATGACTTTGATCGTAATGCTATACTTCGGATGAATGTTCATCACACCATTACACTAATGTTGTGATCTCGTTATTAACAACATCCAATGTCTATGATCAGGAAACTGTGATCATCTTGTTAATCAACGAACTAGTTTATGAGATAGGCATAACTAGGAACTTTCTGTTTGTTTATTAAACACACATGTATTAACGTTTCCGTATTAATACAATTATAGCATGCAAAATAAACATCTATCATATACTTGGAATACACATAATAAACATTTTATTATTGCCTCTCAGGGCATATTCCCTTCACTTCTTGGTTCAATAGGAACTTTAGACCTCTGTGACCGCAACCTTTGAGGCACATAAGATATGAGCATTATCGCATCCTCCAGAAACATTTCCGGCGCTGCGCAACTCAGCACATTTAGCTAAGGTTCGTTAACCTTATCAAAGTTCTATTGTCCTCCCACTTAACATTTATGAAAAATTCCTTCTTCAAGAAACTTCACATTTCAAGCGATAAACCCTTTTGTCCTCGGTGTTATGGAGGAATAACCAATCGTTATTCGAAATAACCTACAAAGACATGCTCATCCGACTTTGGTTGTAAACATCTTACTTATGTTTAGCATACCAAAATTTAAGAAATGACAACTTGGGTTTTACCCCAAACCATAACTCATATGGTGTCATTTCAACGGATCAAGATGGAGCTCTTTTCAGTGTAAAAAGCGAAAGTCTCTAAAGCTTTAATCTTTTTAAAACATAATGGCAGTTTTATCAATAACACCTTTGATCCAACCATGTCAAACAAGGTTTCATTACAAATCTCAAACACTCCATATTCCTATGGTGTTTCGGGATATGTAAATCTAGGTGTTTTGCTAAACTTGTAACTCAAATAAATCCCTTTATGATAAATCATAATTCATTTATTTTCTTGTTACACTTGTAACTCAAACAAATCCCTTATGATAAAATCATAAACCATTTATTTTATTGTTACAATGATTTTCCACTTCATCTTGAAAGTCTTTGAAACATTTTCAAATATTTCATACTTCATTCTCATTAAGTGAACATTCACTCAAATTTCCGGAGAAAGTATATGAAGTTGAAACCCATCGCTTACGACTATAAATAATGGACTACATACATCGATATGTATAAATTCCAATATTTTAGTCGTTCGTTCTTCTTTGGCCTTTGAACAAAGTTTTTAATTATCCCGAGGAAAGTCTCACAAGCGTCACTTGATCAAATCAAAGACTCCAAAAATCCATGAATATGGAGATTCTTCATGTTTTCTTTCCAATATAATTTAAACGGCGATGTCACTTCGTAAGTGATCTTTCAATCATTTGTCTTGCGACATTTTAGCATTAGGTTTTATGGATGTGATCTCTCCAACTAGATTTATAAATCATCCATCTAATATGGAATATGGTAATTATTTGAACAACCTTTGTTCTCATAATACCTGATTTAAATAAAAATTATTAAAACAAATCTTGAAGTCAAGCTTTGATGTCAACGAGAAATACAAACAACAGTTTGTTTGTTTTCGATGAACATCATCACATATTCTCTTGCTAGTTACTTAGGCCATTGTGGTTCATGAATTGCGTCATTCCGTATGAAATTTCATACCAACAAATTCGGTATCCAATACCCAAGAACCACATTGTTTAACAAGCAAAGAATACAACCATAACCTGTATATCATCTATATACCTAAATTGGATATTTCCAATCTTTTCTTTTCTGCCAAATATATTTTATAGATTCTCTTTCAACATTTCCTTTTCCTTTTTAAAAGAATCTATCAACATCAAAAGTAGCGCCATATACATGACACATAGTCCAAAGCGTGTATATTCAAATAATAATACCTTTGGACTTGCACTTTGAAGTAGATCACCATCATCAAAATGATCGGTATTCTTTTAAAATCCATTCTTTAGTAATCTTTTAGTGTAGTAAACACTTTACATACATCTTCTATTCATCCTTATCATGAATACTTTCATGATCAAGCTAATGTAGCTTATAAGGAGAATCGTGAGTATAATGTTGCTTTCCAAAACCCTTTTGGATGATTAGGATGTCTAGTATCTCCAACCTTTGTAAATTCTCATCCTATATGAGAACACATATTATACTCTATCATATTGCAACCAAAACATTGTTTCAGATATCGTTATATCTGTCACACATGATGGTTTCTGAAACAATTCTTTCATCTCCTAGATAAACTTGATATTAAAACAATCAAGAATCATGGAGGCAAACATGATACTTAAGATACTAACACTGGAATTGTTACTCTCGATTTAATACCAATTATTAAATTTCACAGAGTAAATAGAATTTTGCTGAAAGTTTGCAATAGGACTTTAAACTTTAGATTGACACTCAACACAATACGATACCAGTTCGTAAAGTATATATCCAGAATTCTATAGTTCTATTATCTCAATTACAACTATGCATAAGGTGGTGAACGAATGCCAATGACTACAACAAATTATGCAAATTCACTTTGATTTAATTTATGATAAATTCAGTTCTACTAATCCAAATTAAAAATGAACTCCCACTCAAAAAAGACATCCCTCGTGTCTTTTTGGTGATTACAGGAACCAAATCCACTACACCAAGTTCGATCATCACGTGAGTCGGTGTAGCTTCAAAGGTGAGCATAAAATGGGCATCATATCTACTATATGACTCATGCTTAACCTTTCGGTCCGTGTTCCGAGGCCATGTCTGTACATGCTAGGCTCGCCAAGTTAGAACCTTAGTATTCGCTGTGTAACTGTCTTACACCCGAAATATGGTCGTGGATCCAAGAACACCCGATCATCACGTGATGTCTTGGAGCGACGAAAACATAATCGGTGCATACTAAAGGAAGAACACATTCTTATCTTGATATTTAAATGAGGGATCATCTTATTATGCTAATGAAACGCTAAAATAGCAATATAAGATGCAATCAAACATCTCATGTTAATAAGTGAAATGATATGGTTCCCGCATATGATCTCCATCATGTGCACCATGGTATGATCTCTATCATACCTTTAAGTGTAAGGCCAAGGTCTATGGAACTTACACGCTATGTGTGTTGTAAGAGTATCATCTCATACTTCTACTTACAACATCACCATATCATAACACTAGCCCAGCAACAATCTAAACTAGACGCCTCTAATTTGTCCATTGCAAGTTTCACGTGGCTTAGGGCTTTCGAAGATAGAACCGTTATTACCTACGAACATGAACCACAACGAGGATAACCAAATTGTTGACAACTCGTTGCAAATTAGATATTGACTATAGTAGGAGAGACAGACACCCGCTAGCCACTTATGCAAACTAGTTTCATGTCAAGCGTGGAACAGGTCTCATGTGCGAGGACATGTAAAGTTTGTCCGGGCCGCTTCATCCCACTATGCCACCAATATCCAAAGTACAACTAATAAGCAATAAAATGATCATCATCACCCACATACTCATATGTGTACTACCCGTGCAAAGCATCTACGCATAGATCCGGCTCTGATACCACTGCAGGGTTCGCAGCATAGAAAACAAAAAATTTCCTACGATGGGAACATCTATGTACCAAGATCTATCTACTAGATACAAGCAATGGGTGGATATACATCCATAGAACACATACCCTCGAAGACCGAATAGCGTTAACGAGGTTGTACTCGTGGATGATGTAGACGAACGCTTACCGATCTCAAGATCGTGATGAAGTCCATCTGGTCCAACCGGTCCAGCACGATCAAGTCCAGCACCTCAAAGCAGTGGTGCATCCGTGATCGCACACACGTACGGGTACCCCGACAACCTCCGTGCCCTCGCTCCAGCGAAGCAGCGGAAGCAACAAATCCTTCCAGAAAAAGCCACCAGGAACATGTATCTCGCTGATCCGAGACCATGGGGAAATTCTAAAGGGGGGAGAGAGATCCTTCGCGAGGAGGTGTGTGAGACAAGTGAGAGGAGGGGGTCCTTTTATAGGGGATGGGAGGCAGCCCAAGGGGGCATGGCCGTCGGCCATGGAGGGTGCCCCCACCTCTCCCTCATTCATGTGGTGGAAGCTCCACTCACATAAAAACCTCTCCACTCACAATTCCACTCACATGCATTAATTTTCCACCAAAATTAATACAAACTCTCATTTAAATAAAACTCTTTTATTTATTTATTCAGAATTTTGTTAATTACTTTAATTAACAAACATTGACATAAAACCCCTTGCTAGTATTCCATTTCACATGCAGAACCAGTTTCAGCAATTTTAACCGAAACAGTTCCGGTGTCTAGTGAAATAAATTCCTGCGCTTTCCTTTTCTTTTTCTGGCATATCATTTGCTCCGAATGGTGTCGGCATACCTTAAGTGTGTCACCCTACGGTTCTTGAATAATGTGGACATGATCGATACCCTTCTCCGATCAATAATCAGTAGCGGGACCTGGAGATCCATACTGTCTCCCACACATTCAACGATGACTTCTGTGATCGTGTGAACCTTTTACGCTAGTATCTTAATCCCTTTGTTTCACGATATATTACATGTCCGAGATTCGATCATCGGTATCTCCATACCTAGTTTGATATCGTTACCGACATGCACTCTTTTCTCGTTCCCGTGATATAACATTCTAGTGATCAAATCACTTGCTTGCAAGCTAATCAATGTGATATCACCGAGAGGGCCCAGAGCATATCTATCCGTCATCGGGATGAACAAATTCCACTCTTGATCTATGGGTCTCAACATAACACTTTAGTAGTTCTGAAGCCATCTTTATAGTCACCCAGTTACGGTGTGACGTTTGATGTCATCGAGAAACTCTTCCGGTGTTAGTGATTGACATGATCTCATGGTCTAAGGATTAGGATCACTTCGTAAGTTGTTATAGCAATATAAAATCAATGACTTTGATCGTAATGCTATACTTCGGATGAATGTTCATCACATCATTACACTAATGTTGTGACCTCGTTATTAACAACATCCAATGTCCATGATCAGGAAACTTTGATCATCATGTTAATCAACGAGCTAGTTTATAAGAGAGGCATAACTAGGAACTTCCTTTTTGTTTATTAAACACACATGTATTAATGTTTTCGTATTAATACAATTATAGCATGTAAAATAAACATTTATCATAAATAAGGAATACGATAATAACCAATTTATTATTGCCTCTCGGGCATATTCCCTTCAATAACTACTCTAGGATAACTTACCTATACTAGAGTTTCAATCATGTTCTACCCACCAATGTCACTTATACTTGATATAAGTATTCAATCTTGGTGAGCAAGGTATGAACATTTTAATCCTTTAATCATCTATAGCTTAGATTTTTAGTTGGCTAAGCAAGGCTTTATCAATACAACCTTACAATTGTATTGGAATTATCTTCTTAGTATCTTTAATTGGATTAAGGCTGTTATTCATGGACTATGCCCACTTGATCCAATAGAATTACTATTGGTAACTATCTTCAGGGTTCATCCTTGTACTCTTCTTTGCTACCACCTGTATCTTATTTCAAATAACTCTTCTATCCATCCAGGAGTGAGTTTAACTCCATCAATTTAACACAATGATTTTATTCTTTCTCAATCACTCCCATCCTATAAATGATATCTAAAACTAGCATTACTATTTACCTCTTCTTAGTTGTTTCTTTATAGGCACTTAAATGTATACTATGATATGGTCAAAAGTTGATAGATTGAGAATTAGGGAATCAATAGTTGATTTCTCAACATTGATGAACAATAGATATTGGGATTTAAATCAATAGAGATAATAAGGATTGATATGGAAGAAAGATATATGGTGAATGATCTAAACTTAGTTTCTTGCTTACTCAATCTTACTTAAGAAGTAGGGTTAGGTATTACCATGATACTCATGGTATAAGTAGATGAGATTAAGATATAGTTATTTCATTCTTTTTATTTGTGTTATATCCTTAACTTGGTACTCATGAATGATTATAATGAATACTATGATATGATCACATAAGGATCAAATATAAATCATAATGTATTAGGGTTTAACTTTTATTATATTTGATCTACCCTTAGATCAAATCTCCCTTACCCGAAATAAGGTTTTAGCAAAGGTCATATTGAAACTTATCACAGTCAACTTGATGATCTACTTCAATTCCATCAAGTTAAGAGAAGCTTCAATCACTTTGATAAGTTTTGTTTAAAAGCGCGAAAATTATTCGGATTTTCTATGCATGAATGCAATGCACACATCTGGGTTCAGCTTATTTCTAGGCTCTAATGCTAGGATGTTACACCTGGCCGGCGAGGGGGAGTGGAGCTGCGACACGACAACCTCGTTCTCGACATGGTGGCGTCGTCGCCCCCCTGGTTGGGGAGGGGGGCTTTTGGGTCTGTTGCTGCTGCTTCATCTACGGCTTCTCATGCTCATCTCGAGCAGGAGCTCTCAGGGGAGAGCTTGGTTTCCTTGTGCGGCGTCGACTGACTCCGGTTGCTCGAGGTTGCTCCTCTATGGTTTGTATTCTCATTTTGGGCGCTGAGGTTGCGAGTGGAAGGAGAGGACCTCCATGGAGCAGTGGCGGAGATCGGCCTTGGAGTAGTGAAGCCACCATTTTCTACAGTTCCAAATCGGAGACCGTAAGCCAGCCGATTATCCTGGCCAAGTTGAGGCCCTTGTGTTCGCCGGCGACGTGTTCCGACGTATCTTCAACCTCCATTGCGAGGCCCAGCTGTTGCAGAGACGGGTTGGAAGAAGAACCTGGTTGCTTTCTCCTGTATTTTTGTAGGGTTCTTTTTACAAAGCATGTGGACTTGGTTGTATTTCCTTTTTTATTTAGGGTCATGCGTGAAAATATGTATATCCTCCATCTTATTTTAATGAAGGAAAATTCTAAACGGAGGCGCCGCAAGTATTCCTCCCGCGTGCGGCGGTGCCCTACGATTCGTGCATATCAATCTGTAACTAGCCGCATGTCTCCACCTCTTAGGAACACGTCACTATGACGCTATCGCTAGGGCCCATCTGTCTGTGCCTGGAAATTAGTCGAGAGGATTATGGCCTAAATTGCTCTGCATTCCCCACCTTCCTCTCTCTAGCGCTCCGGCGTCTCTGAGGCGATCTCGTCGGAGTTCGGCGTTTTCCTAGCCGCCGACGTGTTAAACCTTCGCACCATGTCATGCCGGTGAGTTGCACCTTGTCCCGTCTCCCATCCCTTAGTTTTCCTCTTCAATTTTTCCCATCCCCGCCGGCCTGCTACTGCTCGATCTCACCTCTCTCTCTCCCGCTCGATCTCCATGACGAGCAGGGCAGCCAGCACCATGGAGCCCCTTTCCTGATCGATCTCCATGCCGGCCAGGCTCCTGCGGCGAGGGATGGGGACGGCGAGGTTCAGGAGATGTGGATCGAGACCGCGAGCTCCTTCCCCGATGTTGCGTCGGGCACCGCAGAGGTGCGGGCGAGGGATCTCATGGCCGCGCATGAAAACACTGTTGTGATCACCGTCCACCAGCCTGGCTTAGGCATCCTGGCGCGCTGCTCTGGCTCGAGGTGTGTGCTCCGACCACTCCACGCGTTGCTCCTGCTTAAGGCGCGCGCTCTGGCCACGCACAAGTTGCTCTGCCCATGTCCACCTAGTGTTGGATGAGCGCTGGCCATCCAAAGGCACTGAACGTGGTGATTCAAGCAGCCGGCGTGCACACAGCGAGGCTCCAAAGCTCCATTGCTTTGTTCCAAGGCGCACAGAGCTAGGCGGCGGTGCACAAGCTAGCATACTAGGCGTTGATGGACGAGTTAGCTGCATGCTCGGACGTGAGCTAGCTGCTGCGCAACATGTTGCTTCGCTGATGCATGCAAGCTAGCTACTAGGCCGTTGCACGCTTGGCAATGGATGCACTTCTAGCTAGCTCATCATGTATTTGTCTGTGCATGGCGTTGACTTGTGCACGCTGGCCGTTCCTCTTTGCATTCATGGGAAGGTCGGTCTGGAGCACTATGTTGTGCAGGTCCGTAGTGAGGTCCCAGCTGCGCGGTTTGCGGGTTGTGTTTGATTCACCCAGCTCAACAACGAGATGAAGTCGGTGACCAGGGCTAACATTGTTAGGCTAGATGTAGTTTTTTGGTAGGTGGGTCACCGGTGGTGTTTGTAGGGTAGGTAGGGTCCGGTTGCCTGCCCGGAGAAGCGGAGTTTTGTGGTTGGGATTAAGCGTTACTTGTGTGCTGCCATCAACACTTTGTCACCTCCTTTCGCCAGTGAGCATCCTTGATGTCTTCCCACCTCTGTTACAGATATGTGGTCGAGTTCCCAGTCTTGTTGGATAGGCTATTTGGGGGCATTCTTTAACCCACTCCTTGTCGATTTGTTGACGATGTGAGCAGTTAGGGCGTCCGGAGATGAAGGAGATGATGGGACCTCCCTTTCCATGGCGCTCGGGATTTTGATTTGTGGCTTTGCCTTGTAGGTTTCCCGTGGTGTCGTCCTACATTTTTTCTGCTCTATGTTTGTAGAATGTGGCAACCACGAATTTCCAGTTTTCAGGTTGTAGACCCGGAACAATGTCGATGTGGATGGAAAAGGGAAGAATGCCAGGAAATGGCGTAAACTTCTCTTCTTTCACCATTGTTTTCTCATCGGCGTGTCCTTTTTCTCGACAGTAAGTGCAGAATTTAGTAGTATGTCGATCAACTTCACCCGCATCTCTCAAAAAGGTGTGCGAAGGGCTGTCTAATGTAATGCATGGCGATTCCCCTTTCTTTCTCCAGCGAGTATGTTTCCTTTTTTTCTTTTGTGTTTTCCTTTTTGTGCACAACCTGGTAGTTGCACTGAATTTATCTAGTATTTTTAGTGTATAACATGCCAGTTGTACTGGATTTATCTGGTAATTGTTAGTGGATTCCAGCCTAGTGCAACCTCTTTTGGACTATGTTTTGTCATGCTTCGACTAGCACACTTTTTGCTTAATCTTTTCTTCCCCTTTTATCCCCCCTGATGTAACTCTCCTTGTACTCTCTTTCTGTATATATTATTTAATGAAAAGAATACCGTAGGGGCTTCCCCTACGGTTTCACGGTCAAAAAAAAATTGTTAGTGGATAACCTGGTAGTTGCATCAAGTTAATCTGGTAAAGTGTTGGTGGATAATCTGATGGTTGCATTGAATTAATTTGGAAACTGTTTTGAGGATAATCTGGTAGTTTCATTGAATTTAATATGGTAAGTATTGGTGGATAATCTGGTAGTCACATTGAATTTATCTGGTAAAGTGTTGGTGGATAAAAGCGCCCTTTATCTTAAAAGTGTTGGTGGATAACCTGGTAGTTGCATTGAATTAATCTGGTAAGTGTTTTGTGGATAACCTGGTAATTGCATTGGATTAATATCGTAAGTATTGGTGGATAACCTGGTAATTGCATTGGTAATTGCGATAGTGGATTTATAAGTTTTTTGCAGTGAGGGTTGTCTTGGCCTTCACTTTCCTTCCTGTAAACTTCGTTATTCCACTATCGCAATGAATACAGCAGTTCTCCTACTGTTATTCAAAAAAAGTATATTGGTGGATAACCTGGTAGTTGAATTGAATTGTTTTGTGGATAATCTGGTAGTTGCTTAAAATTAATCTGGTAATTTCTTCAGTAGAACATGGTAGTTGTATGAAGATAATCTGATAATTGTTTAAGTTGAACTTTATGTGTTATCTAAACAATCCAGTTACTGCTAAAATTGTCACTCTTTTGTAAAATATGCTTCTAGTAAACAATGTCAGATTGTGTGTGGGGTAATCAGTTCTTTGTGTTTATACTCTTGTCTCTCTCTTTGATTAGAATATCTTCAAGGATGCTTATATGGTTTTTTATGTAACAGGTAGATGGTAATTCGAATCTCTTTGAAGAATCAAGACTAGGTCGTCCAAAAATCCAAGATCATCTACTTCATGGCATCTTTATGTTTTTCAAGGTTTATAAATTCAGTACTAGATACAACATCCTTGCCATTTGTGTGCAGTTTGTAAGTTCTTGTGACCTAACATGGATCTACTTATGGTGCTACTTTGTGTGAAAAATCCCAGATCTAGTAGTTTTTTCTGTTCCTGGGATGATCTTGTTCAAGTTGTTACAATTATTTATCTTATAAGATTTTCGATATCGTAGCAAGTTTTTTCTGTTATCTGAAGATTCGTGTCATAGCTAAAATGGGGAGCAGAGAGCAAGAATTGTGATTTTAATTCATATATTGTCTATCCTCTTGTGTTTCATGTGATTTTCAATTAGGGAAGATCATGCACTTGGATCGGTTCACATGGTAATCGCGAGATCTAGTTTGGCTATTTTGAGAAGCAGCTTCGAGCATTGTATTGGTCAAGGTGGAGGTTGTGGCGTGGTATTGATAGTTATTTAGTTCAGCCGGCGGCCCATATAGCAGGTGGACCAAATCAAAAAGGCAGAAATTAGCATGCACATTGGAGCAGGAAAACAGGAGCGCGGGAGCTCGTATTTCGGATGGGGTGCAGCCGCCGCACAGGTCAACCAACGTGCGGCGCCGCGCAGTAGTCCTATCCTTTAATGAAAGGCTTCCGGCCCTTTCTAAAGCTCTCCTTTGTAAAAAAACATTTTAAACATCGATTTATAATTGGATTACAAAAATGTGAATTGTGGCCTATCCAGTTGGACGGCCAGGCCAGGCCCATATCGGGAGCCCCAAGTGGACGGCCAGGATACTACTACGGTACATACTAAATAGTAGAAGTATGCCTACCCCAATATTATCTCGCAAAACCCTCGCCCGCAGCAGCAACCAGCAACGCCCCGAATTCCCGATCTAGGGAGTCTGGAGCTACCAATCCGGCGGAGCAGGTCGGCGATGTCGTCCGCCGGCGCCTCCCGCAAGCGGTCGAGGTCCGCCATCATGTCTGACACGGAGAGCGGGCACCACCTTCTTACGATCTACGGGTACTCCCGCACCAAGAGCATTCCCACCGGAGATTGCGTCAAGTCCCGCCCCTTCACGATCGCCGACCATCGCTGTCGTCTCTACTACTACCCCAACGGCAGAAGCTCCGAGTACGCGGATTATGTATCCGTCTCCCTGCACCTCGACGAAGATGTGGCGAAGACGGTGAAGGCGCAGTATGACCTCTGCCTCGCCAGGGAGGCGATGATGGAGACGAATAGAGAGGCGTTTCTGTCCAAGAAGTCAGTGCACAACTTCGACTCGGAGACAGGCCGGTCACACAGGTTCTTCGTCAAAAGGAATGACCTGGAGAGCTCCGGGCATCTCAGGAACGATTCTTTCACCATCCGCTGCGACATCGTCGTCCACCACGGTTTCCGCGCAGAGGAGCAGGCGGCGGCGGCGGCCCCGACCTTCGTATCGGTGCCCCCGTGCGACCTGGGCCGGCATCTGGGCGAGCTCCTCAAGACTGAGAAGGGCGCCGACGTGGTGTTCGAGGTGGGCGGCGAGACCGTCGCCGCGCACCGCTGCGTTCTCGCCGCCCGCTCGTCGGTCTTCGCCGCCGAGCTCTTCGGGCCGATGAAGGAGGGCAATGCCGCCAGCGTCGTCGTGCGCATAGAAGACATCAACGCAGAGGCGTTCAAGGCGCTGATCCGTTCCGCGTACACCGGCTTGTTGCCGGCGGAGATGAGAAAGGAGGACAAAGACGTCATGTGCCAGCACCTGCTCGTCGCGGCGGACAGATACGGCATGGAGAGGCTGAAGCTGATATGCGAGGAGAAGCTGTGCGAGTACCTTGATGTCGGCTCGGTGGCGACCATCTTGGCGTTAGCAGAGCAGCACCGTTGTGAGGGGCTGAAGAAGGCGTGCTTCAGTTTCCTCGCCGCGCCGGCGACTCTGAGGATGGTCATGGCCACCAACGGCTTCCACCATCTAAGCCGGAGCTGCCCTTCTGTCGTCGTCGAGCTCATGGCCATGTCCTTGCCACAGTAGCTGAGTGATATATCAATGGTGAATCATGGTTATTTCTAGACTATAATGTAATCAGGTAGCTGTCTTAGTAGTATATGACTGCATGTCTGCATCTATCCTAATTAGCCATTAAGGTGCAAAAATTAGCCTCATTTTGCCCCTGCTTTGTCAGTTCATTGCATCTCCGCAATTGTGGCAGTTAACCAGGAAGTGCATTGAAATCTCATGGCATATATTGCTCAGGTTCTGGGCAATGGTAACTCATGGTTTCTACTAGAAACCATGATATATTGCTCAACTTTCTAGGTGTTTTTCATGATATATTGCTCCTGTTTTAGCAATGGGTACTCCATGGTTTCTGAACCTTATTGACTTATATTATCATTCCATTGTTTCAGTAGTATCACCCTTGCCGGTAAGGATGGCAGTTTTATCCATGGATTCGGGTATCCACGGATATCCGATCCGATGGGCAAGGGTATGAAGTCCTAATTACATCCACGGATTTCATGGGGCGGATATCCGCTAATTCATGGGGCGGGCATGTGTAGTAGTTTCGCTTTACGGATATCCAACGGATACCCGGCTGACACGTGAGATCCACATGTCAGTGAGATTATTTTTTTATGTATGCAATATTTACTAAATAAATGACCCCAAATTTCATGGTCTCGATCGGGAGACTAATTAGTCCACATCGTAGTCGACTTGCACCAAAAATATCAGAAGCTCTCATGTGTATGCAATCATGGTCTCGAGCGGACATGTTAGGTAATTCATTTATAAATTTCCACCTTTGTTTCTAACTTCTCTTGTGAAATATGAAATCTAAGTTGTTCCTATTTTTGGCAATTGCATTAGGTGATATTCATGGTAATCTCCTTGCTGTACAAAATGTTCTTGAAGATGAACAAGAAGAAATGGTACTATTTCTATAGTCATTTACTTACTTTCATTATTCATTCTTGTGATGTGTAACTTTGATAAGCTTTAGTGTTTCTTCAATTGTAGGATGCCAATGAATCCATTGTCACCGAGGAATGAGGCGCTAATCATCCAAGTTTCAACTCAACATTTCTACTATGCATTGCTATATCTATTGAATGTATGAGATGTTGTATTGGAAACTTGTAATAAAAATCATTCTCTAAGACTGTTATGAGACATCTATGTACTTTGTGATGTTACCGTGTGATATTTTAAGTACTATGTGGTTAAAATATTATTGCTTTGATATTCTTATGTATTATCCATATAATATTTGTTGAAATGCTGTCGGAAATTGCTATTATATCGTAGTTAAGCTGAATGTTATTATGATTATTGTATATAGTGTGTAAACCAATGGATATCCATGGATACTGGATATCCGGCGGGTTTGGATCTGGATTGACATCCATGCCCATGGATATCTTCGTGGGAGGACTAGAGTGAGTTTCATGGATTTGGATTTGGATTTGGTTTTGCTATATCCGTCCAAACCCGCTCCATTGCCATCCCTACTTGCCAGATGGCTATTTTTCAGGTAGATGTGCTAATTGAACTTACTGTTGGTTATCCGGTTGTATTATTTTCCATCATATATAGTAATGCAAAGCACTTGTGCTTTCTCTTTCACAAGGAGATCTCAAAACAGTCTTTTATGTACTCTGTGTTGAGCAACAAGTATTTTTATCATATAGCTTGATCATAGTATCTACATTGGCCTTGTAAATTTCTCGCTTTTGCTTTCTCCTTGGGCTTAAAAGCTCAGGTTTGATACTAGTTGGAATTTGGAAATGAAGAAAAAGAAAGAGATATTTGTACCACTGAATTGGACGATATGGTATAATAATCAACACACATAACTTTGGGGATGTGGTGATTTGGAAACAAGGGGCTTCATGAAAATTCTCAGTCAAATCATGAAAATAATTTTGCTTCTAGGATTGTTGCTGTCTCCAACAAGTGACAATTACCTGTCAAGGTGAGCACTTTGCTTCTGTTTACCAGTAGAGTTGCAACGTTTCTCAGTTTACAAGGAATTTGCACGGGGATCGTTGGATGTTATCTCAGTTTGAAATTAAAATCATCCAACATTGCTAATTAATTTTCATGTTCTGGATGTCGCAAGTCTGCCCGAAGAAATGTTAGTCAATCTTCAGCGACCAGCAGTAAGCCGGTTAAATTTTAATTTGTAGTAGAGGACTAGCCTGATCTGCTCTCGGTTTCATATGGCCAAAAATGTGAGATTCTAGATACTGTGAAATTTATGTTTTCCTATCTTATATTTAAAGCAGCGGAAGTCCTGCGTTTGGAAAGAAAAAGGTTCAGATAGACAGTGTCAAGAAAAACAAAACACTTTGTCCTTTAATTACCAGAGTCGCCTGAAAGTTTGAATGTCAAAGCTATGCTCCGTTCCTCTCTACTTTCAGCACATGCTCCAGCCTTAAGCAAGAGATAGTATAAATCACTTTGCTCTATTTTTTTGTGGTGAGCACATAGTATAAATCCTAAACTTCACCTCACAAGTTATGCAAGTTCTGTTAGGTGTTCTCAGATTAAAAAAAATGGCCATATTTGTTACAGTACCGAATTTCACATTTTGCTGATTCTTTCTACCCTAAAGCGTCCATGATTGTTTTGACAATATTTTGCAACTAGCTTGGTATCAACCATTCGGTTTGCTTGTTAGAAGCGTAGTTGTACCCCTGCCTGTCAAAGTTTAAATAGCAGGTTTGACATCTCGTGGGTCTTTCATGGCCCGCATAGCGAGGTCCCCATGCTTCTTAAAAAAAAGCTCATAGGATTTTTCAGAAAATTCCATTCACTTGTACTCTTGTTTAGGAAATTGGGTTAAGTCTATCTCCACCCTCCTTTTTCTAGCGGGACCGTCGTTCTCTCCTCCCCAGTCGCCATCCGAGCATAGGAATGCAGAGGGTAACTCAGTTATTCACATCGGGTTTCCTTCTTGTTTTGTGTAGGTATTGGTTCTCATGTTGAGGTGTTGGCGACATCATGGTGATGAAATACCCTAACCATCATTCCTCCCTTCTCCTGACGGTGTTCTCTCCAACACTGTTGGAAGGCGAGTGATGCATGTCAGGATGTAGACAGACACGTTCGTGATGTCCATGACGTAAATTGCATCGTCCGTGTAAACAAATCCAGCCATCCACGGTGTCCGTGTAAACAAATTCAGCTGGCCACGGACTTCCACCGGCCGTACACGGACATGATATACATTAGCTAGCTTCTTCAACTCAGCATAGCCCAGCCAAGATCTGATACTATGCGTGTGTAATTGGGACGAACTAGTGCTTGCAAATAGCATGGAGAAACAAGGGAGAGCCATAACAGCTCGTGTCACAGCTGTGGCAAATACTAGAAAGTATAACAATCACATAACTTTTCACATGAACTGATGAAAATATCTGATTATCCTGCTATTTGCTCCTGATGCTTCTTCAACTCCTGATGCTTCACAGGAAGAGGACAGCAGCAGAGCAGAAATTTCCTTCAAAGATGATGCTGAAAACTTTGCTCCTGATGTACAGGTAGTTAAAACCAAAATCAGTCCAGCTACAAGGGGATGTACAGGTAGACAAACGAGATCCATCACACACACGGTACATTGCCATACAAAAAATATTCATAACAGTAGTACTGCCTAGTTAAACAGGCATATGTGGACCAGGTCCCATATAAATATTCTCGAGTTAAACAACCTTAATTAACTATCATGCTGCACAAAATGTAGTGAGGGACAGAGATCAGTTTACCTCCACTAAATATCCATCATACTACTACTACTACATAGACTGTCTTAATTTATGTTGGCACATAATTTATCCATCACACTACCAGTTATATTGGAGTACTTTTTATTTACTCCCTCCGATCCATATTAGTTGACTTGCATTTATCAAAATTTGGATGAACCTATATACTAAATAGTGCCTAGATTCATCCAAATCTAGACAAATTTGAGTCAACTAATATGGGTCAGAGGGAGTATTAAACTTGATTCATGCATTCAGCTTCGCTTCAAATGGAAAAACAAGTTAACTGAGCATCCCTTTGTCTTGTCTAAATGACAGTCTATGCCTGACTCTTCCGAAGCAAAAAAGAATTAGGATGAAGTCAGGAACGAGGATCAAGAACCACACACGTCTCACTCATTTACACTGCAATTTTCTCCTACAAATATTCCTAGTGTACGTGTAACTGTAACTGAAGGGATCGTATGTTGCTTTGTTCCAATTTAGCATTCGACTTATGGAAATCCAAGGCCAGAACGTCGGTTGGCCATTCAAGCAAGATGTACAGAGTCAGCAGGGCTGGATAAACTTGTACGGAGTATATGAATCACTTGTCCAAGCTTAACCGGTGATCCAGCGAAACAGAATTGACATGCCAAGCATCATAATCTACACTGGAAATTAATGAATTGCTGTCTATTCTATTTTGGGAAAATGATATTGAAGCCCATCCATACCAAAACTTCGGGTCCTTTGAGCAAGTGCAGCGTTGGGACCTAGGTCTAAGAAATTCTGTCATGAAAATCTGATCTTCCGGACTGGTGCTAAGAGAGCAAATTTTTGTAGCATTGAACTGACAAATAAAAGGAGAAAATAATTGCCTTTTTTATGTGCATGTCCTGCCACGGTAGAGAGAGATTGAAGACTGACAGTGGGCCCAGCTAGCAACTCACTTCCTTAGACCTTTGAGACTAGTGCTAGACTCAAGTCTAGGAATTTTTTTACTAGACTCAATGTCTCCACCGTTTAGACTCGTACTAGTCAAAGAAAAATTCACTTAGACACCATATTTTTGTATACGCTGCATTCTCTCAGAGGAAGAACATTCTATACGCTGAAAGATGGAGGAAGAACATGACTACTACTTGCAGAACTCCATCTTTCATGAACAAAGAATGCAAGAAAGACTAATCAGACCTGCACCTTGCCCTTTAGGTCGATGTGGATGTCGCCTCCTTTGCTTGCCGATTTATTGTCTTTCTCTCCCACTAGGTTTATCTCCTCATCCGACGCAGTCCACTCCACCACCGCGTGTTCAGCCGCAGCGCTTGACATTTTGCTCCACGGGCGGTGATGGAAGGGCACTGATGCCGAGATGGTGTGGTCGAATACGTCAAAGAGTACGCATCAAGGGGTCATGGCGGTGGCAATCTTTGGCTGGATCCAATCGGTGGCATGGGAGGAGCTCGTCTGATCGACGGACTAAACAGTCCAAGCAGGCTACATGGACCTGTATGTGAAGCATGTATACTCTAAATTAAATGGACTATCCGTGAAGCCGTTTAGGCTTTTTGAGTGTCGCAGACGAAATGGACGCGTTTCCGCTTACATCCTGAATGACATGGCCTCATAGATTTTGGGCGACGTATTACAAGTGTGGTACACTTTGACACTTCAGTCTCTTACATGCGGTGGTGGCAATAGTTCGAATAAGCTTCTTTTTATGGCTTTCTCATGTTAATAATGATGCTTTGTTGGTTCGAGGGGTTGTGCTAGAAAGGTATGCAACGAGTGGCTGCATCAAATCTAGAGACAAGGTTAAACTTTAGTTCCGGTTGGCGTGTGAGGTGGTTTCCTCGGTGTCGAGCTCTTCAAGAATGGTGGTGTCAAGCCAGAGCGCCGAGAAGCTTGGGGGCGCGACCCACCAATGTTCCATCTACATTGTCCTTGTCATGTGGTTTTCGTTAGACTAGTCAAAAGCTATGCGGTGTTTGGAATTGTTTAATTTTTTAGTAATTTGTTTCATTTTTTGAAAAATATATTGAATGGACATGAAGAATCTAATCCTGTGAGGCGAACAAATTTCTAAGTCCGAAGGGATGGTGGATGGTAACGGCCCTCAAATCACGTTGCCATGGCAACATACCTATTATAATCGGTCTTTTATTTTTTTGAACCCTGATTGCTCCCTTAATTGTTTTCTTTTCAACACAACCTTAATTGCTCCAAATCTTAATTGTTTCCTTTTCAACACAACCCTGATCTTGGGTTCTTATTTTTTGGAACCCTGATTGCTCCAAATCATAATTGTTTTCTTTTCAACACAAACTTAATTGCTTCATTAACATGAAATCAGGTCTAAAATGCCTTCAGATATTTCATTACTACGTATTAAAAAAGAAAATTTGATTCAGCCAGGAGACATACAGACAATGACAGGTGGGACCCAGTGCTATGAAATTTTGACAAATCTTCCGCCGGGAGGCCCTCTGCTTCATTTCCTTCCTTTCCTCTGTTCTTCTTCCCCTTTCGCCGGCTGCGCTAAACCCTAGCCCAATTCCGCGGAGAAGGTCGGCAATGTCGCCCGCCGGCGCTTGCGGCAAGCCGTCGATGTCCTCGTCATCCATCGTCGCCGACACGGCGAGCGGGTACCACCTTCTCACGATCCACGGCTACTCCCGCACCAAGGGCATTCCCACCGGCGAGTGCGTCAGGTCCAGCCCCTTCGCCATCTGCGGCCACCGCTGGACCATCGACTACTACCCCAACGGCATACGCTCCGCGGTCGCGGGCTACGTGTCCCTCTCCCTGAACCTCGACGAAGATGTCGCGGAGGCGGTGAGGGCGCAGTACGATTTCTGCCTCGCCGGCGAGGCGGAGGAGCCGGAGAACGTGGCGGCGCTGGCGTCGGCGTCGGTGGAGAAATTCCCTTCCCGGGGCGCCTCTCTGTACACGATGTTCGTCAAAAGGGAGCGCCTGGAGGGGTCTATGCATCTGATGGACGACTCGTTCACCATCCGCTGCGACATCGTCGTCGTCCACCACTACCGGGCGTTGCACGACGCCGTGGCCTTCGTCTCCGTGCCTCCGTGCGACCTGCGCCAGCACCTCGGCGAGCTCCTCAGGACCGAGAAGGGCGCTGATGTGGTGTTCGAGGTGGGCGGCGAGACCGTCGCCGCGCACCGGTGCGTGCTCGCTGCCCGCTCCTCTGTCTTCAGCGCGGAGCTCTTCGGACCGATGAAGGAGGGCAATGCTGCCAGCATCGTCGTGCGCATAGAAGACATGAATGCGGAGATGTTCAAGGCGCTGCTCCATTTCGTGTACACGGGCTCATTGCCGGAGATGCGGAAGGAGGAGGAGGACATCACCTACCAGCATCTGCTCGTCGCAGCGGACAGATATGGCATGGAGCGGCTGAAGCTGATCTGCGAGGAGAAGCTGTGCCAGTACATAAATGTGGGCTCGGCGGCGATCATCTTGGCACTAGCCGAGCAGCACCATTGTGTGGGGCTGAAGAAGGCGTGCTTCGGTTTTCTTGCCACTCCGGCGAATCTGAGGGCGGTCCTGGCCACCGATGGCTTCCAGCATCTGAACAAGAGTTGCCCTTCTCTTATGATTGAGGTGATCACCATGTCCTGCGCAAAAGTTGAGTGATGGATACTGAATGTTCTAGGAATTGTGTTTTTATTTAGCCACATTTGGCCTATGTGTTCGACAGTTCATTGCATCGCTTCAAATGTTTCAGTTTACCAGAAAGTACACTGGAATGGGAGGGCATAGGTTGCTCAGGCTTTGGGCAATGCTAGCCCATGTCTTGTAGATCTTTGTCATGAGATGTGCTCTTGTTTTATGATTTTTAAACCTTATTAACCTCTGTTGTTATCACTTACTTCTTGTGGTACATGATTTCTTCTGCGTTAACTCGGTAAGGAGATGCAAGGGCATCCTTCCCAGTTTATTACGGAAAGACATTTTTCTGGTAGATTTCTGATTAAACCTCCACTGGGCATGTTACTGTTAGTTATCTGCTTATGTTAATCTTTCTTGCATATATAGTAATGCAAAATACTTTGTGCTTTCTATTTTGCAAGGAGTTGTTGAAATAATCTCCCATCCATTATGCATGTTGATCAACAAGTACTTTGTATCAGATAGCTTGATCATTGCATCTACACTAGTCCTGTAAATTTCTCTCCCTTTTGACTTGTCCTTGAGTGTCAAAGCTCAAGGTTGACACTAGTTGGAAATTGGAAATAAAGTAAAGAGATCTTGTTACCAACGAATTATGCAGCGTATGGTATAATAATTAATACACATACCTGAGGATGTGGTGACTTGGGAACAGGGGCATCATGAAAATTTGCTGTCAAATCATGAAAATCAGTCTGGATCAAGGATGTGTTAAATACCTGTTCACATTCCTCTTCTGTTTCCAGTAGATGTGCTAGGCTGATAAAGGGCAACCGAAGGAATTTGCATGGGAGTCGTGTGATGCTATCTCAATTCAGATAATTAAAATATCCAACTTTATTTTCATGTGGAACTGTAAGTTGATATTCAGTGTCCAGCAGTAAGCCAACTAATTTTTTTCTATAGCATGGATTTGCCTGATTCGCTCTCAGTTCATATGACAGAATGCATGAGAGCTTTTGGCTACTGATGTACAGTTCTATTATTTCACATATACCAGAATTGCCTGTAAGATTACAGTTTGTATCCCTTTTAAATTTAAGATCATTCCTGCCAACCTGTCTTTGTTGTGCTATGTCTCTATCCAAAATGACAGCGGGGTGAAGAAAAGTTAGAAATCATTTTTCCTTTTCATTTCCTTTTGTGTGCACACAAACTTCTCGCAACATTTCGTTTCCTGAAACAATGATGAATCACAAATACTTCAGCCTTACAGCTTACTTCATTTGCAGGTGAGCATGCTTTGCTTCTCACCGACACTTCCTCTAACCTATGATAACAGAATCATTTCTCACCAAAACCAATCAAACAGCCTACCTACAGGCAGGAGCATAGAAGCTAGGGATGTGGGCAAACACAATGGAGTAAGGGCCCACGGTTATGGGCTTTGTTCCCTCCACCTGCACAGGCTCCAGCTTGGGGATGCCTCCATTGGCATCAGTAGCCAACACATTGCCATTGAGCAGCATATGTTGGCTCTGCAGGTTCCCATCTTTGGGGGTGAGGTGGTATTCCTCTCTTGAGAGCTCAGCAGCTTCACTGAGCTTTGGAAAGCGTCTGAACCTTCTGTGCTCCTTCTTTGCGCTGTAGGGATGCACGCCCTCATGTGCGCCCTCGCTGGTCACATAGATATGGTTTGTGCTGTTGCCGCTGAGGTTGATCAGGAGTAGGGTGATCCCTTCCTGGAAAATTAAACATGTATCGATTAGTTAATGCAATGGCAGTGCCAGAGTGGAAGGGGACCATGGATTGCCCGTGCTCGTTACCGAATCTCTGGCGCAATGTGTGTAGGCACGGATCTTGATTGTGCCGTTGAATGTCGTGGACAGAACCTTGGTTCCCATGAGGCGATGCCATAGCAAAGCACTGCAGAAAAAGGCAGGAATAAGTTGCATGAAGAATGCAAGTTTGGCACCATGTTTCATCACTCTACAAGGTTGCATCCAGTCTATGGATCCAATCCTTAGCTTGGACACTAAGTATGTGCTGCAAGATTCTAATAATTGGAACAATTCTGCACGTAAGGCATGGCCTTGTTGGAATGAAAGCAGTAATCTCTCTTGTTGCCCAGACTTTGAGAAATTCAGCCCTGCCAGTTACCTGTAATAATCAGGATTCGGTTCAAATGTTGTCGTGTTAAGCAGGCCGTAGTTCCCACCAACCAAGGTTTGCCTGCAATAACTCTTTGTGTCATACTTTGCTGACATCCCGAGTTGATCCAGGTACCTGAAACATCACCATGCCCTAGTTGATAAATACTGCTTCAGAATTCAGATGGTAACGTCAACTGCTGATCAGTCTTGGCTTACCAGAAACTGAACACAAATGCATCAGTTACAAGGTGGTGGCCACTATTGTATGCCCCTCCAGCTTCGCCGACCCACGCGACGGTGGATGACCCTGAGGACTTCAGTATCCCCTGAAGACTACTGAACGTGCTTGCCTCGTTATCAAGGTAAGACGGGTTGAGAATTTTGTCAATCAGATGCGTGTCAACACCTGATACACCCCAAATTGTGTCAATTTAGGCAGATTCCAAAATTTCAATTCATGTGTTGAACTTATGGTCAGGCATTGAGCATACCAGGGCCTAAATTGTAGATATGGTGAGTGATGACATCCATTTGGTTTGGCTTTGTTTTGGCAACAAGCTCGGTGAACCAACCCGCGTCAAAGAAGCCTCCTGGCGCGAGTACAAGTGGTTTTGATCCTTCGTAGGCTTTGTCAACAATTTGGTTCAGAGTGATCACATCCGCGGCATATTGGTCGGCATCAATTCGAGCTCCAACTCCAGTACCACTGAGTTCATTTCCTGCAATGAAAGCACAGTAAGTTCCCAAAACTGCTGTACAAAAGGTACTGCTTAGAAAGATTGCTTTTTGGGAAAAACTTTGGAAAGTGAAGTGCAGGGTATTTCCTAAAAGTACCCCTTTTGTACATTGACGCGTGAAAAAGCCAAGGTAAGCATCATTCATGATCATTCCCATACTCTTCACAGGTGATGATAGCTCAGCAGTACCTAATCGGTGCCGACATACTTGTCTGGGTTTTCTTTTGTTCAAACCTATCAGGATTTGTTTTAGCCATATACTTAGCAGGATTTCTTTCCTACCGTAAAGTAACTTCAGAATAAAGTGCCTTGTATGTTTGCATAAAGAATATGGTGAATGAACATACCAAGCTCCCAGCCATGGATATCATATCCCTTTTCGACGGTGTAGCGAATGAAAGAATCTGCATTTGTGTAATCCCATGGCCCTCCCAAAGAGCCATCAGGCATTGGAACCCGGCCATTCAGAGCATTCAACCCGAAGATAATCTGTGCACTGCAATCATCAGAAAGACAGTGAGCCAATAACTTCTAAATCTTCCTTTATGGAGTATTCGTCTATTTATTTACTTATTTGTGAGAACTTTGGAACTGATTTCAGGTTTTCAGGTATAGAAAAAAATACCCAGATTTATGGAAGAACGCACTGAGGTCGTCCCATCTGTGCATCGGCAGGCAGCCCTGCGTGAAACCGAAAATCGCCGACGTGTTCTTGGTGAACGGGAGGCACGGCTCCCCGGTGTTGCCGGTGCCGTAGACCAGGAAGTCCTGCAAGGAGCCGCCGAGCCGGAGCTTGATAGGGGAGAAGGCTGCAAAACAAAACAAAAAAAATCGCCGGAATTGGTTGGTACCGTGGAATCCACTCAAAAGAGATGCCATGATCTTCCAGCTTGGCTTCGGTACCGCCAGCATTCATGAAAGCGAAAGTGATGAGCCGTGGCTTACCTTTCACGGCATTCAGCAGGATTTTGCTGGAGAGGTCCTGCAGGGAGGAAAGCATTCATGGCATGTGTCAAAATCATGGTACCATTTGTGGGAGACGAGCAGCAGAAGTTTCACCAAAGCTCTGAATGGAATTTCACACGATAACAGTCCAATTCCCACGGAAATGGGGGAAAAAGTAGCGCGCGCCAAAAGTAATTAGATTATTATTACTGCTGTAGAACATGTTATTCTTTTAGTATTGTAATCTAAAAACAATTTTTAAGGGTGGTTAGGTTTGTGTATACTAGTTTATTAATGGCCATTAGGCACTAGGCTTTTGCATTTGGGCATGATTGGTACGGCCAAAACGGGAAATTGGCCGACAGAATTCCTATCCGTTCCAAGGCCAAAAGATCCGTGCCGTTGCCGACACTCAAAAAACAGCCAACCACATCCTCGGCAACTCTGCGTGTTCTACATATTCTACAGAGAATTACTCTGGAGTTTTAAAACTCAATTTTAAAGTACTCAAATTTGCCAGAATTAATTTCAAATTAACCTTCTTGAAAAGCAAATTCTGAACAGAGAGGGAGGGTGACGTCAGGGTACGATACCAGGTTGAGGAGGCCTGCGTGGCCCCAGGCGCAGGTGCCGTAGTCGCACTTCTCCGGCGGCCACCAGTCCAATGTCGCGCACACGAACGCATCGTCCGTCTCCGCCACGGCGGACCGCGCGTCCACCGTCACCGCCTCGCAGACTCCCCCAGCGGCCGGGGCGGGGGCGGCGGCGACAGCGGCCGTGCTCGCCGCGGCCGAGGAGCCGCCGACCGAGAAGACGACGAGACAGAAGCAGAGCCCGACCACCCGCAGCAACAACCCCGGCGCCATGCCGACCAACCAGGAGCCGCTAAACCGGAGCAAAGAAAACGCAATGTCCCTTGCTTTGGGAGGAGGGCAGGGGAGCTAGCTAGCTTCCTACCGGCGCCTACGCCATGGAGAGCATTTTAGAGGAAGCTCGGCGGGGAGGGAAAGCTCACGGGAGCAGGTGCTGTCCGGGCGTGGTGGTTTCTTGGGGGGAAGATGGGAGAAATTAATGGGCTTGCTTGTTTGGTAGGGGGGGGAGCTTGGAATCTTTATATGGGGAAGGAGGGAGCTCGGGCAGGGAGAGGGCAGAGCAGGTTGGCAACAGAGACAGAGAAAGCATATCATAACCACAATATCAAAATTGCCCCATACCTCGCGTCGTCCTCCTGGGTGGCCGGGCGCCCCGGAGTCCTCTCCCCCGGCGTGGGTCTGCTTGGAGGCGTTTGGGGATGCGAGGGGCGGCTTGCTGCTGCGGTGGCCGGCGTCGCTGTTGATGCTGGTGGTGGCGGCCGCCGGTGCCATCCGTGGTGGCGGGCGTGGCCTGGGCCCGTCCGGGGCCCAGATGGGCTTGGCGGGCCGCGCCGCGGCGGGGCTGCTGCGGGTCCGGGCGCTCGCGGGGGGCTGCAGGAGCGCGGGATGCCGAGCAGGCGGGCTCGGGTGGGGGTCTGGTTGGGGCGGCGTCCCTCGACTGCGGGCGACCGGCAGGTGTGGCCGGTCCGTCTTTCTCCGTCGTCTTTCGCCGGAGTTGAGGACGCCGGGGCGGCGGCCCTGGGGACGCTGCGGCTATGGGTGGTCGGCTGCCGGGGTTTGCCTCGTCACAGCGGTTGCGTGGAGGACGGCTGGTCTCGGGGGCCTTGGCGCTGTGGTCTCGCGGAGGTCATGCCCGGTTCCGTCGGTACCTGGCGGCTTTGGCGGGCCGCAGCGTGTGGTTGGCGGGGGCGTGGCGGCCCTCGCTGGCATCCTCATGGCAGAGGTGCGCCATGGTGGTTGGATGGCGGCGTGGCGGCGCTGCTTTTGGTGGTCGGGACGCTCTCGCGCATCCCTTGGTCGGTGGCGAGTTGGCGTGAGGTGTTCGCTCTGCTACGCGTGAAGGCCGGAGCGGCGGCTCCGGAATATGATGGTGTTGCTTCTTTGTCCTGGCCGTGCGGGCGGCGGGGCATGGGGGTGTGGGCGGGGGCGCCGTCTCTCTTGTAGTTGGTCGTGCTCGCCGGGCGGTATGGGTCGCCTTCGGGTCGCTCCTTTGGAGGTGGTGTAGGGATCTCCGGACGAAAGTCCTGCCCGACTTTGGTCGGTGCCGACTTCGGCGACGCCTGTGGGCGCCGCTTCCCCCCTTGGGGGCGTTGTTGTGGAGCCCGGTCACCCCTCCGTCCATCACTACGGGGTGAAATCCCAAATCTGGCTTCGCCAGATTGGATGACGGCAGCGTCCTCTCGGACGTCGTGACCTTCTTGGAGGCGTCATTTTTCGTAGTGATGTGAGCCTTGCCCGGGGTTGCTGGTACTACTAGGAGAGTCGACGTCTTCGGGCCCTGTCGGCGTGCAAGTGCCGCTGGCGAGTTCCTTGCGGCCTGCCTCTCGCCATGAATCCTGTGAGGCCTAGCCGCTCCTTCGGCTCTGACTTCCTCTCCGGGGACGTGGACCAGGCTTTCCGTAGCGCCCGCTGTTGCCGTTGTGCTGGTGTCGTTTGGCAGTGCTTCAGACCTAGTTGTGTGCTAGGTAGTGTGGCCTCGAGGTTTTCTGCCAGTTTTTCCTTAAAAACTGTGCCGCTTGAGGTATTTTTTTTGGTCTGGTTCCCCTTTTAACCAGACCCGTGTGTATATACGTCTGTACCGGGTTTTGAACGGTTTCCCTTCCAAACCGTCCAATTTTTTTTCTTCTAATAGAAAAGGCAGAGCTTCTACTGGTTGCTCTTAAAAAAAAAGCATATCATAGCATTGGCCATTGCGGAGGTGGAGGTAGAGTAGTATTGTACACAAATATTCACCATGTACTGTATTTTAGAATAATATATGCACAGTACCCCTTGTACGGTTACACTTGTTCTCTTGCACAGTTCAGGTGTCGTATGTATACGCGGCAGGCTTATTTGGTGCTCAGCAGCGTGGTCTTCAGAGAGAGAAAAACTTGGTCTTAGAGCATCTTCACTCGTTGGCAGAACCCAGGACGAAAATTAGTCCGTTTTTTCGGCCAGACGGAACTAGTTTTCGGTCTGGAAATGCCCATTTTTCCACCCGCGTACCCAGGCCGATTCCCCAAATTCGACTAAAATTCATCAAAGATGGACGAATTTCATTAAGTTGGGCGAATATAGGTGAATTACATCAAATTTAAATTAAACTAGTACATAATAAACTTAAAAAAAACAGCCGTCGTCGGGCCCTTGCCGTCCTACATGCCAAAGTTGTTGTAGAACGCCGTCTAGCCGGGCGGCCGTCATCCTCGCCGCCGCCGTCGTCGTCGTCGCTCGGCGGCTGGTTCTAGCGGGAGCTCCCCTGGCCTGGGTCGCCGCACCTCCAGGGCTGGTAGAACGGGCCTACGTCCTTGTCATCGTCGTCCAGGACGTAGAGCAGGGCGTCCTGGTAGATGAGCTCACGCCCAGACAACGCCCGATAACGGGCGGCCTGCTCCTCGGCCTGCTGCTGCAGGCCGAGGATGCGTTGCCGCTCTGCCAGCTCCCAGTCCTTCCTGGACCACTCCAGGATGTCTGGCGAGGAGGGCTCCACCGGCGGGGGCTGCCGCGTCTGCGGCGGGGCCTCGCGGAGCGACTGCTCCAGCGCCATCTTCAAGGCGGCGTCTTCGACCGGCGCCGAACCTTCAATCTTGGGGCGGCGGAGGCGTAGGTGGCCGGTTGGAGACGCCGTCGCCCGCGGCTGATGTACTCCTGTACATCGTACGACAACTCCTTCGGCGTCGGCACCGGCGGGACAGGGATGCCGCCGGCACTCAGCTTCCAGCCGGGAGGCATCCGCATGTCCGGCGGCGCCATGTAGCCGGCGTCGTGCAGAAGGTGTGCCTCCCAGGCCTGCAAAGTGCGCCGCCCGAAGCCGTTCGCCGCAGCTCCGTCACCGGGGTACCGTGAGGCCATGGCTGGGAAGGGGAAAGCTGTGGGTGAGGGTTCGCCGGAGTTTGTGGGTGGGGGAGCTGTGAGCGAGTGTGGAGATCTCCGGCGAGGGGGTACGTCTTATAAAGGCCGAGATGGGCGGCGAGGGCGGGAGGGGTGTAGCGGCGAGTGCGGGAAAAGGGGAAACATCGGAAAGTTAGTGCCCGTCAGTCCGTCGCGGGAGCCGATGCGGCGGCTGTGGCGCCGTAAATCGGCGACGCGTGGCCGACGCGACGGGCAGTTAATGTCCTGGCGGTCGCCGCGTGGTTTCGAGGATGACGACGACTCGGTTTCTGTCGCTGACTCGGCGGGTCCACGTGCCGCTTCATGTTTTTTTCGCCGAACTCGCTGAGTCCGGCGTTCCCAGAAACCTGGTTTCAGCCTGGGTAGTCCGGACCAAAATTGGCCCAAATCCGACCGAAAACAAGTCCTTGGGTACACGACCGGGCCAATTTTCGGCGTCCGGATCAAAATTCGGCGTCCGAATTGGCCTCCTGCGTAGGCGAGTGGAGATGTTCTTAGTGCAATTGTGTAGGTACTTAGATACTACTTCCAGCAGTTCGGACCAAAAAATGTACGGTACTATTTCAAGATACTATACGTGTCAAAGATATGGCTTAGTATTTTTTAAAATAAATATATTTTAATATCATAAGATATCAATTACATCTAGCATCTGCAACAATGTATCACCCTATCAGCCAAACGAACGGGTCAGTTAGTATTGTGGATCATCTTGGATTGTATCATATCGCTCTGAATCAGTAGTTACCTTGTATAGGAGATCTTGTATATCCACCACGTGACATATTTGGTGAGCAATTTACTCTCACTGCGTCGAACTAAATGTCAGAGATTTGTTTATATTCACAATAGATACTTTCGAATCTACATCACATGCATATGTGGTGAGCAATCTACTCTCACCGTATAGAATTAAATGTTAGAGATTTATTTGGATTAACGGTAGATACATGTGAATCTAAATCACATGCCATATGTAATAAACAATATATTCTCACATTTTCGAATTAAATGTCAGAGATTTGTTTAGATTCGCCTATTATGAATCTAACAGATCTCTGCCATTCAATTTGATACAGAGGGAGTAATGAAAACAATAACAAAAGGATCATGTAGATCCTACTTTTTGTTGTACAAGTTTTCTTTTTGAATATGAATAGATGACGCCAGCTTTGAGGCAAAAATGTTTACATCGTTTATGAGGAGATCTATCAAATAGCTAGGGGAATCATCGTCCCAGATACAAGAAATTTTATTAGGAAAGCTCATTCTAGCTACCTCGTGCTGCCTTGTTCGTCTCCCTCAAGCAGTGCTAGAATAATATTCCTCCAATTGAAGAAGTTATGTCAATGCAATATGTATAAATTGCCACAGGCTCCGACCACCATTGTTCCCGTCCCGTACAAGCCTCTATTGTCTCCGAAGAATCACCTTCTGCAATTATATTATGGCACCCCAGCCTCTCCATTAGTTTTAAACCTTCTCGCATCACGATCGCCTCCGCCATTGTGGTTAACTGAACATGAGGATATACTCACAGGATGCAGCAACAAAGTGTCCTTGATAGTCTGTAACGACTACCCCCACCGCACCAGACAACGATTCTAGATGAAATGATGCGTCAACATTAACTTTAAACTGTCTCGAACAAGGTCGCTTCCACTATGGAGAGCAGCTTCGTCTCCTTTGCAAAGTTCGCGATAACGGATAAGTTCGACATGTTGCAATTAAACGGAGGTGGTACGTCCTCAGCATGTGGGAGGTCTTCTCCTAATCAACCACATGTACCATGATGTGACCGCGATCAACTCTTTCAGGTTCACTTTTCCCATAACATGTTTGTCATTACCTTCCTAACAGAGGAGAACCTCAAGAACAGCCGAGCCCGCTCTATCCTCCAAAAAAGCTTTGTCAATCCTAGGGTAGACCATAGATCTTTGGCCAATTGACACTAAAATAGGATATGGTTGATGTCTTATGGTCCTTGACCACAAATTGAGCATTCTCCAGATGATTCAACATGGCGATTGCCTAGAATACTCTTTAGTAGTAATATCCCATGCGGAGAATGCCAGATTTTTTTGACTTTATTGGGTACTTTTAGTTTCCACACAACCTTCCAGGCCGGATTTGAAGTCGAAGAGCCTGTCAAGGCCAATGGGCTCACCACAATCCACACTTGTGTTGCCATTGTAGGTGCTCACCACAGTCCATGGCAGGTATAGAACCGTATACCTGCCATGCTTGGTACAATTCCATGCTATAAAATCCTCAAAGCATTGGTTGTTTAGGGGTATTTGCCAAATGTGATTAACATCCACTTGCAATAACATTATTGGGATCAGAACTTCATACCATTGGCCTGTGATTGGGTCTATTAGTTCACTGACCCTTGTGTAGATCGCCCCCTCCTAGGAGATAAAATCACCCTATTAGGGCTGCTTGCAATCCATGGATCCCTCCCAATATTAATAGTCTCTCCATTACCAACTCTCCACACATAGCTTCTTTTGAAAGTATTAATACCAACCAGGATTCTTTGCCATGTAAACGAAGAACCGGCCTTTGGCCCTGTATTAAAAATATTGCCACTTGGGAAATATTTAGCGTTTAGAACATGCACACAAAGACTCAGACTCAATGATTAATCTCCATGCATGTTTTGCCAACATAGCCAATTGAAAGAGTGAAAATCTCTCAAGCCCATCCCTCCTTCGTTCTTTGGAAAACACAGTTTCCACCACGCATTCTAGTGCATCTTGTTACTATTATCATCACCACCCCACTAGAATTTTGAAATGACATCCATCATCCTTTTGCACACACTTATAGGAATTTGAAATACTGACATGACATATACCGGAATAGATTTTGCCACCACATTTATCATAATTTATTTCCCCCAATAGATAGATTTTTCTCCTTCCATCTATTTATCCTCAGAATTATCCTCTCAATAAAATGTTCAAAGGAATCGGTTCTATCTGCTGCCACAATTATCGAGAGATCAAGATACTTATCAGACAAAGACTCAGTATCAATATGAAGAGCTCATAGATTTCTCCTCTTGTTAATGCATGTGTATTAGGAGAGAAAAAGATGCTTGATTTAGCCAAACTCACCAATTGTACCAAATTTGCACAATAGGAATCTAGCACTCGTTGCAATGAAGTTGCATTGTTCATATGCACTCTCATGAGAATCAAGGAGTCATCAGAAAATAAAATGTGTGAAAATGACGGTGCATTTATGCACACCCTTATCCCATCAATGCCACCAACTCCTTCTTCGTGCAACAATAATCTAGAAAGGTCTTCTGTAAATAAAAGAAACAAATAAGGAGAAAGGGGTTCCCCTTGCCCGATTCCCCTACATGAGTCTCCTCATAATCGAATCTCACTTGATATCTCACCGATGAAACGCGTGCCATCATCAGTGATATACATCCGTCATAAAAACCCGACCTCCTCATCTACTCTCTAGAAAAATCCACTCCACTCGATCATATGCCTTATTCATATAAATCTTTACAAAACATGCGCCAACAACTCATTTCCTCTTGTTTTTGATTGCGCGAATACTCTCATAAGCAAACAACACATTATCTCTAATGAGGCGGCCAGGGAAAAAGCACTTTGCATCGGCGAAATAACCTCGCGTAAGACTCCTCTCAATCGTAGGGCTAACATCTTTGACATAATTTTATAATTATATTACATAGACTTATTGGGCAGAGAGCCCTTCCTTAATCCAATATCATGGTGACCGAGTCTCCCTAGAACTCTGCCACCTCCTCGACCATCATCTCCAATCCCATCAGCACCCTAGCCGCATCCTCATCCACCACCACCATTGTTCCTACCATCCCTATTCCTACCACTCGCCTCGACCATACCAATTTTTTATTATGGAAGACGCTAATCCTGCCCGACATCTCGGCGAACCTCCATGGCTATCGCGATAGCTCCATTGCAAAGACAATCGAGAAGATCTAGCGATGAAGTGGTGTAGGTGAGAATACCTTCCTACCATGTCTGGTGGATGCAGGATCAGCGCGTCCTCAGCGTGCTGCTCTCGTCCATGATGGAGAACATCACGACCCAAATGATCGGGCGCACAACGGTTGCAAAGGTATGGACTGTGGTCCACTCTATGTTCTCGGCATAGAGCCGCACCAATCTTCAGAACATGCACAACCAGCTGTAGTCCCTGAAGAAGCGGGACATGTCGGTGTAGTATTTTGACAAGATGAAGGGGCTCGTGGACCGTGGCCACCATCGATAATCCCCGCCAGCGACGACGACATCATCGAGTACATCCTCGACAGAATCGGATCCCAGTTCGATGCGCTCACCGTGTTGATCATCGTCATCAACATTCCTGTGCCCCTCGCCGACTTCTACGCTTATGTGCTCTCCTTTTGAGTCAATGGTGGCACAACATGCCGATCAGCCGAAATTCTCCTTTTCAGACAACATAGCTTCTCGGCAAGGCGACAAACCCACACGCTTCCATGATAACAACAACAACAACCATGGGGGTGGGTATCCTAGCGGCGATAGCAACAACCAACAAAACCATAACCGCGATGGAGGCCCCAATGGAGGTAACGGTCGACAACGCCCTCCCTGTCAGATATGCAAGATCTAGGGCCATGAGGCCTTGAACTATCGCAATCGATTCAATCCAATGTACCAGCTGGAAGACTACTGCGGCAACAACAACAACAACAACAACAACAACAACAACAACAACAACAACAACAACAACAACAACAACAACAACAACAACAACAACAACAACAACAACAACAACAACAACAACAACAACAACAACAACAACAACAACAACAACAACAACAACAACAACAACAACAACAACAACAACAACAACAACAACAACAACAACAACAACAACAACAACAACAACAACAACAACAACAACAACAACAACAACAACAACAATGCTGACTACCGCGCTGGCAACGCTGCATCAACGGGACATGGGCAAGGTGACCTAGGGTGATAATGGAAAGTGGTGCTAGAGATCATCTCACCAGGGACCTGGAGCGTCTCTCCGTACATGAGCGCTATGGAGGCAAAGATCATGTTTAGGTAGCCAATGGTTCAGATCTGACAATTTCTCACATTGGCCACTCAAAATTAGCCATCTCAAATTCCCTGGTTTTGAAAAATATTCTCCATGTCGTCTCTCAAATGAGTAAACACTTACTTTCAATGAACAAACTTGTTACCAATAATCCCATATTATCGAGTTTTACCCTGATTTCTTATTTGTTAAAGACAAGGTCACGAAGAGGGTTATTCTTCGCAGTTGGAGACATGGCAGGATCTACCCTTTCCTGTTTGGACGTGATGCCTCACCGTGTCAATCTTTCTCCGGAGTCAAGGTTTCTCCATATCGGTGACGTGAACGTTTAGGCCATCCCCCGAATAAAGTTGTTAAAACAATTCTTAGACATAATAATATTTCGTCTGAGCCTTTTGTTGAACCTTCATTTTGTGATGCGTGTCGACGCGTGTTAAAAGTCATCAATTGCGATATTATGAACCTAGTCGTGTCTCATCTATGCCGGTTGAGTTGATTCACACTGATGTATGGGTCCTGCTCTACCCTCTTCCGGGGGCTCTAAATACTATGTGAGTTTCATTGATGACTATGACCGCTTTTGTCGAAGAAGCATGCAACTGTCACACTTAAGTACGAAAGCGGAGTACAAACCATTAGCGAATGGTACGTCAGAAGTGATCTGGATTTAGTCAACACTGAAAGAGCTAGGCGTTGTTTGCGACAATCTATGTAACACAGGTTCAGATTGGTTCCTCAGATTGAGGGGGATATTAAAGATACGATCAGTTAGGATCACATGGCAATATCCCGATCATATCGTTATGAATAAGAGCATGTATAGTGGCGGAGAAGGTGAGTCTTCTCTTAGCGTCATATAAGGATCGGAAGACAATAAAAATAAGTTGTATAATGTATTTCATTAGTTCTTCGTTCTCTCTACTCCAAGTAAACAAAAATCCTACGTGAAAACTTTAAATAAAGGTTGAACGTCACTCCATTGTACATGTTCTAAGTAGTTGCTTTGTATAGAAGATTGTGTAGATCTTGTTTTTTTTTTGTTGTACAAGTTTTCTGAATATAAAAAGATGAGTGCCAGCAGCCCTGAGGCTAATCTGGAAAACACGGTTGTTAACTCTACTAGTAATGATAAGCAGCAGTACTAATTCAGCAGTGTGGTTAAATGAGCTGGAGAGAAATCACAGTCACAGGTATTCCTTCTTCTTCTTTTTCTTGTCTGCATGCAAGTGGCATATCATGGTCCATGCACCTCTGCTATTTTTTGACGAAGCCGCCTCTCGAGGAGATAGCAGAGCTGGAAAGGGCTCGTCTTCTCTGGCCGGCGGCCGTGAGGATGCATCGCACAGGACAAAGCTAGCGCGGCAGAGCAGAAAGGTTTTCTTTTCTAGGAATCCAATCCACCGTGCTCTACAGCTAGCCGCATGCATGCACATGCACCTGAGACCTCTGCGGCTTAATCATAGTTTATCCCGTAGAATCACTGCTACGATCTTCGCCATGCCGTCCAGGAAGGAATCAGATCCTGATCAGTGAAAATGATCCGGTCCGTTCGCCACCAACCACAGAGTGAGGTGAACCGAGTCCTATATGTTTTAACATTTCTTTTTTTTAAGAAGAACACAGTGCCTTTTTCTTATTATTTTTTTGTGGCAAGCACCCTGATATTAAAAGAAACACATGACGGTACAAAGTATCTTAAGAAAAACGAAAATTAGAACAAAATCCTCGACCTCGCCGATTGGCCGTGGGTCAGGTATCAGCCTCAAGTGATTGATTATCATCCTATGGTTCGGTTACCTACAAATTGGTTGATTAACATTTATAATAAAAGTCCTTCTATTTTATGTAACATGTAGGTTCGAGAGATGCATTTCCCGGCCTTACCATTGCTTGCGTAGTCACACCTCTAGGACCGTGTATATGGCTACTACACAAAATAATCCAACTGAAGTGAATCGAACAATTGTCACAGCCATCACCGCTGGCCTCGTGCGCTTACCCGTGTCCGACCTTGCATCACCTTGAAAATCTAGTAGAAAACATTGGGTAATATTTGATCAGCTTGAATGCACTTAGGTTTTCCCCATGCTACAAGAATGAGAAGGCTCCGCAACTGAATCGAGCCACCAAATTTTGTTTCACACTTGATTTTTCTATTTAGCATCATGGTATTTTTTGTGTAAAGTGTTTTTAATTCTATATTACAATTGTTAAACTATTTTTTTGCTATTTATTGAGGTATTATTTATACCTGTTAAAATGATCCAATTGATATCTCTCTGGATTCAGTCATACTCTTGATATTGTTCGACCCATGTGCGATCCAACCCTTTAATTTATCACATTTGTTGGTGTCTACATTCATTGATGACCAAACTCATGCATTTAAGTACACCTCATTTCAATGTGTCAACATGTAAGAATAGGAGTTATGTTTTTTTGTTTTTTGTGATTATCTGAATTTGGGCGTGTGAACACAATAGCGGGTGGAAATAATTAATGTCGTGGTTGCAACAGAAAGATTCATGGAAGTCTCGCTCATATGTATCGAATTTTTACATAATTAAAAACATATTCATGCGACATAATTCAAATTAACATGATGGTTAAAAATGGGCAATAACATCAACTAACTCTAGCCACTACCATTTCTTTTAGTTATACTCAATTCATTCTGTTTATTCATTTTAGTTTAATTATTGTGTTCATCTCAACCGATTACTAATAAGGTAGTGCCTAATTAAATGCTAGACCACATATTAAATCTCATGTATCAATCATCATCGCTTTTATGCATTGGTTTATGTGTTTTTTTTTATTATCTCAATTTAGATATGGCGGATACAATAGCAAGTTGAAAACAAATGTTGTGGTTCCAATAGAAAAATTCATGGAAAATTAGCTGATGTCTAGCTAATACTTTAGATAATTCCAAATATCTTCATGTGAGTTATTATTTAACTAATTTTTAAGCTTGTATTCTTTATACATGTTAAAACAATGCCATATATATCTTCTGTATTCGGGCATCCGTTTGATATTTTTCCACCGCAATCCAAACCTTTACCACATTTGATGGTGTCTACATTGATTGATGACCAATGTCATGCATCATTATGTAGGGTTTCGTAGCATGGAAAACAAAAAAATTCTATTGCATACAAACAAACAAGCCAAGATCTATCTACTAGATTGTAGCAACGAGTCGATGGAATAACTTACCCTCGAAGATTCCAAAGTGTTTAACGAGAGCGGATTCTCGTGGGTGATGTAGTCGTACTCTTCCCGATCTCAAGATCGCGTAGACGATCCTTCCGGCGCTGCGTTCCGGCAGCGCTCCCGCAGTCGGTCACACGTTCGGTACTCGACGAAGACCTTCCTCTCCCTTGTTCCAGTAGGCAGCAGAGGTTGTAGTACTCTCCTCGCGATTCCGGCAGCACAACGGCGTGGTACCGGAAGTAGAGGGGAGATCTCGTAGGGCTTTGCCTTAAGCCGGAGCGAGTATGGTGGAGTATGAGAGAGATCCTCGGCGATCTAGGGTTTAGACACACCAAGGAGGAGGTGCTAGAGCCGGAGGCTAGGGTTCCGGGGACCCCCAAGTCGGCGGCTAGGGCAAAACCCTAGGGGGCGGCGGCGGCTATGGTGGTAGGCGCCGAGCTAGGGTTTGAGGAGAGGTACTTGTGTGTGCTAGGAGGGAGCCCTGCCCCTCCTTATATAGGTGGAGGGGCCGGCGGCCAAGGGGAGGGAGGGGAGTCCCTCCCCAACTCGGCTTGGGTGGTGCGCCGGCTTGGGGAGGAGGACTCCCTCCCCAACTCGGTTTCACCTCCTCCTCCTTTTTCCACTTTCCAAATTTAGCCGTTTGACTTTTCAATTTAGCTATTTGACTTTTCAAACTAGGATTCGATTAATCCTTTATTTGGAACAGCGATGACACTTAGTACATGATGCAATCATACCAACTTGATACAACACATTCATGTACCCTTCCCCTCCGGAGTGCCGGACATTCCGGAACCTTCTAGAACATTCCCGATGAAAACACCGGAATCATTCCCAACTCCGAAACGAGACTTTCCTTATATGAATCTTATTCTCCGGACCATTCCGGATCTCCTCGTGATATCCCGGATCCCATCCGAGACTCCGAACAACATTCGGTCTCTTTCTCATTCATTCCATAACTACTCAAACAACGTCGAATCCTTAAGTGTGTCTCCCTACGGTTCGTGAATTATGCGGACATGATCAAGACACTTCTCCGAACAATAACCAATAGAGGAATCTGGAAATTCATATGGCTCCCACATATTTCTACGATTACTTGCGATCGAATGAACCACTTACATACGATACCAATTTCCCTTTGTCTCACGATAGTTTACTTATCCGAGGTTATGATCGTCGGTATCTCTGCATACCTAGTTCAACCTCGTTACCGATAAGTACTCTTTTCTCGTTCCCGTGATATGTGATCCCTTGTGAGCCAGTCACATGCTTGCAAGCTAACTGGATGACATTCCACCGAGAGGGCCCAGAGTATATCTATCTGTCATATGGATGGACAAATCCCACTCTTGATCCATGTGTTTCAACCAATACTTTCCGAACACTCAATGTCACCTTTATAGCCACCCAGTTACGGTGTGGTGTTTGATGTCATCAAAGCATCCATCCGGCAAAGGTGATATGCATGATCTCATGGTCGAAGGAATTAGGTTACTATGTATCAGAAAGCATATAGCAATTGAACTATTGAAATGACTTGATCTTTATGCTACGCTTATCTATAGGAGTATGTCCACCATATCATTCTCCTAACGATATGATCTTGTTGTTGATAACATCTCAATGTTCATGATAGGGAAACCACAATCATTTATCAACCAACAAGCTAGTGATGTATAGAGGCTATACTAGGGACTTCAAATTAAGTTTACAAATCACACAAGTATCAATGTTTCCTTGTTAATACTATTATAGCATGAATGTAAACATTTATCATAAACACAAAGATATAATAATAACTACATTTATTATTGCCTTTAGGGCATATCTCCAACAGTCTCCCACTTGCACTAGAGTCATCTAATCTAGATTACATGGTAATATACCGAACACCCATGGCAGTTTGGTGTTGGTCATGTTTTGCCCTCAGGAGAGGTTTAGTCAACGGATCCGCCACATTCAGATCTGTGTGTACTTTGCAAATCTTTATATCCCCATCTTGGATATGTTCTCGAATAGCGTGAAAACGTAGCTTGATGTGCTTCAGCTTCTTGTGTGACCTTGGTTCTTGCGCATTGGCTATGGCGCCCATGTTATCACAGTAGATAGACATTGGGTCCAGCGCACTAGGAACCACACCCAACTCTGTAATGAACTCTTTCATCCATATCGCTTCTTGTGAAGCCTCCGAAGCAGCCATGTATTCCGATTCAGTTGAAGATCTCGCCACAACGCTTTGCTTTGCACTCCTCCAGCTAACTGCTGCACCATTCAAAATAAATACGTATCCAGATTGTGATTTAGAATCATCCGGATCGGTGTTCCAACTAGCATCGGTGTAACCATTAACAACGAGCTGTTCATCACCTCCATAAGAAAGAACCATATCCTTAGTTCTTCTCAAGTACTTAAGGATGTTTTTGACCGCTGTCCAATGATCCACTCCTGGATCACTTTGATATCTGCTAGTCAAACTAACAGCATATGCAATGTCGGGTCTAGTACATAGCATGGCATACATTAGAGATCCTATGCCTGAGGCATAGGGAGTCTTACTCATCCTTTCTCTATCTTCTGCCGATGTCGGACTTTGAGTTTTACTCAAGGTCGTATTGGGAAACATGGGCAAGAACCCTTTCTTGCTATCTTCCATTCCAAACCTCTTTAGAACTTTGTCCAAATATGTACTCTGTGACAATGATATTTGGCATTTCGATCTATCTCTGTAAATCTTTATGCCTAATATGTAAGCTGCTTCGCCAAGATCCTTCATTGAAAAACTATTATTCAAATATTCCTTGACACTATTAAGAAGGTCTACATCATTCCCAATCAACAATATGTCATCTACATATAGTATTAAGAATGCTACAGAGCTCCCACTCACTTTCTTGTAAATACAAGCTTCTCCATAAGTCTGTATAAAACCAAAACTTTTGATCACCTTATCAAAACGTTGATTCCAACTTCGGGATGCTTGCTTCAATCCATAGATGGACCGTTGAAGTTTGCATACCTTGTTAGCATCTTTAGGATCGACAAAACCTTTGGGTTGCATCATATACAACTCTTCATCAATGTCTCCATTGAGGAATGCTGTTTTGACATCCATCTGCCATATCTCATAATCATAATATGCAGCGATTGCTAACATAATCCTCACAGACTTTAGCTTCGCTACCGGCGAGAAAGTCTCATCGTAGTCAACTCCTTGAATTTGTCGAAACCCTTTTGCGACAAGTCGAGCTTTATAGACAGTAACATTACCATCAGCATCTGTTTTCTTCTTGAAGATCCATTTGTTCTCGACAGCCTTCCGTCCATCCGGTAAGTCCACCAAAGTCCATACTTGGTTTTCGTACATGGATCCAATCTCGGATTTCATGGCTTTTTGCCATTTATTGGAATCTGGGCTCATCATCGCTTCCTCATATGTCTCGGGGTCATCGGTGTTATCCACCAACATGACACTCATAACAGGATCATACCAATCTGGAGTGGTACGAGTTCTCGTTGACCTCCGAGGCTCTGTAGCAACTTCAACCGAAGTTTCATGATCACCATCATTAGCTTCCTCTCTAATTGGTGCAGGCACCACAGGAACTTCTTCCGGTGCTGCGCTACTCACAATTTCGAGAGAAGGTTCAATAACCTCGTCGAGTTCTACTTTCCTTCCAGTCACTTCTTTAGAGAGAAATTCCTTCTCTAGAAAGGATCCATTCTTGGCAACGAAGATTTTGCGTTCGGATCTATGATAGAAGGTATACCCAATAGTTTCCTTTGGGTATCCTATGAAGACGCATTTTTCCGCTTTGGGTTCAAGCTTGTCCGGCTGTAACTTCTTTACATAGGCTTCGCATCCCTAAACTTTAAGGAACGACAATTTAGGTTTCTTCCCAAACCATAATTCATACGGTATCGTTTCAACGGATTTAGATGGTGCCCTATTTAAAGTGAATGCGGCTGTTTCTAATGCATAACCCCAAAATGATAGCGGTAAATATGTAAGTGACATCATAGAACGAACCATATCTAAGAGAGTTCGATTACGACGTTCGGACACACCATTACGCTGTGGTGTTCCCGGCGGTGTCAATTGTGAAAGTATTCCGCATTTCTTCAAATGCTCGCCAAACTCGTAACTTAGATATTCACCTCCACGATCAGAACGCAGAAATTTAATCTTCTTGTTACGTTGATTCTCTACCTCACTTTGAAACTCCTTAAACTTCTCGAAAGTTTCGGACTTATGTTTCATGAAATAGATATACCCATATCTACTCAAGTCATCCGTGAAGGTAAGAACATAACGATAACCACCGCGCGATGCTACACTCATTGGACCACACACATCGGTATGTATGATTTCCAATAAGTCCGTAGCTCGCTCCATCATACCAGAAAATGGAGTGTTAGTCATTTTTCCCATCAGACATGCTTCGCATCTTTCAAGTGATTCGAAATCAAGTGATTCAAGAAGTCCATCGGAATGGAGTTTCTTCATACGCTGCACTCCAATGTGACCAAGACGACAGTGCCACATATAGGTCGAGTTATCGCTCGATTTCAAACGTTTAGCCTAAATGTTGTTGATATGTGTATTTCCACTATCGAGATTCAATAAGAATAGACCATCTATCAAAGGTGCATGTGCATAAAACATATTACTCATATAAATCGAACAACCATTATTCTCGGACTTAAACAAGTAACAGTCTCGCAATAAACAAGATCCCGATATAATGTTCATGCTCAACGCAGGCACCAAATAACAATTATTTAAGTATAAAACTAATCCCGATGGTAGATGAAGGGGTAGCGTGCCGACCACGATCACATCAACCTTTGATACGTTTCCCACGCGCATCGTCACCTCGTTCTTTGCTAGCTTCCGTTTATTCTGCAGCACCTGTTTCGAGTTACAAATATGAGCAACCGAACCAGTATCAAATACCCAGGCACTACTACGAGTACTAGTGAGATACACATCAATAACATGTATATCAGATATACCTTTCTTCTTGATGTTGCCGTTCTTCAAATCCGCCAAGTACTTTGGGCAATTCCGCTTCCAGTGACCTTCTCCCTTGCAGTAAAAGCACTCAGTATCAGGCTTAGGTCCAGCCTTGGTCTTATTTGCCGGCGTGGTAACTTTCTTACCACCCTTCTTGAAGTGTCCCTTCTGCTTAGACTTGCCTTTCTTGAATTTTGTGGTCTTATTGACCAACAACACTTGGTGCTCTTTCTTGATCTCCACTTCTGCAGACTTTAACATAGCAAACAGTTCTGGCAACTGCTTGTTCATGTTCTGCATGTTGTAGTTCATCACAAAGTTCTTGTAACTTGGTGGTAGTGATTGGAGGACACGGTAAATCCCCAAAGCATTAGGAATCACTATACCCAAGCTTTGAAGTTTGTTTGCGTGCCCAGACATCTTAAGCACATGCTCACTGACGGATCTGCCCTCTTCCATCTTGCAGTTAAAGAACTTTTCAGAAGCCTCATAACTTTCAATTGCCGCATGAGTCTCAAAGATCAATTTGAGATCCTCGACAATATCATATGGGTCTGAATTCTCAAACCTTTTCTGAAGCTCCGATTCCAAACCATACAAGATAGCACACTGAACTATGGAGTACTGATTCTTCCGAGCGAGGTAAACATTCTTTACTTCATCGGAAGCATCAGCTGCAGGTGGGTCACCCAGCGGTGCATCCAGCACATAGGTCAAATTACCAGCTGTGAGGACAATCCTCAAATTGCGGAACCAATCCTCGAAGTTGCTTCCATTGCTTTTCAACTTTTCTTTCTCTAGGAACGCATTAAAATTGATGGTAGGGGCTGCCATTGATCCTCGAACATATTTGCAATAGTTTAGACTAAGTTTATGACAAATTGAGTTCAAATTAATAATAAAGTTAATCTAGGTGAACTCCCACTCAAAACAACATCCCTCACATTGTTTTAGTGATGACACGAACCAAATCCACTACATCAACACCGATCATCACGAGAGTTGATATAGTTTCAATGGCGAACAATCGTCATGTTCATCATATCTACTATATGATTCATGCTTTACCTTTCGGTGATCCGTGTTCCGAGACCATGTATGTACATGCTAGGCTCGTCAAGATCAAACCTTAGTTTCCGCATGAGCAAATCTGGCTTGCTCATGTTGTATACACTTGTAGAATCTAACACACCCGATCATCATGTGGTGCTTCGAAACAACAAGCTTTAGCAACGGTGCTAACTAAGGGTGAACACTTTATGACTTGAAATTCATGTGCATGAGGGATCATCTTATAATGCTACCGTCGTCTACTAAGCAATATAAGATGCATAAAGGATTAACATCACATGCAATTCATAATATGTGATATGATATGGCCTTTCTTCTTTGTGCTTCCGATCTCCATCTTCTAGCATGAACATGATCTCCATCATCACCGGCATTGCATCAAGGTCAATGACGCCTCTCCATGGTTGTCGTCCACCGGCTTCAACTATTACAACTACTTTGAATAGACACGCGAGTCTTAACATAAATTAAAGACAACCATATGGCTCCTGTCGGTTGCCAACTTACAATAAGGAACATTGCATACATCAAATATAATCACAATCATGGCCATATCACATCACTGCACACCCCTGCAAAACAAAGTTAGACGCCTCTACTTTCTTTGCATGTTTTACGTGGTTTGGGGCTTTCAATAAGTGTCGTTCTAACTTACGAACATGAACCACAACATTGATACTAGTATTGTTAATCACCCGTTGTAAATTGGATCTTAACTATGCTAGGAGAAACAGGCACCCGCAAAGCCACTTATGCAATACAAGTTGCATGTCAAGCGTGGAGCAAGTCTCATGAACGATGTCATGTAAGGTTAGCCCGGGCCGCTTCATCCCAACATACCGCAAGATGCAAAGTACATAAGAAGCAATCGAAAATAAAAGCATCAACTCCCACAATGACCATTGTGTTCTACTCGTGCAACAGATCTACATATAGACACGGCTCTGATACCACTGCAGGGTTTCGTAGCATGGAAAACAAAAAATTTCTATCGCATACAAACAAACAAGCCAAGATCTATCTACTAGATTGTAGCAACGAGTCGATGGAATAACTTACCCTTGAAGATTCCAAAGTGTTTAACGAGAGCGGATTCTCGTGGGTGATGTAGTCGTACTCTTCCCGATCTCAAGATCGCGTAGACGATCCTTCCGGCGCTGCGTTCCGGCAGCGCTCCCGCAGTCGGTCACACGTTCGGTACTCGACGAAGACCTTCCTCTCCCTTGTTCCAGCAGGCAGCAGAGGTTGTAGTACTCTCCTCGCGATTCCGGCAGCACAACGGTGTGGTACCGGAAGTAGAGGGGAGATCTCGCAGGGCTTTGCCTTAAGCCGGAGCGAGTATGGTGGAGTATGAGAGAGATCCTCGACGATCTAGGGTTTAGACACACCAAGGAGGAGGTGCTAGAACCGGCGGCTAGGGTTCCGGGGACCCCCAAGTCGGCGGCTAGGGCAAAACCCTAGGGGGCGGCGGCTATGGTGGTAGGCGCCGAGCTAGGGTTTGAGGAGAGGTACTTGTGTGTGCTAGGAGGGAGCCCTGCCCCTCCTTATATAGGTGGAGGGGCCGGCGGACAAGGGGAGGGAGGGGATTCCCTCCCCAACTCGGCTTGGGTGGTGCGCCGGCTTGGGGAGGAGGACTCCCTCCCCAACTCGGTTTCACCTCCTCCTCCTTTTTCCACTTTCCAAATTTAGCCGTTTGACTTTTCAATTTAGCTATTTGACTTTTCAAACTAGGATTCGATTAATCCTTTATTTGGAACAGCGATGACACTTAGTACATGATGCAATCATACCAACTTGATACAACACATTCATGTACCCTTCCCCTCCGGAGTGCCGGACATTCCGGAACCTTCTAGAACATTCCCGATGAAAACACCGGAATCATTCCCCAACTCCGAAATGGGACTTTCCTTATATGAATCTTATTCTCCGGACCATTCCGGATCTCCTCGTGATATCCCGGATCCCATCCGAGACTCCGAACAACATTCGGTCTCTTTCTCATTCATTCCATAACTACTCAAACAACGTCGAATCCTTAAGTGTGTCTCCCTACGGTTCGTGAATTATGCGGACATGATCGAGACACTTCTCCGAACAATAACCAATAGAGGAATCTGGAAATTCATATGGCTCCCACATATTTCTACGATTACTTGCGATCGAATGAACCACTTACATACGATACCAATTTCCCTTTGTCTCACGATAGTTTACTTATCCGAGGTTATGATCGTCGGTATCTCTGCATACCTAGTTCAACCTCGTTACCGATAAGTACTCTTTTCTCGTTACCGTGATATGTGATCCCTTGTGAGCCAGTCACATGCTTGCAAGCTAATTGGATGACATTCCACCGAGAGGGCCCAGAGTATATCTATCCGTCATATGGATGGACAAATCCCACTCTTGATCCATGTGTTTCAACCAATACTTTCCGAACACTCAATGTCACCTTTATAGCCACCCAGTTACGGTGTGGTGTTTGATGTCATCAAAGCATCCATCCGGCAAAGGTGATATGCATGATCTCATGGTCGAAGGAATTAGGTTACTATGTATCAGAAAGCATATAGCAATTGAACTATTGAAATGGCTTGATCTTTATGCTACGCTTATCTATAGGAGTATGTCCACCATATCATTCTCCTAACGATATGATCTTGTTGTTGATAACATCTCAATGTTCATGATAGGGAAACCACAATCATTTATCAACCAACAAGCTAGTGATGTATAGAGGCTATACTAGGGACTTCAAATTAAGTTTACAAATCACACAAGTATCAATGTTTCCTTGTTAATACTATTATAGCATGAATGTAAACATTTATCATAAACACAAAGATATAATAATAACTACATTTATTATTGCCTCTAGGGCATATCTCCAACACATTATACACCTCTTTTCAATGTGTCAACATGTGCGAATATGCACTTGTATTTGTGTGCTTGATGTTTTTATCTAATTTTGGGCGTATGGGCACAATAGAAAGTGGAAACAATCTTGTGTAGTGTTTTTCATTGGTTATAACTCTAGCTGTTGTGAATATGTTTTTCGCCTTTCTGCTTTGGGCTTTTCTCTTTCATGTACTCTTTAGAGCTTTGTACTTTTTTATCCTCTTTTAATACAAATGAAAGCAACGTCTCCCGCCTTTCATCAAATAAAAAAATGGTTCCGCTGTGCCGCCACCACCAGAAACCAAGATTCGGATCCAAAAAATCCATTCTGGCACCCTGCCATGACGGGGAATTTGGAGAGGATCATCATCATCGTCATCACCAACACCTCTCCATCAATCATCCATGTTTCTCTCATCCATGAGTAATCCCCGGCAGTAGGCTATGGGTATGGTAGGGATTGGATGAGTTCTATCATGTAATCAAATAAGATTGTTAGGACATAGTGCCTAGTATCTCTATTAGTGCTATTTTACTCTGTTGCAATTTGTTGTGCTTAATGCTTGTAACTAGGGCCCGAGTTCTATGATCTCAGATCTGAACTTATTATTGAATCATTATGATAGTATTGTTTGTGATATTATCTGCAAGTTGTGTACACATATCATTGTATAGATCCAAAGGCCCAAAAGTGACAGCAATTGGGACAACTGGAGGGGATTGCTATGGTGTGAGGATCACATGTGTTCACGGAGTGTTAATGCTTTGCTCCGGTGCTCTATTAAAAGGAGCACCTTAATTGCCAGTAGTTCCCTAGAGGCCCCGCTGCAACGGGCTGGCTAGACAGAAGATGTTGTGCAAGTTCTCATTGCGAGCACGTATGACTATATATGGAGAACATGCCTAGGATTGTTTAGTACTTGGATGCTTATTCTTATTTATCTGCAATGCCCTAGATCTTGAAGTTACATGTTTAGACTTGTCCATGCAATGCCCGTCCATCCATCCCTATGCCTACCGCACTCGAATCCCACTGTTTACTGTTACTATTGCTATTACTCTTGTTCTACTGTTGTTGTTGCTTTGCTGTTGCTACTACCAAACTGTTGCTACTGATAAACTTCTATGAGCAAGAACTATTTCTAGGTGCAGCTGAATTGGCAACTCAGTTATTAAGGCTTGCAAGTATTTTTTGGCTCCCCTTGTGTCGAATCAATAAATTAGGTAATACTACCCGCGAGGACTGTTGCGATCCCCTATACTTGTGGGTCATCAAGACTAATTTATAGCGCCGTTGCCAGGGAGCATAGCTTTATTTGTAAGTTCACTTGGATCTATTATTGTTCACTGCTACTCCTTTCATCATGGGGAAGTCTCGTGATGGAAAGTTTCCTATTTTACCATCCACTACAAAAAGAGGTACAGTCCTAAACACCTCTGCTTCTCTTGATTCACTGTCTGTTATAAGTAAGCTTGTTACACCACCACATACTCATGATACACACACTGCTACTACTGCTGAGTCTGAAACTGCTTTTGATACTCATGGTGTTACTTCTACTGTGCTTGATGCGAGTGGTTCATTAGGTCCTTTCCTAGATGCTACTATGGCTAGTCTAGGAAAATCTGAAACTCCTATCGAAGACACTGTTACACCTGTTAGATCACGTGAGTCTAGAGAGAAATATGATATTAATGATGGTTACATTGAGTTTACTGATGAATTTGTTGAAGAGTGCCGAAACACACATGGTACTAGTGCTATTAAGAGTCTCCTTGCAAGACGTACCATCATTCCTAAGTTATACTCTGATCCTAAGTTTGCCACCTCTCACATAGATATTAAAGATAAAGATTATGATTTCTCTCTTGATTTATTCTATTTGGACATTGTTGAGAAAGAACCTTTCTGTGGGACTCAAAATGAAAGTGTTGTGGCTCATATGAATGAGCTTTCCACTATGAGTGCTTTATTCTCTGATGATTTTAAGATGCGCAAGTACTTTGTTACTAAGATCTTCCCTTTTTCACTAAAAGGAGAAGCTAGGGCTTGGTTTAATAGATTCCCTCCTGGTTCCATTGATAGCCCTGATTGTTTGATTGCTTCTTTCTTCCAGAAATATTTTCCTCCTAGTGCTAGACATGCTACTTTGTAGAGGCTTTTTGGTTTTAAACAGGGAGAAGAAGAGAAATTGCCTGAGTCATGGACAAGGTTCCGTGCCTTGATTCATGCATATCCTGGATGTCCATTGCCTAAAATGAGCTTCGTGATATTTATTATAATGGACTAACTGGTATTCTAGGACATACCTAGATAGCTTTGCTGATTGTGTTTTCAGGAAAAGAACTCCTACAGATGCTGAAGAATTAATGGCTAAAATAAGCAAGAATTATGATGATTGAACTTCAACTGAGCTAAATACACCTGAGCCTATTACTCATGAACCAGATGTTCCTGAACCAGTTCCAATACCAACACCAAACAAAAGAGGAGTTATTGCATTAAATGATGAAGTGATGAAGGAAGCTAAGAAATGTCTAAATGAGAGAGGTATTAGAGCTGAAGATGTGAAGAATCTACCTCATATAGAAGAGTTATGTAAGCCAATTCCCCACTCATCTACTATTGAGGTACACTCTATCCAACACTTTGACGAAGGTGATATTCCTTACGATAAGCCTCCTGATCAATGTTTAGAGGAACTTGACATTTTTATTGTTAAGTAAGGTAATTTTAATAAACAAGTTCAGAATCATTTATTGAAAAACTTTGGAACTATTAAAGAGTTGAAAGATATTGTGGAAAGAACTTCTAATGATATTAAAATGCTTTGTAAACACTTTCAAATGGTTCAACTCAAATTGATCAACTTGCTAAGGTGCAAAAGGATATGCTAGTTAATGTCTCATGACATAAACATGCTTATGGAATTAGAACTAGGAGTTGTATAGCTACTCAAGATCCTTTATATCCTGAAGGACGCCCCAAAAGAGTTGAGCAGGATTCTCAACAAGTTGATAGTGGTAGTCCTCGTAAGAGAAAGAAAAAGAAACATAAAATAGTTGAGGAACCACTTGAACCTGTTGTAGATCCTAATAGTATATTTGTCTCTAATGCTGAAACTAAGAGTGGTATTGATAAAAATGACGCTCCTGATAAGGAGGAAGTTTAGAAAGAAACTGAGAAGCACACTAAGAACACTAGGTACACTAAGGAAGATTTTATTGCTAATAAACATGGTAAAGAGAGAGAACCTTGGGTGCAGAAGCCTATGCCTTTTCCAGGTAAGAAACACAAGTCAAAGGAGGAAGAACACTACAACAAGTTTTGTGAGTGGATGAAGCCTTTAATTTTGCAAATTCCTTTAGCTGATGTCATTAAGTTGCCTCCTTATTCAAAGTATACGAAGGATATTGTCTCTAATAAAAGGAAGATTTCTAATGAGGAGATTTCTACTTTGCTTGCTAATTATTCCTTCAATGTTAAGGTTCCAAAGAAACTTGGCGATTCATATATACCAACTATTCCTTGCTCTATTAAGAACAAGTATGTTAGAACTGCTTTATGTGATTTGGGAGCTGGAGTTAGTGTTATGCCTTTTTCTCTCTATAAGAGACTCCAGCTAGAAAAGTTGATACCAACTGATATATCTTTGCAAATGGATGATAAGTCAACTACTATTCCTGTTGGTATATGTGAGGATGTTCCTATTCAAGTGGCTCATAATTTCTTGGTTTTAATTGATTTTGTTGTGCTTGAAATGCCTGAAGATGATAATATGTCTATTATTCCTGGGAGACCTTTTCTTAATACTGCAGGTGCTGTCATCAATTGTAATCAAGGAAAAGTAACATTTAATATTAATGACAAAGAGCATACTATCTATTTCCCCAAGAAGGTTGATAAGACCTATTGCCTGAATTCCACTAAAAATGTTGAGAGCATTAAGGTTGGAGAAATATATTGTCCCATTCCACCAGAAAATTTTGAAACTATTATGATTGGGACCATTGCTATCAATCTTGAGGTAACATAATCACTTGGTGGAATACAAAGTTGTGTCTCATATAAGATTTTTTTGGTAACAAGACTTGATCAACCTTGTTAACAAAAATATTTTAATGAACAAAATAATATTTTCAATGTGGTTATTCTTTCTCCCTTTTACTTTTCTCTTTCCTAGTCTTTGCTCTTTATCTTGTTAGCCTTAGTTTTGCTAGTTGTTTGCTTGTTAGAGTGTCTTAGAACTTCTGTAGTTTGGTTTTTGTTTGCTTTTGCTTCTTCTGAAAAAGTCTGTTTCTGCAAGAAAATCAATTTTCATACCCTGAAAATTGGCCAAAAATAAAGTTTCCTGAAAAATTTCAGAAAATTCAAAATGATTTTTTCCTCAAAAAAGGGGGCAGAGGGACACCTGGAGTGACCCAAGGGGCCACCCCAGGCTAGCACACCCCTGGTGGGCGCGGCCAGCCCCTAGGTGGCGCTTGGCCGGGGTGTGGCCCACCTAGGCCCCTTCAAGGTGCCTCCTCCTAGCCATCTTCTTTCTCTCTCCCGAAAAACACCGGAAAACTTTCTCAAGCTTGAGTTCTTGCTGTTCTTGCTCATGATTTTCGATCTCCTTGTTTAGCCCATCTTTGCTGCTGATTTTTGGAGGGATTGCTCCTTGGTATGTGCCTCCTCCATTTGTCCAATTAGATTTGTGATTGGTAGATTGTATCTTGAGTATTTTGCTGCTATAGGTGTCAGGTTGTGTGAGCTTGCATGCTTGTTCTATGCTTAGAGATTTCATTTTGATGCATGTGTAGCCCCCTAGCAAGTTCCTATAGTAGTTGATCATCATTTATCAACTTGGAAATCACTTGGTTTGATGTTTGTTTAAAAATTTCAAAAAAAGTGGTCATGGACAACCACACCTTTGGTGAAATATTTGAGAGTGATGCACCTATAAGGACAAGACCTTCAAGATCATCCTCCCGATCCAGGCCATCATATAATGAGGATCTCATTACTCCACGATTTGACGACGAGGGAGATGAGGGGGATGCACACCCTTCCACCTTTTCTTGCCCAACCTTCTTGCGGGCTGCTGGGATTATTGAGGATTTTCTAACCTTGGTTCAGAGGGTTGGTTTAACAAGTTATATGCAGGATGAGAGCATGCAATATGCTACGCTCACTAAAACATTTGTGGAGAGTTTCTCTTTTGCTAAGAACATGTTTAAACCAGATGTGTCTTTCAAAATTTATGGCAGGTCTTACACTATGACATTGAAGAAATTTTTTGAGGCCCTGGGACTTGGTACAGCTGGGTCGGCGAAGAAGATTCCAGCTCAACCTGCTGATTTGTTGGAGCTCTACCGCGGGATAACTAATGATGATGACAGTAGAGCTCAAAGGGGAAAGATAAGAAATATTCAACTCCTAGCTATCAGGTACTTTGCTTACTATCTTGCCACTAGTGTTCTTGGTAGGGAGAACACTAGTAATATTTCCAACTATCATTTGGCCTTTCATAGCTGCTTATCTCAACAATGAAACTAAGTATAATCTTGGTTCTCTCATTGCTCGTCGTCTAGCTGCTAAGGGACCCATTTATGGGGGAATTATTGTTGCATGTGTTGTTGCTGCCTTGGACCTTATTGTTGATCCAAATGATACAGTTTTGGCTCCTCAGAGGCTTAATCTTGCTGCTATGAAAGCGCATGACTTTGTCACTATTGGCTCTACCCTTATTTATCTGCAATGCCCTAGATCTTGAAGTTACATGTTTAGATTTGTCCATGCAACGCCCGTCCATCCATCCCTATGCCTACCGCATTCGAATCCCACTATTTACAATTACTGTTGCTATTACTCTTGTTCTACTGTTGCTGTTGCTTTGCTATTGCTACTACCAAACTATTGCTACTAATAAACTTCTGTGAGCAAGCACTATTTCCAGGTGCAGCTGAATTGACAACTCAGTTGTTAAGACTTGCAAGTATTCTTTGACTCCCCTTGTGTCGAATCAATAAATTGGGTAATACTACCCGCGAAGACTTGTGATCCCCTATACTTGTGGGTCATCACAAAGGTCGTGAACATATGGCGCACGAGGGATGGGCATGCATAACAGAGAGACAATCAAGGACTCTAGAAACAACTTGGAGATTTCTTGTCATTAGGGATACTGTTTATTTAGATCTATGTTTGGTTTATAGAGAGGGTCTCAAGAGTTTTTCAATTGTCACAAACAATTCTTGATCAAAAATACTCTCTCTTTTCTAAATTACTTGTCTTAACTTCGCATAGATTGAATGTAGATACACCCGTCTAGACAAAGTTGAGTCTGTTAATTTGTGATGGAGGGAGTAGGAGAAAATTTTGAGTACGAGGAAACGATCCTATAAAGAATTTGCTGCAATTGCATTGGGCTTAGCACGAACCACCGAAATTAGCTATGATTCAGCTCAAAAACAAATTAGTTATGATTAGGACGTCAATCTACAAAACGCGGTGCATGTGTGCTAATCCCAATGCAAGTGCAACTATAAAGCGCCATCTAATATTTGCGCTGTTATAGCTCTCGATGGTTAATATTTGCGACTATTTGCTTACTGTGTGTACACAAGTGTTTAGTCTTTAATGTATTGGTTTAATCAGCGGTTGTCAACCCCACAAAACGTTGAGGTGGATGAACGGCAAAGCTACTTCCTCCGTTTTAAAATATAAGATGTTTTAGGTTTGTATAAAAAAATGAAACTAGATTTCTTTTAGTGTCTAGATTTAATTTAAATATGAGTGAACCTATGGCTGTCTTCCCCCTCGCCGCCACGGCCGGCCGAGAAGAACCACTGCCCACAGGACCAAGTCCAGATTAGAAGACCACATAACCGCTTATTGAAGGAGACCTCACCGGATTTGCCACCCACTCCCAGCTTCCACCATGAAAGCCTGATAGAGAGCACCTCCAGTGACCGCCCGATGCCGCGGAGAAGCACCAGCTCGACCAGCCTCTAGAAGAAAAGGAAGACGGCCTTATTGGGGAAGATGCCTACTCCATCCTCCTCCCAAGCCACAGCTCCTGCCGAAGCCAAGCTGTGAAGACGATGAAGAAAAAGATGCTCCAGATCCGGCCGATGGGATCTAGAGACCTACTCCCAAACTCCACAAAGGGAAGATCTGCACAAAAACTAAACCTATTACTACTACCGGCACCATCCCTTTGCACAATCACGCCGGCAAGAGCGGCTCCAGTCCGGCCCGGCGGCATAGATGAGAAAACCAGGCGGGGGCGGTTCTAGAGAGAATGAGGTGAGAGTTAATTTGTTCAACTTAGTCTACCATTTTATTCCTGCAGAAGAGCTAGGAGGTTGTAAGAGTGAAAGTAAAGGATAAGAGCAAATCTAGCGCGGAACCACAAAATAACGTGCTCCCTCTGATCCTAAATAACTGTCACAGTTTTAAACTAGAGTTAGTGAAGGAATATGGGTAGGCTACACTAGCGCAAATCAAAATTTTCTACCGCGTAAACCAGGAATACTGTTGTCATAGATCACGGCATTTCCACTAGACGTGCAGTTGCGGAATTGATGAAGCGCGTCGAGGTAGTGCAGACGTTCCATGTCTCCTCCTTGTTCTCGTCCCACGAGCAAGTCCCCTTGCGTGGATCGTCCAAGTGCCACAGATGCAGCACCTCCGAGGTATCCACACGTGCGGGGTGGAAGCATCAGACGCCGGACTGCTAGGTCCGTGCGTGCAACACAGACGTGAGGAGTGGCGGCTGGGTGGAATGGTCTAACCGTGGTCAGCTCGCCCCACCCTTCCTTATATAGGTGTCCCTAGTGGGCTTCTACATTAGGATCCCATTAGTATCCTAAGCCTGGTCTAATTCGGATCCAATCCTAATTAGGATTCCAGCCCCTTAAGTGTGTGACCCTATAGGTTCATATACGTATAGATATGACACAAATACATTTATTCTGCCAATAGTTGGTAGTGGCCTCTAGCAAGACGTGCCAACTCCTAAACGCATACAAAGATCATATCGGACGAACCATCACAAGGTTTAGTACATGTCTTTCCCTTTGCCTCACGATATTTGGTCTAGCTCCAAGCTGACCTCCCTTTCTCGATACTATGATTCGGAACCCCTTTACTAGGTTAACTCTTAACCATATGTAGCACGACCATGTATTTCTGGATCCGATCACTCGAGGGGCAGAGATATCTCTCTCAAGTAGAGAGGAGCAAATCCCATCTTGATTGACCATGCCTTGCAGCATGCTTCAGGACAAACCCGAAAGCTACCTTTATAACTACCCAGTTACGGTGCAGCGTTTGATAGCCCCAAAGTAGGTCGATCCACATCTCAAGTACATGCGATAATCTCAGGTCTAAGGACAAAACGTACACGATGTGTAGAGAGAGAGCTGCAACTAATTGCTAGTCTCAAGTTGGGTCAGTCCAACCCCATGTTCATAACATGTGTCCACATCATTGGTTTGACATCTCCATGTCTATGACTTGCGAAACATAGTCATCAACCAATCGATGTGCTAGTCTAATATTCACGTGTGTCCTCACATGAACTCCGACTAGGAACAACTCTTAAATAAACATACAAGTATAGAGTTTCACAAAAAATTCACATAATTGCCAATCAATACAAGTTGCCTGATATGGATATTTAAGGAACATTACAATAACTCATGGATACATAAGAAATATAATCATCTCTATGATTGCCCCTAGGGCATATTTCCTTCAGTCTCCCACTTGCACTAGAGTCAATCTAGATTGTATCTAATACCTATTGCTCTTGCGTGCGCCTCATGTGCAGGCTGCGGGAGTGACTTTGTAAAAGGATCAGCAACATTTGAGTCAGTATGAATTTTGCATATCATGACACTACCATCCTCAATGAGCTCTCGAATCTGATGGTAACGCATGCGAATATGTTTGTTCTTCTGGTGCTGTCTAGGTTCCTTGGCTTGTGCAATAGCACCATTGTTATCACAATAAACGTCCATGGGATTGGACGCGCCCTGAACCACACCAAGAGCGGTCAGGAAATTCCTAATCCAAACTGCTTCCTTTGCAGCCTCCGAGGCGACAATATATTCAGCTTCTGTTGAAGAGGAGGCCACCGTATCTTGCTTGGAACTTTTCCAACTCACAGCACCACCATTCATGACAAACACATAACCAGACGATCTGGAGTCATCTGAGTCGTTAAGGTAACTCGCATCTGTGTAACCCCTTACACTGAGTTCATCCTCACCTCCATAAACTAGGAACACATCCTTAGTCCTTCTCAAGTACTTAAGGATATTCTTACTGCTGTCCAGTGACCTTCACCTGGATCAGCCTGATATCTGCTCGTAACACTTAGAGCATAGGAAACATCTGGGCGAATATATATCATTGCATACATGATGGATCCAATAGCCGAAGCATATGGAATCCTACTCATGCGCTCACGCTGATCAGTAGTCGAAGGACACTGAGTCTTGCTGAGTTTTATGCCATGAGACATGGGCAAGAACCCCTTCTTAGCCTCTTCCATGCTGAACCGTTTTAACACTTTGTCAATGTATGTACTCTGGCTTAATCCAATTAGCCTCCTTGATCTATCTCTATAGATCTTGATGCCCAAAATATATGCCGCTTATCCTAAGTCCTTCATCGAAAAACTATTTTTCAACGAGATCTTAACAGACTCAAGCATAGGAATGTCATTTCCAATCAGCAATATGTCATGTACATATAAGATTAGAAATACAAGTGCTCTCCCACTTTCCTTCTTGTAAACACAAGGTTCTTGTTCGTTTTTGATGAAGCCAAACTCCTTTACAACTTCATCAAATCGAATGTTCCAACTCCGCGATGCTTGCTTCAGCCCATAAATAGACTTTAGAAGTTTGCATACCTTTCTAGCATTGTTTGGATCGACAAAACCTTCGGGCTGCATCATATACACGTCCTCAATTAGGATTCCATTTAGAAAAGCCATCTTGACATCCATCTGCCATATTTCATAGTCGAAATGTGCAGCAATGGCTAGAATAATCCGTATAGATTTAAGCATCGCTACGGGCGAGAAAGTCTCGTCGTAGTCAACTCCTTGAACTTGTTGAAAACCTTTTGCAACAAGTCGAGCTTTATGGATGTGAACATTTCCATCCATATCAATCTTCTTCTTATAGATCCATTTGCACACGATGGCTTTAAAACCATCAGGCAGGTCAACCAAGTTCCAAACTTGATTGTCTCCCAGGGACTCTATCTCGGATCTCATGGCTATCAGCCATTTCTCAGAGTCTGGGTCCACCATCACTTCTGCATAGGTCGCAGGCTCATCATTGTCTAACAATAATAATTCCCGCGCTTTGAGGAGCCTCGCCGACCTTCGTGGTTGTGGTGCTTCTATTGCCACGGGTTTCTCAACTTGTTCTGCTACAATAGCATCACTCATAGAAGCATCCCCGACTGGCTCATCTTGAACTTCTTCAAGTCGCACCGACCTTCCACTAGTTCCCTTTGTGAGAAACTCTTTCTCTAAGAAAACACCTCTACGAGCGACAAACACTTTGCCCTCCTCTCGGTTGTAGAAGTAATACCCTAAGGTTTCCCTCGGATATCCCACGAAAATGCACTTATCCGATTTGGGTGTTAGCTTGTCCGACTGAAGTCGCTTGACAAATGCTTCACAACCCCAACTCTTTAGAAAAGACAAACTGGGATTGTTTCCAGTCCACATCTCATATGGTGTCTTAACTACAGACTGAGATGGTACCCTGTTAAGTGTGAAAGCTGCCGTTTCTAGAGCATAACTCCAAAATGATAATGGTAAATCCGTCTGGCTCATCATCGATCGAACCATGTCCAACAAAGTTCGATTGCGCCGTTCGGAGACCCCGTTTCTTTGAGGCGTTCCGGGAGGCGTGAGTTGTTGAACAATTCTGCAACTCTTCAGATGATCGCTAAATTCGTGACTCAAATATTCACCTCCACGATCAGATCGCAAGGCCTTTATTTTCTTGCCACGTTGATTCTCTACCTCATTCTAAAACTCCTTGAACTTTTCAAAAGTTTCATACTTATGCCTCATCAAGTAGACATAACCATATCTACTGAAATCATCAGTGAAAGTAATGAAGTAGTGATATCCTCCTCTGGCTGTCGTGCTCATTGGTCCACATACATCAGTATGTATGAGTATCGGAAGTCTGTCGCTCTCTCGGGTAAACCCGAAAAAGGCGATTTGGTCATCTTTCCAAGTAAACAAGCCTGACATGTCTCGTATGATTCAAAATCAAACGAAGTTATAAGACCATCACCATGGAGCTTCTTCATGCGCTTTTCACTTATATGCCCCAAACGACAATGCCATAAATAGGTAGGACTCAAATCATTAGGCCGAAGCCTTTTAGCACTAACATTGTAAACATATGCATCATCAATAAATAACCCATTCATAATGGGAGCATTAGCCATAAACATATCATTCTTAGAGATTACACAACCATTGTTTGCACTCGCGAATGAATAACCATCCCTCATCAAACATTAAGGTGATAAAATGTTTCGACCCAAACTAGGAATGTAATAATAATTATTCAACTCCATAATAAATCCTGACGGAAGGTGAAGTTGCATGACGCCGACGAACAATACAACAACCCTTGCTTTATTTCCGACGCGAAAATCCACTTCGCCTTTCTGCACTTCTCTAGTCCTTATTAGCCCCTGCATCGAATTGCTAATATGAGCAACCGATCCGGTATCAAATACCCAAGAGTTAACATAGGAATCAGTGAGAAGAATGTCCACAACATTTACCACAAGCGTACCTAAGTGGGAAGTACTCTTACTTCCACTCTTCTTCAAAGAAGCCCGGTACTTGCTGTAGTTTCTCTTCTAGTGGCCATGTTCATGACAAAAGAAGCACTCAGTGTCTTCTAGAGGTCCAGCCTTTTGCTTGGGTGCAGGCTTAGGGATCGTATCCTTAGCCTTGCCCTTCTTCTTCCAAGAAGTACCCTTTTTCTTGAAGCTAGGCTTGTTCTGCACAGCCATCACATGGCTATGCCCTGCACACTTCTTCATGCCACTTTCTGCTGTTTTTAGCATCTCGCATAACTCATTAAGGCCCTTCTCCACCCCATGCATATGGTAGTTCGAAATGAACTGCCCATAGCTGGATGGAAGAGACGCCAAAATGAAGTCAGTGGCCAACTCTTGGCCTAGTGGAAAACCAAGCTTTTCCAAAGTCTGACTGTAACCAACCATTTTGATCACATGGGGGCCTACAGCCGCTCCCTCTGCTAGCTTGCATTCGACAAAGGACTTGGCAACATTGTACCTCTCAGTCCTTGCCTGCTCTTGGAACATTTCCTTAAGCGCCACAATCATATCGTACGCATCCTGATCCTAAAACTTCTTTTGGAGTTCAGGTTCCATGCATGCAAGCATGAGGAAGCTAACCTCAAGAGAATCATCACATGCTCTCTTGTAGGCATTCTTTAGGGCAGCAGATGCATTATCAGCAGGTTCATCGGGGATTGGGGTATCCAGAACCGTTTCCTTTTTATCAGACCTGAGAACAATTCTCAGGTTACGGACTCAGTCCGTATAGTTTGTTACATTAAGTTTATCTTTGTCAAGAATCGAATGCAAAGAAAAAGGTGATGCAGTGTTCGGTGCCATTGATCTACAACAAAAACATGCAAAATACTAAGTCATGTAACCATGAAAGAGTAAAACATATTAAACAATTTAATAGCATATATACTCCCACTTAAATCAATATCCCTCTATTGATACTAAGTGATTCAAGATCCACAATTAACAAGTCGACTAGTGAGCTTTAGCATCACTGCTAGAAGACAAGGTAAATCGGTAAGCAACACTTGCTAATCATATCACATATGACTCTTGTTGTTGGGTGACATCTCTATGTCAAAACTAGGCGCCCAACCTTTATGCCCCAAGGTCCTTGACTGTTAAGATGACCTTGTCAACCTCACCAACCCTTATGCGTGTAGGTGTCCGATACAAACCCATCCAGCCAAGGAAAGCCGTGGCACCTTAATTTCATAGGCCCACCAACGATTGTACATGTCATAGGATTGTGCAAGGTTTGGTTGGGAGGGCATGGTTTAACTTAAACTTTGTGAGGGATCGTTCTACTTGTATCATCTAAGCATGCATAGTAGTAAAACGCATAAGAATAGCATTCACATAAATGTGAAACAGTATGGCCCATTTTCTCACGGTGATCTCCATCACCATAGAACCTGTCCACCATGATGATCTCCATCTTCATGTTCCATGTGAGCCATCTTCCAAGTGATGAGTCCTCCACGAACTAATACAAGCTATTACTCCTAACAGCTAGTGAAAGGATCGTATGGGAACCTAGAGGGGGGGTGAATAGGTGCTACTTCAAATTTTCTTCTTTTTCAAATTAAGGTTTGACAATAAGGTAAATTATCTAGATAATGCAACTAAGGTGAATTTACCTATATGACACTTATGCAAGAGCTACCACAACACAAGGTAAGAATAATTAAGTAAAGTGTGGTAAAGGATAGAAGTAACCAAAGTGGTGGACGCGGAGACACAAGGATTTGTTTCCCGTAGTTCCTTTCTTTTAAGGGGAAGTACGTCTACGTTTGGAGAGGGGGTGGTTTCAAACCACCAACGCCACAAAAGGCCTCCCTTGTTCTCCGATGAATCTCACCCCAACAGGATCGATTCACCTTCCACTATATCGGCAACCTTCAAGGTGGAAGCCGGCACCTTTACAAGTTTGGGGCACACATCCACAACTTAATCGGAGGCTCCCAAATACAAGCAAGCTGTCAAAGCAACCAAAGACAAGCTTGTAAGAACCAAAACAAGAACTAGGGTTTCCAAGAAAACACTAGAGCAAAGGGGCCCTCAACTGAATGAGGGGGAAATGAAGGTCTCTTTTGGTGAAGTAGTAGATCGGGGCCTCCTCCTTCGATTCCCCAAAGATCAAGGACTTTGGGTGGTGGATTGAGGAGATCTTGAAGATTTGGTGGCTCCAATGGTGGTCTTGACTTTAATGTGGATGAGCATCTTGTCCCAAGGTAGGTGGAGGGGTATTTATACCCCTCCAAGAAATATGGCCGTTGGAGCCTTTAATGCAGCGGTAGTACCGGAAGTTCAAGCGGTACTACCGGAGAACTCCGGTACTACCGGACCTGGTACCGGACGACCATCTTTCAAACTCCATCGCCCTGGCCACAGCGGTACCACACTTGATGGTACCGTAAGGCGGTAGTACCGCAAACGGCAACCGGTACTACCGGACGTGTAGTGGAATCGGCAGCTTGGTCGAAAAACTCTCTGTCATGCCAGGTAGCAAAATGCGGTACTACCTAGGCAGCCAGAGGCTTTTTGCCAACATACAAAAAGTCTATTGCCATGCCAGGTACTAAAATGCGGTACTACCGCATTTTAGTACCGGGGTGAGCAGTGGCCTTTTATAGGTTGGAAAAAGGCTCTGCTGCGCACGGTACTAAAATGCGGTACTACAACATTTTAGTACCGGAGCAGGCAGTAGCTTTTGACAAGTGGTCAAAAAGCTACTGTCACGCTAGGTACTAAAATGCGGTACTACCGCTTTTTAGTACCTAGCCCGGCAGAGGCTTTTTGACAGCTAGTCAAAAACCTTTTGTCGCATAGGCAGGCAGTTTTTTGACCATTGTAAAACATTTTTAAATGCACCTGCGATACACTTGGCAAATAATTAGTCCGATATGTGTTTTGTTATAAAACACCAAAATCACTAGGGATAGGAAATGCTCTTTCAATCTTTCCCTTTTTGGTGTTTGATGACAACACACATTTTGCAGGGAAATCTAGTGATGACAAGATATAGATGGGCCCCCCCTAGACATGTAGAAACAAGCCCCATACTCTCTAACAAGTTACCTGGGAGTAGAAGTCGCACATATAGCACATACCTTTGCTAAATAACATGTGATGACCAATATTGATTAGGAATGGGGAAGGTCGTCACATACACCACGTGGGATGGATCCAAATGAGAATAGCCATATTACACACAAGATGGATCCATACGATAACCACATATTCTCACCATACATAGCACAAATAGTTAGTTCACACATAATAAGAGGCAAGCAAATAAAGTTCACAAGCGAATAAAAATCAATGGCAAGAACGAGCTTGTGACTTTTCCCTCGCAAATCCCGCATACCTAATGTGCAACTTCTCCCCCTTTGGCATCAAGACGCCAAAAAGGGGCAAGAGCAACACTAACATCCCGGAGATCACTCGTCATCATCATCAACCCAGTCCTCCCATGCATCATCATGAGGTGGAGGGGCACGGAAGGAGGAGGTGGCATCATCTTCCTAGTGGTTGTGCTTGGAGATCCGTTGGTCTTCTGGGGTAATGTTGTTCTCAGAGCCCTTGGAGACGGTCAAGCCTTGAGCCTCCATCATTTCCTTCTGACGAGCACATGACTTCTTGGCATAGACATTGGCCTCGTACATGTGTTTCTGATTGTCCACTTGGAAGTAGAATATCTTCTTGAGTTTGGCCTCAAACCTCTTGGCCCAATATGGCTGAGCTGGCTTGCGACGTGAGACCACAAAGGCAGCATCCTGCTCCTCATCAGCAGCATCACCGGATTCCTCCACAACAGGGTTCCCATCCTCATCAACAATCTGACCATCGGCATTGCGTGGTTTGAGAAGGGTCTTGATCAACAGATTCTTGTGGCGGTGGGTGGCAAGACGAAGAGAAGGCAAGTCACGGGCAATCACAGGGCACTTGCTAATAATGAGAGCCATGATGTACGGAGCACAAAGAGGCACCCTCCTTTGAAAAGTGGCACAGACCATTTCATTCCAAATGACATCCATCACATCCATAGGTAGGCCAAAGTCACGGTGGTGATGGGTGGCGAGCATAATATCCACCATGAAGGCATGTATCTCATCAACATTCCCAGCACGAGGGGCGACGGTCTCACGAAAGATGCGATGCAAGATGTCATATGTAGGGAGAAGCCCTTTGATCTTTCCAGGGATGCCGCTCCCCCGGATGTACAGTGGTGCAAGAACATCCTTCTTCATGGGACGATCATTGTCGTGGCACCGAAAGCCAACGGGAGTCTCTTTGCCACGGTCTTCGTACCCGAGAATAGCCCCGAACTCAGCCAACGTTGCTTGTTTTACAACACCCTCGGTCATCCAGGTGAGAGTCCGAGTCTGATTCTTGGCAAAGTGAACGGTTGCATAGAACTGAGCAATGAGCATTGGATCATAGTTGCACCGGAACTCCATAATGGGAAGCAAGCCAATGTTGGTGCAAATGTCAATGGCTTCACCAAAGTAGTTTAGGTTCTTCCTCACATGATTCATCTCGATCCATTTTTGAGGAACCACAATTTTGTCATCTTTCATGAGGATCTCATGGAACACCCGCTCCTGGAACTCCGTATAGAAGAGGCTACCTTCCCGAGCATGAGAGCGAGTAGCCACATATGGATTGACAACCCGTAGGTCATGAAATTCTGTCTTAGACAAATCAAACAGCAGCTTTGGCCTAGATGGCCTGGAACTGTAGCTCTTGCGAGGACCGGAGGGAGGAGGAGGTGGAGGAGCTTTACCATGACCAGAACTTTGCTTGACCCCCCACCCCGACGACCACGAGTTATTTGCAGTTTCAGACGGGCACTAGGTTGAGGCATGACCTCCTCTTCTGACTCAGTCTCTGATTCTGACTCATAGTCCTCGATCTCATAGTGAGCTTTGGAGCGTTTGCGCAATCCCCGGGAACCCCCTGCACCTTTTGATCCACATCTTTACCATTTGGATTTTGTTCTAGATGAGTCTTTGTAGCCATGGGAGTAGGAGCTCCATTTAGATCTTGCATTTTGAATCTCTTGAGCATATCTTGAGTATACTTGGCTTGATTGAAGAATGTCCCTCCTCTAACTTGCTTGATCTCAAAGCCAAAAAATACTCTCAACTCCCCCATCAAAGACATCCGGAACCTACTAGTCATAAGCTTTGATAATTCATCATTAAAAGCTTTGTTATGAGCCAAAGATAATATCATCAACATATATTTGGCATACAAAAAGCTCCCCATTGACTCTCTTAGTAAAAAGAGTGGGATCGATTCTCCCAACCTCAAAGCCACGGTCAAACAATAACTCTCTAAGGTGCTCATACCACGTGCGTGGGGCTTGCTTGAGCCCATAGAGCGCCTTATCAAGTTTGTAGATATGGTTTGGGAAGTTGGGGTCCTCAAATCCTAGGGGTTGCTTAACATATACCAACTCATTTAATGGACCATAAAGGAATGCACTTTCTACATCCATTTGTTGTAATTTGAAATTATGATGTGCCGCATAAGCAAGGAGGATACGAATGGACTCAAGGCGAGCCACCGGTGCATAAGTTTCTCCATAGTTGATGCCTTCAATTTTAGAATACCCTTGTGCAACCAATCTAGCCTTGTTCCTCACTATAATTCCATGCTCATCTTTCTTGTTCTTGAAGATCCACTTTGTTCCAATAACATTGTGGCAATCCTTTGGCTTCTCTACCAACTTCCACACTTTGTTTCTCTCAAAGTTGTTGAGCTCTTGGTGCATGGCTTCTAGCCAATACGAATCTTCAAGAGCTTCCCACACTTTCTTTGGTTCAATCATGGAGATGTGTGCTTGGTGTTCACTGAACCTCTTCAATTGTGCTCTAGTGGAAATACCTTTCCTTAGATCACCAACTACATTTTGTAGAGTGTGATCTCTTAATTCCAACATTCTTTCCTTTCTAGCTTCGCGACGAGCGTGGATCTCCGTGTTGTTTCTTGGAGGACCCTCTTCATCATTTTGATCCTCGTCTTGACCATCAATTCGACCTTGATCATTGTCGGACTCATTCTCTTCATTTAGAGACAAAGATTGACCTTTGTCTTGATCAAGTACTCTTCTAGCCTCAATTTCTGCTTGTCTCAAGGCATTTTTTACAGATCTTCCTTGAGTGATTGCCTTGGCACCATTTGACATCCTCGCGAATGAATCAACCTCCCCTTGACTTGAGTTATCACAATGATCATCATGATGAGGATCCACATCTTGTCTTTGGCTTGAGTCATTGTCCTCCTTGGTGGATGGAGCTTGTTGATGTTGTGAAGATGAGGGCTCCACTTGAGTGGATCATAGTTCTTCTCGATCCGCCATAAGGGATTCCTCAATGGGGCGGATATATCCCACACCCATTCTTCCTATGGCATCCTGAGGCATCTCATCATCTTCATCACAAGCATCAACACGCCCCCTTGGGGACCATCATATTCTTCGAAGGTCACATTACAAGATTCTATGACGGCTCCAGAGAGCTTATCATAGATTCTATAAGTGTGAGATTCGAGACCATAGCCAACAAAAATACCCTCTAATGCTTTAGACTCGAATTTGGACAAACAAACACCTTTTATGCGATAGAAACACTTACAACCGACACCGGAAGTAAGATATGTTGGGCTTGTTACCGGTAAGAATTTCATATGGAGTCTTGTCGATTTCTTTGCAGAGGTAGATCCGGTTTGAAGCATGGCAAGCGGTGGAGATGGCTTCGGCCCAAAAGTTGTATGGGGACTTAAACTCCGCCAACATGGTCCTAGCCATCTCAATAAGAGTCCGGTTCTTCCTTTCGGCCACACCATTTTGTTGAGGGGTGTATGCAGCGGAATATTGATGTTTAATCCCCTCATCACTAAGAAAACCATTCAAGGTGTAGTTCTTGAACTCGGTGCCATTGTCACTTCTTATGATCAAAACGGGAAGATTGTGTTGACGTTGAACCATGTTGATGAAGTCGATGAATGTATTTTGAGTCTTGCTCTTTAACTTGAAGAAATATACCCATGAGTATCTTGAAAAGTCATCAACGATCACCAAGCAATATTTCTTCCCACCAAGAATTGCATGAGATGGAGGACAAAAGAGGTCCACATGGAGAAGCTCCAATATCTTGGTGGACGAAATGCGGTTCTTAGGCTTGTGAGGAGCATCATGTATCTTCCCTAGAACACATGCCCTGCAAACACGATCTTTGGCAAAGGAGACATTTTCTTTTTGTCCAACAATATGGCCCTCCTTGTGGAGACTTTGCAAAGTTCTCATATTGACATGGGCTAGTCGGCGATGCCATAACCAACCCACATAGGCCTTTGCGAATAAGCACATCGCACTTGTAGTGGCTTGCCTCGAAAAGTCCACCACATACAAGTCATGTTCGACATACCCAACGAAAGCGACCTTGAGAGACTTGCTCCACATGAGAACCACAAGATCATTATGTAAAAAGACGGAAAAACCCATCTTTCCAAGAGCACAGACTGAAAGTAAATTGTACCCAAGGGTCTCAACAAGCATGACGTTCACGAGTGTAATGTCATGAGCAACCACAACCTTGCCGAAACCCAATACCTTAGATTTTGACTTGTCGGCATAAGTGACAGATATTTGATCATCATTTGGTCTTAGATCTTGAACAATAGAGGAGCTTCCGGTCATATGACTTGTGCAACCACTATCAAGCACCCACTTTGAACCTACGGAAGCATAAGTCTACAAAAGATCAAGCTAATTTTTTTAGGTACCCATTTTTCAATGGGTCCTCTTTTGTTAGCAACAAGGGTCTTGGGAACCCAAATAGACCAAGCAATATACCCATCATAAGGGCCAACATATTGTGCATACACATCACCACAATAATCACGCATTAGAACATAGTGAGGGTTAGCACTTCCCGCAAAGTCATCATGAGACATAGTTTTACCACTTGTGGTCTTACTATCCACAATGGTCTTGTTGGTCTCTTGTGCGGGCTTGGCCTTCTTCTTCTTGTTGTTCTTCTTCTTCTTAGTATTGGAGACAAAAACTATGCCCCCTTTATCACCATTAGGCCTTTGCTTGCTCAAAAGATCATCAATGGACTTGTTTCCTTGTGGAAATGTGGCCTTAGCAAGCCCCCCCTTCAACCTAGCATTCTCTTCAAGAATAGTTGTACTACTAGATGGAATGAAGTTACTAGGTGAAAGAATATTGGCTAATTGAGTTTGAAGCGTTTCATGGGACTTTGTGAGTGACAAGAGTTCACTCTCCAAAGCCTTGTGGGTCTTGTTAAGAAACCTAAAGTCCTCGGCAAGTTTTTCATGAACCACACCAAACTCAATTTTGTCCTTTTTAGCCCTTTTGAATTTAGCACTAACATGATCACGCTCTTTGATGAGTTTATTAACAATAATGTCATTGGCCTCATCAAGCCCTTCAAGTTTTAATTCAAGTGACAACCTAGTTTCTTGTTCTTCTTCTAGAGCATTGTTTAAAGCCTCTAGCTCAATCATGTGTTCATGCCCAAGTTTACATCTTACATCTAGAAGCTCTTGAGTATGTGAAAGTTGATCTAGGATGTTTCCAAAATGTAACTTAGCATCTCCTTCTAGGTTAGTCATAAACTCATCAAAGGCAATTAATTCCTTTTTAACATCAAGAGACATCGTTCCTCTTGCCATAAGGCAAGTGACGTTCTTGATGGGAGAGTTCTCATTTGGAGAATCGAAGAGTGAGAATGTCGGAGTAGAGGTGGTAGCTAGAGCAGCCACACCATGAGAAGTTTCCTCTTCCTCATCTTCATCATCTTCATTGTCGGAGTAGTATTCTTCATGAGTGATCAAGACAATTTCTCCCGACTTCTTGTTGATGGGGTTCTTCTTGATGAAAGGTTTATTGTAAGGTGCCTTGAGAGTCTTCTTCAACACAAGTTTACCACCATGATCTTCTCTCTTCTCATAGGGGCAACTTGCCACAAAGTGATAGCGGTCACCACAATTGAAGCAAGTTCTCAACCTAGTGGTATTCTCTCTTTTCCCATTTGGGTTGCTTCTCCGTTGCATTTCCATCTTGGCATTAGCGGGGTTCTTCCAAAAGTTCTTAGCATAGAAGGCCATATATTGACCATGATAAATCTTGACTTCATCGGGGTGGTCCATGGAGAGCCCTTCATCACTATCATCTTCATCCCCATGGTCCACAACATTGGCCTTTAAAGCAACATTGACAACATTGCTCATACCAAGGGCACGAGCACGGGCATCTTTGGCATTCTTGGCAGCAACCTTGAAAGCGGCCATCTCTTGCATAACTTCATTTGAGGTCATGAGATGATAGTTGTTTCTTCCTTGTAGGCTCTTCAATTCGGTGGGATCAAACGGCATGAGTGCACTCACATATTTCCTTTTTATCCATGCATCATCCACATGTGAGGCACCCACATTTCTAAAAGCGGTGGCAGTGGTCTTGAGCCTTCGGTACATGTCTTCGTGATCTTCACCTTCTTTCATGTAGAAGCCTTCGACTTCATTGCTTAGAGAATCATATCGGTTCCCCCTCATACTCTCATTTCCAACAAACAATATGGTGAGGGCATCCCAAGCTTCCTTGGCAATGCTAAAGTGCTTAATGTGTGGATAATCCTTTGTCCCCAATCCTTGTTGAATCATATGCAAAGCAGTGGCATTGAGTTGACTATTGACAACTTCTGTTCTTGTCAAGTTGTTTGGATCCCCAATAAAGAGTCCATGCTCGATGATGTTCCATAGTTCAATGCAAGAGCAGCGCACATGAGTTCTCATTAGTGATTTCCATTGAGAAAAAGTAGCAGACTCTTCAAGCTTAGGTGGGTCACCCCTATTGTACACATGAGGGTGAGGGATGGGAGGGTCGGGAGAGTACCAAGAATCACGGTGCTCACCCTTCCCTCCATCAAGTTGTGTGGAGGAATTAGCGTTGTCTAGTTTACCCCCCCACCACCATACCCTCGGGGGATACCAAAGTATTCCCTTTAGGTACAACGGATGGTAGATACTCTTGAGGATATGGGGGTGATGAGCCATCTTTGTCTTTAATAAGTTGCTCAAGCATCTTCTTTACTTCGTTGACCAAGGAAGAGCTCAATCTTGTTTCCAAGTTTCTGAGATCTTCCATGGTCACCGGGGTCGGCTCACTACCACCATCCCCTTCTTGGCTACCCATATTCTCTTAGGCGGTAAAGCCCAAATAAAGAGCCGAGGCTCTGATACGAACTGAAAGGATCGTATGGGCACCTAGAGGGGGGGGGGTGAATAGGTGCTACTTCAAATTTTCTTATTTTTCAAATTAAGGTTTGACAATAAGGTAAATTCTCTAGATAATGCAACTAAGGTGAATTTACCTATATGACACTTATGAAAGAGCTACCACAACACAAGGTAAGAATAAGTAAGTAAAGTGCGGTAAAGGATAAAAGTAACCAAAGTGGTGGACGCGGAGACAAAAGAATTTGTTTCCCGTAGTTCCTTCCTTTTGAGGGGAAGTACGTCTACGTTTGGAGAGGGGGTGGTTTCAAACCACCAACGCCACGAAAGGCCTCCCTTGTTCTCCGATGAATCTCACCCCAACGGGATCGATTCACCTTCCACTATATCGGCAACCTTCAAGGTGGAAGCCGACACCTTTACAAGTTTGGGGCACACATCCACAACTTAATCGGAGGCTCCCAAATACAAGCAAGCTGTCAAAGCAACCAAAGACAATCTTGTAAGAACCAAAACAAGAACTAGGGTTTCCAAGAAAACACTAGAGCAAAGGGGCCCTCAATTGAATGAGGGGAAAATGAAGGTCTCTTTTGGTGAAGTATTAGATCGGGGCCTCCTCCTTCGATTCCCCAAATATCAAGGACTTTGGGTGGTGGATTGAGGAGATCTTGAAGATTTGGTGGCTCCAATGGTGGTCTTGACTTTAATGTGGATGAGCATCTTGTCCCAAGGTAGGTGGAGGGGTATTCCCCAAATCTGGCCGTTGGAGCCTTTAATGCAGCGGTAGTACCGGAAGTTCAAGCGGTACTACCGGAGAACTCCGGTACTACCGGACCTGGTACCCGACGACCATCTTTCAAACTTCATACGCCCTGGCCACAGCGGTACCACACTTGATGCTACCGTAAGGCGGTAGTACCGCAAACGGCAACCGGTACTACCGGACGTGTAGTGGAATCAGCAGCTTGGTCGGAAAAACTCTCTGTCACGCCAGGTAGCAAAATGCGGTACACCGCATTTTGCTACCTAGGCATCCAAATGCTTTTTGCCAACATACAAAAAGTCTACTGCCACGCCAGGTACTAAAATGCGGTCATTTTAGTACAGGGGTGAGCAGTGGCCTTTTATAGGTTGGAAAAAGGCTCACCGCATTTTAGTACCGGAGCAGGCAGTAGCATTTGACAAGTGGTCAAAAAGCTACTATCGCGCTAGGTACTAAAATGCGGTACTATCGCTTTTTAGTACCTAGCCCGACTGAGGCTTTTTGACAGCTAGTCAAAACCTTCTGTCGCATCCGGTAGCAACCGCTTTTTGGTACCGCGCCAGGCAGGAAGTTTTTGACCATTGTAAAACATTTTAAATGCACCTGCGATACACTTGGCAAATAATTAGTCCGATATGTGTGTTGTTATAAACAACAAAATCACTAGGGATAGGAAATGTTCTTTCAGCTAGTAATCAAAATTACATAGTATTGGGATCATCACAAGTTGGCACGCAGGCCATTACAATAAATGACAACACATATGGCTCCAGCCGTGTTGCCCTACTCACGACACGCAGGTCATGCAAATTTTTATACATGCATCACATACACATATGGGCCATACTGATCACATACATCCTGCAAAAACAAGTTATGCATAGAATCGCATTCTACCGGATCATGTGACATCGCAGCACCTAGTTACCTTAACGAGATACAAAAGGGGCTACGATTAAGGGGGGTCTCCCCCTGCGGGGTTCGAAGGGGCAGCGCCCCTCGCGGTATCAAATTTTCTTTAAGGATTTTGATCGGCAAATCAAATTTACCATAAACCATCTGTTGTTCCGATCTGATCAAACTCCTTTGATCACGGTACATCGATTTTAGATTTAGGTTCCGATTCGATCAATCATATTGATCTTCGCATGATTCAACAGGATTTATGTGTCACTGTCTACCCCGATGGCGGAAACCGACTGGTAGGGGTAAGTTGTTCGACAACCTCAGAATCACGATCACGGAAAGCAAGATCATAGATCAATCCTGAACCACCGCAATATAAACGATCACATCATTCATATCAATCTGCATATCACCATCTGCAACCATCCCGAACCTATAACTGAACAACATCGGCTCTGATACCACTGAAGAGATACGGGTAGGCTACACTAGCGCAAATCAAAATTTTCTACCGCGTAAACCAGGAATACTGTTGTCATAGATCACGGGATTACCACTAGACGCGCAGTTGCGGAATTGATGAAGCGCGTCGAGGCAGTGCAGACGTTCCACGTCTCCTCCTTATTCTCGTCCCACGAGCAAGTCCCCTTGCGCGGCTCGTCCAAGTGCCACAGATGCAGCACCTCCGAGGTATCCACACGTGCGGGGTGTAAGCGTCAGACGCCGGACTGCTAGGTCCGCGCGTGCGACACATGGGTGAGGAGTGGCGGCTGGGTGAAATGGTCTAACCGTGATCAGCTCACCCCACCCTCCCTTATATAGGCGTCCCTAATGGGCTTCTACATTAGGAGCCCATTAGTAGCCTAAGCCTGGTCTAATTCGGATCCAATCCTCATTAGGCTTCCAGCCCCTTAAGTGTGTGACCCTATAGGTTCATAGACGTATAGACATGACACGAATACACTTATTCTGCCAATAGTTGGTAGTGGCCTCTAGCAAGACGTGCCAACTCCTAAACGCATACAAAGATCATATCAGACGAACCATCATAAGGTTTAGTATATGTCTTTCCCTTTGCCTCACGATATTTGGTCTAGCTCCAAGCTGACCTCCCTTTCTCGATACTGTGATTCGGAATCCCTTTACTAGGTTAACTCTTAACCATATGTAGCACGACCATGCATTTCTGAATCCGATCACTCGAGGGGACCAGAGATATCTCTCTCAAGTAGAGAGGAGCAAATCCCATCTTGATTGATCATGCCTTGCAGCATGCTTCAGGACAAACCCAAAAGCTACCTTTATAACTACCCAGTTACGGTGCAACGTTTGATAGCCCCAAAGTAGGTCGATCCACATCTCAAGTACATGCGACAATCTCAGGTCTAAGGACAAAATGTACACGATGTGTAGAGAGAGAGAGCTGCAACTAATTGTCAGTCTCAAGTTGGGTCAGTCCAACCCCATGTTCATAACATGTGTCCACATCATTGGTTTGACATCTCTATGTCTATGACTTGCGAAACATAGTCATCAACCAATCGACGTGTTAGTCTAATATTCACGTGTGTCCTCATATGAACTCCGACTAGGGACAACTCTTAAATGACCATACAAGTATAGAGTTTCACAAAAAATTCACATAATTGCCAATCAGTACAAGTTGCCTGATATGGATATTCAAGGAACATTACAATAACTCATGGATACATAAGAAATATAATCATCTCTATGATTGCCTCTAGGGCATATTTCCTTCAGTTAGTTTAAAATCACGACACTTATTTAGATCATAGAGAATAACTGTTATTATATGGTTTTGTGCTAAAAAAGCAGATACGGTTATGGATCGATTTGTAAATTCTTTTGCATTAAATCGCATTTACCATCCCAAACTGGCATATATGCGGTACCACGGGCGATATATCTGGTTTCCCCATCCTTGTGTAGATCTTGAAAGACGGATATTTCAACCCATGTTTTTGGCCCACGCGTCACGATATCCTCATCCACGTGCCATCTGGCGCTCTCCTGCCTCGTTGTCATCGCCATGGACCCTTGGCTCCCTCTTGAGGTCGTATCCCATGTCGCGTGGCCCCAATAGGTGTTGTCTGTCACCGGTGTGCCTTCCATCCTCGGGTGTGTCGTCGCGCCTACCACTGCGTCGGCCATCTCACCGAAACGAAAGTGTAACTACCTCGGTGAATTACGCTCCTAGTTACAAGCCTGGATGAGCGGAAATGGTTGAAATAGTACGGTGGGGCCCAAATGCCACTCACAGGTAGACCTTTCGGCCGTCCCAACCATTTCCAAACATCGGGACAAGAACGGGCGGCGTAATCGGCAGGCGAAGGGATCAACTACATACACAAATGGGTATGTATGCAAGCCACCATACAACAGTACATCAGAGCCATTCCATCTAAAAGAAATAGAAATATTGCAGCGCCATACGGCAAGATCCAAATATCCTAGATAGATATAATAGTTTAGGATATCTCCTCATACAACAAACATCAGAGTATCAGGCGGAAGCGGCAAACAAGATCCGAGTACGGATAAGAAGCAAATCGGCATAAGATGCCCATTAAATAAACACATCCCGCCCACAGATCTCACGGATCCCCGTTCCCGGAATCTCTACACCGAATGATCGTTGTCCACATCGTCCGTCTCCTCCACCCAGTATCCATCTTGCGAGTGTACATGTTCATCTGAATCAAATAATTTATCGTGTGAGACCCTAGGGGTACTCAGCAAGTCTTTATGCCTCTAAAGGGGACACAACCTGGGGTGACGCAATTGCAGCAAAAGATAAACCCTAACAATTCTATAGATACTCGCTAACCATCCGCCTAACCAAGATAGACGAATGTCCGTGAATTTAATAATAACAGTTATATTAGTAATATTAACAGATCCATCCTCCTCCTCGCTTACCAACGAGGAAGCGGACGAACACCCCCCATCCGTTGGCAGTTTTATTAACCATTCCATGAGTGTTGCACTATTTACTAGTCAATTACTTAGTCAAATTAAAAACGGTACTTTAGTTATGCTTGTCTATGATCGAGAAACTGTGCTCCAAGTCGTCCTTAACCGCGGACACGGCTTTCAGAAAGTTTTACCCTGCAGGGGTGCACAAGTAGCAACACACACTCGATCAACCTCGGAAAAACCAAATCAAAACCCAACGAGGCTTTCACGACAAAGCAATCACAAGATTCAGAAATATTTCAGGGGGCCACCCCATTAAGTATACCCGCAACAAAGTTAGCTGACTTCGAGACGGACTCAAGGTTTGTGGGGCCGGCTGTAAACGACTGGGAACCCGAAAGTGTGACTGAGCTTGTCGATACCGCGTAAACGGGTCACGATCCTAAACAGTACAGGTGCTCCTCGCACAATCGTAAATAAAGCAGTAAAGCATGGCATAAGTACTGGATAGTAAATAAAACCTCAAACTAGTTTGTGGCCCCAAGAAATAAGAATGAATCAAGCTCTGGCTCAGGGGGGTCCCATAAGCCTCCCGGATGTGGATAGCGCGAATATTCAAGGAACAGGAATCAAGTACTCGGGGTCCTACGGGACACAAGTGAGCATGAAAAACCAAATAGCAGATATTGCTCACCGGTGCCACTTTCATTAGTTATCCCATACTACTCAGGTTAAGTTGTTTAGGTACCTCGTTATCCATCAGACACTCACATACCCTACACATGCTGTTCTACGACCCGCATGGCTCAAACAACTCCTGTAGTAATGGCTCATGGAATGGAGGAACAAGCTTCGGTGGGGTTTAAAAGTAAAGGCTATGCAATACTTGGGATTCAGTTTAATGCAATCGCGACTCAATGATGCAGGAATAAGATAGAGTCAATAGGTACTATATGTATGCAAGCATGTGGTAGTGCTTGCCTGGCAGCTCAGTTGAAGCGAGAGAAGGATCTGGGTAGTGCTCCTGGTTCTCTTGATATATCTCCTGCTCAGCGTCTATTCGAAGAAGAACCAAACAAACAAGGACCAACATAAATAAAGTGCACAAGAATATGAATAAGATGCGACAAGCAAACAATCATGCCATGATGAATGATGCACAATTTGCATGGCAATAAAGTAGCATGGCATGGGTGAGGTGTGGAATACAAGAATAAGCATTTTATTGAGTTTTAATCATGTTTTATACTCAATTAAGTTGCTGTTTACATTATATTTATATGATGCATGCTGCAAAACAGAACATGGAATGCATAAACAGAAAGGTCTCGTCGAGCTAATCATTTTAGACATATCATTTGTTAAATTTGGAGTTATAAAACAAAAGTTATTAATTAATTAAGGAAAAGGGTATTTTGTTATAATTTGGGACAACTTGAAATTTAAAGTGTGCAAAATATATTTTGGATAGCATATTTGAAATCCTCACATTTTTCTGATTTCAAAACATATATTATTTGTATTATTTGGAATTATGAATTTAAATTTATTTTAAAGTCAAAATTAGTCAAATGGAGTCAAAGTCAAAGGTTTGACTAGTTTGAACCCAATTTGAACAGATTGGAATAGAATCAAGATTGTGAAAGATATGGTTGCCGTACTAAATTTGACAATAGAGCAGCAGATAGCAGGGACAAAATAAGGAAAACAAAATGAACTATGTGGAAATGGAGGTTTGATCTCATGACCTCCTAGGTGGTGGATCAAGGTTCTAGCCAGTAGGCTAGTGCTCTGTTTGTGTTAGAAAGTAAGCGCGGCATTTTATCAACAAGGCCGAGCGAAGCTTTCTGCTGTAGAAACTGAAGACGGGTTCACAGTTGACAGAGGCAAAAAAAATTGGTAGGAGAAAAGGTAAACTGGGAGTTGAACCGGGGATCTCAGGTCAGAATTCATGCTAGTGGCCAACATGCTACACTTCTATTGACGAACAAGGATATGACGCAGCAGCTTTTGACCTAGACACGTCGGGTTCGGCTCATGAAAACTGAAGCGAACAACACTGTCAGTACTGTTCTGAACCTTGGTGTGGTTCGCGTCAGAGACAGGGTGGACACAGGAAGGAGCGGGGCTTCTGATGCCGAACAACGATGGGGAAGAAGGGGAATCAGAGCGGGGCCTCACCGGAAGGTCGTGATCGTGCTCGACGCGGTCGGAGGAGGACTAGGGCAGCCGGAATCGACCATGAACGACGGTGGCCGAAGCTATTGTTGAGGACGATTCCATCGCGTGCGAAGGCCCCGAGCTCGATTCCTTCCGCCAGGGCAAAGAGGAGGACCCTACGGAGACGGGGCCGTGATCATCTCGGCTTGAGGGCGACCATGGAAGCAGGGCAGCGGTGAGGTCATGCTCGGTTTCCTCTCTGGTTTGGAGAACTCAAAGAGAAGAGAGGGAGGAAGATAGAAAGGAACCGACGGCGTGGGGAAGGGATAAAGTGAGAAGCTAGGGTTCCCTGGGGATGGATTAAAAGGAAGAGGGAGTGGTTGGGGAGCTGCTGATGTTGACAGAGGAAGGGGAGCATGCGTTCTGTGTGTGTAGAGGTGGAAGACGACAAACAGGAGCCTCGCGTTCCCTTCGCTCGTTGAAGAGGTATGGGCCTTGGGTGTAGAGGGAGGAGGGGCCGTTCAGGCTGGCCTGAAACTGCTGCTGCTTGCGGCTGGGCCAGGAACAAAAACAACAACGCAGATCGGAAGAATTGTGGCCCGTATACAAAAGAACTGGGAAACAAAATAATAAGGATTGATCGGGGCATATGGATAAATATGGATAGATGATTAGGGAAAGGTTTTTGAATAAATTCAAATAAAATAAAAGAAGCAAAAGATGCACAAGACCACATGTAAGTTGGGATTGATTAAAGGACACATGCATGTATTGATCAGGAAGAGTGTAATATGGCACATGCACTTGAGGAAGATTGAGTGAGAAAATAGGGACAAAAGCACTAGAATTAGAACATGGTCAAGTTTGAATGGATGGAACCACACTATAGCACATGGAATGATTTAAAATACGAATATAAAAATGGAAACCATATGTGCCTTATGTGGTAGGATTAGATTAGGGGATAAGATGGAGACCATAAATTAGAGAGAGGGAGTAGAATCAAGAGATGATGCCCCCAACTCAACTTGGGCATTTAAACAATATATCAATAACCAAATGCAATATCAAGAGGCAAATACAATTAATGATGCATATGAGAGAAGAACCAAACCAAAAAGGGTTTTATATGATGCTCAAATGCAAGATGGCATGATGACATGAGCATGATATAATTATGATGCAACAATTACATATATGAAGTAGCCATTCTATTACTAGACCAAGTAGCATTACAATTGTTAGACAATTGGGATGCTACAGAAAGCGACAAGGAAAGTGTGTTGTTAATGCAAGCAACTCACATACCCCCTACATCCTCTGGCCTCACCACTGCGGGAGGATCCAACCTTCCCCCTACGGCGCCGCCGCAGGCTCGACCAAAAATGAACCACAAGAAGAGGAAGAAGCAGAAGGGTGCAATCCTACTCGCCCACAACGGATTCCACCCCTACTTGGGCCAGATCCCGGTGCCTACTACACCAACGCCACATACACATGGCTTGTCCAATTCTCATCTAAAGGGTACGAATTTCTCTCCTTTCGTTTGCACTATTTTTCAAGAGTTTTTTTCGGTGTCCCCCTCCTTCTAAGAAACTGAAAACACGGAAACGGCCAGGATTAATCGATATCCTTCCTGCCCTCCGAACCGAAGGGTATTGTTTAATCCTCGCCGTCCTTGTATTTTCAATTTCTTCACTTTGAAAGAAAGGGGAGGACACCGAAGCACACCTTATTTAAAAATTCTAGCTTCGATTTGTGTGCAATATAGTTAGATTTGCCTTATTTCCAACTCTACCTTTGATTTGTGTGCAATATAGTTAGATTTTCCATATTTTTCAACTGTATCTTAGATTTGCACACGACGCATATGTTGGAGGAGAACTCGGTGGACATCAGTAGTGAGCCCATTAGCGGTTTTGAAGAAGAGTTTGATGCTGACGAGTTGGAAGAGGTGGATGAGGAAATGTTAGGTGCCTCAGCTGCAAATGGTAAATCAAAGAGAACCACCAACTACGCTGATGTTGAAAACATAGGATGCGGCAACCAGGAATGATCAATTTGGAAAACAGTATTGACAAAGAATTGATGATAAATTCCATCCGATGATTTTCTCAAAAAACAACCCGAACATTGAGGTCTCTCCAAGCCAGATAACGTGACATTTGGTGTTTGTTTTGCGGTATCACCTGGCGTCGGCACAGACATCCTGCATAGATATGCTGCAAAACTGAATATGCACCGACGCTTTTCAGCAGAAAAACAGTTTTGCAGTTTACCGCATATATGTTTCGCGGTGCCAGATATGTGGTACTCCCTCTGTTTCAAACTATAAGATGTTTTATGTTTGTGAAGTAAATGTATCTAGACCCCTTTTATTTCAAACTATAAGATGTTTTATGTTTGTGAAGTAAATGTATCTAGACCCCTTTTAGGTATAGATTCGTCCGAATCTATACATTTACTTCACAAACCTAAAACATCTTATATTTTGAAATAGAGGCAGTACATGCTAGAGTTGCTCCGAGAGGATGAAATAGACACGACAGAAACGCACGTGACTATTATTTACGGTACTTTACATGGATCTGCTATAATTACGTAGAGAGTGGAATGTCCACAGCCAGCCCATGTTAGCTTCTGTGAATGTTGTTGCAAACAATAATTCGGTGGTGGACTCCTTCAGACTTACTGGAGCTAGGTTGGACTTCATCATGAGAGTTGAGCTCGAGGAACGAATTCAGCATTGTAAATCTATAAGTTGCAATACACACATGCATGCAACCTGGGTCGTCGGCGGCCTGACCCTTTTTGGAGCTAGCGTGGGCAGAAACATTGTGTGTGTGCCTGTCAGCAATAGTGTCACATGGGGCTGTCACCCATGCTATGCATGTGCATTATTAAACTAGCCGGTGAAAAGTATCTTCTGCTTCCGAGATCCGGTTGCTAAATTTTCGAAAATGAAATTTGCAAATTTTATAAAATTCTGAAAAACAGTTCCAGGATGTAGTGTATCCTATGAGCATGAAAAATTGTAAAGCTAAATTCTTTAAATTCTAGGCTAAATGAAATAACAAAACCGACAAATTTTAGAGTTTTGAAAATAAGCAATGTTTACTATACTCAGATCCGTACTTTTAGCTTAAAGAAGAATTTAGGATTTTGGTTTGTAGGACATATCATTTGGTACCTCTAGATTTTTTCCAACATTTTAAAGATTATAAAATATTATATTATTTTGAAATAAAGAGAACTATGTGGTGCTCGGAGCCAGAAATCCCTACTCACTAGCCGGCTAGTATAGTACGACCAGTACTAGTAATAATTCAAACTCCCTCCGCTCCAAAAGGATCTCGCATATTTGACTAAATTTGAATGTATCTATACAACATGTAGGGTTTGTTTGGTTCATAGCCACAATTTTCCAAGCCAAAGTTTGGCAACTTGGTATCCGTTTGTTTTTTGCCACATTTTGGTTTGCCATATTTTATTATTTATAGGACCCATTCATCATAGAGTGAAACATTTGCCAAGTTTTGCCACACTTTGTGGCGTCTAATTTTTTAGCCACACTTGCCAAACTTTGGCTTGGCAAATTGTGGGCAGCAATCAAACAAGCCCTTAGTATATACTCTCTTCGTTTAGAAATATAAGATGTTTTAAGTTTGTGAAGTAAATGTATCTAGACACCTTTTAATATGTAGATTTATTTAAACCTATACACTAAAAGGTGTTTAGATACGTTAGCTTCACTAATCTAAAACATCTTATATTTTTAAACGGAGGGAATAGATAGATATATCTGAATATAGATAATTTTGCGACATCATTTTTAGGATGGAGGGGTATTAAACCGTGCTTGGTTCATGTGAGCATCAACATGTGCATTTGTTACTTCTGCAAGAAAACATAAATCTTCATGTACATAGAAGCCATCATCAACAGGGATATACACATGGACACATCGGCCTTTAATTTTGCGATCCAGAAGACCTATCCTGCCTTTCGTCCTGCTTTGCTTCGCTCGTGGGCGAGATAGACAGGCTTATGGGCAAGACAGATAGCTAGATAGGGTTTGGTTGGTCCGCTCGCCGGCCGGCTCATCAGCTGATGATGCGCGCGCGCCATGGCGAAATCGACGCGGCACCTAACCATGCAAACTCAAATAAACTCATGGCAGCTGCCCATCAGTCCATCATGATCCCGTGTTACTTACGGGCCGGTGCGTGCGTGACCAATTATCACTGGCACACTTATCAGCTAGTATTGGAAGAACCAGTCCGGTCGATCGAGATGTGTAGGGAGCCGTACCTGTCTCGGTCCACCGAGAAAGGAGAGTACGTACGTTGCCAGCGCAGGTCCTTTGCGTTGTTGTAGCGAGTGTGGTGGTTAATCTTCAGATTATCTCAGGTGTCACTAGTGCAGAGCCCCCCTTTAACTCCGGTTGGGAGGGTCCTCTAACAGCGGTTCCCCAACCGCTGTTGAGGGTTCGGTGTTAGAGGGAGGGCGCTTTAACACCGGTTCCTATACGAACCGGTATTAAAGGGTGGCGCACGTGGGGCTGCCACAGGCCTCAGGGCCCCCCTTTAACACCGGTTCGTATCTGGAACCGGTGTTAAAGGTTCTTCTGCCGCGGCAGAGATTTAGGCCGTTTTCCTGCCGCGGCAGAGGCCTAAATCTCTGCCGCGGCAGACTTCTGCCTCTGCCCCGTTCTGGGCGTATTTCTGCGGGAGGGGGGGGGGGAGCGAGGGGAAATCGATCGGGAGCGGTATACTTATAAATCGTCATCGGTACATACGAGTACATGAATAATTAAGCAACTATTATTATACACAAACATCGTCATCGGCACATACATCGCCATCGGCACATACATCGTCATCGTTCATTTTGGTGGATATCTATAGAGTTCTCCGCCAGGCGTGACGACCTCATCGTCTCGTCTGATCTTATACCGCAGTGCAGTGCATACCGGGCATGCATCCAAATTCTCGTACTTCTCACCGCGGTAGAGGATGCAGTCATTAATGCAGGCATGTATCTTCTGCACGTCTAATCCTAGAGGGCAGACAACCTTCTTTGCTTGGTATGTACTGTCAGGCAACTCATTATTTCTTGGAAGAAGATTCTTCATTTTTACCAACAACTTTGAAAATACGCTGCCAGTCACACCATTCTCTGCCTTCCATTGCAGCAAATCCAGTGTGGCACCTAGCTTTTTGTGGCCATCTTCGCAAGTTGGATACTACAATGTTTTGTGATCCTTTAACATCTGCTCCAGCTTCTCCTCCTCCTTTTCAGTTTCACATTCTTTCTTTGCATCAGTAATGGCCCGACCAAGATCGGGCCCATCTGCTCCCTCTTGATCTTCATTATCTACCCCCGTTGCAGTATCATCATATTCAGGATACATATTATGATAGTTTTCATCATCCTCTTCTTCTTCGTTATCTTCCATCACAACCCCTTTTTCTCCGTGCTTGGTCCAACAATTATAGCTGGGCATGAAACCAGATCGAAGCAGGTGGGCGTGAATGGTTCTGGTATTTGAGTAGTCTTTCTTGTTCTGACAGTGAACACACGGACAGCACATAAAACCATTGTGACCACGGTTTGCATTAGCCACAACGATGAAATTTTGGAGGCCCGTAATGTACTCGGAAGTGCGGCGGTCACCGTACATCCATTGCCGATTCATCTGCATTAATATGTAGTATATATCAAAAAATAATAGGAAGATGACCATTTATATATATAGTACATCAATGACACATGAAACTATAGTTGCCGACCTCGACCGAGAAGGAAAAGAGCAACAAGAAAGCTTATTTTGAGCTCTCGGGCATTTCATCGAACACCTCTAGTGCATATGAAAAAAACACAAACTAGCACTCTTCACACCCTCTTGCTAGGCTCCAAAATGTGAAAGAATGGAAGAGTGGGGTGTGTGTGGGCTGGGGTGGTGTCTTATATAGCCCCCACCCCTTTAACACCGGTTCGTGCCACGAACCGGTGTTAAAGGGGGGGGGGGTGCGCGGGCCACTGGTGGAAGGACCTTTAACACCGGTTCGTGGCACGAACCGGTGTTAAAGGGGGGGCTCCTTTAATGCCGCAGAGGCCACGCTGGTACGGCCCCCCCTTTAACACCGGTTCGTAGAAGAACCGGTGTTAAAGCCCATTTTCGGGATCAACAAAAGCCCTCGTTTCCACTAGTGTGTGTAGGGAATCACATCAAAAGATGACCGTTTATTTGCCACGGTATCATAGATAAAAAAGATGACGTGGCATCATATTAAGTTATGACAAAGAGTGTTGTTGTATCTTAGAAAAGATACAACTCTTGCACGCAATCATAGACAAAAATGGTTGATAGTCCAATCAAATGCATACGTGAGAGCAACAACATTAAATTAAGATACAACTTTTAAGATAGTGCAATGCTCGTTCTTATAAACGTTTAAGATACAACTAGGCGGATCACTAGTGCCCACATATACTGCATTAAGATAGAACTTTTAAGATACAACGTTTCTTAGCTATTTATATCTTATATGCTAAGATACACTCCATCGTAAAAGGTCATGCTCGTTCGGTCTCGAAATAAGTGTCAGAGCACGAGTTTAGACAAATCCCCCACATCTTTTCGAGATGGAGTGAGTGCTTCTATTATCTGAAAATAAGTAATTTAGATTTATCTTGATTTATAACTATCTACACTAAAACATATCTCGATACATGTGAATCTAAGCAGAATCAAAGTTACTAATTTGAGGACCGAGAGAGTCTTTTTTTCTTCTATAAGAATAAGGTATGCCGTTGCATATTAAAAAAAATTATGGAAGCCCGGAGAGGCAACACCTGTCTTTGCAGCCCTTGCGTACATTTGATCTGCTAGTTGCTTGCCAACATGTAGTATACCACCACCAGCAGTTAGCAGCACATATACTAACATGTGCACTATTATATTATCAACATATAAAGATAGATAACTACCATCACAACGTACACATCGTGTTCTGCTGCCCGCTGTGTCAAATGTTAATCATGGAAGCCGAAAAAGGTTAGAACTGTTACGAGAGAATGGACTTTGCATTTGGACAATGATATAGATGTGTGTTGGATTGGAACGTTTCGCGATAGTGGGCTCAATATTCAGACAACAAACATCGGACTAAAGTTGACCAATAATAAGCACGCGTGCTGTACTGATATAGTCATGTTACATTGATGTTCAGTGTCCACACAAACTGATCCATGGACTCCAATCGCATCAGATAACAGCTATTGTACCCGCAACAAAAAAACAGATCTAGATCTGACATTATAGTTGCTTATTATATCAAAAAGGATCATAAAAGCACATAGTTAAATGCACGACCACCTAAAAAATCAACGATATGAACAACCATCTTCTTGATTTATTAGTTGATTTAGTTTGCACAACAATGAGAACCAAAATTAGTCAGAAATTAATGTAAACATAATTGTTTGCTCTCGTAAGTTATTTTTGTTTATCATTAATGTTTATATCATCTTTTTGCCTAGCTCGGGCTATTTCATGAATTAATCCAATCCTAGCGGAAATAAGTAGTATTTATATACTAAACTTTTAAACTTATTGATGATTTATTTTTGTAAATTACAAATTTAATTAGTATACTATTTCATATGTAGTTATCGTAATTAAGCACATAATAATAGTTCTAATATGAATTATATGTGCTATGTTATACAATTCTAACATAATTCATTGAAAAGTCAGTATCTTAGTGATAATTTAGGTGATTTTTGTAGAAAGAATCTTATTTTTTTATAATTTCCCATTATATATTACATTTAACCACCTTGAATGTGATTTAAATAATGAAAATGTGAAACTCGCATGCAAATTAATTTGTTACAATTTTATTGTTATATTTTCATATGTGTATCCACACATATTTTAGTGTCCTTAAATATGTTGGTAGATATTTCCAAAATGTACCATCTAAGAAATATCTTAATACACTTTCCGCATGCAGAAACGGTGTAGCCAAGTTGTCGAATCCAACTAGTCAATTCAGAAACAAGAGTCTTCACTCGTATACATTTTCTGCTGGGATTTATACGAGAAAACTAAGGCTTAACTTGTATGGAAGTGCATCTAGTACCCTCATGTGTTTTCGATGATTGATGACAACACTAGTTAAGGGGCTAACTATTCGATCTATTGTTTACAGTTGCACAGTTTGATAGGGACATTATAGAATAATTGTCTTATTTGAACCACAAACTTTTAACCATAATCGAACTATAATATGCACTCACATAGTATTGTACTTATAATCCAAAATTCCCCACTGTTGCCTCCCGTGGGAGTCCGGTCTGTGTCTCGGTCCTGGTGTAGCCGATCATACGAAAAGACCAGCTAAGCGTCATTAGCTTGGTCAGCCTTTACCTGACCAACTAACTAATAATATGCAAGCTCATCAAACAGCGTTCCATTCACATTTGCCTCCATTTTGAAAAACATTCCATTGCACACTAATTCCATGCTTCCGGTAACGGGTCACTAGTACAAAATCGTTACTTAGAGACGGTGCCTAGAGGCGGTTTAACTCAAAAAATACAAACAACCGGCTGTGTTCACTAATCTCAGACAGTCGTAATTTTGTGACCGCCTCTAACTCTATCCTCAGACGGTTTGCAATTGGCACCGTCTCTAGTACTACTTTCTCCTCAGCCGCTCTTTAAAATGAAACGCCACTAACGTTTACCCGAGAAGAACAATAATAGAGATCGTCTCTCTTAGATCACTCAACCGCATCTGGTCAGAAATATTAATTGTCTCTCGGGGTCTACTGAGGTGGGCGATTATGCCGTCTGTCTAAAAAACTGGCTTCATGCACGTTCTCGATGTAGCATGCACGTGTTGTTAATGCAATTAGAAAGTAGAGATCGTGTATGTTGGAAATATACCCTAGAGACAAATAATAATATGGATTATTATCATATTTCATGAAGTTTATAATTAGGTTTTATATCATGCTATCATTGTATTGAAAGGTAACTTCAATACACGTGTGATATGTAAACAACAATAATTCCTAGTGAATCTCTAGTCACTGGTTCATTGGTCAACAAATGATCAGGGTTTTCTGATCATGTGGTATTACATTCCAGTTGACAATGGAGTCACCTCAATGGGAGAATGAGATGGTGAACATACCTAAACTAAGCATCGTTAACGTGATCATGTCACAAAGTCCACGTTTCGATTGTTAGGAAATATAGTGACTTGTTCCTCGGACCGTGAGACCATATTTAATCACTGTCTCCCGAGATTGTCTTGCGAGCATCAAACGTCACTCAGTAAAATGGTGATCATAAAGGTGTGATCGGATACTTCAAAGGGGCAGGTTGAGGTATATGAGTCAAGAGTGGGTTTGTCCATCCGCATGACTAAAGATATTATGGGCTCACTTGTATAAGTTATATCCATAAGCTGCGCAGCGTGTGACTAGGTCATGGGGATATCACTTATCAGAACAAGTAAAAAGTAGCAATTATCGGTAACGAGGTTGAACCCGACATGGTGATATCGTTGATCAAATCTTCGACAATGCAAGTATCGTTGAGACAAAAATAATAGGACACATTGTTGATGGTTCAACGATAAGTTTCATGGATTGCACGGATTGGTGGCGGGATCCATGAAGCAGGTGCGATCACTGGTGGTGTCACCCGCTCGGGGAGGCGAAGGCCAGGCGTGTTGCCGGCGAGTGGATGGTGAATTCGATGGCGCCGAAAGAGAAGGTGGTTCTCAAACTCAGACAATTCATAGATTGCAGGTGTCGAGGCCATCGAGATCGAAAAATCAGCGCTCCTAGTTCCCACAGACGACGTCAATTGACGTTGGCTTAACACGTCAATGCCAATTGTTGATGGACTTGGGTTTGAGGAAGAGGGGTGAACTAGAGATCTCGTTCGGCTAATACGCAAGCAAAACAGGGACACAATGTTTACCTAGGTTCAGGCCCCCAGAGGAAAAAACCCTACTCCTGCTTCACTGCTCTGGTTTATCAAAGGAACCGAAGGTTACAGGGGGTGTCTTAATGGCGATGGTGCGCAGATGTAATCTGACAGGTGTATGTGCTAGGGTTTCAGATGATCCTTCTTGTTGTTCCCTCCTGGCCTTTATATGGGGATGCCGGGTCTCAGGATAAGGCTGACTCGGTTACATGTTAGGGTTTCTTCTTTTAAACTTTCTATCTTAAGCTATCCGTATTCTCTAAGGAGTCGCATCCTTCACGAGCCTAGGCCACCCGAATCCTCCTGGGCTTCGTCATCAGGTGTGGATCGTCACATAGGATCTCGCTGGACCAAACCGGATAGGCCAGTCTTGGGTACCCATAGGGCATACCTATGTCAACTAGTATTACAATATAACCATGAAAATGGAAAGAACCATTTGGACCTCTGTCCGAATAAGAACATGAGCAACACATATGAATATGAGCACTATCTTAGCAACATAAATATCGAGAACTATCACCGCAGCATACACATTGTGTTGTGCTGTGCTCTTTGTCAAATTGTTGGATTGGAACGATTTGGTAACGGTGGACTCAATATTCAGACCACAAACATCGGATTAAAGTTGACCAATAATAAACATGCGTGTTGTACTGATATAGTCCTGTTACATTCATGTTCAGTGTCCACAAGAAACTGATCCATGGCCTCCAATCCCAACGGATGATGGCTGCTGGATCGGACATTATAGTTTCTTATTATGGCAAAGAGGATCAGAAGAGCACATAGGATTTGGGTAAAAAAACATCTACTAGTACTAGCATATATAATACCATGAGAATGGAAAGAAGGTCGGACCTTTGTCTGAATAATACATAAGCAATCATGACAGTTAAACCAAATATAGTTGGTGCGACTACTACTCCATATAACTAAAGAGAATACTATGAAGTGTAGCATCCACCTGGCCATGCTTGTTTAGGATAAACACAAGAGCAAAAGAACTGATTCAGAATCAGTTGGTGACAAGTTGACTTCCCTCATCATGCACCTGCTACACCATGAGTCCCTCTTTCAAGCAAACTTTTAAATGAAACCACCATAATTAATTCACAACTTTTCTGGTTATACAAGTCCATATAAAAGGCAGGAAGTGAGGGCCCGTGTCTTGCTATCTCCATGCTCACCTTTTTAGTGGCAACTAGCAATCCATCGATCTCCTTTGTTGCCTTAGCTATCTTATGTGCTGGAAAAGATTCTTTTATTCTGCAATTTCAGACCAAGAAAGGCAACTATTCTTCAATTTCAGACTAGAAGAGATAGTAGCTAGCTTTTGTTTGCTAGTGTAAAGGCATTTGGGGATAGAGCCTAGAGGATTTCTATTAGAGTGATAATGATGGACTCAATTATTGTTATTATCTAGGCGTCTCATGCTAAAAGGGTTTTCACCAGAGGTTAAATTTAGGCCTGCACACCCATTGGATCACCTAGTCTAAAGCAGATGGCATGGCAATACAATTTTCTTAAGCTGAACCGTTAACACACTATTATTTCGGAAGAAGAAACAGGATTGTAGTAGATGTCGCAGGGGAAAAACCACAGGACAGAAGACAAACATCATGCCTTAAGCCGGCTTCGTGTACAAAGGACGTGGAGATAAGCAAGATGCATGAGTACACCACCAACAATACATACGTACTTAAGATAGAGAATTAGCATTGCCTTGTGTTATATGTGTTGTGCTGCGTGTGTCAATCCCAATCATTGAGTAAAAACGGCTACCCCCCCCCCCCCCCCCCCCCCCCACCCACCCCACCCCACCCCATTTTCAAATTTCGAATTTAAAATAGTTTATATAATTGATTTTTTAATCCCTTTAATTGACATAGAAAGTGCTCCGTTCCTAAATATAATACTGTTTGGCAAGCCAAATTGACTTTCCAAACATGGGGACTGAATTCCAGTTACATTCCTGACGGGTCCAAACAACAGGTAATTGCTGCTGGTTCTGACCGTTACTACCTGCTTATGGCCAGGCGGATCACTAGTGCACTTATTTATCTATTATATACAAAAAGCAATATAAAAATGTTTTTTAAGGTATTAGGTTGATTCACATCACTTAAAAATATTTTGATAGTTAGATCTAAAATCTAAGTCTATGATTTATCAGAAGATTAATTGTTACGTAACTGTGTGCTAGTGTAAAGGCAAAAGTAATTATTTATGAGATCCTAGATTGTTAAGATTAATAAATATAGAATTTTGTAATGACATTCTCTCAAATTCTCCAAAACTGATTTCTACCCAAAAGTTAATTTTAAAAACCCGTATCAAATGGTAAATCGTTACAAGTAAATATAGAAAAACCCGTATGTAACAGATAGTCTTTAATAAAAAAAAGTACTTCTACGTGATAAGATAAGAGCAAACCACATTGCACTTTAGCAGATAATGAAAATCGTAAAAGCACAAACTTCTTTAGAAAAAATACATTACATACGCCTAAATTACTTTTCTCCATAATCGATGCTGGTATCCAAGTTAATTCTAAAACCTACCATGAATTATGGACTCAACGTGGCAACACGTATGGATATTTGAGATCTAAGTTCTAGACGATTATTTGTTTAAGTCGAGATGGATGGCAGTGTAGATTGATCAAATCTGGAAAACTACATCAGCACAATACAATTCTTGCTTGACATGTATTTGGTCAAGTCGAGATGGCGATGTAGACTGATCAAATCTAAACTTTTTGTAGTCTTAATCCAACATGTGTTAGTCTGATGTTTGGAAGTGACATAGAAGAAGTCAAGTAATCTAATATGAAAATCTCTACATTTTTGTGTGTGACATCAAAATGCATATTGGTTATTCGTTTTTATGTGACATCAATGCATCCCCTCTTAACAATCGATGCCTTCTAGCCAATTATAGTTGGATTGAAAATTGGTGTCATGTATTTTTTGAGCATTGGAAATATTATCCTTTTAGTCTATCTTAGCCTCCCATATATGATTGATGAAAAATCAAGGCTCGTGGCATCGATGTTCGACTCATAGTAACGTGTCAAGATATATATATCAGAACATACAAAGTGCTCCAAAAATATAAGAGAGGACATATAAGAGAAAAATATAAGAGAGGCTCCAAAAATTAACTGATTCATACGTCTATAGGACTATCTACGATATATAAAATTAATAAAAATGTAGCACTAAAAGGTTGAATTTACCTCGCGAGTTTTCAAATATTATAAAAGAAGAATTTGAATAGTAGGACCCTAAGATCAACAACCACACGATTGCGAGTGACAGGCTTCTCACTAGACCTATGCCAAAGTTTCTGAATTTGCTAAACTAACAAGGAGATGAGACGAGCCACGAGAACCACCAGCTTAGTTGATTATTGCGTGATAAATGTGCCATATAAGAGCATCGATATCTAGATAGAGCCAATATACCTTCATTCTACACGGCGCAATCTTGGCTACTAGGAGATTGTCGCGAATAGCACACTAAGCTAACATAGCGAAACTTCACCGTATAAATTCTTCCAAACCTTAAAAATTCCACACTAACATAAGAAAAACTAATGTGCTTACAAACACTAATGGTAATACAAACTCCTCAAAGTATATTTATCTTATATCAAGAACCTATCCATAGTACTACGCGCGCACAGTGATATTCTTATAGAAGGCCGATAAAAAGATTACATAATCTACCACACTCTATAGATGTGTGCATTTACAAATTTCTCACTATAAGAAAAATATAATATAAAAATAAAGATGCGCTTACTATCTGGAATATATTAGTCTTTACTTCATTCAGCAATATTATTTCCTATTGCGTCAGAATGGTCCAAACGTTATACATTCATTGCTCAAGTTATCTAAACATGAATTGATGCTTAAGTAGCCCCAAATTATTGTTGGAGATATTGTAGGGTTCGTAGCATAGAAAACAAAAAATTTCCTACGATGGAAACTATGTACCAAGATCTATCTACTAGATACAAACAACGGGCGGATGTATATCCGTAGAGAACATACCCTTGAAGACCGACAAAGCTTAACGAGTTCAACTCGTGGTTGATGTAGACGATCTCTTGCCGATCTCAAGATCGAGAGGAAGTCCTAGCGCCGCAAAGCAGCAGCGCATCCGTGCTCGCACACACGTACAAGACACCGGGCAACCTCCGCCTCCTCGCTCCAGCGATGCAGCGGAAGCACAACCCTTTCTTGCCGAATAGCCACCGGGAACATGTATCTCGCTAGTCCGAGACCATGGGGGATAAATTCTAGAGGGGGAGAGAGATCCTTCACGAGGAGGTGTAAGAGACAAGTGAGGAGGGGGGCTCCTTTTATAGGAGGAGGGAGGGCACCCAAGGGGGTGGCCGCCGGCCATGGGGCTGCCCCCTCCCCTCCTTCATTCATGTGGGTGGACACTCCACTCACAAAAGTCCTTTAAATTCCCTCCACTCAAAAGTCCACTCAAATTCCCATTAAATTTCCATCAAATTTAATGCAAACTCTCATTAAATAAAACTCTTTTATTTTATTCAGAATTTTGTCAATTACTTTAATGACAAACACTCACAAATAACCCCTTGCTAGAATTCCATTTCACATGCATAACCACTTTATGCAATTTCACCCGAAAACCTGTTTCGGTATCTAGTGAAATAAATTCCTGCGCTTGTTTATTCTTTCGGCATGAAACATTTGCTCCAACTGGATGCCAGTGTCCCTTAAGTGTGTCACCCTACGGTTCACGAATAATGCGGACATGACCGAGACCCTTCTCCGATCAATAATCAGTAGCGGGACCTGGAGATCCATACTGACTCCCACACATTCAACGATGACTTTTCCTGTGATCGTCGGAACCTTTTATGCTTGTATCTTAATCCCTTTGTTTCACGATATATTACATGTCCGAGATTCGATCATCGGTATCTCCATACCTAGTTTGATCTCGTTACTGACATGCACTCTTTTCTCGTTCCCGTGATATAACATTCTAGTGATCAAATCACTTGCTTGCAAGCTAACCAATGTGATATCACCGAGAGGGCCCAGAGCATATCTATCCGTCATCGGGATGAACAAATTCCACTCTTGATCCATGATTCTCATGGTTAAGGATTAGGAATACTTCGTAGTTTGTTTATAGCAATATAAACTCAATGACTTTGATCGTAATGCTATACTTCGGATGAATGTTCATCACACCATTACACTAATGTTGTGATCTCGTTATTAACAACATCCAATGTCTATGATCAGGAAGCCGTGATCATCTTGTTAATCAACGAACTAGTTTATGAGAGAGGCATAACTAGGAACTTTATGTTTGTTTATTAAACCACATGTATTAACGTTTCCATATTAATACAATTATAGCATGCAAAATAAACATCTATCATATACTTGGAATACACATAATAAACATTTTATTATTGCCTCTCAGGGCATATTCCCTTCAGTCTCCCACTTGCACTAGAGACAATAATCTAGTTACATTGTGATGTATCTAACACCCATGGAGTTCTGGTGTAGATCATGTTTTGCTCTAGGGAGAGTTTTAGTCAACGGATCTGCTACATTGAGATCCGTATGTACTTTACAAATCTTTATATCTCCATCCTTGACATGTTCGCGGATGGAGTGAAACCGGCGCTTAATATGCTTGGAATGCTTGTGAGACCTTGGCTCTTTGGCATTGGCAATGGCACCATTGTTGTCACAATAGATCACCATTGGGTCCAACGCGTTTGCAACCACACCTAGTTCGGATATGAACTCCTTCATCCAAACTGCTTCCTGAGCCGCTTCTGAAGCAGCAACATATTCGGCCTCCGTTGTTGATCCCGCCACCACAGGTTGTTTGGAGCTCCTCCAACTAACCGCTCCGCCATTCATGAGAAATACGTATCCGGATTGAGACTTAGAATCATCCGGATCGGTGTCAAAGCTAGCATCAACATAACATTTAGCGACGAGCTCTTCTTCACCTCCGTATACAAGAAACATATCCTTAGTTCTTCGCAAGTACTTCAGGATATTCTTGACCGCTTTCCAGTGTTCTGAACCTGGATCCGATTGGTACCTACTAGTCAAACTAATAGCATGTGCCACACCCGGTCTTGTACATAGCATGGCGTACATTATAGAGCCTATGGCTGAAGCATAGGGGACCTTGTCCATTATCTCTCTTTCTTCCGCCAAAGCCGGGCTTTGAGTCTTACTCAATGTCGTGCCTTGTGTCATAGGTAAGAACCCCTTCTTACTATCTTCCATTTTAAACTTCTTTAAAATCTTATCAAGGTATGTACTTTGCGATAGCCCTATTAGGCGCCTAGATCTATCTCTATAGATCTTTATTCCTAATATGTATGACGCTTCACCTAGGTCCTTCATTGAAAATTTGTTGTTTAGATAACTTTTAGCACCGTTTAAAAGATCTATATCATTTCCGATCAATAATATGTCATCCACATATAATATCAGAAATGCCACATTGCTCCCACTCACTTTCTTGTAAATACAAGCTTCTCCATAAGTTTGGACAAATCCAAACTCTTTGATCACCTCATCAAAGCGGAGATTCCAACTTCGTGATGCTTGCTTCAATCCATAGATGGATCGCTGAAGCTTGCACACCTTGTTAGCATCCTTAGGATCGATAAAACCCTTTGGTTGTATCATATACAACTCTTCTTCAATATTACCATTGAGAAACACGGTTTTGACATCCATCTGCCATATCTCATAATCGAAATATGCAGCAATTGCTAACATAATCCTAACTGACTTTAGCATCGCTACGGGAGAGAATGTCTCATCGTAGTCAACTCCTTGAATTTGTCGAAACCCCTTTGCGACAAGTCGAGCTTTATAGACGGTTACATTACCATCAGCATCAGTTTTCCTTTTGAAAATCCATTTGTTCTCCACGGCCTTTCGGTCGTGAGGTAAGTCCACCAAGTTCCAAACTTGATTTTCATACATGGATTCCATCTGGGATTTCATGGCTTATAACCATTTGTTGGAATCCGGGCTCATCATCGCTTCTTCATACGTCGCAGGGTCATCATTTTCATTAACCATGAAATTCATGACAGGATTTCCGTACAGCTCGGGAGCTGCACGCATCTTGCTTGACCTGCGAGTTTCGGTAGTACTCTCTTTCGGAGTTTCATGATCATTATCATTAGTTCCCTCTTCAACAGGTAGAGCCCACTCCGGAACAGCTTCCGGCGCTGCGCTACTCGCCATACTTTGAAGAGAAGGTTTAATAACCTCTTCGAGTTCTACCTTCCGACTACTCACACCTTTCGCGAGAAACTCTTTCTCTAGAAAGGATCCATTCTTGGCAACAAAAACCTTGCCCTCGGATCTGTGATAGAAGGAATACCCAATAGTTTCCTTAGGGTATCCTATGAAGACGCATTTTTCCGCTTTGGGTTCAAGTTTATCCGGTTGAAGTTTCTTCACATAAACATCGCATCCCCAAACTTTAAGAAATGACAGCTTAGGTTTGTTTCCAAACCACAATTCATACGGTGTCTTTTCAACGGATTTAGATGGTGCCCGATTTAAAGTGAATGCAACAGTTTCTAGTTCATAGCCCCAAAATGACAACGGCAAGTCCGTCAGAGACATCATAGATCGAACCATATCTAATAAAGTACGATTACGACGTTCCGACACACCATTTCGCTGTGGTGTTCCGGCAGGTGTGAGTTGTGAAACAATTCCACACTCTTTCATGTGAGTGCTAAACTCGTAACTTAGATACTCACCTCCACGGTCGGACCGTAGAAATTTGATCTTTCTATTACGATGATTTTCCACTTCATTCTGAAATTCCTTGAACTTTTCAAAGGTTTCAGACTTGTGTTTCATCAAGTAGATATAACCGTATCTACTCAAATCATCCGTGAAAGTAACAAAATAACGATATCCACCTCGCGCCGACACACTCATTGGACCACATACATCAGAATGTATGATTTTCAATAAATCTGTCGCCCGTTCCATTGAACCGGAAAACGGCGTTCTAGTCATCTTTCCCATAAGGCATGGCTCACATGTATCAAATGATTCATAATCAAGTGATTCCAAAAGTCCATCCGAATGGAGCTTCTTCATGCGTTTAACGCCAATATGACCTAGACGGCAGTGCCACATATATGCGGATATATCATCATTTAGTTTAATCCTTTTAGCATCAACATTATGAATATGTGTAACATTATTATCGAGATCCAAAAGAAATAAACCATTCATCATCGGTGCATGACCATAAAAGATTTCATTCATATAAATGGAACAACCATTGTTCTCGGATTTAAATGAATAACCACTTCGCATCAAACACGATCCAGATACAATGTTCATGCTCAGTGCAGGCACCAGATAACAATTATTCAAGTTTATAACTAATCCCGACGGCAAGTGGAGAGGCAGCGTTCCGACGGCGATCACATCAACGCTTGATCCATTGCCGACACGCATCTTGACCTCACCCCTTGCTAGCGGTCGCTTGTTCCGCAGCCCCTGATTCGAGTTACAAATATTAGCAACTGAACCGGTATCAAATACCCAGGTGCTACTGCGAGCACTAGTCAAGTACACATCAATAACATGTATATCATATATACCTTTGTTTGCCTTGCCGGCTTTCTTGTCTGCCAAATACTTGGGGCAGTTGCGCTTCCAGTGGCCAGTCCCCTTACAATAGTAGCACTCGGTATCAGACTTAGGTCCAACTCGGGGTTTCTTTTCAGGCACGGCAACAGGTTTGCCTCCCTTACTTCCCTTCCGTTTTCCCTTCTTGTCTTTCTTGAAACCAGTGTTCCTATTGATCATCAACACTTGATGTTCCTTTTTGATCTCCACTTCTGCAGTTTGAAGCATTGACAGAAGCTCGGGGATAGACTTCTTCATGCCTTGCATATTATAGTTCATCACGAAGCTCTTATAGCTAGGTGGCAGAGACTGCAGAACACGATGGATGCCTAAGTCAATGGGAATCGATATTCCCAAGGACACAAGCTTATCGGCGTAACCCGACATCTTGAGTACATGCTCACTAACGGAGCTGTGCTCTTCCATCATGCAGCTAAAGATCTTTTCTGAAGCGGTGTAGCTCTCTACAACAGCATGTGTGTCGAAAATCATTTTCAACTCACCCATTGTATCAAAAGCATTTCCATTTTCGAAACGCTTTCGAAGTTCCGGCTCTATCCCATACAATATGCCGCAATGAACTAAGTTGTGGTCCTCCGGACGAGTCTGATAGACATTCTTCTCCTCGTCAGGGGCATCATCAAAAGGTGAGGGTCCTAACGGCGCTTCTAGCACATATTGCTTTTGTGCAGCAGAGAGGAGAATCCTCAAATTCATGGCCCATTCGGTAAAGTTGCTACCGTTCGTTGCAAGTTTCTCTTTCTCCATGAACACATTGAAATTAAAAGCAGGTGGTGCCATCTACAACATAATTTGTAAAGTTTAGACTAAGTGTATGATAGATTGAGTTCAACTAATCCATATTACGAATGAACTCCCACTCAAAAACGACATCCCTCGTGCCTTTTTGGTGATTACATGAACCAAATCCACTACACCAAGTCCGATCATCACATGAGTCGGTGTAGCTTCAAAGGCGAGCATCAAATGGGCATTATATAAACTATATGACTCATGCTTAACCTTTCGGTCCGTGTTCCGAGGCCATGTCTGTACATGCTAGGCTCGCCAAGTTAGAACCTTAGTATTCGCGTGTGTAACTGTTTTACACCCGAAATATGGTCGTGGATCCAAGAACACCCGATCATCACGTGATGTCTTGGAGCGACGAAAACATAATCGGTGCATACTAAAGGAAGAACACATTCTTATCTTGATATTTTCAATGAGGGATCATCTTATTATGCTAACAAAGTGCTAAACAAGCAATATAAGATGCTATCAAACATCACATGTTTATTAGTGAAATGATATGGTTCCCGCATATGATCTCTATCATGTGCACCGTGGTATGATCACTATCATACCTATATGTGTAAGTCCAAGGTCTATGGAGATTACACGTTATGTATGTTGTAAGAGTATCATCTCATACTTCTACTTACAACATCACCATATCATAACACTAGCCCAGCAACAATCTAAACTAGACGCCTCTAATTTATCCATTGCAAGTTTTACGTGGCTTAGGGCTTTCAAGATAGAACCGTTCTTACCTACGAACATGAAGCACAACGAGGATAACCAAATTGTTGACAACTCGTTTGCAAAATAGATATTGACTATAGTAGGAGAGACAGACACCCGCTAGCCACTTATGCAAACTAGTTGCATGTCAAGCGTGGAACAGGTCTCATGTGCGAGGACATGTAAAGTTTGTTCGGGCCGCTTCATCCCACTATGCCACCAATATCCAAAAATACAACAAAGGAGCAACAACATGATCATCATCGCCCACATACTCATATGTGTACTACCCGTGTAAAGTATCTACGCATAGATCCGGCTCTGATACCACTGTAGGGTTCGCAGCATAGAAAACAAAAAATTTCCTACGATGGGAACTATGTACCAAGATCTATCTACTAGATACAAACAACGGGCGGATGTATATCCGTAGAGAACATACCCTTGAAGACCGACAAAGCTTAACGAGTTCAACTCGTGGTTGATGTAGACGATCTCTTGCCGATCTCAAGATCGAGAGGAAGTCCTAGCGCCGCAAAGCAGCAGCGCATCCGTGCTCGCACACACGTACAAGACACCGGGCAACCTCCGTCTCCTCGCTCCAGCGATGCAGCGGAAGCACAACCATTTCTTGCCGAATAGCCACCGGGAACATGTATCTCGCTAGTCCGAGACCATGGGGGATAAATTCTAGAGGGGGAGAGAGATCCTTCACGAGGAGGTGTAAGAGACAAGTGAGGAGGGGGGCTCCTTTTATAGGAGGAGGGAGGGCACCCAAGGGGGTGGCCGCCGGCCATGGGGCTGCCCCCTCCCCTCCTTCATTCATGTGGGTGGACACTCCACTCACAAAAGTCCTTTAAATTCCCTCCACTCAAAAGTCCACTCAAATTCCCATTAAATTTCCATCAAATTTAATGCAAACTCTCATTAAATAAAACTCTTTTATTTTATTCAGAATTTTGTCAATTACTTTAATGACAAACATTCACAAATAACCCCTTGCTAGAATTCCATTTCACATGCATAACCACTTTATGCAATTTCACCCGAAAACCTATTTCGGTATCTAGTGAAATAAATTCCTGCGCTTGTTTATTCTTTCGGCATGAAACATTTGCTCCAACTGGATGCCAGTGTCCCTTAAGTGTGTCACCCTACGGTTCACGAATAATGCGTACATGATCGAGACCCTTCTCCGATCAATAATCAGTAGCGGGACCTGGAGACTGACTCCCACACATTCAACGATGACTTTTCCTGTGATCGTCGAAACCTTTTACGCTTGTATCTTAATCCCTTTGTTTCACGATATATTACATGTCCGAGATTCGATCATCGGTATCTCCATAACTATTTTGATCTCGTTACTGACATGCACTCTTTTCTCGTTCCCGTGATATAACATTCTAGTGATCAAATCACTTGCTTGCAAGCTAACCAATGTGATATCACCGAGAGGGCCCAGAGCATATCTATCCGTCATCGGGATGAACAAATTCCACTCTTGATCCATGATTCTCATGGTCTAAGGATTAGGACTACTTCGTAGTTTTTTTATAGCAATATAAACTCAATGAATTTGATCGTAATGCTATACTTCGGATGAATGTTCATCACACCATTACACTAATGTTGTGATCTCGTTATTAACAACATCCAATGTCTATGATCAGGAAACCGTGATCATCTTGTTAATCAACGAACTAGTTTATGAGAGAGGCATAACTAGGAACTTTCTGTTTGTTTATTAAACACACATGTATTAACGTTTCCGTATTAATACAATTATAGCATGCAAAATAAACATCTATCATATACTTGGAATACACATAATAAACATTTTATTATTGCCTCTCAGGGCATATTTCCTTCAGATATGCCCAAGAGGCAATAATAAATTAGGTTATTATCATATCTTCATACTTATGATAAATGTTTACATACCATGCTATAATTGTATTAACAGGAAACATTAATACTTGTGTGATTTGTAAACATAAAAGAGTCCCTAGTAAAGCCTCTTGTTAAACTAGCTTGTTGGTTAATATATGATCATGGTTTCCTGATCATGAACATAGAGATGTTATTAACAATAGGGTCATATCATTAGGAGAATGATGTGATGGACATACTCCTATAGTTAAGCGTAGCATAAAGATCAAGTCATTTAATATATTTCATTTGCTATAAGCTTTCTGATACATAGTAACCTAATTCCTTCGACCATGAGATCATGTTAATCACCATCTCCGGAAGGATGCTTTGATGACATTAAACACCACACCGTAACTGGGTGGCTATAAAGGTGGCATTGAGTGTTCGGAAAGTATGGGTTGAGGCTCATGGATCAAGAGTGGGATTTGTCCATCCATATGAAGGATAGATATACTCTGGGCCCTCTCGGTGGAATGTCATCCAATTAGCTTGCAAGCATGTGACTGGCTCACAAGGGATCACATATCACGGGAACGATAAAAGAGTACTTATCGGTAACGAGGTTGAACTAGGTATGCAGAGATACCGACGGTCAAAACCTCGGATAAGTAAACTATCGTGAGACAAAGAGAAATTGGTATCGTATGTAAGTGGTTCATTCGATCACAAAGTAATCGTAGAAATATGTGGGAGCCATATGAATTTCCAGATTCCTCTATTGGTTATTGATCGGAGAAGTGTCTCGATCATGTCCGCATAATTCGCGAACTGTAGGGAGACACACTTAAGGATTCCATGTTGTTGAGTAGTTATGGAATGATGAGTAAGAGACCGAATGTTGTTCGGAGTCTCGGATGGGATCCGGGATATCACGAGGAGATCCGGAATGGTCCAGAGAAAAAGATTCATATAAGGAAAGTCCTATTTCGGAGTTGAGGAATGATTCCGGTGTTTTCATCGGGAATGTTCTAGAAAGGTCCGGAAGGTCCGACACTCCGGAGGGGAAGGGTACATGAATGTGTCATAACAAGTTGGAATGGTTGCATCATGTACTAGGTGTCATCACTGAGCAAAATAAAGGGATAAATCAAATCCTAGTTTGAAAAGTCAAAACGCCAATTTGAAAAGTCAAACGACAAGTTTGCTTAGTGGAGGGAGAGTAGGAAACCTACTTAGGGAGGAAGTCCTACTCCCTCCACCCGCCGGCCAAGGAGGAGGAGTTGGAGGAGGACTCCTTCCTCCCAACCGCGCCTCCCTCCCACCTATAAAAGGAGGGGCAGGGGTGCCCCTCTTCCCTACACCTCTCACACCCAAACCCTAGCCTCTAAGTCGCCGGCCACCTCCAAGCCGCCGCCCAGGGCCTCCTCTAACTTGGCGAGTTAGGGTTTCCCCAAACCCTAGCCGCCGGCTAGACCTCTCCCCTTGGTTCCTCTAAACCGCAGATTGCCATGGCCTCTCTCATACTCCACCATACTCGCTCTGGCTTAAGGCAAAGCCCTGCGAGATCTCCCCTCTACTTCCGGTACCACGCCGTCGTGCTGCCGGAATCGCGAGGAGAGTGCTACAACCTCCGCTGCCTGCTGGAACAAGGGAGAGGAAGGTCTTCATCGAGTATCGAACGTGTGACCGACTGCGTAAGCGCTGCCAGAACGCAGCGCCGGAAGGATCGTCTACGCGATCTTGAGATCGGAAGTGTACGACTACATAACCCACGAGAATCTGCCCTCGTTAACCGCTTTGGATCTCCGAGGGTTAGTATTCTATCGACTCGTTGCTACAATCTAGTAGATAGATCTTGGCTTGATCATAGATTAGATCTTGATTGTGTGTTCATGCGGTAGAAAATTTTTGTTTTCCATGCTACGAACCCCTATAGTGGTATCAGAGCCGTGTCTATATGTAGATCTGTTGCACGAGTAGAACACAATGGTCATTGTGGGCGTTGATGCTTTTGTTGTTGATTGCTTTTTGTGTACTTTGCATCTTGCGGGATGGTGGGATGAAGCGGCCCGGGCTAACCTTACATGACATCGTTCATGAGACTTGCTCCATGCTTGACATGCAACTTGTATTGCATAAGTGGCTTTGCGGGTGCCTGTTTCTCCCAACATAGTTAAGATTCAATTTACAACGGGTGATTGACAATACTATTATCAATGTTGTGGTTCTTGTTCGTAAGTTAGAACGACACTTATTGAAAGCCCCAAACCACGTAAAACATGCAAAGAAAATTAGAGGCGTCTAACTTTGTTTTGCAGGGGTGTGCTGTGATGTGATATGGCCATGATTGTGATTATATTTGATGTATGCAATGTTCCTTATTGTAAGTTGGCAACCGGCAGGAGCCATATGGTTGTTTTAAATTCTGTTAAGACCCGCGTGTCTATTCAAGGTAGTTGTAATAGTTGAAGCTGGTGGACGACAACCATGGAGAGGCATCATTGACCTTGATGCAATGCCGGTGATGATGGAGATCATGTTCGTGCTTGAAGATGGAGATCGGAAGCACAAAGAAGAAAGGCCATATCATATCACATATTATGAATTGCATGTGATGTTAATCCTTTTATGCATCTTGTATTGCTTAGTTTACGACGGTAGCATTATAAGATGATCCCTCAAGCACACAATTTCAAGTTTTAAAGTGTTCATCCTTAGTAAGCACCGTTGCTAAAGCTCGTTGTTTCGAAGCACCACATGATGATCGGGTGTGTTAGATTCTGCGAGTGCATACAACGTGAGCAAGCCAGATTTGCTCATGCGGAAGCTAAGGTTTGATCTTGACGAGCCTAGCATGTACAGACATGGTCTCGGAACACGGATCGCCGAAAGGTAAAGCATGAGTCATATAGTAGATATGATGAACATGTTGATTGTTCGCCATTGAAGCTACATCAACTCTCGTGATGATCGGTTTTGATGTGGTGGATTTGGTTCGTGTGATCACTAAAAAAATGTGAGGGATATTGTTTTGAGTGGCAGTTCAACGGCAATATGATTAAAAGTTGAACACTATTTATCATAAATTAAATCAAAGTGAAATTGCATAATTGTTGTAGTAATTGGCATCCATTTACCACCTTGCGCTTAGCTATAATTGAGATGATAGAACTATAGAATTATGGTTAGTTACTTTACGAACTGGTATCGTATTGTTTTAAAGTGTTAATCTAAAGTTTAAAAGTCCTATTGTAAACTTTCAGTAAGTTCCGGTTACTCCATGAAGTTTAATAATGGGTATTAAATCAGGAGTGACAATTCCAAGTGTTAGTGTATAAGTATCATGTTTGTCTCCATGATTCTTGATATTCAAAGGATTGTCTTAATATCAAGGTTATCTAGGATCTGAAAGAGTTGTTTCAGAAACCATGATGTGTGGAAGATATTGTGATATCTGAAACGAAGTTTTGGTTGCAACATGATAGAGTATAATATGGCAAAGGTCATTTCTCATATTTGATGAGAATTTTCAAAAAGGTTGGATACACTAGTTGTCCTAACCCTCCAAAAGGTTTTGGAGAGCAACATTATACTCGCAATTCACCGTTATAAGCTAAAAGTAGCTTGAGCATGGATAATTCCATGATAAGGGTGAATATTTGATGTAGGTAAAATGTTTACTACACCAAGAGATTACTAAAGAAAGGAATTTGAAAGAACACCAAACATTTGATGATGGTGATCTACTTCAAAGTGCAAATCCAAAGACAATGGTATTTTATATACATGCTTTGGACTATGTGTCATGTATATGGCTCCACTATTGATGTTGATAGATTTTTCAAACAGAAAAGGAAATACTGAAAGAGAATCTCATAAATATATGGCAGAAAAGAAAAGACTAGAATTGTTCAGCTTAAGTATATAGATGATATACATGTTATGGCTATATACTTTGCTTATTAAACAATGTGGTTCTTAAGTATTTGATACTAAGATTGTTGGTATGAATCGTCATACGAAACAACAGAATTCATGAACTACAATGGCCTAAGTAACTAGCAAAAGAATATGTGATGATGTTCATCGAAAACAAATAAAGGGTTATTGTGTTGCTCGTTAAACATCAAAGCTTGCCTTCAAGATTTGTTTTATCAGGTATTATGAGAACAAAAGGGTTGTTCAAATAATTGCCGAAATCTATAAAAGATGGATGATTCACAAATCTCGTTGGAGAAATCACATCCATAAAACTAGTGCTAAAAATGTCGAAAGACAAATTGATTGAAAGATCACTTAGGAAGTGACATCGCCGTTTAAATTATATTGGAAAGAAAACATGAAGAAACTCCATGTGGATGGAATTTTGGAGTCTTTTGATTTTGATCACATGACGCTTGTGAAACTTTCCTAGAGATAATTAAAACTTCGTTCATAGGCCAAAAGGGAACGAATGACTAGCTTATTGGAACTTGTACATATTGTTGTACGAAGTCCATTATGTGTAGTCAAGAGCGATGGATTTCAACTTCATATGCTTTCTCCGAAAATTTGAGTGAATATATGAATATTTACTTAATAAGGATGAAGTATGAAACATTTGAAAAGTTCAAAGACTTTCAAGATGAAGTGCAAAATCATTGTAACAAGAATATAAATAGTTTATGATAAGATCATAAAGGAAGATATTTGAGTTACAAGTTTAGCATAATACCTAAGATTTAAGGAATCGTTCCGTGAATTTGCATGTCCCGAAACACCATAAGAGTATGGAGCGTTCGAGATATGTAATTAAACCTTGTTTGACATGGTAAGATCGAAGGTGTAATTCATAAAACTGCCATTATATTTTAAAGATTAAAAGCTTTAGAGACTACCTTTTTTTCCACTGAAAAGAGCTCCATCATAATCCGTTGAAATAACACCATATAAAGTTATGGTTTGGGATAAAACCCAGTTGTCCTTTCTTAAACATTGGTATGCTATGCATAAGAAAGATGTTTGCAAGTGAAGTCGGATGAACCTGCCTTTGTATGTTATTTCGAATAACTGTTAAGTAATCCTCCATAACATCGGAGACAAAAAAATTTGTCACTTAGAACGTCAAGTTTCTTTGAGAAGGAATTTTTCGTGAAAAGATAAGTGGGAGGACAATAGAACTTTGATAAACCTTAGCTATATGTGCAAAGTTGCGCAGCACCGAAAAGTGTTCCGGAGGCAGCAACAATGCTCATGGCTCACGTGCCTCAAAGGTTGTGGTTACAAAGGTCAAAGTTTCTATTGAACCAAGTAGGTCGAGTAAACAATCAAATACCAAGATTTGAGGGATGAATCATTATTTGAGAATAATGAACACACTACATGCAAAGAATCGATGATGGGCCCTGACTCCATAAAATGGCTTGAAGCCATAAAATCTGTGATAGTTCCATACATGAGAAATCAAGTTTTGAACTTGAAGGACCCTCGAGAAAGGTGTAAGACCTTAGTTGTGTTTGGATCTATAAATAAATAGACATGGATGTTGCACATCTATGAAATATTCGACATGTTGGGAAAGAGTTCACAACAATGTTCAAAGGTTGACTATGACAAGATTTGATCTTTCATAGCGATATTTAGTCTAGACGGATTAATGTAGCAACTACTACATATAATTTTGTTATGTGGTAATTGAATAAGCAAAACAAGTTCTTCTAATAGAATTGTTGCCTAGGACATGTGCATAACGCGGTCCATAGGGTTTTGTTAATTCAAAGGATGCTAAAAGCATATGCAAACTTCAATGGTTGAAGTAAGCATTGCGGAGTTGGAATCTTCACCATGATGAAATTGTTAAAGGAGTTTAAATTTGTCGGAGACGAGGAAGATGCTTGCATTTGCAAGAAATTAAGTGGGAGCGCTATGAAATGTTTCTAATACATTATGTGGAAGACATATTGTTGATTGGAATGATGTATCTTTCATTAACACATATTAAGAATTTCATCCCGATGAAAGACTTAGGCAAATCCCAAATATTTGGGATCAATAGACACTAATATGGTTGTGCCGAAAGTACATAGATGATGTATTGAATGAGTTCAATATAGAAACTACAAGAAAGGTTCTTGTCGCACAGAAAGGATTGAATGAGTTCAATATTGATGATATATTCAAGTGTATTTACACTTGGTAAGTGAAACAAAGATTCAAGTATAGATTGATACTTGATGTATGATATATCAATCATACTGTGATATGTACAAATCCAGATATGTCCTATAATCTAAATGTTATGAGCATATACCAGAATGATTCATAAGATGATCATTGGACAATAGTAAGGATATTCTTATGATCTTTTGGAAGAACTAAGAGTATATTATTTGTAGAAGTGACAAATAGATGGTTAGTTCGTTGTAAAAGTACTACATTGATACTAGTTTTGTCACAAAGTACAAATTAAGTTTATCTCAATCTAAACTAAGGGTAGCACAATATAATGGAAAGTAAGTTCCATAATGGATTTGGATGAGTTCCAAAGTTAAGATATCGTGACAGATACTACAACAAAAGGGCTAAGTATATAACTGCTATTATAGCAGCAAAAGAGGGCACTTGTGTCAAGTAGTTTGTTATCAAACTAGGTGTAGTTCACAACAGGGATAATGCTATGAAGATATATTGTACGAAAATATTATCAAAATGTTTTAACCCCAAAGAACTAAAGGTCACACCAAAGGACCAAATTTGTACAAAGCCATCTCATTAGAGAATGAGTGATGCGTAGAGACGCAAAGACATGCAATTACACACGGACATGGAAGTGTCAGATTCGGAGATCAGTTGACCACTAGCAATCGTGTACATACAACACCAGAAAGCCATAGGTGTTGAATACACAAAGGTTTGAAACTAGATTATTGACTCTAGTGCAAGTGGGAGACTGTTGGAGATATGCCCCAGAGGCAATAATAAAGTAGGTTATTATCATATCTTCATACTTATGATAAATGTTTACATACCATGCTATAATTGTATTAACAGGAAACATTAATACTTGTGTGATTTGTAAACATAAAAGAGTCCCTAGTAAAGCCTCTTGTTAAACTAGCTTGTTGGTTAATATATGATCATGGTTTCCTAATGATGAACATAGAGATGTTATTAACAACAGGGTCATATCATTAGGAGAATGATGTGATGGACATACTCCTATAGTTAAGCGTAGCATAAAGATCTAGTCATTTAATATAGTTCATTTGCTATAAGCTTTCTAATACATAGTAACCTAATTCCTTCGACCATGAGATCATGTTAATCACCATCTCCGGAAGGATGCTTTGATGACATCAAACACCACACCGTAACTGGGTGGCTATAAAGGTGGCATTGAGTGTTCGGAAAGTATGGGTTGAGGCTCATGGATCAAGAGTGGGATTTGTCCATCCATATGACGGATAGATATACTCTGGGACCTCTCGGTGGAATGTAATCCAATTAGCTTTCAAGAATGTGACTGGCTCACAAGGGATCACATATCACTGGAACGATAAAAGAGTACTTATCGGTAACGAGGTTGAACTAGGTATGCAGAGATACCGACGGTCAAAACCTCGGATAAGTAAACTATCGTGAGACAAAGGGAAATTGGTATCGTATGTAAGTGGTTCATTCGATCGCAAAGTAATCGTAGAAATATGTGGGAGCCATATGAATTTCCAGATTCCTCTATTGGTTATTGATCGGAGAAGTGTCTCGGTCATGTCCGCATAATTCGCGAACCGTAGGGAGACACACTTAAGGATTCGATGTTGTTGAGTAGTTATGGAATTATGAGTAAGAGACCGAATGTTGTTTGGAGTCTCGGATGGGATCCGGGATATCACGAGGAGATCCGGAATGGTCCGGAGAATAGGATTCATATAAGGAAAGTCCTGTTTCGGAGTTGGGGAATGATTCCGGTGTTTTCATCGGGAATGTTCTAGAAGGGTCCGGAAGGTCCGGCACTCCGGAGGGGAAGGGTACATGAATGTGTCATAACAAGTTGGAATGGTTGCATCATGTACTAGGTGTCATCGCTGAGCAAAATAAAGGGATAAATCAAATCCTAGTTTGAAAAGTCAAAACGCCAATTTGAAAAGTCAAACGGCAAGTTTGCTTAGTGGAGGGAGAGTAGGAAATCTACTTAGGGAGGAAGTCCTACTCCCTCCACCCGCCGGCCAAGGAGGAGGAGTTGGAGGAGGACTCCTTCCTCCCAACCGCGCCTCCCTCCCACCTATAAAAGGAGGGGCAGGGGTGCCCCTCTTCCCTACACCTCTCACACCCAAACCCTAGCCTCTAAGTCGCCGGCCACCTCCAAGCCGCCGCCGCCCAGGGCCTCCTCTAACTCGGCGAGTTAGGGTTTCCCCAAACCCTAGCCGCCGGCTATACCTCTCCCCTTGGTTCCTCGAAACCGTAGATTGCCAAGGCCTCTCTCATACTCCACCATACTCGCTCCGGCTTAAGGCGAAGCCCTGCGAGATCTCCCCTCTACTTCCGGTACCACGCCGTCGTGCTGCCGGAATCGCGAGGAGAGTGCTACAACCTCTTCTGCCTGCTGGAACAAGGGAGAGGAAGGTCTTCATCGAGTACCGAACGTGTGACCTACTGCGGAAGCGCTGCCGGAACGCAGCGCCGGAAGGATCGTCTACGCGATCTTGAGATCGGAAGTGTACGACTACATCACCCACGAGAATCTGCTCTCGTTAACCGCTTTGGATCTCCGAGGGTTAGTATTCTATCGACTCGTTGCTAGAATCTAGTAGATAGATCTTGGCTTGATCATAGATTAGATCTTGATTGTGTGTTCATGAGTTAGAAATTTTTTGTTTTCAATGCTACGAACCCCTACAATTATTTGAGAATCTGATTGCTGACCTTACAAACTAGCTAAAATTCTAAAATTTTAACTGTATATAGAAATATCGTTTTACTTCTATATAGAAATATAATATCGTGGAAAAATGACACATCAACTCAATCTACTATCTTTTGAAATATCCTAATAATTTTTTTACCAAGAAAGACGATTAAACATGTCCAAAAATATTGGCTATAACTATATTATTATTTTCCATAAAATATTGTGAATGCACACAAAATCAATAAATCTATTTCTCGTTTAATTTCGAGACGAAGTAGGAACCACTAGTGGAAACGAGGGCTTTTGTTGATCCCGAAAATGGGCTTTAACACCGGTTCTTCTACGAACCGGTGTTAAAGGGGGGGCGTACCAGCGTGGCCTCTGCGGCATTAAAGGAGCCCCCCCTTTAACACCGGTTCGTGCCACGAACCGGTGTTAAAGGTCCCTGCACCAGTGGCCCACGCACCCCCCCTTTAACACCGGTTCGTGGCACGAACCGGTGTTAAAGGGGGGGGCTATATAAGACACCACCCCAGCCCACACACACCCCACTCTTCCATTCTTTCACATTTTGGAGCCTAGCAAGAGGGTGTGAAGAGTGCTAGTTTGTGTTTTTTTCATATGCACTAGAGGTGTTCGGTGAAATGCCCGAGAGCTCAAAATAAGCTTTCTTGTTGCTCTTTCCGTCTCGGTCGAGGTCGGCAACTATGGTTTCATGTGTCATTGATGTACTATATATATAAATGGTCATCTCCCTATTATTTTTTGATATATACTACATATTAATGCAGATGAATCGGCAATGGATGTACGGTGACCGCCGCACTTCCGAGTACATTACGGGCCTCCAAAATTTCATCGTTGTGGCTAATGCAAACCGTGGTCACAATGGTTTTATGTGCTGTCCGTGTGTTCACTGTCAGAACAAGAAAGACTACTCAAATACCAGAACCATTCACGCCCACCTGCTTCGATCTGGTTTCATGCCCAGCTATAATTGTTGGACCAAGCACGGAGAAAAAGGGGTTGTGATGGAAGACAACGAAGAAGAAGAGGATGATGAAAACTATCATAATATGTATCCTGAATATGATGATAATGCAACGGAGGTAGATAATGAAGATCAAGAGGGAGCAGATGGGCCCGCTGATGACGATCTTGGTCGGGCCATTACTGATGCAAAGGAAGAATGTGAAACTGAAAAGGAGAAGGAGAAGCTGGAGCAGATGTTAAAGGATCACAAAACATTGTTGTATCCAACTTGCGAAGATGGCCACAAAAAGCTAGGTGCCACACTGGATTTGCTGCAATGGAAGGCAGAGAATGGTGTGACTGACAGCGCATTTTCAAAGTTGTTGGTAAAAATGAAGAATCTTCTTCCAAGAAATAATGAGTTGCCTGACAGTACATACCAAGCAAAGAAGGTTGTCTGCCCTCTAGGATTAGACGTGCAGAAGATACATGCCTGCATCCTCTACCGCGGTGAGAAGTACGAGAATTTGGATGCATGCCCGGTATGCACTGCACTGCGGTATAAGATCAGACGAGACGATCCTGGCGATGTTGAGGGCGAGGCCCCTAGGAAGAAGGTTCCCGCCAAGGTTATGTGGTATGCTCCTATAATACCACGGTTAAACCGTCTCTTCAGAAATAAAGAGCATGCCAAGTTGTTGCGATGGCACATGGAAGACCGTAAGAAAGACGCGATGTTGAGACACCCCGCTGATGGGTCACAGTGGAGAAAAGTCGAGCGAGAGTACCCGGACTTTGCACGTGACACAAGGAACTTAAGGTTTGGTCTAAGTACAGACGACATGAATCCTTTTGGTGAGCAGAGCTGCAGTCACAGCACCTGGCCTATGACCCTATGTATCTATAACCTTCCTCCTTGGTTGTGTATGAAGAGGAAGTTCATTATGATGCCAGTGCTCATCCAAGGCCCGAGGCAACCCGGCAACGACATTGATGTGTACCTAAGGCCATTAGTTGAAGAACTTTTACAGCTGTGGGCCAAACCAGGTGTACGTATGTGGGATGAGCACAAAGGGGAGCCATTTGACCTACGAGCATTGCTTTTCGTAACCATCAATGATTGGCCTGCTCTTAGTAACATTTCAGGGCAGACAAACAAGGGATACAATGCATGCACACACTGTTTAGATGATACTGAAAGTGTATATTTGGATAAATGTAAGAAGGTTGTGTACCTAGGGTATCGCCGATTTCTTCCGAACCTGCATCCAGTAAGAAAGAAAGGCAAGCATTTCAAACGTCTGGCAGAACCCCGGAGGAAGCCTGTCCTCCGTATCGGTGAGGAGGTATTTGGTATGGTCAAGGACCTAGAAGTAATCTTTGGAAAAGGTCCTGGCAGTCTATCTGTTCCGAATGACGATGCCGGACACGCGCCCATGTGGAAGAAGCAATCTATATTTTGGGACCTACCCTATTGGAAAGTCTTAGAGGTCCGCTCTTCAATCGACGTGATGCACGTGACGAAGAATGTTTGCGTGAACCTGCTAGGCTTTCTAGGAGTGTATGGGAAGACAAAAGATACACCGGAAACACGACAGGACCAGCAACGTCTGAAGGCCCCTGAAGAGCCTATGCATCCTGAAAACAAGAAGGGTAAACGATGCCACTTAACTCCTGCCAGCTACGCTCTTACCAAAGCAGAGAAGGAAATCTTTTTTGAATGTCTGAGCAGTATCAAGGTCCCGTCTGGCTTCTCGTCGAATATAAAGGGAATAATAAATATGGCAGAGAAAAAATTCCAAAACCTGAAGTCTCATGACTGCCACGTGATTATGACACAATTGCTTCCGATTGCATTGAGGGGGCTTCTACCTGAAAATGTTCGAGTACCCATTGTGAAGCTATGTGCATTCCTCAATGCAATATCTCAGAAGGTAATCGATCCAGAAAGCCTACCAGGGTTACAAACAGATGTGGCCCAATGTCTTGTCAGCTTTGAGTTGGTGTTCCCACCATCCTTCTTCAATATTATGACGCATCTCCTGGTTCACCTAGTAGAATAGATTGCCATTATCGGTCCTGTATTTCTACACAATATGTTCCCTTTGAGAGGTACATGTGAGTCTTAAAGAAATATGTTCATAACCGTGCTAGGCCAGAAGGAAGCATCTCCAAGGGCTATGTAACAGAGGAGGTCATTGAGTTCTGTGTTGATTTTATTCCTGACCTTAAGGCGATTGGTGTTCCAGAATCACGACATGAGGGGAGACTGCGTGGAAAAGGCACCCTAGGATGTAAAGCAATGATATGTAGGGACGGGCATTCTCTCAATCAAGCACACTACACGGTTTTACAAAGATCTATCTTGGTTGCCCCGTATATCAATGAACACAAGAATTTAATACGCCTCAAACACCCGGGGCAGTCTGATGAATGGATTATAAGTGAACACATGGCGAGTTTTGGCGGCTGGCTGCAAAGACTTCTCATGAATAACACCACTGTTGGGGATCAGCTGTACTTGTTGGCCAGGACACCGTCTTCGACTGTATGTACTTTCCAAGGGTACGAGATAAATGGGAATACATTTTACACGATAGGCCAAGATAAAAAGAGCACCAACCAAAACAGTGGTGTCCGCTTCGATGCAGCAGAAGACAATGGGCAAAAGACCACGTATTATGGGTTCATAGAGGAGATATGGGAACTTGACTATGGACCTAATTTTAAGGTCCCCTTGTTTCGATGCAAATGGGTCAAGCTAACAGGAGGAGGGGTTGAGGTAGACAAGAAGTACGGAATGACAACGGTGGATCTCAACAATCTTATGAAGAACTTAGACGAACCATTCGTCCTAGCCAATGATGTGGCTCAGGTTTTCTATGTGAAGGACATGTCCTCCAGACCAAAAAAAAAGAAAAAATATGCAAACGTATACATCATATGATGAGCCAAAGCGTCACATAGTTCTTTCAGGGAAAAGAAACATCGTGGGAATCGAGGACAAGACAGACATGTCAGAAGATTATAATAAGTTTGATGAAATTCCGCCCTTCACAGTGAAAACTGACCCAAGCATTCCGTTAAGTAAAGAAGATGCTCCATGGTTACGTCTGAAGCGATCATAAGGAAGGGCATATGCCAAGAAGTTCATGCTCATATTATGTAACTCTAGTTCATGTTTTTAATATTAATACATGTCTTGAGTGTTAGTCATGTTTTGTGGATGGACCGGGACTATGAGAAGAAGTTGTCCCGATTCGTACTTACCATTAAGATCTGATCTCCAAACGCGCGCGGTCACATATTAGGGAGTGCCTCTATGACCAGTTTCTTGGAGATGCCGGAGGACTAGGCTCCGTCGGCATCTCCCTGAAACTGGCCGTAGTGGTGTCCCTGCTCTCGAAAACCATCTTGCAGCTTTGTAACTTCTCTAACTAGATCAATACACCAGGGAGCTAACTAATTTCACATATTAGGGAGTGCCTCTATGACCAGTTTCTCGGAGATGCCGGAGGACTGGGCTCCGTCGGCATCTCCCTGAAACTGGCCGTAGTGGTGTCCCTGCCTCAAACTGGCTGGAGGACTGGACTCACAAGGATGCCTATTTATAGTACAAGCAGCCCGACATAGTGTTGACACTTACAAAATAATGTCGACACTCACCCCTATTATTAGTCCCGGTTGGTGTCTCCAACCGGGACTAAAGGTTCATCTTTAGTCCCGGTTGGTGACACCATCCGGGACAAGGTACACGCCGCACGACATAATGTCGACATGCACTCACCCCTATTATTAGTGCTGACTCGTGTTTTGTCCCGGTTGGTGTCTCCAACCAGGACTAAAGGTTCATCTTTAGTCCTGGTTGGTGTCTCCAACCGGGACTAAAGGTTCATCCCGCCATATTTTCCCGCCATTTTTCTTCCCGCCATTTTTCTTCCCGCCAGTTCTTCCCTCCAGTTCTTCCCGCTAGTTCACTATATATATATATATATATATGTAGGGGGTTGGCCTCCATTGTCATTGCACATCTCTAGACTCATATCTGCAACCTCATCACTCTTTCCCATGGCTTCCACCGTAGCACTAACCCCCAGGGAGGCGGAGGCGCTTTGCGCCTCGAACTACCCCTGCCCGCTGGGCTACTGTGTCCCCGTCGGCTGGATGCTGAGCGTCGGAGGCGTGCCGGTTCCTCCTGTCCCTCTAGGTGTGGCGCGCCGGATGGCCATCACGAACCACTACTACTTCGAGCTCACGCCGGAGCAGCGGAGGAATCCCAGATGGCATCCCGACTATTTCCCTACTTGGGAAGCCTTCTTCGTGGATCGGCATGACAGGGCGCTCGCCAGGCACGAGGAGGACGGCCCACCTCCTCCTAACTTCAACGAGGACGGCCGTCGGCTATGGTGGCGCGGTCGGACTCTCCAGAGCGTCATGGCCTATGACACTGCCGCCGACTCTAACCCCCGTCTGCGCTACCCTCAAGTCCAGCCCACGCGCTACCCTCAAGTCCAGCCCACGCGTACTCTCCAGAGGTTCAATTACGGCGACCCCGACGACGACAGCGATGACGGCGGCGGCGAGTACGACGACTACAGTGGCGAGTATTACAGGTGTAGGCAAGAGCATGACTGAATCACTCCAACATTCCGAAACAAGTTCGGCCGATTGTTACTTAATCTGGCCATGTATCTTAATTTTCAGTTCTTTTATGTATCTTAATTTTCAGTTCCAGTTCGGCCGATTGTTACTTAATCTGGCCATGTATCTTAATTTTCAGTTCTTTTATGTATCTTAATTTTCAGTTCTTTTATGTATCTTAATTTTCAGTTCCAGTTCGGCTTTATGTAACTGTCTCAAAATGACCTATCTCATTCGGGTCAAATAACCAATGTTATGGCTAGAATCAAGGCATAGTTTGCAAGAGGAGTTTTGCTTTTTATCGCACCAAAAAGGCATTTTCCATTTTCCGAGCATAAAAAACGGACGGTTTTGTGAAGCAACCACCAAATGGCTAATTCAAAAAACCACCAACACATTGATCAAAAAACAATGCAAGTTGAGAGAGGCTTGGTGAGATTCAAGTGTATACAAAAGATGCGGCATTTAAATATCCAATCAATTCAAAAATGTTAATACAAAAGATGCGGCATTAAAATATGATTTGATCTAATAAAAATCATTTAAATGAATGGATAGATATTATTTTTCTGAAAATTATGATATATTATTCATATTTTTCTGAGTTGAAATGAAAAATATATGAATTTTCTAAATTCATATCATATTTTTTGAATTAAAAAAGCCCCTTTAATGCATGAAATAAGTGTTTTAATTATTTTAAAAAAATTCATGTAAAGTAAATATAAAATGATTTACATGAATGGATAGATATTATTTTTCTGAAAATTATGATATATTATTCATATTTTTCTGAGTTGAAATGAAAAAGATATGAATTTTCTAAATTCATATCATATTTTTTGAATTAAAAAAGCCCCTTTAATGCATGAAATAAGTGTTTTAATTATTTTAAAAAATTTCATGTAAAGTAAATATAAAATGATTTACATGAATGGATAGATATTATTTTTCTGAAAATTATGATATATTATTCATATTTTTCTGAGTTGAAATGAAAAAGATATGAATTTTCTAAATTCATATCATATTTTTTGAATTAAAAAAGGCCCTTTAATGCATGAAATAAATGCCCCCCCTTTAACACCGGTTCCAGACAGGAACCGGTGTTAAAGGGGGGGCATTTATTTCGTTTCCCGCGCGCACCCACCCCGCTTTAACACCGGTTCGTGGCAGGAACCGGTGTTAAAGGGGGGGGTAATAAATACGCGCGCAAACGAATTCCCCCCCCTTTTAACACCGGTTCCTGCCATGAACCGGTGTTAAAGGGGGGGTATTAAATGCGCCCCTTCGCTCCTTTCTTCCCCCCAGTGCCAGATCGAACCACTGCCCGTCGCGCAGAGAGAAGAGAGCGAGCAGCTGCCGCGCCGCGTCCAGCCCTCACCGTCGGAGCTAGCCGCCGCCCTCGCGCGCGCCAGCAAGACCGCCACCGCCACCGCGCGCGCGCCGCGCGCCGGCGCCGCCCTCTCGCCCTCGCAGTCGGAGCCGCCGTCGCCGTACGTCGGAGCCGCCTCCCTCGCCGTACGTCGGAGCCGCCGCCCTCGCCGTCGGAGCTAGCCGCCGCCCTCGCGCGCGCCAGCAAGACCGCCACCGCCACCGCGCGCGCGCTGCGCGCCGGCGCCGCCCTCGGCCTCGCAGTCGGAGCCGCCGTCGCCGTACGTCGGAGCCGCCGCCCTCGCCGTACGTCGGAGCTGCCGCCCTCGCCGTACATCAGAGCCGCTGCCCTCGCCCTCTCCGTACGTCGGAGCCGCCGCCCTCGCCGTACGTCGGAGCCGCCGCCCTCGCCCTCGCCGTCGGAGCCCGTGTGAGGCCCTCCTCTCTACAGCTAGCTCGTCTCGTTCGTCAAGTTCGATGTCATGCCCGTGTTAAATTTTAGTGCTACTGTCGTTACCCATAGTGTGCTCGGCTCAGTGGTCGTGTGTCATTTTGAATTGATTTCAAATAGAGGGAGAGAGTAGGGTTTAGAGTTTTTCATTATGTTCTTTAATGCACAATTTAAACATGATGCACAAACAAACCCTAAATAATGTTTATCTAAAACTGAGGTGTTACAGACGACAACTGTGTAGTACTACCTACGAGCACTAGTGGAAACGAGGGCTTTTGTTGATCCCGAAAAGGGGCTTTAACACCGGTTCTTCTACGAACCGGTGTTAAAGGGGGGGCCGTACCAGCGTGGCTGCTCTGCCACGTCGCCGACGCCCCCCTTTGCAGGCTGCTCTGCCACGTCTAAACGCTGACGCCTAAACGCCGACGCCTCAGAACAATATAAAATAGCTTATAGCAAAGATATTATAATAGGCCACGCCTAAACCCTAACTGACCACCTCGCTCTCTTCCCAGTGTAGGAGCGTCTCGCCGCCGCCGCTTCGGAGCTCATAGGCCACGCCTAAACGCCGACGCCGCCCGCCGCCCGACGAGCCCGCCGCTAGCACCGCCGCCCGACGAGACCGCCGCATCCGCCCGACGAGCACCGCCGCCCGAAGAGCACCGCCGCCCGACGAGACCAACGTCACCCCACCGGTGAGCGCCACGTGTCTGCCACGTGTAAGATTGTTGACTCATCCTGATTAAAACTTGTTTGCTCGATAAATTGTACTACATGCATAGATTAAAACTTGTATACAAATTGGACCTCTGACTCATTTGTGTATTTATTTGTGTATTTTGGTATGAATAATATGTATATTTGTGTATGAATCCAAGTCCACTTGAATGTTTACACTCTTACTCTAGATAATATTATTGTTTTAGAAACTATGGATCCACTTAGTAGAAACCTTGAAGAAGAAGAAATAATGGAGAACATTATTGATGAGGACACCTCACAATATCTGAACTTGGAGGGACATGACGACGACAGCTCAAGTACTAGTCATGGAGAAGATGAAGACTCCGGTGAACGCAATTTAATGGTTACAAAGTCTGGCGAGGTATATGCATTGATTAAGCCTCAGCTGACTTCCACCAACAATCTTCTTCTACATGTATTAATTAACGCTTCTTTCTTCTTTTAGCCCTCTGGATCGACCAGCCAGCAACCACTTCTTCTATGAAAAAGAGCAAGCGAGGCGCGAGCCAGCGATTGAAAGATCGTGCAAAGTTCACGATCGAAGCAGTCCGTGTTGATGGCAGGCCGATGGAGCCCAAGAAGGCCGCAGACAAATTTATACGTCAGGCTGGTGTTCTTGTTAGGGACCAAATCCCAATCATAATTGAAAATTGGAATAAGCCAAAGAAGGGCGACGGTACCTTTGTCGATGACAGATCCAAAGAAACGCTTTGGAATTCGTTGTTGGTAAATTTCACCCTTCCGCCAGAGGAGGATGAAAACAACCCGGTTATAAAGAAAATGGTCAAAGAGTGGACTCTAAAGAAGATGGCTGAGGCTTTCCGCAACTGGAAGACAAAATTGAACAAATTTGTCAAAGCTGGCGAGACTCCAAATTTCGAAGACGCGTATTATGCGAAGATAAGACCTCACTGGCCCGAATTTGAGACATATAAAAAAAGTGCTATAGCTAAAAAGAGGTCAGAAACCAATACGCTTAATGCCCTGAAGAAGGAATATCACCAGAGGACGGGGTCAGGTGGCTACATATCTCAGAGGCCTTATTGGGAGGAAGCTGAGAGGGCCTTGCGCGAGAGAGGGATCACACCCCAGACAGATGGGTGGGACCTACGTGCAAAGACTTGGTTCTACGGAATCGGGGCAAGGTTGGACCCAGAAACAGGATTGTGTATCTTCCCAACCATCCTTGCCAAACCCGTCACTGAACTCATCACGGCATACGAGGAAACATCCGCCAGGACCTTCCATCCCGACAGAGAGAATGACCAGCTCACACGCGCCATCGGTAAAAAAGAACACCCTGGACATGCACGAGGCACAGGGGGTATGACGTGGAAGGATGGGTTTGCCGACTGGAGCGACTCTTACAGATGGCGCGGCAGAAAAGAAAAAGAGCGTACAGAGCGGATGACACAGATAGAACATGCACTTGCTGCGCTGCAGACGCAAGTGAATGCACAACAGAGCCATCAAGCTACCGGCCCATCTCAGCGGCATGAAGAGCCTGCATTGGAAGCTGCCCGCGGCCCAGACTCTGCGCGGAAAAGCAGTGTGGCTTCCACGGAGAACGTGCAGCCAACGCTTGAAATGACGGGTCCTCGATACCCCGTTGATGAGATCACGGAGAGCGAACACGCTGAGCTGCATGTGAGATTAATGGGCTTATCCATTAAGGTGGCTGTCGGCTATGCCTTACCTCCCGTAGCTGGTGGAACTTACCACTGCCGACCGATTCCAGATGGCTATGCTATTGTCGGGGTGGATGAGGTTGTGAAGGAATATGAGGAAGCACAGCTTGACCATGCTACAGGTGAAGGGGAAACTCAACTCAAATTTGTAGTGAAAACAACCATTCTTTGGAAGAAGGAACACATTGTGCTTCCAAATTGGAGGTCACTGGCACCCCCGCCGTCTCCGCAGCGTCAGCAGTCTGAGCCGCTTCAGCTATCTCCTGCGCGGCAGCCATCACCGGCCCGTCAGCCATCTCCTGCGCGGAAGCCATCTCCGGCCCGTCAGCCATCTCCTGCGCGGCAGCCATCTCCGGCCCGTCAGCCATCTCCTGCGCGGAAGCCATCTCCGGCCCGTCAGCCATCTCCGGTGCTTCAGCCATCTCCTCAGCGTAAGAGGAAGAGCACTGCCACGAGGAGCATCAGTAGCACTGCCACTGTAGAGGTCCCAATCTTAGATAAGATAGAGCCTCCTGTGTTCTACAATGCTAGTCCCTGGATCAATAGCTAGCATCCACAGTTAAGATGTAATATCAAGATACAAAGGTCATATTATAACTTTATAACCAGGAATAACATAATTTTATTACATCATACATAGCTCATTTGGCTATTACATTACATTGCAGCGGAATAACTATAGTCATGGGTCCTTCATCTTCAAAGTGCCACAGGCAGATGTTGGTTGTAGACTTTGTAAACCTAAACAATCAATCTTCTCAAATATCAATCAAAACCTGCAACATTACAAGTTACAGCCACAAGGGTCAATACATTTGAATTGTATTGGCAAGTTTCACTACTTTGTATATTATGAGTGGATCCTATCATTACATGCATATTTGGGTAAGTAGAGTTTAAGGCTTGTTTGCATAAAGCAATATTTATCCTATCTTTTCAAAATGGTTTTGGTCCTTTGTCAAATTCTTTTTCCAAGATCCTTGAACTCCTTGGTAGAAACACAAGTGTTCAAGTCCTTGTCAAAAATCCCTTGAGCTACTTGGTAACCCCAAGTGCAACAAGTTTTATTAAATCTCATGAGTTCCTTGGTAACCCCAAGTACATCATGCTCTTGAGCACCTTGGTAACCCCAAGTGCAACAACCTTAACAAAATCTCTTTGAATTCCTTGGTACCCCCAAGTGCATCAAGTTTTTATATTAGAAGTTGGAATGTCGAGATCTCACCTGGTTCAAACTTTAGTTGCTCAGTATTGTCCATAACCGGGGACACGGCTAAGTACTTAGATTTTATTAACTTCTGCAGAAGGAGTACACTTTACCCACATGACACAATCCCATCTTGTTGCCACCAGTGGCCTACTGGATTAGTGCTCACCAAGATGGAGTACTGGCAGACTGAGAGTGTGACGAAGTCTTTCCAAGAGGTCCTCCCATACATCATTGCTAGCTTGTCTTCAGCCCCCATGAAGCATTCCAGATCCCCATGTCCGGTAACTAAAGACAATGTATGGGTCTTCCTAATGTAGTTGACTAAGCCAGAGCCATAATAGCATGTGGTTGCACACAAAAGCCACAATTGGAGAAACATGTTCAATCTCTAAGTTCCCTAGGTGGTTTTCATTTGGAGCACAACACAAAGTGATTGCCATAGACATGGTTCCCTTTTGTTGCCACCTTCTCCAAAACATAAAGTGTCCACCACCTAGGTGGTTCATTGAGTCCTTGTTTTATTATGTAAAAACACGAGTCCTTTTCTCAACCTTTGTAAAATCTCAACATGTATCTCTTTTTCAAAACATAGCATGGCTAAGCATGTACAACTTCAATATTTTCACTAAGGAGTGTATAGGGAATCCTATTAGGATTAGCATAGCATAAGTATAAAACATTTTCATGCATGTTTACAAAATCCACTAAGTATAATGAAAATAGTAGGTCTTTTGTATGATAGTGTAACTTGCCTTTTTGGTAGGGAATGAGGGTTTACTCCTTGATCTTGCTAGTATCACACTTTGCTAATTCCACTATAATCATTCAAACAAGCATAGTATCAAGTAGCATTCCAAACCAATATTCAAACAATATTTCACACACACAAAGCAATGGATTCTAAGTCATGCATGGGAACATGCTTAAGATGGTTTTATTTACAAGGGAGGTATCCACTAGGCTTTTAACTTTGTAAGGTCCACATTGGTCATTTACCAAGATGGCAAAGTTATTTGCAAAAAGCTTTTAGTTCATAAACCATTTTAAAATCCAAACATTATTTCATGTGGTGAAAATATTTTTATCAAAGCAAAACTTTATGTTTTTCATCAAGTGAGTTGCCATTTTCAAAGCTTGGTGTTTTGGGTCAGTAAGTTTGGTCCAAGACATTTTCACAAAGTTTTCCTTGCAAAAATATTTCCATAGTAAAATCAATGATTTTATTTGGCTAGAAAATGGCTAAGTCAAATAATTCAATCCATTTTTTACCAAAATCATTTTTAACACTATGGGTTGGTTCCTAGGGTCAGTATGGTCACTACAAATCATTTTGCAAAGGTTTTGTCCTTAAATTCAATTTTTTAACAATTTTTATACTCTAAACAAGCTCACAAAAGAATCTGCAAAACCAAGCAAACAAATAGATACTATTTTCCAAACTAAGGCCATGGTTGTTTAGGTCTTGCTCTCCTGAATCCATTGATATAAAATTTGTAATTTTTGGACATGTGGTTTGAAAGTTACAAGGGTTTGAAGTTTGCAATTTAATCAGATTCAAATCTGTTTTTAGTTTTAAACCTGGCCACGCGTCGTGTTCCTATTGGTCCATACCGTTTCGGTTGGATCGCGGCTGTGGGGCGTTGGATCTAGTTAGATCGAGTGACCCAGAGGACATACCCCTTCGACGATAAGTGATCTAATCGTGGCCGCTAAATCTGGATCGAACGGTACTGGCGAATTTGACCTAAAGTGGGCGGCGCTGACGGCGGCGCTTTGGCGGCGGCGCTCAGGCGGGGTGGTCGCCGGTGATTCAGGACGCAAGGAAGAAGAGGAGAAGGCTCACCGAGATCGTAGGGTCGTGGTGACGCTCGTCGTGTTGTTGGCTTGACAAGGGGAGCTCGGGTACTGCGGCAATTGCTCGCCGGAGCTAGGTCTGGCGTCGGTTGCGCGTGGTCGTGGTCGAAGTCGACTCTGTGGTTCACCCCGAAGCAAAACGAGGGCACGGTTAGAATCGTAGGATCAAGGCAGAGCTGTGTGCGTGAACGAGAGGGCGCGGAGCGGTCGAGGCTTACTGGGGAAGGTCATCGGAGAGGTTGCAGACGCGGCGGCGTTCGGAAGCTCGTCGTAGCCGACGTGCTGGGGCGCCCGCGGTTGAACGGAGGGCACGGACAGAAGCGCCAGAGGATGGGGAGCGTGCGTGCTTGGTCGAGGAAGCAAGGGGAGGCAGTGTGTGGCCGGAATTGGAGGCTAAGCTCGTCGGAGACGGCGGCGGTGCAGAGAGAAATTGGGGCGGCCTGGAGGCAGAGGGGAGGAGTGGTCTGGGGGAAAATATCATGGAGGGGGAGGTGCTTAAGAATGCGCGATCGCAGGAGCGATTAACTGCCGCGTTAATGTCAATTGATGCTCGCAAATGTCGCCAGAAACAGTCGAGGAGAGGGGGCACTGTCACCGCGAGGAAGAAGGAGGATGAACAGGAAAATGGGTCCAGTCGTCAGTGGGAAAAAGAAACGAGAGGGAGGGTCCACTGGTCATTGGTTCTCTGGTCAGAATCTGGGTGCAAATTATTTTCTTTCGGGGAGAGGGAAGCTGGGCTGTTGGGCTTAGTTGGGCTTGGCCAGTTGGGTCAGGTCCGACTCTATTTTTTTTTCTTCCTGTTCTCTTTTTCTTTTTCTGAATCTAATTTCTGTTTTGAATTATCAAACAAACAATTATCAACCAAATGAATTCAAATAACACCACACTTCACAATTTGAACTTGGTTCTGTTTATCAGCATAAACATAAATTCCAAAATAAAATAATATTTTATTCCTTTTTGGATCCTATTTAATAATTAATTAAAATAGACCAAAGTTATTTAATCAAATTGGGTTTGATTTATTTTAATAAAATCTCCATTTGAAATCCAAATATTTTCAAAACAAAATCAGTAGGTTTCATTTGAAAATATAAGATACTTGAAATACTTGTTCTAAAATAAAATAACATTTTATTTTAGGTCCATTATCAATTTAATAAAATGGGCCTTATTCATTTACTTCAAATAAGATTTGTTTTATTAGAATATTTATTTTGATATCTAAAATAAAGCTAAAACACTTTTAGTAGGTTTTATTAGAGAATATAAATTATTTGGTAAACTTATTTGAAATAAATAAATAGGTTTTTAATGTCTATTAAAAATGGAAAAAGCCTTTACTTTAATAAAATTTGGATATTAAATCCCTATTATTTTATTTAAACAATCCTTTATTATTTTTAAATAAACCTTTTATTATTTTAATCAAAGAAAACTCTTTTGTTTCAAAATCTTGGCCAAGTTTAATTTGGCTTTATAAAATAATCCTTATTTATAACTTCATCTTTTCTTTTTGAATACCAAATCCTTTTAAGATCTAAAATAGTATTTCCAATTGTTTTTATTTTTCCTTTTATGAAATGTTTATCTTTTTAAATCCTTCTAGAATTTTATTTAATTCAAATGGGTTTGAAGTTCCAATTGAATTCAAAAAGTTTCTTCTGACTCTGAAAATCAAACAAAGTTTTATATTATTCATTTGTTTTCACATTACAAGATTTGGAAAATCTTGGGATGTGACAGGCTACCACCCTTAAAATAAATCTCGTCCCGAGATTTGGGAAGGCTGGGGTACAAGCAGGTTCAAAACAACTAGGGTTCTACCACCCTTAAAAATTCTCAAACAAAATTTACATATTGGCCTTCTTGGGTCCTGGAATTTCTCTAAGTTAAACTTTTGCTTTGTTCCTATGCTTGACTCATGGGCCAAGGTTGAGTTTCTCCATAGGCTTGTTCAACTTGTTCTTCATCATTTCTGGACAGTTGCTGGCATAATGTCCTGGATTCTTGCAGTTGAAACAATGAATGTCCTTGAGTTCTTTGCGTTGTTCTTGTGGACAAGTGGCTACATAATGGCCTGGTTCTTTGCAGTTGTTGCACCACACTTGGTCAATCTCTTTATTCTTCTTGTTCTCTGGGCATCCACTGGAGTAGTGTCCCATTTCCTTACATTTACGACATTGTGCAAGGCTCAGTTCTTGCTTTTGTTTCTTAAACTTCTTTAGTCCTTTGAATTGGGTTGTCTTGTTAGGAGGTAGGAATGGTCCTTTTCCTTTGGTAGACTTGGATCCTTCCTGCTTCCTTTGTTCCACCATGGCATAGATGGGACATTGGTCAGGAGTATGATCACTTCCTTCACAAAGGTAACAAGTAGCTTGAGAGGTGGGGTATTGTCCAACAGGATGATCTTCTTCACAATTGGGGCATTGTCCTTCATGCTCCTTGGAAGTATGATCCTTTTATCCACATATAGTGCAAGCTGGGGCTCCATCCAGAATAACATTCTTGTCAGCCTTATTATCATAAACTCCTTTGGGGTAGTTTTCCTCCATGCTGATCATTTGGTTAGTCACCTTAAGCATCAGTTGAGACTGCTCTTCCCAAAACCTTTGTAGTGTTGGATCCTTATCACTATTGTTGACTATGAACTGAGCTGTCAGTTGGTTCAACTGGTGTTGGGTTGCTATGAGCTCCTTCATGCTGTCAGCTTGGTTGGTGTTGATGTCATCAACCTTGGAGTCTTTTGGAGTAGTCATCTGTTTGGGTTGAAGGGAGGTTAGAATAGGCAAGTTATTTCTAAGGAATCAATTCTAATCACACACTTCACAATTTACACAGACAATGTGCATGCAATCACAAACCAAACATTCACAATCAACTTTGCACTCAAACAACAAGGTTCAAGCACTTACTTGGGCAACAAAATATTTGCGTTACACCACATAAGTTGGTGGTTTGACTTAACTAAATTATGGTGGTCCATCTATATGGTTCACTTGTGTTCTTTCCTTCCTTCTTGATCCTTCTTGTATGAGATCATGGTTTCCTTGAGAAAAACTCCTGGTCACAATACTTCAAAGTTGTTGATGGTTTCTTCTTATTTTGCATTCCCTCAGTCTCTAATTCTTAAGTAAGATTTCCTTGTCTCACTTGTGGTCCTTAGTAGTTTCCATGTTGGAAGTCCTTGGTGATCATGCTGAAGATGTTGAAGTCATTAGAGTTGAAGAAGTTGAAGAAGCCCTTTACACATGGTGTAGTCTTTGGCCATGGGGTTGGTTTTTCCATCAGGTTTGAAATAGAAGAGATGTAGAGTTGAAACCAAAATGTTTGAGGAAAGAGTTTACAAGTGTTTTTGAAAATAAATTTTTGGAACAAAATAACTCTTATTTGTCTAAGGGTTTTTTGTCCAATCCTAGGGTTCACAAATCCTACAGGCAACACAATGCTCTGATACCATCTGTAGAGGTCCCAATCTTAGATAAGATAGAGCCTCCTGTGTTTTATAATGCTAGTCCCTGGATCAATAGCTAGCATCCACAGTTAAGATGTAATATCAAGATACAAAGGTCATATTATAACTTTATAACCAGGAATAACATAATTTTATTACATCATACATAGCTCATTTGGCTATTACATTACATTGCAGCGGAATAACTATAGTCATGGGCCCTTCATCTTCAAAGTGCCACAGGCAGATGTTGGTTGTAGACTTTGTAAACCTAAATAAATCTTCTCAAATATCAATCAAAACCTACAACGTTACAAGTTACAGCCACAAGGGTCAATACATTTGAATTGTATTGGCAAGTTTCACTACTTTGTATATTATGAGTGGATCCTATCATTACATGCATATTTGGCTAAGTAGAGTTTAAGGCTTGTTTGCATAAAGCAATATTTATCCTATCTTTTCAAAATGGTTTTGGTCCTTTGTCAAATTCTTTTTCCAAGATCCTTGAACTCCTTGGTAGAAACACAAGTGTTCAAGTCCTTGTCAAAAATCCCTTGAGCTACTTGGTAACCCCAAGTGCAACAAGTTTTATTAAATCTCATGAGTTCCTTGGTAACCCCAAGTACATCATGCTCTTGAGCACCTTGGTAACCCCAAGTGCAACAAGCTTAACAAAATCTCTTTGAATTCCTTGGTACCCCCAAGTGCATCAAGTTTTTATATTAGAAGTTGGAATGTCGAGATCTCACCTGGTTCAAACTTTAGTTGCTCAGTATTGTCCATAACCGGGGCACGGCTAAGTACTTAGATTTTATTAACTTCTGCAGAAGGAGTACACTTTACCCACATGACACAATCCCATCTTGTTGCCACCAGTGGCGTACTGGATTAGTGCTCACCAAGATGGAGTACTGGCAGACTGAGAGTGTGACGAAGTCTTTCCAAGAGGTCCTCCCATACATCATTGCTAGCTTGTCTTCATCCCCCATGAAGCATTCCAGATCCCCATGTCCGGTAACTAAAGACAATGTATGGGTCTTCCTAATGTAGTTGACTAAGCCAGAGCCATAATAGCATGTGGTTGCACACAAAAGCCACAATTGGAGAAACATGTTCAATCTCTAAGTTCCCTAGGTGGTTTTCATTTGGAGCACAACACAAAGTGATTGCCATAGACATGGTTCCCTTTTGTTGCCACCTTCTCCAAAACATAAAGTGTCCACCACCTAGGTGGTTCATTGAGTCCTTGTTTTATTATGTAAAAACACGAGTCCTTTTCTCAACCTTTGTAAAATCTCAACATGTATCTCTTTTTCAAAACATAGCATGGCTAAGCATGTACAACTTCAATATTTTCACTAAGGAGTGTATAGGGAATCCTATTAGGATTAGCATAGCATAAGTATAAAACATTTTCATGCATGTTTACAAAATCCACTAAGTATAATGAAAATAGTAGGTCTTTTGTATGATAGTGTAACTTGCCTTTTTGGTAGGGAATGAGGGTTTACTCCTTGATCTTGCTAGTCTCACACTTTGATAATTCCACTATAATCATTCAAACAAGCATAGTATCAAGTAGCATTCCAAACCAATATTCAAACAATATTTCACACACACAAAGCAATGGATTCTAAGTCATGCATGGGAACATGCTTAAGATGGTTTTATTTACAAGGGAGGTATCCACTAGGCTTTTAACTTTGTAAGGTCCACATTGGTCATTTACCAAGATGGCAAAGTTATTTGCAAAAAGCTTTTAGTTCATAAACCATTTTAAAATCCAAACATTATTTCATGTGGTGAAAATATTTTTATCAAAGCAAAACTTTATGTTTTTCATCAAGTGAGTTGCCATTTTCAAAGCTTGGTGTTTTGGGTCAGTAAGTTTGGTCCAAGACATTTTCACAAAGTTTTCCTTGCAAAAATATTTCCATAGTAAAATCAATGATTTTATTTGGCTAGAAAATGGCTAAGTCAAATAATTCAATCCAATTTTTACCAAAATCATTTTTAACACTATGGGTTGGTTCCTAGGGTCAGTATGGTCACTACAAATCATTTTGCAAAGGTTTTGTCCTTAAATTCAATTTTTTTAACAATTTTTATACTCTAAACAAGCTCACAAAAGAATCTGCAAAACCAAGCAAACAAATTGATACTATTTTCCAAACTAAGGCCATGGTTGTTTAGGTCTTGCTCTCCTGAATCCATTGATATAAAATTTGTAATTTTTGGACGTGTGGTTTGAAAGTTACAAGGGTTTGAAGTTTGCAATTTAATCAGATTCAAATCTGTTTTTAGTTTTAAACCTGGCCACGCGTCGTGTTCCTATTGGTCCATACCGTTTCGGTTGGATCGCGGCTGTGGGGCGTTGGATCTAGTTAGATCGAGTGACCCAGAGGACATACCCCTTCGACGATAAGTGATCTAATCGTGGCCGCTAAATCTGGATCGAACGGTACTGGCGAATTTGACCTAAAGTGGGCGGCGCTGACGGCGGCGCTTTGGCGGCGGCGCTCAGGCGGGGTGGTCGCCGGTGATTCAGGACGCAAGGAAGAAGAGGAGAAGGCTCACCGAGATCGTAGGGTCGTGGTGACGCTCGTCGTGCTGTTGGCTTGACAAGGGGAGCTCGGGTACTGCGGCAATTGCTCGCCGGAGCTAGGTCTGGCGTCGGTTGCGCGTGGTCGTGGTCGAAGTCGACTCTGTGGTTCACCCCGAAGCAAAACAAGGGCACGGTTAGAATCGTAGGATCAAGGCAGAGCTGTGTGCGTGAACGAGAGGGCGCGGGGCGGTCGAGGCTTACCGGGGAAGGTCGTCGGAGAGGTTGCAGACGCGGCGGCGTTCGGAAGCTCGTCGTAGCCGACGTGCTGGGGCGCCCGCGGTTGAACGGAGGGCACAGACAGAAGCGCCAGAGGATGGGGAGCGTGCGTGCTTGGTCGAGGAAGCAAGGGGAGGCAGTGTGTGGCCGGAATTGGAGGCTAAGCTCGTCGGAGATGGCGGCGGTGCAGAGAGAAATTGGGGCGGCCTGGAGGCAGAGGGGAGGAGTGGTCTGGGGGAAAATGTCGTGGAGGGGGAGGTGCTTAAGAATGCGCGGTCGCAGGAGCGATTAACTGCCGCGTTAATGTCAATTGATGCTCGCAAATGTCGCCAGAAATGGTCAAGGAGAGGGGGCGCTGTCACCGCGAGGAAGAAGGAGGATGAACAGGAAAATGGGTCCAGTCGTCAGTGGGAAAAAGAAACGAGAGGGAGGGTCCACTGGTCATTGGTTCTGTGGTCAGAATCTGGGTGCAAATTATTTTCTTTCGGGGAGAGGGAAGCTGGGCTGTTGGGCTTAGTTGGGCTTGGCCAGTTGGGTCAGGTCCGACTCTATTTTTTTTCTTCTTGTTCTCTTTTTCTTTTTCTGAATCTAATTTCTGTTTTGAATTATCAAACAAACAATTATCAACCAAATGAATTCAAATAACACCACACTTCACAATTTGAACTTGGTTCTGTTTATCAGCATAAACATAAATTCCAAAATAAAATAATATTTTATTCCTTTTTGGATCCTATTTAATAATTAATTAAAATAGACCAAAGTTATTTAATCAAATTGGGTTTGATTTATTTTAATAAAATCTCCATTTGAAATCCAAATATTTTCAAAACAAAATCAGTAGGTTTCATTTGAAAATATAAGATACTTGAAATACTTGTTCTAAAATAAAATAACATTTTATTTTAGGTCCATTATCAATTTAATAAAATGGGCCTTATTCATTTACTTCAAATAAGATTTGTTTTATTAGAATATTTATTTTGATATCTAAAATAAAGCTAAAACACTTTTAGTAGGTTTTATTAGAGAATATAAATTATTTGGTAAACTTATTTGAAATAAATAAATAGGTTTTTAATGTCTATTAAAAATGGAAAAAGCCTTTACTTTAATAAAATTTGGATATTAAGTCCCTATTATTTTATTTAAACAATCCTTTATTATTTTTAAATAAACCTTTTATTATTTTAATCAAAGAAAACTCTTTTGTTTCAAAATCTTGGCCAAGTTTAATTTGGCTTTATAAAATAATCCTTATTTATAACTTCATATTTTCTTTTTGAATACCAAATCCTTTTAAGATCTAAAATAGTATTTCCAATTGTTTTTATTTTTCCTTTTATGAAATGTTTATCTTTTTAAATCCTTCTAGAATTTTATTTAATTCAAATGGGTTTGAAGTTCCAATTGAATTCAAAAAGTTTCTTCTGACTCTGAAAATCAAACAAAGTTTTATTTTATTCATTTGTTTTCACATTACAAGATTTGGAAAATCTTGGGATGTGACAGCCACAAAGAAATCCGCAGAAAACCGTACGCCAAAGAGTTCAAAAAACTACGTCCTGCAGCCTTCCGCCAAGCCATTGCCGGTTTTTCCGTGGAATCGCAGCGACGAGGAGACCAATAGGATCTCGGGAGAACAGGTCAAGAAATTCTTTGCACCTAGACGGGCCGAGCCAAAGGAGAAAATAGATCCGGCGGTGGTGGAGAAGTTGTACAAAAATCTTTTGAAACCTGAAACCCCACTTGTGCCGGACTACGAGCGCCAGATTTTGAAGGCGGATGCAAGGCGCCGCAGGGAGACTGAAAGTAGCAGTCGTGAGGCACCCCAGAAAACAGTTCCCATGCTCGGAGAGCAGGAAAACCAATCATGCGCCCCGCTCCAAATGTTTGACAAACGGGACGCTCCTCCCGTAGATGATTACGAGGCAGAGCTACAAAGAAAGGCCAATGAGATGGGGATGACTTACATTGCATACTTGAACGTCATGGGAGACAACTTGCCCAAATGCGATGTCAACCCCATACAACCATGGAAGTATGATAAGAATCTAGTCAAGAAAGAGGAGCTCAAGAATCTACCAACAAAGATGCGAAAATTGCACAAGTGGTACCTTCATTTCTGCAAGACAAGAAAAGAAGAATGGATCACGACGCATATAAGAGATCAGATTTTCTTGTGCGGAGACGACGCGATCGACTTCAACATTCAAGAATTGCATTTTCTATTCAATGAGAAGGAACTCGACAAATCTGCCATCAGCCTTTATTGTGTGTAAGTACTATTTCTGTAATTTTTATCTCATCTCATTCACTTCATTAATTGCATGTATATATATATGCTCACCATATATGTATATACTATTATGCAGGAAAAAGGTTATGGAATGCATGAAAGGAGGTCCTTTTGACATTGGGTTCGTTGACCCAAATAGAGTTCATGAAGAAGTGGTAAGAGACAAACCCGGGAAAACAGAAGATTACTTGCTAAAGTCTTTACTGAGACAACAAACCAAAAGGGAAATACTATTGCCTTACAACTTCTCGTGAGTACTGTTACCCTCTCTCTTGTACACATTCTGTTTTGGCTTACTCGATGTTAAGTGTAACTGATGATGAGTTATGCGTGCGTAGGTTCCACTTTATTCTGCTAGTCATTCAACCCGACTCAGGAAAAGTCCTTGTCATGGACTCGTTACGAAAAGAAAAAGAGCTATGGGCAGACTTTAGAGAGATGCTCCAGAGGTAATTTCAATCATATTATCGCACTAGATCGGCAACTTTCGTGACAATAAGTAATTAATTACTCCTTTATCCATTTTCTTTGTCGGACAGGGTTTGGAAAATGTTCACGGGCAGGGCCGTGGGTGAATGGTCAGAAGAACTAAAATTTGTAGACCAAAATGTAAGTAATACTAGCTAGCTTCCAATTCCATTATATCATGCTTTATTGATTATTATTTTGATTGAACTCTCTATTCTCGTAAAGTGCGCGCATCGGGGACACGACAATAACTTATGTGGGTACTATGTTTGCGAATTCATTCGCGACACGATATGTGCGACAGGCCAAGCCGCACTAGAACAACTTAGAGTAAGTAAACAAAGTCCACAGCATTATTTTATTACCATCAATTGTGTTGAGTTTTATTCTTATATATATATTGACGGCCCATTCTTCATATATATTCAGATCGAACAGATGCGGTACCAACTCCTACCATTTGAACGCATACGAGCCATTCAAGAGGAATTGGCGGGGTTCATACTTGATGAGGTCGTCACGCCTGGCGGAGAACTCTTTAGATATCCACCAAAATGAACGATGACGATGTATGTGCCGATGACGATGTATGTGCCGATGACGATGTTTGTGTATAATAATAGTTGCTTAATTATTCATGTACTCGTATGTACCGATGACGATTTATAAGTATACCGCTCCCGATCGATTTCCCCTCGCTCCCTCCCCCCTCCCGCAGAAATACGCCCAGAACGGGGCAGAGGCAGAAGTCTGCCACGGCAGAGATTTAGGCCGTTTTCCTGCCGCGGCAGAGTTCTGCCGCGGCAGGAAAACGACCTAAATCTCTGCCGCGGCAGAAGAACCTTTAACACCGGTTCCAGATACGAACCGGTGTTAAAGGGGGGGGCTGAGGCCTGCGGCAGCCCCACGTGCGCCACCCTTTAACACCGGTTCGTATAAGAACCGGTGTTAAAGGGGCCCCCCTCTAACACCGAACCCTCAACAGCGGTTGGGGAACCGCTGTTAGAGGGCCCTCCCAACCGGAGTTAAAGGGGGGGGCTCTGCACTAGTGAACAATGTTCATTTTTCTAAGAAAAATAAGATGATGCCCTCGCATTGCGAGGGCCACCTTGCTAATTGTCTAAATTTATATTTATCTAACTGTTTTATTATATAGATATATATAAATCTAGACAAATTCAATCAGTTATTTTTATAGGAGAAAGTTGTAAATATAAATAAGCAGTACTGCTAGTTTAGCAGTGTGGTTAAATGAGCTGGAGAGAAATCACAGTCACAGGTATTCCTTCTTCTTCTTTTTCTTGTCTGCATGCAAGTGGCATATCATGGTCCATGCACCTCTGCTATTTTTTGACGAAGCCGCCTCTCGAGGAGATAACAGAGCTGGAAAGGGCTCGTCTTCTCTGTCGGCGGCCGTGAGGATGCACAGGACAAAGCATAAAGGTTTTCTAGGAATCCAATCCACCGTGCTCTACAGCTAGCCACATGCATGCATGCATGCACCTGCGACCTCCGCGGCTTAATCATAGTTTATCCGCTAGAATCACGGCTACGATCCTCGCCATGCCGTCCAGAAGGAATCAGATCTTGATCAGCGAAAAATGATCAAGAAGAACACGGCCAGAGTGAGGTGAACCGAGTCGTATATGGCATCATCTTCTTTTTAGAAGATCACGGTAGTGTCATTTCCTTGTGTGTTTTCTCAGATATAAGAAAGGCATTATTACATGTCCGGGGTTTAATAAAAAGGCCGTACTATGCGTCCCTCGGGTCGATATTCTCCTAGCTAAAATCTTCCGGGTTCTCCTGCTGACACATGTCCTCCAAAAATCCTCAAAATCCCGTTTTTACTATAAAGACGAATATCCCAATTAGTCGTGGGTCGGCCATCGACCTCATTTATCACCTCTGGTTTGGTTACCTATAAGTTGCTCGATTAATATATTTAATAAAAGCCCTTCTATTTTATGTAACATGAAGGTTCAAGAGATGCATTGTTCGGACTTACAATTTCTTGGGTCGTCACAGCTATAGGACCATGTATATGGCTACTGAACTAAAGAATCCAACAGAAGCGAATCAAACCATTGTCATAGCCATCACCTCTGACCTCGGGAGGCTACCTGTGTCCGACCTTGCATCACCTTGAAAATCTATTAGAAAATATTAGGTAATATTTTTATCAACTTGGATGTACTTAGGTTTTTCCCATACTATAAGAATGACGCGGCTCCACAACAGAATCCAGGAGCTAAACTTTGTTTCACATTTATTTTGCTATTGAGCATCATGTTATTATTTGTGTGAAATGTTATTACAATTGTTAAGCTTTTATTAGCTATTTCTTGAGGTATTATGTATACGTGTTAAAACGATCGGATTGATACCTCCTCTGGATTCAGGCATCCATATTGTTCGACCCATGGGCAATCCAACCCTTTAATTTATCGTACTGTATCTGTTGGTGCCTACATTCATTGATGACCAAAGCCATGCATGTGAATACACCTCATGTCAATGTGTTAACATGTACGAATAGGGAGTTTTTTTATTTTGTTTTTTTATTATCTGAATTTGGGCATGTGAACACAATAACGAGTGGAAATAATTAATGTTGTGGTTGCAACAGAAATATTCATGGAAGTCTAGCTTGTATGTATCAAATTTCTAAGATAACTAAAAATATATCTATGGGACTTAATTCAAATTAATGTGATGGCTAAAAATGAGCAACTACATCAACTAACTTCAGTCATTACCATTCCTTTTAGTAATACTCAATATATTTTTTATTCATTTTTTGTTTAATTACTATGTCCATCTCAACGGTCACTAACAAGGTAGTGCTTAATTAAATGCTAGACCACATATTAAATCTCATGTATCAATTACCATCGCTTTCATTCATTGGTTTGTGTGTTTCTTTCGATTATCTTAGTTTGGCATGCAGATACAATAGCAAGTGGAAAACAAATGTTGTGGTTCCAACAGAAAAATTCATGGAAAATTAGCTGATGTGTAGTTAATTCTAATTATCTTCAGGTGACTTATTCTTTAAATAACTCTTAAGCTCGTATTATTTAGACATTTTATAATGATACCATATATATCTTATGTGTATTCAGGTATCCGTTTGATATTGTTCCACCCATGTGCGAGCCAACCCTTTGCCACATTTGCTGGCGTCTACATTGATTTAGGACCAAAATCATGCATCATTATACACCTCATGTCAATGTGTCAACATGTGCGAATAGGCAGTTTGATCTGTTTGTTTGTTGCTGTCGTCTGAATTTGGGCATGTGGACACAATAGAAAGTGGAAACAATCTTGTGAGTGTTTTGTGTTGGTTATAGCTCTAGCTGTTGTGAATCCGTTTGTGTCTTTATGCTTTGGGTTTTGTCCATTCCTGTACTCTTCAGAGCTCTGTACTCTTTTTTGTCCAACGTCCGGTTGTTAACTCCTCGCTAGCTACCACCATTTCTAGGACTGACCGATGCATCTTTTAATACAAATTAAAGCAGTGTCTACTGCATTTCATCAAATAAAAAAGTTATTTTGGTTCAAATAGAAAGGTTCATGGAAAATAGCTCATATGTAGAAAATTTCTTTGTTAACATGAAATATCTTGATGCAGCTTAGTAATAGAAATGGATGTAATGGTTAAAATGAGAAAACACATCAACTAATTACAACCAGTACAACCATTAGAATTCCTTTTAGTATTAATCATTCCTTTCTATTTATTCAATTCAGTTCAATTTATAGGTCCATCTCAAGAGTCAATGCTTAAAATGAGAAACAAATGAGTAAACAATTAAATGCAAGACCTCATATTAAATTTCACGTATTGATCACAATCTCTTGCATGTATCTTTGTTTTATTTAGTGCCACACCAAAAACCAAAAATATAGTTAATAAAATCACAAGTGTTCCTCTAGGTAAGCATTTTTTAATAATTAGAGTCTCTATCAACTACCTGCGTAGTTAGGCCTATTCTCATCAGCTTTGCTCTCAAGGCACTTTGAAATAAATAATATTTATACTAAACTTTTATATCTATTGATAATTTATATGCGAAAAAGTATATGTTTAATTATTATGTTGTTTTGTACTTAGTTATTGTAATTAAACACATAATATGGTTCTAATAGATGAATCATATGTCCCTTATTATAAATTTATTGTCTAATATATTATTGAAAATACATTAGCATCATGATAATCTACATGTTTTTTTCAAAAAAGAATCTTGCTTTTTTCGAGGCATTGCCCCTTAGAAGATCTTTAAATCAAACCACCTTGAATGTGAACTAAATAATAATAATAAAATGCCATAATCTCATGCAAAATAATTTGGGACACTCTCATTAGTTATATGTTTCTATGTTTATCTATATATATATTTTAGTGTCCTTAAATATCTTGATGGAGATCTCCAAAATGTATAACCTAACAATTATCTCTATGGAGTAGTTTTCGCCTAGAGAAATGGTACATCCAAGTTGTGAATCCAACTAGTGAATTCCAAATCGATAGTCTTTACTTCAACACTTAGCTTGTCTCTTTTCATAAGTTCCGCAGTGACATATCTGCTAGTTCACACTATTGTTTTTTGGTCAGTTTATATTTGTATTAAGGCAAAATAAAGAGATGCTCAAAGACACCGGTTGGAGGATGAAGCCATTGTAGGGGTTCGTAGCATGGAAAACAAAAAAAAATTACCGCATGCACACAAACAAGCCAAGATTTATCTACTAGATTATAGCAACGAGTCGATAGAGGAACTCACCCTCGAAGATTCCAAAGCGGTTAACGAGAGCAGATTCTCGTGGGTGATGTAGTCGTACACTTGCCGATCTCAAGATCGCGTAGACGATCCTTCCGGCGCTGCGTTCCGGCAGCGCTTCCGCAGTCGGTCACACGTTCGGTACTCGATGAAGACCTTCCTCTCCCTTGTTCCACCAGGAAGCGGAGGTTGTAGCACTCTCCTCGCGATTCCGGCAGCACAACGGCGTGGTACCGGAAGTAGAGGGGAGATCTCGCAGGGCTTCGCCTTAAGCCAGAGCGAGTATGGTGGACTATGAGAGAGCCCTCGGTGTTCTAGGGTTTAGACACACCAAGGAGGGGTGCTAGAGCCGGCGGCTAGGGCTTGGAGGTGCCCAAGTCGGCGGCTAGGGGAGAAACCCTAGGCGGCGGCTATGGTGGGCGGCGGCGGCTAGGGTTAGGTTTAGAGGGGGCAATCTTGTGTACTAGGAGGGGAGCCCTGCCCCTCCTCTTATAGGAGGAGGCGCCGGCCAAGGGGAGGGGAATCCCTCTCCAACTCGGATCCCAAGTGGGCCGGCAGTGGAGGAGGGACTCCTCCCCAACTCGGTTTCCACCTCCCTCTCCACTTCCCAAAAATAGCCGTTTGACTTTCAAATTGGCGTTTGACTTTTTCAAACTAGGATTTGATTAAACCCTTTATTTTGTTCAGCGATGACACCTAGTACATGATGCAATCATACCAACTTGATATAACACATTCATGTACCCTTCCCCTCCGGAGTGCCGGACATTCCGGAACCTTCTAGAACATTCCCGATGAAAACACCGGAACCATTCCCCAACTCCGAAACAGGACTTTCCTTATATGAATCTTATTCTCCGGACCATTCCGGATCTCCTCGTGATATCCCGGATCCCATCCGAGACTCCGAACAACATTCGTTCTCTTACTCATCATTCCATAACTACTCAACAACATCGAATCCTTAAGTGTGTCTCCCCACGGTTCGTGAATTATGCGTACATGACCGAGACACTTCTCCGATCAATAACCAATAGAGGAATATGGAAATTCATATGGCTCCCACATATTTCAACGATTACTTTGCGATCGAATGAACCACTTACATACGATACCAATTTCCCTTTGTCTCACGATAGTTTACTTATTCGAGGTTTTGATCGTCGGTATCTCTGCATACCTAGTTCAACCTCGTTACCGATAAGTACTCTTTTCTCGTTCCCGTGGTATGTGATCCCTTGTGAGCCAGTCACATGATTGCAAGCTAATTGGATGACATTCCACCGAGAGGGCCCAGAGTATATCTATCTGTCATATGGATGGACAAATCCCACTCTTGATCCATGTGTCTCAACCCATACTTTACGAACACTCAATGCCACCTTTATAGCCACCCAGTTATGGTGTGGTGTTTGATGTCATCAAAGCATCCTTTCGGTGATGGTGATAAGCATGATCTCATGGTCGAAGGAATTAGGTTACTATGTATCAGAAAGCTTATAGCAAATGAACTATATTAAATGACTTGATCTTTATGCTATGCTTAACTATAGGAGTATGTCCATCACATCATTCCCCTAATGATATGACCCTGTTGTTAATAACATCTCTATGTTCATGATCAGGAAACCATGATCATATATTAACCAACAAGCTAGTTTAACAAGAGGCTTTACTAGGGACTCTTTTATGTTTACAAATCACACAAGTATTAATGTTTCCTATTAATACAATTATAGCATGGTATGTAAACATTTATCATAAGTATGAAGATATGATAATAACCACTTTATTATTGCCTCTTGGGCATATCTCCAACAGTCTCCCACTTGCACTAGAGTAATAATCTAGTTTCAAACATTTGTGTATTCAACACCTATGGCTTTCTGGTGTCGTATGTACACGATTGCTAGTGGTCAACTGATCTCCGGATCTGACACTTCCAGGTCCGTGTGTAATTGCATGTCTTTGCGTCTCTAAGCATCACTCATTCTCTAATGAGATGGCTTCGTACTAATTTGGTCCTTTGGTGTGACCTTTAGTTCTTTGGGGTTAAAACATGTTGATAATATTGTTGTACAATATATCTTCATAGTACTATCCCACTATGAACTACACCTAGTTTGATAAAAAACTACTTGACACAAATGCCCTCTTTTGCTGCTATAATAACAGTCCTATACTTAGCCTTTTGTTGTAGTATCTGTCACAATGTCTCAACTTTGGAACTCATCCAAATCCATTATGGAACTTACTTTCCATTATATTGTGCCACCCTTAGTTTAGATTGAGATAAACTTAATTTGTACTTTGTGACAAAACTAGTATCAATGTAGTACTTTTACAATGAACTAACCATCTATTTGTCACTTCTACAAATAATATACTCTTAGTTCTTCCAAAAGATCATAAGAATATCCTTACTATTGTCCAATGATCATCTTATGAATCATTCTGGTATATTCTCATAACATTTAGAGCATAGGACATATCTGGATTTGTACACATCACAGCATGATTGATAAAATACTCTTTGTGATTTTATACATCAAGTATCAATCTATACTTGAATCTTTGTTTCAATTACCAAGTGTCAATACACTTGAATATATCATCAATATTGAACTTATTCAATCATTTCTGTGCGACAAGAACCTTTTTTGTAGTTTCTATATTGAACTCATTCAATATATTATCTATGTACTTTTGGCACAACCATATTAGCGTCTATTGATGCCAAATATTTGGGTTTTGCCTAAGTCTTTCATCGAGATGAAATTCTTATCTTGTGTTAATAAAAGATACATTATTTCCAATCAACAATATGTCTTCCACATAATGTATTAGAAACATGTCTTAGTGCTCCCACTTAATTTCTTGCAAATGCAAGCATCTTCATCGTCTCCGATGAAATAAAACTCTTTTAACAGTTTCATCATGGTGAAGATTCCAACTCCGCGATGCTTACTTCAACTATTGAAGTTTGCATATGCTTTTAGCATCCTGTGAATTAACAAAACCCTTTGGACCGTGTCATGCACACGTCCTTGGTAACCATTCTATTAGAAGAACTTGTTTTGTTTATTCAACACATAACAAAATTATATGTCGTAGTTGCTACATTTTCGTCTAGACTAAATATCGCTATGAAAGATCAAATCTTGTCATAGTCAACCTTTGAAAATTGTTGTGAACTCTTTCCCAACATGTCGACTATTTCATAGATGTGCAACATCCATGTCTATTTATTTTATAGATCCAAACACAACTGTAAGGTCTTACACCTTTCTCGAGGGTCCTTCAAGTTCAAAACTTGATTTCTCCTGTATGGAACTATCACGGATTTTATGGCTTCAAGTCATTTGACGGAGTCAGGGCTCATCATCGCTTCTTTGCATGTAGTCAGATCATTATTGTCAAATAATGATTTAACTCTCAAATCTTGATATTTGATTGTTTACCCGACCTACTTGTTTTAATAGGAACTTAGATCTCCGTAACCACAACCTTTGAGGCACGTGAGCCATGAGCATTGTTGCTGCCTCCGGAACACTTTTCGGTGCTGCGCAACTCTGCACATATAGCTAAGGTTCTTTTAACCTTACCAAAGTTCTATTGTCCTCCCACTTAACTTTTCACGAAAAATTCCTTCTTAAAGAAACTTTGACGTTCTAAGCGACAAACATTTTTGTCTCCGATGTTATGGAGGAACAGTTATTCGAAATAACATACAAAGATAGGTTCATCCGACTTTGGTTGCAAACATATTTCTTATGCATAGCATACCAATGTTTAAGAAAGGACAACTTCGGTTTTATCCCAAACCATAACATTATATGGTGTCAATTCAACGAATTATGATGGAGCTCTTTTCAGTGGAAAAACGGTAGTCTATATAGCTTTTAATCTTTAAAATATAATGACAGTTTTATGATTTACACCTTCGATCTTACCATGTCAAACAAGGTTTAATTACATATCTCGAACGCTCCATACTCTTATGGTGTTTCGGGAAAAATGCAAATCCACGAAACGATTCCTTAAATCTTAGGTATTATGCTAAACTTGTAACTCAAATATCTTCCTTTATGATCTTATCATAAACTATTTATATTCTTGTTACAATGATTTTGCACTTCATCTTGAAAGTCCTTGAACTTTTCAAATGTTTCATACTTCATCCTTATTAAGTAAATATTCATATATTCACTCAAATTTTCGGAGAAAGCATATAAAGTTGAAATCCATCGCTCTTGACTACACATAATGGACTTCGTACAACAATATGTACAAGTTCCACTAAGCTAGTCATTCGTTCCTTTTTGGCCTATGAACGAAGTTTTAATTATCTCTAGGAAAGTTTCACAAGCGTCATGTGATCAAAAAATCAAAAGACTCCAAAATTCCATCCACATGGAGTTTCTTCATGTTTTCTTTCCAATATAATTTAAACGGCGATGTCACTTCCTAAGCGATCTTTCAATCAATTTGTCTTTCGGCATTTTTAGCACTAGTTTTATGGATGTGATTTCTCCAACGAGATTTGTGAATCATCCATCTTTTATGGATTACGGCAATTATTTGAACAACCCTTTTGTTCTCATAATACCTGATAAAACAAATCTTGAAGGCAAGCTTTGATGTTTAACGAGCAACACAATAATCCTTTATTTGTTCTCGATGAACATCATCACATATTCGTTTGCTAGTTACTTAGGCCATTGTAGTTCATGAATTGTGTTGTTTCGTATGACGGTTCACACCAACAAATTCAGTATCACATATTTAAGAACCACATTGTTTAATAAGCAAAGAATATAGCCATAACATGTATATCATCTATATACTTAAACTGAACAATTCTAGTCTTTTCTTTTCTACCATATATTTATGAGATTCTCTTTCAGTTTTAATTTTCTATTTGAAAGAATCTATCAACATCAATAGTGGAGTCATACATATGACACACAATTCAAAGCGTGTATAATTAAATACCAATGTCTTTGGACTTGCACTTTGAAGTAGATCACCATCATCAAATGTTTGGTGTGCTTTCAAATTCCATTCTTTAGTAATCTCTTGGTGTCGTAAATATTTTACCTACACCAAATATTCACCCTTATCATGGAATTATTCATGATCAAGCTAATTTTAGCTTATAAAGATGAATCGCGAGTATAATGTTGCTCTCCAAAACCTTTTGGTGGATTAGGACAACTAGTGTCTCCAACCTTTTGCAAATTCTCATGAAATATGAGAACATGACTTTTGCCATATTATACTCTATCATGTTGTAACCAAAACTTCGTTTCAGATATCACAATATCTTCCACACATCATGGTTTCTGAAACAACTCTATCAGATCCTAGATAACCTTGATATTAAGACAATCCTTTGAATATCAAGAATCATGGAGACAAACATGATACTCATACACTAACTCTTGGAATTGTCACTCTTGTTTTAATACCAATTACTAAACTTCATGGAGTAACCGGAACTTACTGAAAGTTTGCAGTAGGACTTTTAAAGTTTAGATTAACACTTCAAAATAATACGATACCAGTTCGTAAAGTAACTAACCAGAATTATATAGTTCTATCATCTCAATTAAAACTAAGCGCAAGGTGGTAAACGGATGCCAATGACTACAACAATTATGCAAATTCACTTTGATTTAGTTTATGATAAATAGTGTTCAACTTTTAATCATATTGCCGTTGAACTCCCACTCAAAACAATATCCCTCACATTGTTTTAGTGATCACACGAACCAAATCCACCACATCAAAACCGATCATCACGAGAGTTGATGTAGCTTCAATGGCGAACAATCAACATGTTCATCATATCTACTATATGACTCATGCTTTACCTTTCGGCGATCCGTGTTCCGAGACCATGTCTGTACATGCTAGGCTCGTCAAGATCAAACCTTAGCTTCCGCATGAGCAAATCTGGCTTGCTCACGTTGTATGCACTCGCAGAATCTAACACACCCGATCATCACGTGGTGCTTAGAAACAACGAGCTTTAGCAACGGTGCTTACTAAGGATGAACACTTTAAAACTTGAAATTGTGTGCTTGAGGGATCATCTTATAATGCTACCATCGTAAACTAAGCAATACAAGATGCATAAAAGGATTAACATCGCATGCAATTCATAATATGTGATATGATATGGCCTTTCTTCTTTGTGTTTCTGATCTCCATCTTCAAGCACGATCATGATCTCCATCATCACCGGCATTGCATCAAGGTCAATGACGCCGCCCCATGGTTGTCGTCCACCAGCTTCAACTATTACAACTACCTTGAATAGACACGCGAGTCTTAACAGAATTTAAAACAACCATATGGCTCCTGCCGGTTGCCAACTTACAATAAGGAACATTTCATACATCAAATATAATCACAATCATGGCCATATCACATCACAGCACACCCCTGCAAAACAAAGTTAGACGCCTCTAATTTTCTTTGCATGTTTTACGTGGTTTGGGGCTTTCAATAAGTGTCGTTCTAACTTACGAACAAGAACCACAACATTGATAATAGTATTGTCAATCACCCGTTGTAAATTGAATCTTAACTATGTTGGGAGAAACAGGCACTCGCAAAGCCACTTATGCAATACAAGTTGCATGTCAAGCATGGAGCAAGTCTCATGAACGATGTCATGTAAGGTTAGCCCGGGTCGCTTCATCCCACCATCCCGCAAGATGCAAAGTACACAAGAAGCAATCGACAACAAAAGCATCAACGCCCACAATGACCATTGTGTTCTACTCGTGCAACAGATCTACATATAGACACGGCTCTGATACCACTGTAGGGGTTCATAGCATGGAAAACAAAAAATTTCTACCGCATGCACACAAACAAGCCAAGATCTATCTACTAGATTGTAGCAACGAGTCGATAGAGGAACTCACCCTCGAAGATTCCAAAGTGGTTAACGAGAGCAGATTCTCGTGGGTGATGTAGTCGTACACTTGCCGATCTCAAGATCGCGTAGACGATCCTTCCGGCGCTGCGTTCCGGCAGCGCTTCCACAGTCGGTCACACGTTCGGTACTCGATGAAGACCTTCCTCTCCCTTGTTCCAGCAAGCAGCGGAGGTTGTAGCACTCTCCTCGCGATTCCGGCAGCACAACGGCGTGGTACCGGAAGTAGAGGGGAGATCTCGCAGGGCTTCGCCTTAAGCCGGAGCGAGTATGGTGGACTATGAGAGAGCCCTCGGTGTTCTAAGGTTTAGACACACCAAGGAGGGGTGCTAGAGCCGGCGGCTAGGGCTTGGAGGTTCCCAAGTCGGCGGCTAGGGGAGAAACCCTAGGCGGCGGCTAGCGTGAGGTTTAGAGGGGGCAATCTTGTGTACTAGGAGGGGAGCCCTTCCCCTCCTCTTATAGGAGGAAGGCGCCGGCCAAGGGGAGGGGAATCCCTCCCCAACTCGGATCCCAAGTGGGCCGGCGGTGTAGGAGGGACTCCTCCCCAACTCGGTTTCCACCTCCCTCTCCACTTCCCAAAAATAGCCGTTTGACTTTCAAATTGGCGTTTGACTTTTTCAAACTAGGATTTGATTAAACCCTTTATTTTGTTCAGCGATGACACCTAGTACATGATGCAATCATACCAACTTGATATAACACATTCATGTACCCTTCCCCTCCGGGGTGCCGGACATTCCGGAACCTTCTAGAACATTCCCGATGAAAACACTGGAACCATTCCCCAACTCCGAAACAGGACTTTCCTTATATGAATCTTATTCTCCGGACCATTCCGGATCTCCTCGTGATATCCCGGATCCCATCCGAGACTCCGAACAACATTCGGTCTCTTACTCGTCATTCCATAACTACTCAACAACATCGAATCCTTAAGTGTGTCTCCCTACGGTTCGTGAATTATGCGTACATGACTGAGACACTTCTCCGATCAATAACCAATAGAGGAATCTGGAAATTCATATGGCTCCCACATATTTAAACGATTACTTTGCGATCGAATGAACCACTTACATACGATACCAATTTCCCTTTGTCTCATGATAGTTTACTTATCCGAGGTTTTGATCGTCGGTATCTCTGCATACCTAGTTCAACCTCGTTACCGATAAGTACTATTTTCTCGTTCCCGTGGTATGTGATCCCTTGTGAGCCAGTCACATGATTGCAAGCTAATTGGATGACATTCCACCGAGAGGGCCCAGAGTATATCTATCTGTCATATGGATGGACAAATCCCACTCTTGATCCATGTGTCTCAACCCATACTTTCCGAACACTCAATGCCACCTTTATAGCCACCTAGTTACGGTGTGGTGTTTGATGTCATCAAAGCATCCTTCTGGTGATGGTGATAAGCATGATCTCATGGTCGAAGGAATTAGGTTACTATGTATCAGAAAGCTTATAGCAAATGAACTATATTAAATGACTTGATCTTTATGCTATACTTAACTATAGGAGTATGTCCATCACATCATTCCCCTAATGATATGACCCTGTTGTTAATAACATCTCTATGTTCATGATCAGGAAATCATGATCATATATTAACCAACAAGCTAGTTTAACAAGAGGCTTTACTAGGGACTCTTTTATGTTTACAAATCACACAAGTATTAATGTTTCCTATTAATACAATTATAGCATGGTATGTAAACATTTATCATAAGTATGAAGATATGATAATAACCACTTTATTATTGCCTCTTGGGCATATCTCCAACAGCCTTTCCACTGGCTTAAACAAGAGGAGTTCGGCTCTTTTGTAAGGTTCAAGTAGTGAAACTAGATTAGGTTAATTGATTGTAGAGATGCTCAAACCCCTCTTCTTTTCAAATTTTAAAATCAGGACCATTAGAAGAACGCAATAATGATCAAAGCATAATTTAATGGAATTTATATCTTAAAGAAATGAATTTATCATCTTAATGACATGGGAACTATAATATTGATGCAATGTGCAAAATGAATTTTTAGTATTGACTGTCATAAAGATTTATGCCATGGAAATGTGTACCCACTACAGGAGAAGCTCGGTATGCCGAGGGCATATTGCCGTCGGCGTAGCCAGGAAAACCCTCGGCGTACGCTACGCCGACGGCTGCCCTCGGCGTACCGTCCTCGGCGGACCTCTCCCTCGGCGGAGCAGGCGCGGCCGTCGGCGTAGGACAAGACCGTCGGCGTAGGTCAACGCCGACGGCCTGACGGCGCCCGTCGGCGTAGAGACCGTCGGCGAACATCGACCGCGCCATCACACGGCCAGTTAACGGCGCGTCGGCTACGCCGACGGCCTCACCCTCGGCGTACTAAGCCACGTGGAGGCTGGTGGGCGGCCTGGCGCAGCAGCTACGCCGACGGCCTCCCCCTCGGCGTACGCCTGCCACGTGGAGGCAGCGCAGCGGCCTGGCGCAGCTGCTACGCCGACGGCCTCCCCCTCGGCGTACTCCTGCCACGTGGAGGCAGCGCAGCGGCCTGGCAGCAGCGGGCTGGCCCTACGCCGAGGGCCTTGCCGTCGGCGTAGCCTTGACCATTTGGTCACACTTACCTCCTACGCCGAGGGCAAGGCCGTCGGCGTATCAAATGCACAGTTTTTTTTTGAATTTTTTTGCAGCAGCACTCACAGCAGCCATACATCCATACATCATCATCCATACATCCATACATCATCCATACATCCATGCAATATATATTCCACACCAATTGAAACAAGATCACATATGCCATACATGTATCAACATCAGTCATACAAGATCATCCATACATTAGTCATACAAGATCATCGACATCATCACACATGCCTACAACTCTGGAGGAGAGGGGGTGTACCCGAGATCTCCCCTGGTGAAAAGTGGCGACCTCTGCCGAGGGTTGCGTCTAGTAGAAGCATCAGAAGAGCCACCTGGCGAGGGAGTAGGAGAAGTGTGAAGCTCGGGAGAACCACCTGCAGAATGGCCAGGAGATGGACCATCGTTATGAAGCGGTGTGATCTGACGCCCATCCGGCGAGGCGTGGCCAAAGTGCCGATTCCCAGAAGCTCCCGTTCCCTACATGTTGCCTACATGTTAGCAACTTGCGAGGCAAAGTAAAGCGATAACCAGTGGGTTCGGAAAGAACTTACCGGTGTCGATGCGTAGTAGGTCCTAGCGAAGCTTTCCTTCGATTGCCAAAATGGCATCAGACCTGGCATGGGAGGCACGGGCCCTAAATCTCTATTCTGGCCAGTTTGAATATTCACCATCATGGCCTGCAAGATAGTTTAGAAGTCAGGCCGTAGTACAACAAATGGGGGGAAGTGGGACTTGTATCTTTTGCAAAAAATAAAGGTTCGGACTTACATTTACGTATTGCATGTAGATCGCATTCGCCTCCTGATGCTGCCGAAAGGCCACCTGATATTCCTCATAAGCGGCATCGTAGGCCGCGTCTAACTCAGGCTACAATTTCAAATACAAGGAATCTCGTCAGCGGTTAGCCATGCAGGAACAAAAGTCATAAAGATGATGAAAACGAGAAAAACTTACATCCTCGGCGGAGCGACGAGGCTGGCCACGAGGCGGGATAGGGGGGCCGTCGGCGGGGTAGGTAGCCTTGAGACAGCTGAAGCTCGTGCTGAGGGTAGGCTTGACCTTCTTATTCAGAATCTTGAGGCGTCCATGCTGCAATCCGTGCCCCGACAGGACCAACGACTCCTCGTCGATCTCCGCGTGAATGGGGTCATCCACATGGGGGTGACGAGCCTTCACCATCGTGCTGTAGTTCCCCAAGTCGTTCTGGGTAGTGCCGAAGTACACGGGCAACGAGGGTTGAGGCTCCGAGTAATTGGGCTTCTTTCGCCGCATCATCTCATAGACGGCGACGTCATGAATCACCTCCCCGGGTTGTGCCTCGGCCACCTGTATCGCGAAAAGAAAATATTATGCATATGAAGTACAAACATAAGCAGAAATGCACGCAGGTCGTTCCATGTATATACGTACCACCTTCCCCTTGAAGCGGTCAAAGTTGCGGTTTCCCGCGCAGTGCATTCCACCATCGCCTCGGTTATCCGCGTTCCGCCTCGACAAGGCTGCAAACTCCTCGTCTTCTCTGAGCCACCTCGTCCTAACCAGCTCCTCCCATGCGAGTCGATGCGGCTCGGCCCAATCGGGGATAACCTGAAAATGCAATACTCAACTCCAGACAATGCAATGGCAACTTAGAAGCAATGTAGAATCTCATTGACATTTTACTCACCGACATGTACTCTTCTGGCGTCATCGAGTACTCAGGATTAGGGTTCCTACCGACAATGTCTTCCTTCCTGACCCTCACGCCCTGTCAGCCCAGAAGTGGCTAGCGGCCGTGACCTTCTGGTTGTACCACACCTGGGGGGTCAACTTCACACAAGCCCCAAGCAAAGTCCTCTGCGCCTTCTCCTGGTCCTCCTCGGCCACATGGTAAAAGCACTTCAATCATGCATAAGAGTCATGATTTAGCACGGTGGGGTCATCAAGTATGAACATAACTCGAGAAATATGCCTTACCCAAAACTTGGTGATGACAGCATCAGCAGCTGTCAGAAAGCCCGGGACACGGGTAGTCTGGTAGTCCGCCCAAGTGGTAGCTAGCTTCCTGTCACCCTCATGGGTAATGTGATAGCCCGGCCAGAACTTCCTAATCAGAGCTCCAACAAGGCTGTTAGGAAGGCGAGGCTTCGTCCCCGGAGGAAATGTCCAATTGCTGCACAATAATAAACATTAGTACACAATAATTATTTATGACCAACATGAAATAAAATGTTTTAAATTGCCAAATTAGTACACTTACTCAAGGCCATCTGGAATAATAAGGGCTTTCGCCTCCTGAGTCCTAGGCTCAAACTTCTCGTCAGGGACTCCCGATTCCCCACGATTCTGCAATTTCTTCGGCCCCACCAACTCGCGGCTAGTGTCCGCCTCCGTATCGGTCCCCGCCTCCCTCTCGGTCCTCGCCTTCCTCTCAGACTCTGCCTCCCTCTCGGACTCTGCCTCCCTCTCGGCCCTGAAAGGCTGCTATGTCAGGAACAACTCAGGAGCCACAACGCCAGAAGCAGAGGGTGGTGGGTCAAAGTCCACGCCTCCTCCCGTGGCACCTCGTCCTCGTCCTCCTCGACCTCGGCCTCGACCCCGTCCTCCGCCAGCAGGAGCAAGATCGGGGTAACGCGGATTGGGATTTGGCTGTCTCCCACTCCATGTAGCACTTTTCTTGCGCTGCTTCAGCGCATTAAGCAAGGACGAACTGGTTGCCTTGCCGCTGCTCATATTGTTCAATCACCTGCATTAAGTAAGAGAAAACAGTTAAGCACAAAGACATAATAAAATGTATACACAAAGAATAAAGGCATAATGCAATTAAGAAAACAGTTAAGCACAAAGACAAATAAAATGCACTAAAAAATAAATACTCACTATCATTTTCATTCTCATTCTCATTCTCATTCTCATTCTCATTCTCACTATCACTATCTTTTGAGTAGAAATCTGGATTCTCATCGAAGGGTGTAGGCTCATCATCGTTGTCATTATCGATATGGAGCTTCTCGAGCATACTTATGTCATGTAGATTCACCACTGACTCACCCCGAGTTTCTACATCATTCCCAAGGTCCTCAAGATCAACCGGTTCTAAATCAAAGTGTCTGAAGTCCTCTTGCTCTTGATAGAAAATTCCCTCGTACGTTAAAGGGTTAATGTTGTTGTAATCGTCCTCGGAGGGAATCGGTAGGTTACCATGTGGCGATACCTGGAACACGACAGTTCCGCTTTCTGGCATGGGTAGGGCAAATAATAAACTTGGTTGGCTTGGTGAGCAACAACAAATACGTCGGCTCCGCTATAGGTGGTTGAAGGCCTAACTTCAACTAACCCAATGGAAGGGGTACTTCTCAGTCCACCCCTTGGGTCAAACCAGTGGCACTTGAACATAACAATATTGAGTTCGACATTCGTACGATTGAAGGTCAGCTCGTATACATTCTCTAACCTTCCGTAGTAATCAAGGGAATCGGCTCCTTTGGTGAACACCCCAGTATTTACCGTTTTTGCATTCGGTCGCCCTTTCTGGTGCGTCTCTGTATGGAAGCGAAACCCATTCACATCATACTTCTCATACTTCATGACGACACCGTTACAACCTTGGGAAACACATTTCAGCTCATCTGACATCTCAACGTTGGGATCAGCTCCCTACAGGTACAAGAGGAATTTGTTGCGTTCAGTAGTTACGTGGAATAAGAGCGACAAGTCACATATTGCAAGGTAAGAGGGACAGGTTAGAAATTACTTTTTCCATAAACCAGGACACAAAGTTTTTTTTATTTCCGGGAGCACCCTCTTTCAGTAGAGTGTCCAACTCCATGGGAGACGGATCAGTCGGTCCCGGCCACTGTTCATCCGTGAAATCGCTAAGAAGGAGAAAATAAGCATTAGACGGAGACCGAGTTACTAGCTGCATAGAGAAATAGGGTGTTCACCATTTTACCTAATGAAATCGACCACTTCCTTCATGTTCATAAGCACATAGAGCATTATGCAATCCTTCTCTTCCTTCGGCAACCTATATTTTAGTCCTTTACCGGCCTTGCCACCGGGAAATTGGAATAGTTCGAGATTAGGGTCATTCTTGGGCAGGTCAACATTGTAACGAGAGACCGGGTTATGCATAGTGGGAACATCATCGGGCCAGTAGGTTGTCGCGGCGTCTGCCATCTCCCGAAGGCATGTTGCTTCAGCTATGCATGCTTCAATCTTGGCTTTGTTTCCAGTTATCTTTCGAATATACTTAAACTCTCTCTCAATACAAAATTGCCAACGAAATTGCACCGGCCCCCCCAATAGTGCCTCGTTTGCGAGGTGCACAATGAGATGTGCCATCGGAGTAAAGAAGCCTGGCGAAAAGATCATCTCCAAATTGCATAGCAACTCCGGCACCTGAACTTGCAGCTTCTCAATCACCAGAGGACATATCTGCTTAGCACAGAGGGTGCGGAAGAAATGGCTCAACTCTGCAAGCACTCGCCATACTTTTTCGGGGAGATACCCTGGAATCATCACCGGCATCAGCCGCTCAATCCATATATGATAGTCGTGACTCTTGAGCCCGTTGACTTGTCCCGTCAAAAGATTGACTCCCTTACTTATATTCGAACAATAACCGTCAGGAAACATCACGACGTATTTGAGCCACCTAAATGACTCCTTCTTTTGGACATTATCAAGGCAATAGTAGGCATGCGGCTTGAACCAATTCTTTCGACGGACAGTAGGAGGCTGCATGTGTAATCTCTTCCTATCACAAAGCTTCTCAACATCAACTCTAGCCTTGACATTATCCTTTGACTTCCCAGGAATGTTCAGGACTGTGTGAAAAAGGGACTCCCCGACATTCTTTTCGGTGTGCATCACATCGATGTTATGGGGAAGTTCGAGGTCCTTGTAATACACGAGATTCGTTAAGGCTGCCACGTGAGTCCAATTATGCGTTACACCATATCCCGCAAATTGATGGCCAGTTCCCGGCGCCGCGGGCACGAGAGCACGTATCTCGGCATCAACAACTGCACCCTCGAACTTTGGTACCTCTTTTACTTCATGCACAACTTTGCCCTTCTTGAAGTTCTTTCTACCTTCTCTGAACGAATGATTTCTTTTGAGGTACTGTCGATTCGTGTCAAACGCAACATATTTGCGACCCGACTTTAGCCAAAGGAACTCAAGTCGGTGCCTGCACACTGGGCATGGCCACTTACCAGCTGTACACCATCCGCATGTTAGGGCGTACCCGGGCATGTCATGCATAGTATATTGTAACCAAACTTTCATCAAAAAGTTTCTCTTTGATGCTCGGTCGTATGTCAACGTCCCGTGTATCCAAGAGTGGTTCAAATCATCCACAATCGGCTGCATGTAGACACTCAAGTTCTTCCCCGGATACTCAGGTCCTGGAATTATCAGTGACAAAAACATGGTCTTCCGTTGCATTAATACTCCGGGAGGGAGATTGAGCGGAATAACATACATCGGCCAGCAGATGTACGAGGCCGTCGACATACCATATGGGTTGAAGCCATCTGTTGCTATCGCAATTCTAACATTCCGAGCCTCTCCTGCCCACCGGGGTATTTGTCATCGAAGTTCTTCCATGCCTTACCATCAGATGGATTTCCCATCTTCTTCCGTCCGTGCCCGTCCTCGTATCTTTTCCCCTTCTTGTGCCACGTCATCTGTTTGGCAGTCTCCTCGCTCAAGTAAAGCTGCTGGATTCTTTTTATGAATGGGAGATACCGCAGTATCTTCTTAGCGACCTTCGACTGCCTCACCTGACCATCCTTCCCCTTTATCTCTTCATATCTAGAGGCCTTACAAATGGAGCAGTACTTGTCACCCTCAAACTGTTTCCAAAACAAAAGGCAGCCTTTTGGACAACAATCTATCTTTTCATAATCCATGTTGAGCTCCTTCATGAGTTTCTTCATTTCGTGAAAGGTTTTAGGCAGACAATGCCCTTCGGGCAACATGTTACCACATGTTCTCAGATTAGCTTCAAAGTGAGAACGGGTGGCGGAGTACTGGCACTTGTCGGCTAGACACTGAGAGATGGCATCGAGCTGAGAAATCTTTGCACCCTCGTACAGAGGCATCTTAGCCGCGGCCATCATATCAAGGAAGGCCTTCGCGGTTGGCTCCGGTTCCTCCGGTTCTAGCGGTTCCTCCGGTTCTGGTGATTCCTCTCGTGGAGGTGGCGAATTCGGCTGGTCGGCATCGATAAGATCATATAGCATGTTTCTAATCCCATCGTGTTCATTGCCATTGAGCCGCTGACGCATCACCTCACCTCTGTCACGTTCGTACCGAGCAAAGTCGACTTGCGTGACATAGTTAGACATGTACCCATATTGCAGAAGGTGTTTGTACATGTCATCCTTTCCCTGATGATGACGCTTAGTGCAATGAGCACAGGGACAAAGTGCCCGAACCATTGCCTTCGAACCACGCGCTAACTCATTCACTAACAAATGAGTGTTCCGTACCCAATCGTCTGTTTTATTAGTCGCACTAATACGGCCACTGTACATCCACCCATTATCAGCCATCCTCTTCTGCTTTGTTGGGAGACAAACAACAAATATAACATTTTATATCAAACAGGAGATTAAATGCTTCATATTTTTACGCATTCATCAACCTACATGTCCAATAGGAAAAGAGGGTCCTAACCAGCCGCCGGATCCGTAGATTGGGTAAGTTCTCCCTGGTTCTACCCCGATCCAAGCAGAATTTCGGCAGCACCTCCCCACTGCTCTCCCGATACACGTCTCGACAAAAAGCCAAGAGTATGTGCATCCGGAGAACAACGAGGAGGCGCCACCGAAATCCTGTCTCGAATCGAGGTAGAGCCAGGGAGAACCAAACCCAACTACGAATCCGCCGACTGCCCGATAAAAGCCATAAGCGTTACGGTCCAAAATATGCGAGACCACTAATGCATATTAAGTCGCGTAACGCTTACGGTCGGGATGATGCCTAGGTGACGCGACATACTTGGTGATCTAGACACGAAAATAAACCTAGGTACAAGAGAGGCGAACGGATTCTCACCCTCGAAGCGTGATCAAATCGTCGAAGATGATCCGGGACCCCGCCGTCGAAACACTCCCCCGCTCACCCTCCGGTAACTGCAAAAAACATGAGAAGATGGTTAAATATGCAACATCTATTTAGCAATTTATAATTCTATTTCTACCACTATTTCTAGCATTTCTAATTCTACTCCTATTTCTAGCAATTCTAGTTCAATTCCTATTTCTACTCACATACTACAAACTACTTCTATTTAGGGTTTTCATTCTACTCCTACTTCTTATCCTACATACTACAACTACTCCTACTCCTATTTATCATCACATAAAAAACTACAACGTAAAAATAAAAAAAATCGGGCTTCTACACTCACCTCCACTAGCTCGGGGTGGAGGAGCTAGGGACGGGCGGGGCCGGGGTCGGGGGAGGAGCAGCTGGTGGCGATGGGGTCGGGGCAGAGGTGCGCTGGCCGGAGCTAGCGGCAGGGGCAGGGGCAGGGGCGGGAAGGGACGGGCCGACGTGGTGCTGGGGAAGGGGGTGCTGGGGCAGGGACGGGCCAACGCGGTGCGGGGAGGAGGGGGTGCTGGGGCAGGGACGGGCCGACGCGGGGCGGGGAGGAGGGGGGGCGCGGTGCTGGGGGAGGAGGCGGCGGCGCGGTGCTAGGGAAGGAGGGGCGGCACGGTACTGGGAAGAAGGGGGCGGCGCTGTGCTCGGGAAGGAGGGGGCGGCGCGGTGCTAGGGGAGGAGGCGCTAGGGGAGTGGGAGGCGGCGGCGTGGTGCTGGGGGAAGGGGCGGCGCAGTGTTGGGGGAGGAGGCGGCGGCGCGGTGCTGGTGTCGGCGGGTCGGGGGTGGGGAGGGGGTTGGGAGGCGGGGGGTGGGGATAGAGGCTGGGAAACGAGTGGCCCGGGTGGGCCGCGGGTCAAAAAATCGGATGAGGCTACGCCGACGGCCAGGCATACGCCGAGGGCAGCCGTCGGCGTGGCTAGGGCGATTTTTTTTTATTTTTGTGTCTATTATTATAGAAGAAACTATAATATTATCGGATGAGGCTACGCCGCCGTCATATATTATTTTGTGTCTATTATTATAGAAGAAACTATAATATATTATTACTATATATACTTTTTTAATTTCGTCTTGTGCTCATTTTCCAAGCAAACCCTAGACAAGTCGAGAACCTTCGCTTATAGGTTTCAAGCAAACTTGCGAGTGGGGACACATGCAAGCACCTATACCAACCTCTCACCACACTCACACACATATGCTAGGGACACATGCAAGTTTTCATCTGATTCCGATGTTCTCGTGGTCTTCCTCCGGCGAAACCCTGATCTCTGTGCACACTCGGATCGTCTACCCCCCTAGACGTTCCTCTGACAGGGGTAGCCCGGCGTAGATCTCTCTTGTTTTGTGTTTGTTTAGGTCATAGGGTGTTGTAAAACCATGTTGGTTCACAAGTTGGGGCACTATCCTACCCGTTTTCACCTAAACGGGGAGATTCCCCCCTTATACGGGTACGGAACCTTCGCCTCTAGGTTAGAGCGCATGCATGCGAGGGGGGACACATGCAAGCACCTATATATACCAACCTCTCACCACACCCACACACACATATGCTAGGGGCACATGCAAGTTTTCATCTCATTCCAATGTTCTCGTGGTCTTCCTCCGGCGAAACCCTGATCTCTGTGCACACTCGGATCGTCTACCCCCCTAAACGTTCCTCTGACAGGGGTAGCCAGGCGTATCTCTCTCTTGTTTTGTGTTTGTTTAGGTCATAGGGTGATGTCAAACCATGTTGGTTCACAAGTTGGGGCACTATCCTACCCGGTTTCACCTCAACGGGGAGATTCCACCCTTATACGGGCCCGGAACCTTCGCCTCTAGGTTAGAGCGCATGCATGCGAGGGGGGACACATGCAAGCACCTATATATACCTACCTCTCACCACACCCACACACACATATGCTAGGGGCACATGCAAGTTTTCATCTCATTCCGATGTTCTCGTGGTCTTCCTCCGGCGAAACCCTGATCTCTGTGCACACTCGGATCGTCTACCCCCCTAGACGTTCCTCTGACAGGGGTAGCCCGGCGTAGCTCTCTCTTGTTTTGTGTTTGTTTAGGTCATAGGGTGATGTCAAACCATGTTGGTTCACAAGTTGGGGCACTATCCTACCCGATTTCACCTCGACGGGGAGATTCCACCCTTATACGGGCCCGGAACCTTCGCCTCTAGGTTAGAGCGCATGCATGCGAGGGGGGACACATGCAAGCACCTATATATACCAACCTCTCACCACACCCACACACACATATGCTAGGGGCAAATGCAAGTTTTCATCTCATTCCGATGTTCTCGTGGTCTTTCTCCGGCGAAACCCTGATCTCTGTGCACACTCGGATCGTCTACCCCCCTAGACGTTCCTCTGACAGGGGTAGCCCGGCGTAGCTCTCTCTTGTTTTGTGTTTGTTTAGGTCATAGGGTGATGTCAAACCATGTTGGTTCACAAGTTGGGGCACTATCCTACCCGGTTTCACCTCGACGGGGAGATTCCACCCTTATACGGGCCCGGAACCTTCGCCTCTAGGTTAGAGCGCATGCATGCGAGGGGGACACATGCAAGCACCTATATATACCAATCTCTCACGACACCCACACACACATATGCTAGGGGCACATGCAAGTTTTCATCTCATTCCGATGTTCTCGTGGTCTTCCTCCGGCAAAACCCTGATCTCTGTGCACACTCGGATCGTCTACCCCCCTAGACGTTCCTCTGACAGGGGTAGCCCGGCGTAGCTCTCTCTTGTTTTGTGTTTGTTTAGGTCATAGGGTGATGTCAAACCATGTTGGTTCACAAGTTGGGGCACTATCCTACCCGGTTTCGCCTCGACGGGGAGATTCCACCCTTATACGGGTACGGAACCTTCGCCTCTAGGTTAGAGCGCATGCATGCGAGGGGGGACACATGCAAGCACCTATATATACCAACCTCTCACCACACCCCCACACACGCATATGCTAGGGGCACATGCAAGTTTTCATCTCATTCCAATGTTCTCGTGGTCTCCTCCGGCGAAACCCTAATCTCTGTGCACACTCGGATCGTCTACCCCCCTAGACGTTCCTCTGACAGGGGTAGCCCGGCGTAGCTCTCTCTTGTTTTGTGTTTGTTTAGGTCATAGGGTGATGTAAAACCATGTTGGTTCACAAGTTGGGGCACTATCCTACCCGGTTTCACCTCGACGGGAGATTCCACCCTTATACGGGTACAGAACTTTCGCCTCTAGGTTAGAGCGCATGCATGCGAGGGGGGACACATGCAAGCACCTATATATACCAACCTCTCACACACCACACACACACACATATGCTAGGGGAACATGCAAGTTTTCATCTCATTCCGATGTTCTCGTGGTCTTCCTCCGGCAAACCCTGATCTCTGTGCACACTCGGATCGTCTACCCCCCTAGACGTTCCTCTGACAGGGGTAGCCCGGCGTAGCTCTCTCTTGTTTTGTGTTTGTTTAGGTCATAGGGTGATGTCAAACCATGTTGGTTCACAAGTTGGGGCACTATCCCCCGTTTCCCTCGACGGGGAGATTCCACCCTTATACGGGTACGGAACCTTCGCCTCTAGGTTAGAGCGCATGCATGCGAGGGGGGACACATGCAAGCACCTATATATACCAACCTCTCACCACACCCCCACACACATATGCTAGGGGCACATGCAAGTTTTCATCTCATTCCAATGTTCTCGTGGTCTTCCTCCGGCGAACCCTAATCTCTGTGCACACTCGGATCGTCTACCCCCCTAGACGTTCCTCTGACAGGGTAGCCCGGCGTAGCTCTCTCTCTGTTTTGTGTTTGTTTAGGTCATAGGGTGATGTAAAACCATGTTGGTTCACAAGTTGGGGCACTATCCTACCCGGTTTCACCTCGACGGGGAGTTCCACCCTTATACGGGTACAGAACTTTCGCCTCTAGTAGGTAGAGCGCATGCATGCGAGGGGGGACACATGCAAGCACCTATATACATACAACCTCTCACCACCCACACACACACACATATATATGCTAGGGCACAAGTTTTCATCTCATTCCAATGTTCTCGTGGTCTTCCTCCGGCAAACCCTGATCTCTGTGCACACTCGGATCGTCTACCCCCCTAGACGTTCCGCTGACAGGGGTAGCCCGGCGTAGCTCTCTCTTGTTTTGTGTTTGTTTAGGTCATAGGGTGATGTCAAACCATGTTGGTTCACAAGTTGGGGCACTATCCTACCCGGTTTCACCTCGACGGGGAGATTACCCTTATACGGGTACGGAACCTTCGCCTCTAGGTTAGAGCGCATGCATGCGAGGGGGGACACATGCAAGCACCTATATATACCAACCTCTCACCACACCACACACACACATATGCTAGGGGCACATTCAAGTTTTCATCTCATTCCAATGTTCTCGTGGTCTTCCTCCGGCGAAACCCTGATCTCTGTGCACACTCGGATCTCTACCCCCCACCGACGGTAGACGTTCCTCTGACAGGGGTAGCCCGGCGTGCTCTCTCTTGTTTTGTGTTGTTTAGGTCATAGGGTGATGTCAAACCATGTTGGTTCACAAGTTGGGGCACTATCCTACCCGGTTTCACCTCGACGGGGAGATTCCACCCTTATACGGGTACGGAACCTTCGCCTCTAGGTTAGAGCGCATGCATGCGAGGGGGGACACATGCAAGCACCTATATATACCAACCTCTCACACACCACACACACACATATGCTAGGGGCACATGCAAGTTTCATCTCATTCCAATGTTTCCGTGGTCTTCCCCGGCGAAACCCTGATCTCTGTGCACACTCGGATCGTCTACCCCCCTAGACGTTCCTCTGACAGGGGTAGCCCGGCGTAGCTCTCTCTTGTTTTGTGTTTGTTTAGGTCATAGGGTGATGTCAAACCATGTTGGTTCACAAGTTGGGGCACTATCCTACCCGGTTTCGTCTGACGGGGAGATTCCACCCCTTATACGGGTACGGAACCTTCGCCTCTAGGTTAGAGCGCATGCATGCGAGGGGGGAAATGCAAGCACCTATATATACCAACCTCTCACCACACCCCCACACACATATGCTAGGGGCACATGCAAGTTTTCATCTCATTCCAATGTTCTCGTGGTCTTCCTCCGGCGAAACCCTGATCTCTGTGCACACTCGGATCGTCTACCCCCCTAGACGTTCCTCTGACAGGGGTAGCCCGGCGTAGCTCTCTCTTGTTTTTTGTGTTGTTTAGGTCATAGGGTGATGTCAAACCATGTTGGTTCACAAGTTGGGGCACTATCCTACCCCGGTTTCACCTCGACGGGGAGATTCCACCCTTATACGGGTACGGAACTTTCGCCTCTAGTCTAGGTTAGAGCGCATGCATGCGAGGGGGACACATGCAAGCACCTATATATACCAACCTCTCACCACACCCACACACACACATATGCTAGGGGCACATGCAAGTTTTCATCTCATTCCAATGTTCTCGTGGTCTTCCTCCGGCGAAACCCTGATCTCTGTGCACACTCGGATCGTCTACCCCCCTAGACGTTCCTCTGACAGGGGTAGCCCGGCGTAGCTCTCTCTTGTTTGTGTTTGTTTAGGTCATAGGGTGATGTCAAACCATGTTGGTTCACAAGTTGGGGCACTATCCTACCCGGTTTCACCTCGACGGGGAGATTCCACCCTTATACGGGTACGGAACCTTCGCCTCTAGGTTAGAGCGCATGCATGCGAGGGGGGACACATGCAAGCACCTATATATACCAACCTCTCACCACACCCCCCACACACATATGCTAGGGGCACATGCAAGTTTTCATCTCATTCCAATGTTCTCGTGGTCTTCCTCCGGCGAAACCCTGATCTCTGTGCACACTCGGATCGTCTACCCCCCTAGACGTTCCTCTGACAGGGTAGCCCGGCGTAGCTCTCTCTGTTTTGTGTTTGTTTAGGTCATAGGGTGATGTCAAACCATGTTGGTTCACAAGTTGGGGCACTATCCTACCCGGTTTCACCTCGACGGGAGATTCCACCCTTATACGGGTACGGAACCTTCGCCTCTAGGTTAGAGCGCATGCATGCGAGGGGGACACATGCAAGCACCTATATATACCAACCTCTCACCACACCCACACACACACATATGCTAGGGGCACATGCAAGTTTTCATCTCATTCCAATGTTCTCGTGGTCTTCCTCCGGCGAAACCCTGATCTCTGTGCACACTCGGACTCGTCGATCGTCTACCCCCTAGACGTTCCTCTGACAGGGGTAGCCCGGCGTAGCTCTCTCTTGTTTTGTGTTTGTTTAGGTCATAGGGTGATGTCAAAACATGTTGGTTCACAAGTTGGGGCACTATCCTACCCGGTTTCACCTCGACGGGGAGATTCCCCCTTATACGGGTACGGAACCTTCGCCTCTAGGTTAGAGCGCATGCATGCGAGGGGGACACATGCAAGCACCTATATATACCAACCTCTCACCACACCCACACACACATATGCTAGGGGCACATGCAAGTTTTCATCTCATTCCAATGTTCTCGTGGTCTTCCTCCGGCGAAACCCTGATCTCTGTGCACACTCGGATCGTCTACCCCCCTAGACATTCCTCTGACAGGGTAGCCTGGCGTAGCTCTCTCTTGTTTTGTGTTTGTTTAGGTCATAGGGTGATGTCAAAACATGTTGGTTCACAAGTTGGGGCACTATCCTACCCGGTTCACCTCGACGGGGAGATTCCACCCTTATACGGGTACGGAACCTTCGCCTCTAGGTTAGAGCGCATGCATGCGAGGGGGGACACATGCAAGCACCTATATATACCAACCTCTCACACACACACACACACACACATATGCTAGGGGCACATGCAAGTTTTCATCTCATTCCAATGTTCTCGTGGTCTTCCTCCGGCGAAACCCTGATCTCTGTGCACACTCGGATCGTCTACCCCCCCAGACGTTCCTCTGACAGGGGTAGCCCGGCGTAGCTCTCTCTTGTTTTGTGTTTGTTTAGGTCATAGGGTGATGTCAAACCATGTTGGTTCACAAGTTGGGGCACTATCCTACCCGGTTTCACCTCGACGGGGAGATTCCACCCTTATACGGGTACGGAACCTTCGCCTCTAGGTTAGAGCGCATGCATGCGAGGGGGGACACATGCAAGCACCTATATATACCAACCTCTCACCACACCCACACACACACACATATGCTAGGGGCACATGCAAGTTTTCATCTCATTCCAATGTTCTCGTCGGTGGTTCTTCCTCCGGCGAAACCCTGATCTCTGTGCACACTCGGATCGTCTACCCCCCTAGACGTTCCTCTGACAGGGGTAGCCCGGCGTAGCTCTCTCTTGTTTTGTGTTTGTTTAGGTCATAGGGTGATGTCAAACCATGTTGGTTCACAAGTTGGGGCACTATCCTACCGGTTTCACCTCGACGGGGAGATTCCACCCTTATACGGGTACGGAACCTTCGCCTCTAGGTTAGAGCGCATGCATGCGAGGGGGACACATGCAAGCACCTATATATACCAACCTCTCACCACACCCCACACACACATATGCTAGGGGCACATGCAAGTTTTCATCTCATTCCAATGTTCTCGTGGTCTTCCTCCGGCGAAACCCTGATCTCTGTGCACACTCGGATCGTCTACCCCCCTAGACGTTCCTCTGACAGGGGTAGCCCGGCGTAGCTCTCTCTTGTTTTTGTGTTTTTTAGGTCATAGGGTGATGTCAAACCATGTTGGTTCACAAGTTGGGGCACTATCCTACCCGGTTTCACCTCGACGGGGAGATTCCACCCTTATACGGGTACGGAACCTTCGCCTCTAGGTTAGAGCGCATGCATGCGAGGGGACACATGCAAGCACCTATATATACCAACCTCTCACCACACCCACACACACACATATGCTAGGGGCACATGCAAGTTTTCATCTCATTCCAATGTTCTCGTGGTCTTCCTCCGGCGAAACCCTGATCTCTGTGCACACTCGGATCGTCTACCCCCCTAGACGTTCCTCTGACAGGGGTAGCCCGGCGTAGCTCTCTCTTGTTTTTGTGTTTGTTTAGGTCATAGGGTGATGTCAAACCATGTTGTTCACAAGTTGGGGCACTATCCTACCCGTTTCACCTCGACGGGGAGATTCCACCCTTATACGGGTACGGAACCTTCGCCTCTAGGTTAGAGCGCATGCATGCGAGGGGGGACACAATGCAAGCACCTATATATACCAACCTCTCACCACACCCACACACACATATGCTAGGGCACATGCAAGTTTTCATCTCATTCCAATGTTCTCGTGGTCTTCTTCCGCCGAAACCCTGATCTCTGTGCACACTCGGATCGTCTACCCCCCTAGACGTTCCTCTGACAGGGGTAGCCGGCGTAGCTCTCTCTTGTTTTGTGTTTGTTTAGGTCATAGGGTGATGTCAAACATGTTGGTTCACAAGTTGGGGCACTATCCTACCCGGTTTCACCTCGACGGGGAGATTCCACCCTTATACGGGTACGGAACCTTCGCCTCTAGGTTAGAGCGCATGCATGCGAGGAGGGACACATGCAAGCACCTATATATACCACCCTCACCACACACCCACACCACACACATATGCTAGGGCAAACATGCAAGTTTTCATCTCATTCCAATGTTCTCCTGTGGTCTTCCTCCGGCGAAACCCTGATCTCTGTGCACACTCGGATCGTCTACCCCCTAGACGTTCTTCTGACAGGGGTAGCCCGGCGTAGCTCTCTCTGTTTTTGTGTTTGTTTAGGTCATAGGGTGATGTCAAAACATGTTGGTTCACAAGTTGGGGCACTATCTCTACCCGGTTTCACCTCGACGGGGAGATTCCACCCTTATACGGGTACGGAACCTTCGCCTCTAGGTTAGAGCGCATGCATGCGAGGGGGGACACATGCAAGCACCTATATATCCAACTCTCACCACACCCACACACACACATATGCTAGGGGCACATGCAAGTTTTCATCTCATTCCAAATGTTCTCGTGGTCTTCCTCCGGCGAAACCCTGATCTCTGTGCACACTCGGATCGTCTACCCCCCCTAGACGTTCTCTGACAGGGGTAGCCCGGCGTAGCTCTCTCTTGTTTTGGTGTTTGTTTAGGTCATAGGGTGATGTCAAAAACATGTTGGTTCACAAGTTGGGGCACTATCCTACCCGGTTTCACCTCGACGGGGAGATTACCCTATAAACGGGTACGGAACCTTCGCCTCTAGGTTAGAGCGCATGCATGCGAGGGGGGACACATGCAAGCACCTATATATACCAACCTCTCACCACACCCCACACACACACATATGCTAGGGGACATGCAAGTTTTCATCTCATCATCCAATGTTCTCGTGGTCTTTCCTCCGGCGAAACCCTGATCTCTGTGCACACTCGGATCGTCTACCCCCCTAGACGTTCCTCTGACAGGGGTAGCCCGGCGTAGCTCTCTCTTTGTTTGTGGTTTGTTTAGGTCATAGGGTGATGTCAAACCCATGTTGGTTCACAAGTTGGGGCACTATCCTACCCGGTTTCACCTCGACGGGGAGATTCCACCCTTTATACGGGTACGGACCTTCGCCTCTAGGTTAGAGCGCATGCATGCGAGGGGGGACACATGCAAGCACCTATATATACCCAACCTCTC